>CM036544.1:16885103-17536103 GCA_020745685.1 Tautogolabrus adspersus
AACATGTTTGTCTTTGGGAAATATGATTTTCGACTATATGTAATTAGTCAGAAAGTTAGCCATCGGTGAACACTGTCAAGCTTTGATAACTGGACGTTTGCCAAGCCCTTTCTCCTTTCTAGCACCACCTTCTCATTCAAATATGGTAACTTGCAACAGAAAACCTATTTGGTGCGGTTCCCCAGACATCTTGCTTCGGGTCTCTAGTTTGTTTTACTGCCTGACTTCTTTTTGTTCATTCTTATTGCTCTCATGGGGGCTGTTTCTTGCCTCTAATTAACTCTCTTTACACTTCCTGACCAGCACTGAACTGCAGAGAGGTAAAGTTAGCCACTAGCTACTCAATGTAGTGGAGCAGTAAGACTGTCTATGGTTGTTATTCAAGGAGTTGTTAATTGCCTTCCTGTGCTCTATGGTATGGTGCTGGAGCATATTATCAGGTACTGTGAGAATCGCTTGTAGTGATAATTTCTGTTTGGGTCAGATTGAAAACTGTAAGCAGATCATTCTGTAACTTTTCTCCACTTCAAGCTAGCATCAACCACAGTTGCTTTCCAATTGGACACTTTTGTGCCTCCATCACTAGTAGCATTGCCTTTTTGTCATTGTTTGACTTAACTGCACAAGACAGCCTTTTTTGACGCTCTTTTTATAGAATTCATTCTGTCCAAGCTATTTCATCCATTACAATATTTTAGAACTGTAACTGAAATGACTACAAGCCATTTCTACTATCGGTTTTTGGTCTATCTGTCCTATGTATAGTTGTCCAACCTGTCAAACAGTAAAAGTAACTGTTCAGGCAGCATTTGTTCTGAACAAACAACCACACCTGGCCTCTCAACTTCAGCTCCAGTTTCACTTGAACAATCCCACCTCCTCTGTTTTCCCGCAGGAATTTGAAACCTTTCTTATATATTTAGAAACAAACAGCCACTGTCAGCGTAAAGTATTGCCAACCTTGACACAGGGGGCCGTTTTTCATGGTGGTCACAATGTAGATATGCTTGGTCTGTCTATGCTTGCATTCAGTTGGCCTGCATTATTTCACATTTCAATGTATACATTCAACACAGACACCAAACTGAAACAAAGCATTGTTTCCTTTGCATGCCTTTAAGTGATCACAGTGCAATCTGTGGGGTACGTTTTTCACCAGGACACTTGTGGGTTTTTTGCAGGAGTTAGCCTGGTATTCATCTTTGCAGTAGCTTCCTGGTGGCCTGTTTTCACAAGACATTGTGGTGAGAATTGTACATAAATATGAAATCAAGTCAAGACATTTTGGTGTCTAACTGACAATCATCCAACCGAGAGTACATGTTTCAAATGTCTCTTGTGATTATTATCACCATTTCACAAACCAAAAAAACACCCAGAAGGTTTTTTTCCAAGGAAATGTGTTGTGTCTCCGTTTTTGTATGCCGCTGTTTTTTTCATGTCATTGAAGTCGAGATTTGCCCTGTTATTGTGTACTGTTTTGGCTTTTAAAAATGTATTTTCTCAATATAGCATCTTCCCAGTGGTACTTTTATCCTAAGCTGCCTCCACATTTGTTTTGGCTTCGATCTCGCCCCATTGAATCCAACCTTTATCCAGTTACTTTGTTGTTTAAGGACCTGCTCCCTCCTCGTAAGAGATTAATTCCAATCTACTCGGCTAACACATCCAGGGAGGGAAAACAACTGTTATTAAAGAGTGATGAAAGTTTTAATGCGATGAAGAAGAAAAGGTAAGAAGCGTGATTAAAGGTAGACTGCGATTCACTTGGGGGAAAAGTGTGGTAAATGCTTCTAATTATCTCCCCCCTCCTGTTCTTCTTTTCCTTTTTTCATTCAAACACAGGAGGAGAGGAGGAGAGAAGACACTCCCAAACTTACTGCCCATTGGCCTATGGGCTTTTGGGAAAGATTTTAACAATTGGAGAGGGAGGGGGAGAGCAAAAGTCACTGCCAGTGTAGAGATCCTTGAATCATTGGTGCGGGCCTGTCAACAGGTGGCAGAGGGAGAGGCTTGTCAGTCCTTCAGAGAAAAAGAGAGGAAGAAAGAGAAGAGAGGAGGAGAGAGTTCAAGAAAACCCTCAAGGGTAAGGAAACTTTTTAATTTTGTACATTTTATTTAAGGATATTGATAAGTTTAGTTAATTTAAATTTGCTTTTTGCAGTCATTTTTTAATACAATTACATGTAGCCTAAATAAAACCTATTTTGGCTGGCTCATAAGGAAAAAACACAAACTTAATAACATGCCATGTTATTAAATTAAAGTTGTGAGCTCTCTTGTGCTAATAAAATGTGTGTTTATATTCACAAGATTCCAAGGGTCTTGTAGCGATGCCTTTTTTCCTTTTAGCACTCGTTTTCTGTATCTGTCAATATTTTTCATGTTTAAATATCTGTAACAGCTAGCTTCCAGCTTTTCTCTCTCTTCAGCCATCTAAAGTCCCCCAGTTTAACTTGCCACCTGGAATTTATAAAGTGTCCCGGGACTGAAGCAGACTAAAGCTTATGGTAGTTTGTGTTTGCATGGCAGCACTTTATTCATAAGAAAGTTGTGGAATAGTTAGTCTGTGATATATATATACAGCTGGTGGGGTTTTACACTCTGTATTAAGTTACTTATTGGGGGCACAGTGTAATAAGATTGACATGTTTTTTCCATTAACAAAAACTTTTGAGGTGCTGTATATTAAGTGGTCGTAAATAACTACTTGTAAGTTTATTTTGAACTTTAATTTGTCTGAAAGGTGCTATATAAATAAAGTTTGATTGATTGATTGATTGATAATAACTCAAGTGTAAGTTTGAGGTACATTTGCTTGAAAATCTCTTTGCAGGTCGCCTTTTTACTCTATTCCAAAACAATATTGTAAAAAAAAAAAAGGGGGGCGTCATACATGTATTAAAGAAATTAAATCGATTGCACCTCTACCAATTACAACATAAAAGGCTTATCGCATGTTAGTGCATCTGAAATAAATGATTCATTAATATAATGAAAGTGTACCGACAGGGTACAAGCTGCTCTGCAGATTTATAAAGGTTCACACAATGCTGCATAAATAAAATTAACCCCCCCCCCCCCCCCCCCCCCCAGCTATGACAGCTTTTAATTCTGCAAAAAAACATCTTTGGTATGATTTACAATTTGTTTTCAGTTGATATACACACAGTATTTCAATAACCCAGTCAACAAAGCTACAAGCACTAATTTTCTCTGTGATAAAAACTTAAATATTTATTATAACATTGTGCTAGGGTGACAGATATTCTCACAGGGCAGTTGATCCACTTGATTTACCTTTAATGCTACTGTGCTGGCTCAGGGAATACACAGAAGCCCTCGCAAAATGAGCTACAGATGTGGGACCTCAGCCATGCAAAATGATAGAGAGAGGGAGAAAGAGAAAGAGAGAGACACACACACACACACACACACACACACACACACACACACACACACACACACACACACGCACATAACCCTGAGTGGGTGGCTTATAACTGTTCAGATTGCATAATGTACCTCCTTTCATGAAGAACCTCACATCTCCAGGTCTTTCATATACTTCCACTGATTGAAAATACCCCAGGGCACATTAAAGCTACTCAAAACACATTTTTTTGTTTTTACAAAAACTAATCTCTGTCTAGAACTTCAGCTGTTTTTATTAACACTTGAGTTGTGTTATTTTTCTCTCTGTTCACTTGGCTAGCTTCTCATGTGACAGCCAAAGTAAAGTGGGATAGAGCCTCTGCAGTCCTTATCGAGGTCTGCTTGTGGTCTGCAGGGCAGCAGGAGGCAGACAGAATCATGAAGATATGAGCTCCGCTCTCAGACGATAATTGCTTTCAGCTCCGTTTTATTCATTTTACTGTGCCTGTTCTGTCTGCAAGCTGCTGCAGAGGGGGGGGGAAGAGGAAGGGGAAATGGAAGGTCCACAAGTTTGCAACCGCACATAAAGGCACAACCTCTCTGCTCTTTTATTTTAACCCACACGTCATCTCATCCTTAGACTGTTAAGGTTTGGTACAATGAAATTTGTCTTATGCTGAAGCCTGGCTTAACAGTCAGCCTTTTGTCTGTGGCTTAATGGCTCTCTAGAGAGGATGAGGCAGACTGACCAAGTCTCCCTCGTCTTTTCTATCTCTCTCTGTTTATCTGAATTCCCAATACAAGTTACAGCTGTTTGTTGTAGTCTTCCTCTTCTGTTCTCGGTTTATGTCGACCCAGTGTTGCATGCATTCACTGCATTCACTGGTCTGAGAGCAGATGGAGATTTTTAGAAACACACACAAACACACAAGTCATTACAAGTTGTCAAGGATCCTTCAGAGAAAGGCATCCATGGATACAGACAGTACTGCCTCCCGGTGATTAAATTGCTCTTGTTACCAGCAGTAGAATGCCTCCTGAGGTAACAACAGCACGCTTTGTAAGCTATAAATGAAAGCATTCACACACATACTGTACACACATGGCCGGAGTCCCATTCACGTCCATATAAAACAGTGAACACACATTACAGGTAGTCCACAAACATTTCACAGGCCCATTGACAAAGCTCTGCTTTGACAGAGAGAAGTTATTGTCAGGAAGGAATTTTTAACTGTGTTTATGGACATGTTGAATTTTACTTGAGAGGCTTTCGAAAGCCAGGTTGAAATGCTATCTGCATGCGCTATGAGCCGAGTGAGGACAGACACCAGACTGAAGAGATTCTGTTTTCTGCTTTATCCTTCAGTCTTATGCATGTTGATTAATAGTGCTTAACTGATTTTATATCATAAATGGGCTGGACACTTATGCCAAACCAGAGTTTAAACATCTTTCTGCTGTTCAATCAAAATGTTTTGGCCTTTTTTTCATCTTTAAGATGTGTTTGTCTCCATGTCAGTCAACCCTGAAAAAGTTTCTTATACACAAATCTTTTTTTTTTTTTTTTTTTTTTTTTTACATTTTTGTTGACACTGTTTTATACAATTATTTTTCGACTTGCTGAATGCCTTCTGTGTCTTCTGTATCATACTGAGCTTTTTTAGATTCAGATTTCAAGGTTAGGGAAATATCCAAACTGTACAATGCAGCGTAGAAGCTGTACGCAAATAGATCAGTACATCGTATGCAGTAAATCTGTTTGTGTAAAAACATGTACTAGAAACGTAAAATTCACCTTCAGTCTTTCATGTGAAGTCATATACAGACCACAAAATGACACCCATGTGTTTCCTAGTTCATTACTGTCAGCTGGCAGCTCATTTGTCAATTTAGCAGACACCACAAACATTGTATGTTATGGAAAGTTATTTATAAGTGAAGAGTTTGACAGTTTCACTGAGAATCAACTTATTACTATCAGTAGGTAGGAGTGGTTTTGTGAAACAAATGTACTTTATCTTTTACACTCATGTACCAAAACATGTGCAATTTTCCTGAATGGATAAAAGATTCTAATCTGATGTGAAAAAAACAACTGTTCAGAGATTTGAACTTGAGGTTTTAAAAAAAAAGTAATTCCAAATCCATCTCATTCCCCCATCCTTACATTAATATATCCAACTATAAATCGAAGCACCCATCCATCCATCCAAATTTACTTATAATTCTGTATTCATTTCTCCCTTCATCTACCCAACAGTTCATGTTCCCAATCTTCCTTTATCCATCCATCCATCTCTTCAGCAGTGTACTTCTGAAATGAAACAGCCCCACTTTCCTCTCTAGCCTCCATTTCCTCTCTTCATTAATCCCTCCATCTTTCTCCCTTTCTCACTCTGGTACTTTCTTTTGCAGCAGTTAAAATCAGTCCTTTGCTATGCTTGGAAGGTCACAAGGCTGTCTCCTCCAAGAGAAATAAGGATAGGGCCTGCATCAAATAAACCCTTGACAGGCAGCTATAAACATGCTTGTTAAGCATCTCTGTAAGCCAATGCCCACTGCCATTCCACATGGTTCAAGTCTACTGCCTGTAATGTGGCTAACTGCTTGGCTGTCACTGATTCAAACACACCCCCTCCATCATTCTCTCTATCACATATTCATTGTCTCTCTCACTCACTTAAACTCTCTCACGTCAGTTTTTCATCAAAATTTTCCTTACTTTCAAGTCTATTTCCATCTCCCACTCCTAATGTTTTTTTATACCTCTTCAGGTCTCCCTCCAAAGTCTTGGCTTTTAACAAAACACCAACTCAAATGTTGGCTAACACACACAGGGTCAAAAAAGTAATTCACAAGTGATGTCATAGTTTGGGTTTCTTGTACAGGCACCAATCTCCGACCTCAAGCTTTTGACAGGCAGCAATCCAAGAGCCAGCTGAAATAACCTAACAAGGTCAGCCATATTGGGTTTGGACTAGTTAGAAAACAGTCATGGTAATTACATGGCTATTTGTCTCCATGAAAAGGGACTGGAGAATTTTGAACTACTTGAGAACTACTTCTTGTATTTCATCCTGTATTAACCATTACAAAGGGGATTCATAGAGCCAAAGTTCACTTTACAGAAACAAATTGAGTCCAATTGCATAAGGGAAAAGCTTTCCACCTTAGCTATTGAAAAAAAGTTAATACCACTCTAAAGGTCAGGTATTCTCACTTACACAGGATCCCTTCCCTAAATCACTGTTAAGAGGATAATGGAATAATTGGCTTGAGGATTGGCAGGTTTTGGGCTCACTTGTTGACATTTTAGTGTTCAAGCCAATGCAAACAAATAGCCCTATCGTTGCCGCAGTGTGTCTTGCTGTGGAGCGCAGGTGTCTGTCCTTTTTTCCACCGGGCGCAGATGTCATTCTTTTATGCCTTGTGCCCACGTTGCTTGAATACCAAATACCTTTGTTCCCCAGTTAGCGCCCAGGGGTGTGTTTGTCTTCAAAATTGGTGTGGTCAGGCACAAAGGTGGTGCGTTTCTATTTTGAGGACGCAGAAAACAACTACACCTTAGACCACCTCATACCTGGTCCAAAGTCCTAAGTCTGTGCTGCAGTGAGGTCCTGCTATTTAGATGGCGTATTAGAAAGATGGGCATATATTGGTGAGTTCACAACGCACCAATACTGAGCTTGTTCCATACAAACAGGATGCACAACAAAGAGACTCCAAGGGGAATGACAGCTGACACTCTGATTGGTTTGATTTACATTACTCCCAAAACACACCCATGTATAATCAAATGTCTAAATCCAATCACTTTGTGCCCAGTTTAGGGCCCAGATTGTGCACCACTAAACTAGACAAACACACCAAAAATCACTTTGTGCCACAATCTTTAGACAACCAACCGTCAAAATATGGCCCACAGTTTCTAGTGGGATTTTAAGGCTCTGTTTCCCTTTCTTTTTATTACCTTTCCATTTTTTTTAGGCTTTGATGGTAAAAGAGCAAATGTTTGGTTTCAAATTGTTAAATACCTCCTATTCAGTTACCTCTAATTAGTGTAAATAAGAATTAAATCACAAAAAAACATTCCTTTATCAAAAACAGAGAAAGGGATTGCTTCTTTTATTACAATGTGTTAATCATGATTTCTTGGAAAACACTTTTCTCCTTTTTACAATTTCCTGCCCTCTCTCAGCGCCGTATATCCTCTATTTATATATTAGGGGATATTGTAATGCATGCATCCACAATTAAACCAGTACGAATGATTTTTAACAGATCACACATACCTTCTCAACCATGTGCTGTATATCACTATGCAATTTTAAAGTGTTGTCAAGCATCATTGCAGGGGCCCCATTACCTTATTACTAAGCTTTTATGGACCCTATTGGAGGTGTTGTGTTTCCATAGACCACACACGCTCAACAGAGTAAGACCAGAGTTAGGCCGCAATTCAAACTTTTACACCAGAACGTTTATTTCTGAACAAAGTCCCACACAAAACACAGTCTTTACTATTTTTGAAAGCTTGTAATTTGGCTTTCCAGGGAAGCCACTGCAAGGTTTTAAGTTCACATGACATCACTGTCATTAAAAACAATGACATCATCACTGAGGACATGTGTCTGCCCTCTGAGTCTCTGAAATGCCTGACTGAGCACAATTTATGGTTTAGAGCAAACGGATCTCTGGCAAAGTGATGACTGCTCTTTTTCTGCTGCTGGAATGAGAGCCAATCACACACACACAAAGACGCACATACACACACTACACAGAGACATAAGGGTTTAGGTTTCAAGAGATTAAATATACAGTAGTGTGCCCCACTGAATGTAATGTAACTTATGCATTGTCAAGTCAGTGTGTCTGTCCTCAGTTCTCAATAAAACACTCACTGGAAAGTACAAATATGACCCATTTTCAACCCGGAGACTAACGTCCAGTCAGCCGTGACGACAAACATCTACAGTTTCTGCTGTCTGTCAGACACAATTCATGCCAAAGATATAATCTTTACAAATCGTATAAGCACACACTAAAAAACAGATGAAAAATATATATCACTCCTCCTTTGGAAACATTGTCTCATGCCACTATGTGTGAGACTCATGAGATAATTCTTTTATGTGCTCAACAGTCAGCAGTGGGGAGAGTTTCATTAATATTTTATAGATTATAGGTATTTCTTTAGTTTAAGGTAAAAAAAACAACTCGATTTACACGTATGGTCCTACTGAAATATGATAATGAAATTAGCTGTTTTTTTCAGTTTTTAAAGGAAAACTATTTCTGAAGATGGATATCTTACTCTATGCATTAAGCACACGGTGTTTAGGGTGGTTACTCAGTATAGAAAATCCTTATTAATCAGTCCCTCCAAATACCTCCCTAATTAACACTTTGTATTAAATGTTAAAATTCTCTACCCAGATAGAAATATTAAAACGACATTTCAGTTACACAAAGAAACTTAAGCTGTAACTTTTGGCAAACAGTTTGGGAACAGTTGGACGGATTCTCATCATAATGACAAAAATAACTACTTCTGTTTCCTGTCATTATAGTTAGTCAAGCTAAATGTCTCTGGCACAATGTCTAACAGAGAGACATGGAGGAGGCATTTAATCTCCCCATATAAACACTGAGCCATTCAGCATAGCTTTCTTGTACTGGAAATGTTGGGATATTAGTAATTTATTTTGTGTTTAATGGAACCATAACAATTGGTCTTCCAACCACAAACTACCCTCCATTCATTTACTGTTTCATAGAAACAAAACTTGTGTAACAGATGTTTAGTTTGAAAGATGTCTATCCCTATACTTTAATCATTAAAGTATTTAAAGGATTAACATAGTCAGGACTCTACATACTTTCAGAATTATAAAATACACAAACTATTTTACAAATTAACGATTATTATTATTTATATTCTTAAAAAATGTAAATGTTGTTTTTTACATTCCATAGTTACACTTGATCTTATTTGTTCTATGCAGTAATACAGTAGGCAGTCAACATTTTGTGTCTTGTCTGACATGTCAATAGTTATCATGGTTTAGAAAAATAAAAATCAGATGCTCTTTTCTTGTCCTCTAGCCATGACCACCAGACTGCTGTGGAGGGCCCTGTGCCTGTTGGCTATACTGTGCACCTTGTCACCCCTCAGCTCTGCTGAAAACCTGCCAGAGTCCAAACCCCAAGAGCAGGGAGTCACCTTCAGCCATGTCTATAAAATTGACGTCCCAGGAGGCTCCAGTTGTAAACTAGACGGCCTGCCAACCCAGGATGAAACAGGTAATAAAGAAAAAAAATTACAGCAAGAAATAAGCCCACTGAGAGTGATTAATGAGAAAAGAAGGACTGTTGTTGAGTTGAGCATGGCTATATGTGTGATCAAGGCTCACTGTCACAGATAAGTCTGTTATTAACCAAACAGTGAAGGAAGATGATAAATTGTCTGTTTTTGTATGACAGATTATTAGAATAATCCCCCCCCCCATCCCTAGCAGAGGTAATAAATTGATTTAGAGTCACTGTTTAACCAAACTACTTTAGTATTAATATTAACATATATCACCTCTAACAATGTATTTTGATGTAATAATTTTACATTTTAATTTGCCTATATCATACTATGACTATTGGTACCATTATCAAAACTTCAAGAAATTAAGCATCAGAATTATTGTCGTGTTTTGTAGGTCTGCAGACAGAGACCACTAAGAATGGCGATAACGACATCATCTTCAGACACAACATCAGGCTGCAGACACCAAAGTGTGACTGCACTGAGTCAGAAAGCTTCAAGTCTCTCTTGTACAGAGTGAATGGGCTGGAGGAAGAAGTCAACTACCTAAAGACCCAGTGTAGTCAGGGTTGTTGTGGAACAGGTGGTGCTGCAGGTAAGACATATCAAAGACTCATATAGATTCCAGCCAAAGCTGGAAAGTTAACTCTTGACCTACAGGCGTAAAGGTTTAAAGAAGGTTAGCATTTTGAATGAAGCTACAGACAACTTAATTGTTGTTCTTTAGGAGTGGACATAAGCTGCAGTGGCCATGGTACCTACTCACACGACACCTGCAGCTGCCAGTGTAACCCAGGATGGGAAGGCCCAGATTGCTCCGTATCATCCTGCCCTGATGAGTGCAATGACAACGGCCGATGTGTGGATGGGAAATGTGTGTGCCATCAGGGTTTCACAGGAGACGACTGCAGCCAGCAGATGTGTCCAGACAACTGTAACGACAAGGGACAATGTGTGGACGGAAAGTGTGTGTGTTTCCCGCACTTCACTGGCGAGTTCTGCAACATCCAGAAGTGTCCCAATGACTGCATCGGTAATGGCCAGTGTGTGGATGGCCAGTGTGTCTGTGACGAAGGCTTTTATGGGGAGGACTGTTCATTAGGTAAGCTGTTTAAATTCTTGAAAACACAAAAAAAATAAAATATTATTCTATTCATACTTACTCTTGAAAAAGGTGGAGTCCTCTGGCTATTAGTAGCTAAACAAGTGGGCTAACCGCTAACATCGAATAAGCAAGCAAGAGAAAAAGTTGGCAGCAAAATGTTAGTCAAAATATACAACTAAACATCTCCAATATTCCAGAGGCATTTGTTATCAGGGTTGTCCTTGAGCGATTTCTTTCAATCACTCTAGTTTTATTAAAAGAAGAAAAATAAGCAGCAAGGTTGCTAGTTACTATTAGTCAGTGTGTCTGCTTGAGAGCTAATGGGACAATACTTTCACACTGTTAATCAAAAAGGTAGGCCTGTTTTATTTTCAAGATCTACTCACAGGTATCTCGAAAGTGTCAGCAAACCATTTTTTGTCAGGGCTTAATGTTTGAAGTCAGACAAAGTATGGTAACAGAAAAGTGAATAGTGCAACACAGCTAACAACTATCATTACACAGTTGTGTTAAATACTTGATTCTGATTGGCCAAAAAAAAAGAAGCTCACTGTTGCATTTGACACGGCTCCTATCACAGACTCTGGAGGACTTGCTGTAACCATATCAATCTGCTGAAAGAATGTTTAATTTGATGTCGGTCTGTTTACTGTAGGAAAAGGAGAGGATAACAATGGAGGAATTAGGCCAAAAGATGCAAAAACAGCAGGCTAGGTCAGAGAAATCACGAAACTGAAGAGTGCACATTAAGTTTAGATGGAACAGAGTGTGGTGTGCGACACAGTGGTGTTTTAAAGACAGGTGGTAAATAACAAGAACATTCCAATAGACAATGACAGTGATGAGGGATAACAACCTAACCAGTGCTGAACTGATTCATGTGCATGTTCACCTTGTCTCACGTCACTCAGCAGCTACTTTAGCTCATTTTCTGAAGGCTACAGACTCAACCATTTTTATATGGACACAGCTCTTACTTTAGATTCCAATGGACTATTTGTTTTGCTGCAGAAATAAATGATAAATGATTACTTTCCTAATTAAGTAGCTGTGTAATCAGCGAGGTAATGTTTAGTAAGTGGGTTGTTATCATGAAGGAAGTCCTTTAGGGTTGAACTAGACCCCTCTGTCTCTAGTGGTCCTACTAACCCTGTTGGGATTTCATTCTACGATAACAACTCTCTCACTATACATTATCCCTTACATAACAGTTAAATTATCAGTAGGGTGAAATGCAAATGTGGGACGAGCATCAACGTCCACCTAATTGGTCAAAGTCTGTTGCTATTTGTGCTACCAGTGCTACCATTACAAACTTTGAACTAAAAATATGGAATGCAGATTGAACTAGCTCTAAGCTAACTGTGGTACAATGCATCAGATGGCAACATTTATGTTTAATGTTGTACATGGTCCCTTTCCAAATAAAATCAATTAAATTAAATATTCATGCACATCCCTTCACCCCTTTGTGTGCCATTCCTCCCACAATAGCTAATTCAGGGAAATTATTGCCTTGTGTTTATGCACTGGTGAGACCAGGCCTTAAGGTGGACTGAATCTGCATTCAGTCTGCGTTCACATCCAAACTACAAGCATCACTTTTGGTGTGTGTCCTCTAAAGATGAATGGTGTCTTAGCAAGCATATCCTGCCATGCTCTTTTTAATGGGGAATTTATGAATCTGGGGTGCAGTGTTGTAACTTTTTACGACCCAGACTCACATTAAACTTGATCTGTGTTTCTTGAGAGATTTAACATTCACATTTCACCTCTTTATTAAGTCACCTCTATGGCTCTGCTGACATTAAGCTGTGAATATTAAGTGCTATCTCATGGAAAACACAGATGCTACACGGAGCTCTGGAACCATAAAAAATGTAACACTTGTCCCCTAAGCCCGGTTTACCCTTTTTGTAAATTTTTCCACCTGCTTCATTAAATAAAAAGTTTTATTATGAAGCTGGATTTATTCTGAGATATATCAGCCATCCTTTTTTCTTGTAGAAGCTTATTTTCTGTCGTCTGTTTGCCTCATGATAAAGCATCCCTAGCTCATTAACTGTTCAGCAATTGATCTCTTGACAGCAGAAATGTAAACCTTTCAGAAGACCTTAAGAGCTATGAATGATAACAATGTTTAGCTTTGTCTTTTGTGATATGTTGACTTGTTAACAGATAAATATCCTTTTAGTATAAAAGTGTACAGGCCTGGCTTTCCAAACTGACAGTGTAGTTATTTTGCTTTGCGACTATACCCTTATGTCAGCAAATACATTCAGGTTCAGCAGCATTGTCAAACTCAATAAAACATTTTGATCCTTACATGCTCGTATAAACTTTACCCTTTAAATGTAACAAAAACTAAGAATTAATATAACCGAGATTTGAGGCAGCTTTGCAGTTTTGTGTATCAGTTAAATTAATGTTGAATCCCTCCCATAACTTGGAAATATATTTAAAATAATGAGATATTGTGTTGTAATTTCTAACACATTCAATTAAAGATGTATCTTATTTATTTTTACAGCTTTTTTCGAATGAGCTGAATGTCATGCACTAAGTACATAACAATTTAAATACTCTATAAAAACACTGGACAATCAATATAATAATGTTGATTTTAGGCACTGATTGACTTGCAGTTAGGTTGCGCCCCTTGTACAGAATCTATAGTCCTCCAAGTGGCCCGGGGTCACATCCAACCTGTGGCTCCTTTCCCACATATCATTCCCCAATCTCTCTCTGTCCACTGTCATATCAAGTAAAGGCAAAAAGCCTAAAAATAAATATTTTTTTAAGACAACTTTGATTAGATTTTACCAATTGCATACAAAATCTACTGTATAGTACCATTTGCTGTTGCTGCATCCTCCGCCGCCTTAAACTCCTCTTTTCTGTTTTTAGGCTGTTGACATGTCTAAAATATGATGAACTATGACCGGCATTCAATTAAAGCTCACTCAAAGAGAAGTATTTTTACAATAAATGCTCATGTCATCGACATAAGTGTTTGATGGAATCCCTAGTGACCCACTTCTGTGGAATTCAAAGCATCTCTCTGACAATCATTTCAGAAATAGCAGCTGATGGAGCCATTTCAGTCGACTGACCCAAAGACCCCTGACAGCTATGGCCTGAAGACAACTTATGACATGAGGTCACATACTGTTACTATACACATGAAAACCCATCAGTATTTTTGGGCTCCATCTATCTTTGACCCTCTAGCAGATTGGTCACCTTTCCCTGCTAAATGTACTGCTCGCCAAACCACTATAAGTGTACTGCCTCAGGAGCAGAGTACATAATTGCATTTTATGGCATTTTAAGGCCAGGCAAGCAGAAAGGTGAGCAGCAGCAGTCAGGCATGGACACTTTAATTCAGTGAGTGCAAACTATATCATTTCTAGCAGATCTTGGAGATATAAAATATAAAGTATAAAATGCAGCTTTTTTAAACTTCTTCTTCACCGCTTGGAGTGCAGAAGAAGCTTAAACTAAGTTTACATGGTAAAGTCTGTCTTTACTCATACATGGAATGTCTTTTTCTACATTTTACCCTGAGAATAGAGCAACTACTGCACAGCAGGGGAGCAGGGGATTTTCTTTTAACATTTGCTTTTGGTTAATCCACCAAAATACACTCTACAACCACTTTCAGGTCCTGAACCACAGCTTTAAAAACTACAATAGTTTAGTCTTCACAGTAGCGGGTCAACTGTGTCAAACCCTTGAAGGAGATTTGGTTCCTTCTAGCTGTTTTGCCCTGCAGAGGCAGACACTATAGCTAGAGACAAAGCTGCAGCTTCGTGTGTAGGTGCGGTTGAATGGAGTCCAACATCAACAGTGGCAGTGTGTCAGAGGAAGAGTCAGAGTGGAAGGGAAGGTGGGAGGTAAGGAAATAAAATAAATTGTGTTGTTTTAAGCTGTGAGTAATAATAGGGGTAATAAGCAGCAGGAGAGAAAGACAGTCGAGACATTCTTTGTTTTATGTGGCTATTTGCCATTTCAGCACCTGTATGATGGACGTCAATCTGCTCTGTGGGTGATGATGGCAACACGAGTCTCAGTGTATCGGCTTACACTATGCACGTAGTGCCCTTAAGGGTTGTCAGTCACAATACCAGAAATGTAAAACTTATATCTGACACTAGTAAACACAGAAACAAAAACAACAAAGTCCTTGGCACCTAATATTGTTCATTCTGTTTTTGATCACCAAAAATAGAAAGAAAACTCCTGCACACTGCCTAAATTGGCCACTCTCTGTACCAAAATGTTGCCGACATATGTGTGCAATTTAGACAGTTTCTCTTTATTTATTATGGCAGCTTTTGGTTAAAGGTGCACTATGGATATTTGGTAGAGAAATATGAAAGTTGGAGAAATTTACAGATTCTGTGGTTCATGTTCATGTTCATAACTCTATACACAAACTGTCCTCAGAGGAAGATTTGGTCTCTGGAACAATGTTTGAAGATGAAATGCTATTCGAGGAGATATGGTGGGGGGCCCGCAACAGTGAAACCGTAACTCTCCTGGTAGCTTTTCAGGGACCCATTTTTTTCCTTTGATTAAAATTTGTGTATTTAGTTCAGAAAATACAGCATAGAATTGTTTCCCTTCTCCAACTTTCAAATTTCACTACCAAATCTACATAGCGCACCTTTAAAGATACTGAAGATCTGTAGTTTTTTTTAAAGCCTCAATACTTTTTAATATTAATCACAGAATCAGTGGAGAATATATTGTTTTACAGCATGTGCCATCAAAGAGTATTCCATATTTGACATCCTTAGTGCCTCGTCTTTCTCTGCTATTGGTGTTAATATAGCCATGAAAGGCAGATGCTATCTGTTTTAGAGAACCAATGTTGCCTTAACAATTTTAAATATGTGTTAGCTGAACTCTTGTCTGTCCACATGATTATAGTTAAAAAAAGATGAAAGTTTAGAGACCACATCTCATAAGGTAATGCCAACATAATGCAGCTAAGATTTTCAAATGAGCTTTAGATCTATGTCAACACAATGCAGATGCTTTAGATCTACCGTTGTTGTCATAGCTTGCAATGTCACAGTAATGGTTCCTTTCATTTAATTATATGAGATTATATTCAACGCATTTACCCTTGATTTTTATCCTGAGCTTTAAACCATATTCAGATGTGTTTAAGCCAATTAGATCAGAGTGTATTTACATGTCTAACCTGAAAGACGATCTATAAGCAGAAGGAAAACTCATAAAAGATAATGCGACCCTCAGCAACAACAAAAAATAAGATGATTGAATTCCCATTTCATTTGTCCTGAACAACATCACCTCTGATACTTCCTCAGTGCTCAATCGCTGCAGATTTAGTCTTTTAAGCAATCCAAACATGTCGTTTCAGTCATATTTTCCTTCTTCAAATTGTTCGGTACTTAATCCAGAGAAGACACAAAAGACTATTTTGTTTCAACTTCTTTCCGATCTTAATATGTTAATGTATTCACCCCAGCTGTCCCGAAATATTATTCGAGAGTAAGGATTGTTGATGGTCGTGTCTAGAGTAGCAACAGGGGGATATAAAGTGCTACTGGATGGAAAAGAACTGCTGCACTTGAGAAAAAACAACATTACGCTTCCTGACTTTGCCTTATGGAACAGCAGCTGAACCTGATGTGAATTCCATCCCTGCCAAAGTTACGGTGGACCCCTTCACCACCCGTTTCACTTTTTCCCCTTGTAATTTGCTTAGTTGGTATATTGAGCTATACTTCTCTACATTTACAACCAGCACCTACCATTCACCTACCTACCATACCTCCCATTATACCCACAGAAAGGTCTTGTTGGTGGGGAATGTCTCACTCCCCAACACTGCTGAGTTGCTGTCTCCTGACTTTTTGGCGGATGTTATGTTATTGTACTTACCCAAAGTAATACAACTTCTATTTCCCCCCCGTCATACTTTTCCATCATCTCCATTGAAACCCTCATGGCCTTGTATAACCGCTAAAAAGCTATTTTTAATTTCAAAGTCCCATCTCAGGTTTTGAAAAACCTCAACGGTCTTGCTTTGAAGCTCATGGTCTCCCAAGACGGAGTAAGAGGGACGTACAGGTAGAAAAGATAAATGGGCAATACTAGCAACATTTTTTATTTTAGCTTATAAAAGAATAGTTTTTTATGTCGTTTTTTTTCCTCAATTCTAATCTACCTTTACCGTTAGGATCAATTAAGGAAGTTAGAGTTTCAGAAACTTGTGCCCCAAACTTAGAGGAAAACGCAGTTTTTACCAGAACTATTTGTGTGTTTACAGATTGTTCACAACTATTTGACTTTTCCTGTTGACATCATTAAGTGAAGGCTGGCTACTGTCATACGTTTAAAAAAAAAAAAAAAAAGTTGTAGAATATGTCTGTAGAGAAGAAGTAAGAGCTGTTGACAAATTTACCTGCTTCGTACTGCAACATGGTCTGTAATAACCCATTTGTTACATTTTTATATAATGATAATGCATGATGAACTGTGGGATTTTAAGAAAAGTGTGACCATGAAAACTATTTTTTAGGGCCTATAATTAAGCTACTTAGTGAGTGTGAAAGGCAAAAAGGCTGACAAAGAGAAATGATGAAGTTAAATGGCAAAGAAATTATGAAAGTTGTATTAAAATGTAATTTGACCTCTATTAACCTTTGACCCTCTGTCTTTCTCTCTCAGTGCTCGGACCTCAGGGTCTGCGGTTGGTCAAGGTGACTGACGTGTCTCTCCTGGTCGAGTGGGAGTCTGTTCGTGGAGCAGAGTATTACGTTTTGACTTATCATCCTGAAGGTGATCAGAGTGCCTTGGAGCAAGTAGGTTTTTTTACTCCCCTTTTTTTCCTTTTGGTTTGTCAGAAAATCAATGTTTTATTAATTCAGTATAATACAATAGGGAGTGCTGTTGTACTGAATTTAAGCATGGCTGGGATTTGGCTGAATTATTTAATCATTCATTTGGTTCTCCCAACAAAACTAGTTCAGCAAACTTGACTTTACCATGAAACCCTTGCACATTGTCCTTCACTTTTCTTCTTTGTGTATACAATTAGCTGCAGACTAGTTATTTTGTGTCATGTGCATAATTTTGTCTTTTTTCATTTATCATGCAGCCAGTAAAACAAGATCAATCTAGACACAGACCATTTGCTGTACTATTAATAAAGGTTATTAAAACGTGTGAGAGCGCTCATGAAATCACATTATTTGTTCTCTAACTGTTGTGTTAAGGAGTTTTCAGTAGATTTTTTCAACTTATCCTAGGTACAGATTCCCAACGCAGAAAACTCGTACCTCATCACAGGCTTGTCTCCTGGGGTCACCTACATTGTCAAGGTGTATGCTGTCATCAGAAATATCCAAAGTGAGGCAGACATGATTGAAGCGACCACAGGTGAGGCTGCACTGGAAACCAACAATGAGACTTTAAAATGTGTGCCTCCTTTGACTAAATGAGCATGACGCAGATCGAGAACCATTACTGGTGAAGTGGAATGTGACTGGAAGCAGCATCTTGCCTTTAAATACTTGATGGTTTCGAGTGAAAACAGCTGAGACCAATTACTGATTCTTACGGCAGGAAGGCCAGGTAGGGCCTGCAGGTAAGGCGGGATTTAGTCAGATTTTTTCTGGCTTTAAGTGGCTACATTTGAGGTTTAAGGTAAGCTTGATGTGTTCATGCCTCACATGTGATGAAGCATGAAAACATTTATATGTGAAATGCTTGAATGTTCTGAGTAAGGATGTGTTTCAAATGAAGAATCTTTGAGTTCAAAAGAAAGGACAGACATTTTTAATGTGACGTTTCCTCACTACATTTCAAATATGGCAGATTTTGACGATGAAACTTTTTGATATCTTGTCTTACTACAGTAGGAGAGTCACAGACAGTTAAGTGAATCTATTTCCAGAGTTTCTCCTGCTTTAAATCAACCTAGATGTCTTTTACGCAAATGCTTTGCTAAGATGAACAAGCTGAAGTTTTTCATCCCTAAGTGTTTCATTAAGAGCGGGTTTGATTACTATTACATTTTAAGTAATTACAAGGAAATGGTTCTATAGATGTGTTAAATGGAAATCAAACTTGCTCACAGATGTGGTAGAGGCAGATGTGACGGGAAAGAGATTAACAGGCAGGACTGGTGGGCGTGAGTGAGACAGACAGACAGACATAGAGAGGGATTGAGTTTGACTCTAATGTGGTTAGGTAGGTTAGCCTGGTTACTGATGGAAAACCTCATAGAGCATGGAATTCCCATATGAGCATGGGAAAACACGCCATCATCTGGCTTATTGGTCCTGTGTGGAGAGCTCAGCACGAGCCCGACATTTTACATAGTTTTCAACTTCAAACGATGATCTACTTCAAAAGAGAGCACATGTGAATTTTTTGCCTTTTTTTTCACATATAAAAGACACAATAGCTGGCATTTAAAAAAAATGCTACCCCATCTTTTTTTTACCACACTGTTTTGTTTGTTCTCGCTTTTTTTTTGTCATTTGTCGCCATATGCTGCAAACTCTGTCACCCCTGTTGGCAATGCTGAAGTTCAAAATGGTACCTAGGGATCTGAACGATTGAATATCTTACCCATTTAGATATATTAGCCCACCTGAAAGTCCTTTTATAGTGCAAAACATTATTCTTAACATCTTTGGGTGTCTTTCATAGGAGAAAAAAATCTTTAAAAAGTATTTCTAGTCAATGAAGTATAAACTAATTGGCCCATCTATCCCCTGAGAAGTTACTCCTGAGTCCCCCAAGTGAAAACACTTTTTCCCTGTAGGATGTTTCATTACTGATAGAGTATGAAATTACAAATTTAGCCCTTCATTCTGCCATTGTGTTACTTACTGATGGAATAATGATGAAAATACACAGCTAGGGAATCCTTACAACCCTCTAAATCAGTGATCATCAATCCAGCCCCCCAAAGCTCCCCATAATATAAATGATCTCAGGTGATTAAACAATAAACATAAAAATAAAATCCCAAGGCTGAAATACTCCCTTTAAGTGACGTCTACTTCTTCACATCAGGCTCGACAGCTGTCAGTCTTATGTGCAAGCATATTTAATAGTCCGGCCTCCACAGTGTCTGTCAAGAAAAAAGCTGGCCCTACAAATGTAGTTGAAGACCTTTGCTCTAAAGGATCCCTGGGTTGTCAGTTTAAGAACCACTGGTTTATGCTGTTAATTAAATCATAGGAGAAGAACAAACATTCAGTGCTTATACTGTCATTTAATAATGATAACAATGTTTTCGTATTTGAAAATATACTTGAAAGTCACTCTTTGCTATGATGGATTTTCATTATTATTGATTCTAAGGATCTCACACTTTACACAACACCTGAAAATGTTCCAACATGTTTTGGGTGAGTTGAATGTTTGAATGCAAACGGCAAAATGTTCACCCCAATTTTACGTGTTATTTTTCCTGCCAGCCCTCTTGTTCATTTTCAGTGTGAATTTCAGTTGAGTGGATATGAGAACTCAGCAGGTAATATTAAGGAACATTTCACATGAGCGAGTGGGAGAGGTTTGAACTACAAGAAGCATTGATATAAAATCAAAAACATTTCACTATGTTGGACTATGTTGCTTCAAGCAGCATTTACCCGCCTTTCTTTTTACGCCATGTCCTGCTTCTTCCTGAGACACCCCATCCTGTCCGAATGGGATTGTGTCCCACTGTGAGGTGCATATGTGATTAACTTACTCAGGAAGATTTCAAGTGCGGTCTGCCTCAAATTTTCTAGAGATGTTTATGAGTGCAAGTGTGAACAATGCTTAAGTGACTGTAGAAGAACAGCAGATACCTTAATGCTGAAAAAGGTAGATTAAGCTGACAAGAATATACGTCAGAGAAATGAGTCAATCATGTAACAGAAGTGTGTAAACACATTAGCTCAAACAGACAGGCGGGTCATGTTGCTTTAAAGTAGAACTAATATATATTTTTAATTCTCATTCACTTGATATTTCAGTGTGCAGTTTTTACTTACATTTGGACCCATTAAAGCGTGTGATAAGAACAAGGACAAACCTATTTTAAATAGAACTGAATACATGTATTTTGATATCATGTTTGGTAATTATGTTTTTGAAAGCCAAATAAAAAATGTGTCCAACCTTTCCTTCTTGAACTTTCAATGCTGGAAGTGATTAATCATCCGGCTCAAGGACATGATGGGTCCAGAGCAGGACATATGCATGTTTTTACAGAGGTTTTTTACACAAGGTCTTCAGTTTAAGGGTCATGTCTGTACACCCAGTACCATGTTGTGTCTTGTATTTTTCCCAGATGTTCCGGTTGTTGGTGATATCCAAGTTCTTGGCCAGACAGAAGTCTCCATCCAGGTGGACTGGAAGAACCCGCCAGTTGAGGTGGATCACTTCAGGTTGACACATGTCGACCCAGCGGGACAAGAGGAGGAGCAGGACATACAGATGAGCCAGGAGGCGCGCACCAGACACACTATAGTGGGTAAGTTACAGGCAGAAAAATCTTAATCTCTCTAATTATTCCTTTCATTAGTTTTCATTATTTGTAACATTAAACAACACTTCAATATTTACACACAAGCACACAATCAGGTAAAGTTGTAGTACACCTCTGAATAATATAACATTATCAACTTTATCACCACTTTTTTTGCCTTGTGAATAATTAAATGAAAGAAATGTCTGCTTCAGAACTTTCACACACTGCATACCTTATTGCCTCAATGCAGAAACAATTTATCATCAGGATAACCATAGAGTGGATTCACCTGACAACATTGAAGTTTCCAGTTTATTTCAAGAAATAGTAAATAGACTTGTGTAGCACTTTTCTCGTCTTCTGACTACTCAAAGTGCCTTTACACTACACGTCAAATTCGACCATTTACACCACATTCACACAACGATGACGGAGGCTGCTATGTGCCCAACGGTACTGTGCCATTCATAGGCATTCACCAGGGAGCACTTTGGGGTTCAGTGTATTGCACAAGGACACTTCAACATGTGGAACACAGAAGCTAAGGATCTAACCCTCTCAACCCTCCGGTTGAGAGACAACTGACTCTATCACTGAGCCTGTTCAGTAAAGTCTAAAGAAATAAACATGGCATATAACAGTTTATCAAAAACATTATGTTATTTTTTTATCACTTTAGTTTAATTGAAACCTCTTGCCGGGTCCTATGGAACTGTTGGAAAGTTGTGGAAGTGGGATACACTGCAATAAGTTTATAAATTTGCCGTTTGCAGGCCTGCTTCCGGGGACAGAGTACCAGATCTCAGTCCAGGCCATCAAAGGAATCAATGAGGGTGAATCTTCCACTGTCACTGGTGCCACAGGTCAGTATCATCACATCAGTGTTCATGATCCATTTAATCCTATTTAATGCTAATCAACCAGCACTTTAAAACGTTTTTATTTATCATCAATATGCACAATATTGGCCCACTTATTACTCAAATGTACTATGCTGGATCAACATATCTGTGACTCTGACTGTCTTTGTGATATCACTGACTGTCTGAATTGGCTGACACTTAAAGCGATAGATACGCCACTTGTTGAAGAGGAACACACAAAGAATCAGTGAGGATACCAATACTCCACTTAGTTTGAATTCATTGCAGCATTAAAAACAGCTCAAAGCTCTTGTCAAGCCACCTACTGTATAATTCAGTAGTGGTTCACCCCAATGGGAAAAACACATAATCTGTCATACAACCTGGTATTATCTTCTACACTCAGCCAATGATAATAGCATAATGAATACAGCCAGCAATGATTATGGGCTAATGATAGGGGGCAGGAATTTACAGCCTAATAGTCTGGACAGGTCCTAATGTCTGTGGTGAGCCTTGTTCACCGAGGGGAAACATGATATGAACGCTGTTACGACTACAAGATGCTCTCTGACGACTGGGGTGAGAAGGTGTGATTTACAGAGTCCATCTGGTAATGTTGGGTTGTAGCTCTGCGGCACTAAGTCCTACCAGGTTCTGGACATTAGGAGAAATTCATTTAACAGCTGGTCTTTAAAGTTAGTTCTTAAGTGACAAATAAATGGTCCATTAAAGCAGCAGGTCTTCAGCTACTTCTAAATTCTGCTCATTATTTAATTTCTACTTTTCTGTCTCCATTTCTTTCTCCTTTAAATTCGATTTCATCCACCCTTAAACTTAAATCCTGCTCCAGGTTGATAGCTCTACATTTTTAAGACCCTAAAAGAGCTAATTTAACAGTTTTTATTCATCAGAGTTAGCTAGGGGATTTCAAGACTCACCTCTCTTCTTTTGCAGCCAGTCAGGTACTCAAGTGCCACAGTCACCGCTTTTTTCTTTTCTGTGTGTGTTACCTACTGAAGCAGTAAATGCACATGTGTGTATGTGTAGACGTGCTAATCTTCACCAAACAGACTGTGGCTTGTCTCCACTTCAGTGGCGACAATCCTTCATTTTAGGTGTTTCAGGAAAAGGCTTTAAAGTGATTGAGGAGGATATAGTCCTCAGCTCTTCCTGCCAGTAAGAAGGTGCTTGTTTCATGATGACTGGCAGAGCTCACACTCTCACCTATTATCTCACCCAACATGCTGCTTTCCTCGGGGCCTGGATGGTCATATGCAGTGAGAGATAGGAAGAAAATGAAGGAAAAGGAGGAAAAGTCAAAAATACAGTATACAAACCAGTGCTGGAGCAAAAGGATGAAACAGAGCTTCTCTGTTGTGGTTACATCTCGAAATATGAACAGAGCTTTTGTCTGTAGATGACTACACTGACTCCAGTTACAGAAACTAAAGTATTTCTTTCACATATTTACCATCTATCTTAGACACTTTGAAATTACTATATCTCTATTGGGGTTTCTCTCTGTCTAATTTTGCACTCGTCCCCTCACTTTCTTTATAAATTGAAAAGAAAATGTTGTATCAAAACATAAATTGACCATAAAGCTGTGAATGAAACTGAAATGTGTGGCTCTATGTGTCATCCTCAGTGTGTGTGTGTGTGTGTGTGTGTGTGTGTGTGGCTGCATATTCCCTTCAACTGGTATCATGTCTCGAGTAAAATGATTCAATGACAGCTAACATTTAAGGAAACACCAGAACTCTACTTGGAGCAGACATTTCCTCGTCACTAACCTGCCAAAAGATTATGAGGCGTATAAACACAACATACCACGACTGCTGCCTATTCAGATTCAATGAAGTCACTACCCAGGCCTGTATAACACAGAGCAGATGGACTCGGTTGTGCAGAGGAGTTAAATGTTTAGTCTTTGCGTTATCTGGACACAGAATAGCACCTCATGTGGTCCACTAGGAGTACCTGGTCTGCTCGGACCCTGTCTATCTGCACTGTCTGAGCAAGCTTTGAACCAGTAGATAATGACAAGTTAGAATGTAAGACACCTTTTGTGCCTCTTTATGTATTTCAATATTAATGTTCATACCTGTGTGTGAAGAAAGGCTAAATTACATGAAGGATACTGGCATGTTTATTTGTTGTGGCATGTAATTAGAAACTGATTGGATTTGGAGTGCCTGCTTGTAAAGTAAAGTGGATCGACGGTGAGAAATTGGTATATAATTAGGACTTTGTCATTGTCATCATTCATATAAAATATTACTGTGTTGAAAAGCGATGGTCAGTGAACTCCACGTGCTTTTCCCTACCCGATCTGCAGACATACTGTTCTTGTGTTTCCTGTACGCTGAGGCTCTTTAGCTGTGAGGCTGTAAAAGATTAAAGATGACCTGTTACTGTACGCCTAGTCATCCATGCCTCTGCTGAACATGCAGTTCATGTTTCGAGGCCTCGAATAGCCATTGTTGCCACTCAACTATTGGGGTAGAATATCTGGAGAAACCTGATCCATCATAATGTAACTTCCGAGCAGTTTCAAGGCCATCTGAGAAAGTAGTAGTGCTTAGGAAAAAGAACGTGATAAATCTAACAACTTCAAGAAAATAAACTGCAGATAAAATAACACTGAAAGGGGAAAGGAAAACCTTTGTTTTAAGGGAATGTTTGAATACAAGCTTTTTTTCAGACAGTTAGAAACCACATTATAATTTAAGTTAATTCATAGCAAACGATACAATGCAAGAGCAGGCCTTAAAAGTAACTGTCAACTGCTTTCTGATGCCTGTAAATCAATTTAGTAAGCCTTTTATTTAATTTAGTTATTGTGAATTGAGATGACATCTGTAGCCAATATCACCCTGACTTATAAACAAAAAGTGTGGAATATATGGTTAGAAAAACAAGGTATATTCCCCTCAGAGTGAAGGTAACAACTTCTGGATGTTGTAGACCTTTGAAGATGTTACAGGCTACACAGTGTGGTAATTAGACTGTTACTCTCAAAACTGACTGGACTAGGCAGTGTTGTTAACATTCAGGTGCTAAGAGATGCAACTCTGAGTCTATAATCAGATTAGTCATTTGAGATAGAATGAAATACCAACCTTTTTGATAATCAAACTTGCTTCAGTCATTTTCCAAGAAAAATATTAAATATTTTGGGCGCCGGTTGGCCTAGCGGTTATAGATAGGATCTCATGTGCAGAGGCAATAGCCCTCTGAGCATGGTTGACAAAGTAGAAGTCCGAGGTGTGGCTCCTTTCCTGCATGTCAACTCTCCTTCCCAATTTATGGCTCCATCCAACGTCCTATCAAATAAAGGTTTACATACCTCCAAATAAATCTTGAAAAAAGGTTTGAATATCTGTTGTTTCCAGCTTGTACATGAAAAGATTTACAGGTTTTCTGCCTTTTCTGTGAGATTTTTAAGAGTAAATGTAGACACTCTAGGTTTGGACAAAAGAAGCTATTTGAAAACATCTTGGTACTTAGTAAGAATATCTTCAAAAGAACTGTTAGCTTCAGCCCTACTTCATTAACATTGTGATTTTTTATGTATTATGTACAGTGTAATACTAACAGCTATAGATGGTCTGTAGTAGCAGGGAATGCTTCTTTTAATTCTCCAAAGAGAAAATAGGCCAAGCATTTAGATGGACACCTACATGTTGCGTCAATGTTTATGTGCTCTGTCTTTTAAATGTATGTGTGGGTGTGAATCTGTTTGTCTACGTGGTGTGTAAATCGTTGCTCTCTTGGCGCCCTGATAAGTGCTCACTTACGTACTTAGATGTCTGAATGACCTCTCATTTTCAGGACTTTGAGGAAACACTCAATGCTAATATAAATGGAGCTATTATAAATTCAGTCTGTGCTTGAGCTCCATCAGACTGTTGAGCAGTGCAGCCACATGACGGGAAAGTGACAGCAGGAGAAGAGAGAGGGGATATGGAGTTAGACAGTTGCATAGTTGCTTTCTTCTCCTGGATGCTTCATAAATCAGTTTTCATGATGCAGCCTGCACATTGACACAAGGCTGACCTTGACCGAGCCGCTGCCACAGAGGAATAGTCCTAAATGATGATTGCTTTTACATTCCCCTCACTTCCTCTGTGTCTCTCCTAATATGCCTCTGTAGCTCTTTATTTTCTGTCTCCGTCCCTCCCTTTTATCCGAATTCTCTCGACAGAGACTAACACCCGCTCACACACATGCACCGCCTGCATCTATCATATGTCTTCTGTGAGTCCCCAAGCCCACTGACTTTACATACGGAGGCTCCTGTGTTCTCCTGTGTCTTCCTCCTACCACGTCTCACCCTGTGGAGCTCAGTGAACAACACCAGACTGCAGGTTGGCTTGTGTGCTGTTCTTTTGAAGAGCTTCACAAAGCCAATCCTTTGAGCCAGAACACAAATTCTGCTCTCAGTCAAGAAAAAAAGTGAAATAAGCTTCTTTACAAAGGTTGTTATAGGAAACATTTAGCATGTTAAAAACAATTTTTTTAGCTGTTTTAAAAAGAAGAAAAAGGAAGTATTGTAAGGCTCTTTTTTGCCAAACATCTCTGCAGACTACAACTTTTTTCATGCAACATGCAGCTGTTTCTGGATCTGTTTTTTTACTCCACTGACCTGCTTCTTGGAAATCAACTCACTGCCGAGTTCAAAAACAAATTCTTTCTGCACTATACATCACCATTTTTTTTAAAATATGCTTACACTGCCCCAAGCAATTTAAGTAAAAACTTATCCCGTGTCCTTGAAACCATTCACAAAAAAGTGACGTGTCGATTTCAAAGAAAAAATATCTCCACTGGTCAAGGAGCAAAAGAGAATATCAGGTGATGTTGTCCTAGTGCAAAGTCTGCAAAGTGAGGAGGATTTTTTTTTAACAAAATGTTTACCTTTTTTAAATAACAAGGTGGACTGCTGTTTTTTTCTCAAGTTTCCAAAGGGCAGCCACTACTGTGGTCTAGTTTTGGTTGATTGTTTCGAAGCAGGACCTCATTGTTCCCAAATCTTCACCATCTCTTTATAATTTTAACAATGAGGACAAGGCTCAACTTTCCTATACACAACATATTCACTTTAACCCAGACACCAATATCACCCTCAACCAAATCAAACTATTTTTGTGCCCAACCTTGACTAGCCGTGTCACATGATGAAATAAATCCAATTTAACAGTGACCGGTCACAGTTTAACAGAGACACAATATCGTTGGCTTGGGCATTTGCTTCAGTAACAAACTTCAATGTGTTGCTGTAAAGTGACATGAAAAAACATGGTATTTAGTTGTTTATTGGAGGAATTGTTTGTTTTGTTTTGGGAGTTTGTCTAAAACTAATCCTAATCTGTAACATTCAGAAGCCTTTGTGATTACGATATAAAAGCTTCTTGGGAGAGGGGAAATACTGGCCACATTGGACAGCATTTAGTCGTTCACCAACACTGAGATCTTTTTGTAAACTTAAATCTGAAACCTTAAGATGTTGCAGATCACATAAATAATCTATTAACTGTGCTGCACCCTGCAGCCGCAGTTTTCAGTTGTTTAGCTTTTTCAAATTACTACACCCCTCCACCCCCCATCCAAGATGTATGTTTGTTTTTATGTATTTATGAATTCTTGTTATGCTTGTCTTGTGAAGTCAATTCAATATTTCTGGTGTAGGTTTTCTGGTTTCTCTTTTGAACACCCTGCATGAGGTCACATTTTGTTTTTACAGATCAGCTAATGTAAAAGGATGCAGAATCCGTTTTGAACAAGTGTAGTGTGTGTTTCTCATTCCATTTTTTTCTTCTTCTTCTTCTTCTTCTCCAGATATTGACTCTCCTACCAACCTAGTCACCACGGAAGTAACAGAGGACACTGCAACAGTGTCCTGGGATCGAGTTCAGGCAGAAATAGAGGGCTACATGTTGAGCTACTCCTCAGCTGATGGTTTCTCTGCAGACATTCCTGTAGGACGTGACCTGACCTCGTACAGGCTGGTTGGCTTGAAGCCTGGAGTTGTCCACACAGTCTACATCTGGGCCTACAAGGGAGACAGAGTGAGCAGGAAGAGTTCCACTGAAGCTGAAACAGGTAAACTTTGAATGGGATCCTGGTTGATCCTAGGTGTGACCAATATCTTTGATCTTTTCGTTGGGTCCACAGTAAAAGATCTTGATAGGTCTTATTAATGTGAATGATAAACATATACGTTTAAAGGAGCTTGGTACAAAGTCAACAGAATTCCACAATGTTAAGATATAAAAGAAGAACCACCAACACCAAGTCTCAGACTTTTTTATAGATTAAGGGTCAACACAGTGAACTTTGATTACCAGATAGCTTACATTTTCCCTGGCAGTTCTCTCTTTCCTTCTTCTTTTAACACTGAACAGAGAGAAAGAAGTTTTAAGTGAAAGCTCCCCCCTCAAATAATCCTCATGCACAATACAGCAATCATTTCCTTTTGATCTTTTGAGGGTTGTTTTTTCTCTTCGAGTCCTTGTATATTTTGTGGTGGCAATAAGTAAAAAGGCATCACAGAAGACATTATACACTTAACAAGCTCAACCACTTTTGCAAAAGTGCCAAGAGGGAAACTTGAACTCTCTGCAAAAAAAAGCCTATTAAACATAATTAGGCTGGACACCTCATTTAAAGGTTTGAAGTAGCCTGGGGCTGAATGTGTCAAAGAAGTCTGAGAAGAGACAATTTTGCTTATCCAACAAAGCCAGCTTTTTCTTTTCTCCTGTATCTCCTGGTCTCTTAATCTTTGCTGTTGTGAAGTTTAGCAGCTGTTTGCTGTCTGCTTGCTTTTATGTGTGTGAAGAAAGGCAGAAGAAAAATGCTTTGGAGCACTGAGTGGCAGATACCCAAATTGTTTTAAATATTCAGTTTGACACAAGGACCCCAACCGTTTTGATGGATAACATACATTACATTTAAGAAAGCCACAATTGTCACTTTGTATTGACGAGTGGTAATGTGATGTTATTTTCCCAAGTGCATTTATATACATTTTATTTGCATTTAGCAAAAGTTATTCAGAAGAACTTTGTCAAAATAGACCTTTTGTGTTTGCTGAATACGCCTGATGTCTTTTTCCATTTCGATTTTCTATTTTAAACCCATTGATTCATTTTTTTTCTCAATCAGTTTCAGTTTTCAGATTTTTCCTGGTTCCCTCAGATGAGGGAAACAGACATGTTAGCTCCAATAACCTCGCTCATACATCAACCAGCAGGAGTGCACGTGGTTGTAAATATCTGAGGTGGCTTAGCTCACTTCCTTAGCTGGTTCTCTAGAAATTGTCTTCTACTTAAACTATGACAGGAGTAGTGCAGGGGAGATACTGTATACTATTCTTCTTATATTTGTGTCAAGATGAGACTCAATGCAAATAGAAAGATTTAATTTTCAGTGTTCTAGTCAAAGGGTAGGGACTTTATTTCCTGTTATGGAGAATACAAACAGTCTGTGTAACATAGAGCAGAAAATACACAAGATACAGATGGAAAGGAAACAGAAGCAAAGCTAGTGATTCTGTATTCTGGTTGATTTTCTTCACTGTGTCGGTGTTCTGTCAACAGCTAGTGTTTGCATGACTAGTTTGCATGTTCTTTTATTAACAGAGCTCGTAGAAAACTCATAGCAGTGCTTCTGATATAAAGTGATGAGATGTCAAACTTGGATTAAACAACTTAAAGCTGATGTGAAGGACTTTTGATTTGATTTTGACACCCCCTGTGTACGTTACTTATCATTACTTATCTTGAGAAAATGTAAAACACTCACTTTGTCCGACACCCTGCAGCAGTGGTTAAAGGCATTGAAAGTAACAATATGTAGGCGTTAACAATATTGTCAACGATGGTCTTGTTTGTGCATGAAGGTCACAAAGAGGCCTCAGTTTTATTTTCAGTCTGTTTCATAAACCTCACAGGAGCTTCAACGAATTATATGGTGAAAAAATGTAATCAAACACTTTTCAACACTTTGACCCAGGTTTGACATTTCTAAACTTTAACTACATTACAACAATATGGATCAGCTGTGTGTTGTAACTGTAATGTTTGCTCTGGATGTAATGATGTCCTTTAGTAGTCTATACTAACCATAACTCCTCATGCAGAGCTGGATGCTCCTGCTAACCTCTTAGCCCAGCATGAGACAGAGACCAGCTTCAGCGTATCCTGGGATCCAGTACAGGCCGAAATTGATGGCTACTTGCTAACCTACAGTTCCTCTGATGGCTCAAGTGAAATCCCACTTGGGTCAAACAGTTCCTCATACACACTGACCGGCCTCAGGCCTGGGGTCCTCTACACGGTCTACATCTGGGCAGTCAAGGGAAGAAAAGCCAGCAGGAAGATTTCAACACAGGCTGAGACAGGTTTAAAATCTAAAACTTAATGTTCTTATTGAGGACACCTTATAATCTGACCAGCTAACACCAAATTTAGGGTTAACCGTTCATCTACATGTAGTAGCATGATTTAGCATCTTAAGACATTTTTTATATGTAAATAATGTTTGAGAATATTTTTATTTATCTATCTATTAACAAGATTAAAACCAGAGCAACACCTACAGTGGATGTTAGGTTAGGTCTCCTTCTTAAATCTTGGTCAAAGCTAAAACAGAGTCCAGCCTCAGCATGTGATGACACCATGTGTGGTGATAATAAAAATGCGCATTATAGTTTGCATCAGTAGTGTATTAATGTCCTCTACTAACATGTTCCTCTAGAACTGGATGCTCCTGCTAACCTCTCAGCTCGAGATGTGACTGAGTCCACCTTCATCGTGTCATGGGATCGGGTCCAGGCTGAAATAGACGGTTACATGCTAACCTACAGCTCCTCTGAGGGCACCAGTGAGGAAATCCCACTGGGGCCTGACAGCACCTCTTACATGCTGACAAGTTTGAGGCCTGGGGTTCTCTACACGGTCTACATCTGGGCCATCAAGGGACCCAAAGCAAGCAAGAAGATCTCGACACAAGCTGAGACAGGTCTCGAATCAACAACTTTTTGTTAAACCTAATCACCTGACCAACTGAATCCATGCTCATCTCAGATATTCTTCAGTGGAGACATTTACCTTGAAGCCCCTGATATATACAATTTTTGGCAGGACTGTGCCTTCATGAACCCCCAAAGAAAAAATGTGTTTCTCACATGGTAGAACACTTAAAATCAGCCTGTTTGTTTAAAGCAGTTTCCAATGTATTTATCCATCAGCTCTTCCATCTACTCGCCTAATTCCTATGAGGTTCACGATGAGCAAAGTAACCCAGAGTTATTCTTTTCCAAATAACCTACTGCATCTTTTCCTGTCTTTGTGGTCCCATACCTGCTCAGAGGTGTTATTCCTCTAACATGTCCTGGGTCCCTGCAGTCTCCCCTTAGTCAGTCATGCCTGCAGCATAAGAAAGCCTCAGAGCTCTTACTTTCCAAGTTACTGAAAAGAAAATTTAAAAATCTGATCTGTATAGCTTCTGCATTCAAAGTGTTTTTCTCACTACAACATGCAGAGAATAATATGTACAGGGTAGATAAGATTAAAGTAAGCATTAGATAAAAACCCTTTCTGCACTAGAGAGATGCACATCTAAATAATCCCTTAATGATGATGCATTACACACACACAAAATAATCTCAGTCGTACCATTTGCCTCAAGGTTCCCTCAGCTGCAGGCATGGTCCCACAGGCAAAAGAAGAGCTGTTTACCCTCTTATCTCTTACTGTAACTGTGATTCCACATGCAGAACTAATCTCTTGGCCCATCTTTGGGGTGTTTCAAGACAAAGTGCAGTAAAAAAAAAAAAGCTTCAGTCTGATGAGAGCTCAGGTACAGAGAAACCTCTGGGATCCCATGCTGACTCTTCTGTCTGTTTCATAATCTACATTTCAACAGTCTGGTGAGACGCTGATAATGGAAAGATTGAAACATTATGAAATCTCATATTTAGACAGGGAGTCTTTTATATGATGCAATATGGTATGCTACTCATTTACTAATATTTTGAGCTAACCCATGAAGAAAAGGTTTCATTTGTTCACCCTTAGGTGAGGAATGAAACAATATATCTTGTAGTTTGCATCAGTAGTTGTTTTAGATGCATCTTGTAGTTTTGTAGTTTGCACCAGTAGTATGTTAACCACTTTCACTAACATCTTCCTCAGAACTGGATGTTCCTGCTAACCTCTTAGCCCGAGATGAAAAAGAGTCCAGCTTCAGCGTGTCCTGGGATCCAGTCCAGGCAGACATTGATGGCTACATGCTAACCTACAGTTCCTCTGAGGGAGATAGTAAGGAGATCCCAGTCAGGTCTGACAGCAACTCTTATACACTGACCGGCCTCAGGCCTGGAGTCCTCTACACGGTCTACATCTGGGCTATCAAGGGGAGCAAATCCACCAGGAAGATTTCAACACAGGCTGAGACAGGTTAATACACTGCAAACAGGCAGTATTTTGTCTTGGTAGTACTATGCTCCCTTCCTCTACAAATGTGTAACTTTAAATAACTATTTAAACTACTCTTTAAACAGGCAAAGTAATAGAAAGCAGGGATTTTATGACATACTGTATAGTCGAAAGCAGATCCTGTAATTGAAGACGGATCTCCACTATCGGTGATATAAACGACAGTAAGCAAAAACTCATGCAGGCAGGCTGAATGTTGTGTTTTAATATGTCTCCTACCAGGCATCAAAAAGCATCACAGCTTTGGCACTGACAATGCTGTGATGTTACTGTTGCACGAAGCTGTCTTCCAGTAATAAGTCCCAGGTATCTCTGCAGACAACCTCAAACAAATCAACATTTACTGTTAAAAACAAATACCTTAGTCTAAGAGTTTACAGTCAGTCTGGGTGTGCACAGGTTTGGGAAATATTGGGTCTTCAGAAGCAGTACGTTGGTGCAGTATGTACAGATGCAGAAAAGCTGCTGCCCTGAAGAAAACAAGAACTACAGTAATTTTAATCATAAAAACTATTTTATATAATTTAGAAAACACCTGTGGAGTCCTGATTTTAGCTGCCTTTTTCTCATTATTTATGGGACCATACTGGATACACTGGTGTTCATGGGGATAAAAGGCTATTATGGGGGGTAAGAGAATGCATCTGGTTTCTTTTCTTAGACCAGAGGTGATTTCTGATCATCTGAAGTATTCTTTGGTAACATTTAATCAGTATTAACTCAAAAGCTTCCCTTAGTTAAAAATAAAAGTGTTTTATCATGTACACAGAACAGCAATTATTTTTTTTAAACCTTTTCAAACTGTAAACTTCCCACTAAGTCAAAATATTTTCCTTAAGTGTAAAACTTCCTGGAAACACCAACATCTTAATCTGGCAGGAAATGTTTCCCTCAGTCCAGGCAGGGTCAAAGTGAATGTCTTGCAGCCTTGTGTGGGGTTAAAATAGCAGCTGCAGCACATGGTGAATGGGTTACAACAGAAGTATCTTTGTGTGGGCCACATGATGTGTAAAATCACCTGGGAGCTCTAAGTGAAAGCTGGATCTTTTTCAATTAGGCAGCAAACGGCCAAGGTTTGGATTATAAACTTGTCACGTCGTAACTCATTAGAAACCATCGCTGGCTGCAGACCAGCGCGGTGCTGAGCTCAGATAGGAAAGCCATTGTGTCAGAAGATATCATCTGGGATACATAAAAACACATGTTATTACAATTGTGATTTTACTGGAAGTCGTAACAGGCGCCATCAATGTGTCATTTGAAACAGTCTGATACCGGCATCCCTGCTTTTCATAGTCTAATGATTACAATGGTACTTCTACATGTGTCACTGTTTACACCATTTCCGTTTATTAAATATGGATAGTTAAGCCATTGGATGATTAATGAACATAAACATTGCAGACTTAAAGTATGACTCTTGACTTGAATAACTAATAGATGGTGACAAACGCTTGCTCTAATTTCATGAGCCGTGGGAGGTTAAGGCTCCCACTGTTACAGCCGGCGTCTTCATGTCAGACAAATTATTTCAGCGTCAGTCTCAGGTCAAATCTCCAGAGCATTTAATCAAGGCAGAGGATATGAGCCGGTTTATCTACAGAGGCAAACTGTTACTCTGCATGTGGAAGGAAGTCATCTCTGTTGCGTGCTTCAGCTACAGATAGGCTGAGAAGCTACAGTGTGACAGACACTGAATCTCCTTTAAGTAATGTGTCTGTGATTTAGAAAGGAAAACGTCATTCAAATTGACAAATGTTTGTACTCTTTAGCGGAAGCATAAATAAATATTCCAGAGAAGATTTAAATAATCATTGAGAAAAAAATGAAGACATTTTTTTGTTTTATCACAGAGACTCTGTTAATCTTTAGAGGCACTCACAAGGGATACTTCCCCATTTGTGTGGAAAATAAACTTAAGCAGCAACCTGCTCTCCATACCCAGTCCAGACCTTAATTGACACCTGAGTGAAGATGAACAGTTCGTACAGTAGACATGTTGCTCTTGTGCTTTAATCCGCTCTGATTTACCCTCCAATCCACAGAGATTGATTCCCCCAAGGACCTGAAGGCAACAGATGTGAATCTGGACTCTGCTATTCTGACCTGGGGTTCCCCTCTAGCTGATATTGAGGGATACATCCTCACCTACAGAGATGCAGAGGGCAACATGGAGGTACTTAGCCATGAGGTTCAGCACACTCAAAGAGGAAACTCACACTCACATGTCAAACTCAGTTTGATTAGGAGGAGGATGAAAACTTTGATCAGTTTATACTTCTGAGTCACAGCAAACTGTTGCCTAATTGGACTCTGCTGGAGCTGAAGTTCTGTTCTTACTGTTTCTTCAGTTTGAAACAGACTGGGAGTAGAGCAAAGATGTATTTAAAATTTAAACTTTGTAAAACGCTGACCTCTTGTGGTCAGAAATAAAATGATAGGAAAGCAATATCAAGCACATAGATGAAGTGATTGATCTCTCCCTTAATTACATACTCTGAAGGGCTTTATGAGAGTTGAGCTCTGTCTCTTAATAATGTTAAAGACAGCATCATCACTCAAACGGACAGAAATATTGCAGTCCTTTTTATTAAACAGGAACGTTTGGAGTTTAGGGAGGATTTTAACTGCAGTTGTTGCCTCTTGTTGTCAGACTGTTGAACGACAGCTTGGAGCCACAGAGAGCAGATTTTCTGTGTCCAGTTTGGAGGTGGGAAAGAGATACATTGTGACCATCATCGCCTACAGGGGGAACAAGAGGAGCAGAGTGGTAGAGACCAGCTTTAAAACAGGTGTGTAGACTGATGTGAACTGTCTGCTGAATCACTTCTTCTTCTGTAGGTCCACAGATTAAGTCTATGATGCTCTTCGATGTTATTTCATTTGATTCTCTACTGAAAAATATGTCATCATGGTTGTCACATTTTCTTCTCTAGTTGGTGTCATGTACCCCTTCCCCATGGACTGTCTTCAGATCATGAAGAATGGCAATAAGAAGAGTGGCATCTACACCATCTATATTAACAATGACCGCTCCAATCCAATCGAGGTTTATTGCGACATGGACACCGATGGAGGCGGCTGGCTGGTGAGATTAATTAAGAAACTGCAAAGACAATAATATGGATAAACAATTCTTTTTACACTTCAGGACATAACCTGTATTTTTTATTTCTTATTATAAATATAATTTGCATTCTTCTTTATAATCGGAACAGTTAACATTAAAGTAACATGCCGACAGTTTGACTTCATATCATGGCTCTACTCAGCCTGTCAAAGTGACTGTAGGCCTATAATAACTTTAGTTTTCTCATAAATGGTCCTGATAATGTGCTCAAGCCATTGAGTTGTATTTTTTGGAATTTGTGGGACCTGTGTTTTTGAAGCTAAGGACTAAGGTTGTACTGTAAATATCTCAGACACTGATTATTCCATTTTTGTTCTTCATTTTTAAATATTTTTCTCTTACTCCGTAAACTTAAATAATGTTAAAAAATGTTGTACCTCTTACCTGAGTTCTTCTTACCAGTGCTTAACAGTTATTGTTGCTGCTGGGATTAGAGTGTTGGAAAATGGTTAACAGCAGTTTCAGAGCCAATAGTTTAAAACATTAGTGCACCAGCTGCCAGTAAACACTCTGTGCTCTCTGCTTTCAGATGCTCCAGCGCCGTACCAATGGCAAGCTGGACTTCATGAAACGCTGGAGGCAGTACATAGCTGGTTTTGGCAACATGACAGATGAGTTCTGGATCGGTGAGTGCTTCAATGTTTTTTCTTTTTTTGTTGTTGCAGATAGTAAAGCATGCACAACTGCACACTCATGAAGTATTTCGATATTCCATCTTGCTAACCCATCCTCTGTTTGGCTGCTCCCTCAGGTCTGGATAAGATATATCAGCTCACCAACACTCCCACTCAGTATGAGCTGAGGTTTGACTTGGGCCTGGGTTCAGAGAGAGCGTATGCTGTGTATGACAACTTCAAGATTGCACCGGTCAAGCAGAAGTTCAAACTCACTATTGGCACATACAGAGGAACAGCAGGTGGGGTCCTTTTTTGCTACAAAAATCTGCCAGAAAAACAAAATAGACTGACACTGTGGAGACAACATGAGCAACATTGGAGGCTCACATTTTCTCGCTGACACTTTACTCAAATAGAAGAGAAAAAGAGCGAGCACGGAATGGGAATGAGACAGACAGGGGTGGGATACAGGGGTTTCTCGCAGTAGGCATTATTCTGTGGGGTGCGGGGAAAGCAAATACACACCAACAGTAGGTGGGATATTTGTTTCAGGCAGTTATAGACAGCAGCTGTATGGGGAAGGTGGTGTCTGAAGAAGACAGGGCTGTGGTGAGCTTTGATGACGGACAGATCCAGACGCACAGCAAGTGGCACGCTGTGTCTACACATACCACAGTGTGCTGAAACAACACATACTGTATGCCTCTATTTCTGGCATTTCATAAAATTTCTTCCATCAGGGAGTGCCTGAAGAAAAGTACTGAGCTGCAAAAGTCTGTGAATACACTGCTGATAGAGGAACAGCATACAGTCTGTTCTTTGCAGTTTCTGACATGTCAACTCTGTTTCTTTTTAATTCATTGTTAATTATTCTCAGGTGATGCTATGACCTACCACCAAGGCCAGCCCTGGACTACTGTGGACAATGATAATGACATCACACTGGGTAACTGTGCCCTGACCCACCGTGGAGCCTGGTGGTACCTAAACTGTCACCTGGCCAACCTTAATGGAATGTGGGGAGACAACAGGCACAGTCTGGTAAGTAAGCAGGGAGGCTGCTTGTACCAACATTTGTAAGACAGAACTGTATAGATCCTGGAGGAAATTCTAGTGCCAGACCTGAGGAAGACAAATGAGCATCAATTACAAGTATTTATAAAATTGTTAAGGCTCTGAGATAAATGTAACAATGCTTTAAATAGATAAGGAAGAGCAGTAAAAACAGTAGCAAGAGTAGTAGTTGGAAAGTGATGGCAATGACATCAACAGTCCTATTGGCAGTTACATTGAGATAGAAAAAACTTCAAATGCACCAAATAATAAATGTGAGATAACATACTGTATAATATTAACATAACTCTAAACTGTACAGGATAATAATGAAAAGTAACATTGCACATGATAGTGAAAGTCAAAATCTAATAGCATACTGTATGGTATGAATAAGTGTAATAGATCAGTTATAATTCACATGGCTGCTGGTGTTGACAATAATATTGCATGAATATTGAGTGTTATGGATAATACGCCCTTTAATATGCCTTCAGCCTGCTGGCCCGGCACACTACAGTGTTGTCTTCTTGTGTTTAGTGTTGTACTCATTCTGAATATTCGATGCAGTTTAATGAGGGGACTTCAAAAAATAAAAAATGGGAGAGTTTAATTTAGTCTTGCAGGGGAGAGAGTTCAGTCCCTGGCTTCTCCTCAATGACTAATTGTAAAAAGGGTTTATAATTGTTCCAAATAATCACATAAGCCTGCCACTGCAAAACAAACGTGCTGTAGTGCAACCCTTGGGGAAGACTCTTCCCAGAACCATGTACCCGTGTTAAAGTGTTTGTTTTACCATCAACTGAATCTGAATCTGACGACTTCATAGAAAAGATCCATTGTCTGCTACCTTGAACTTTGAGTCATGCTTTCCTTACACTACAACACCTTAGCTCTCCTGGGATTTTAGAGAGAATGTTCAGTTTTTGAGAAGAGTCTATCTTTATAGGAATCACTTCCAAAATATTGTCAGACATTACCCTTGTACTGTTTCAGTGTAGCGTGCCTTCACACCAACAGGGGGCACTCACAGTACTATTTAATACTACATTTGTACTAACTCAAGTACAAAACTGCAGGCCTGCATGGAAACATTTTGCCTTCACTCCATCCTTTTCGGGAAATATTATATTCTAAAAGTGTGTCTAAAGTTGTAGTTGTTAAATCTGAAGTTTAGCTACACTGAAGACTTTTAGTCCAAACAATATTGATCTTTCATACTTTTAAATAAAAATGCAAGAGGATCTCCGAGCTGTTATTTTCTCTGTGTTTGCCTTTCTGAATCCCTTGAGCTCAAAATGTCAATAAAGCAAAAATGTAGATTTTATCGAGTGTTGCTGATAAATTCTGCTGTTAGAGCATGTTTCAACGCTAAGACTTAGTTACAAAGAGTTTTGCTGCATACCTCTGCTCAATGTCAAAAGAAAAAGTCAGAAGTGTATCCTTTTGTCATAAGCCTATTCTGTTAAATCTGCTTAAATTATACACAAAAAACCTCATTGGTGCTTTAGATTACTTCTACACATACTTACAAAAAAAGACCAAAAATGTTTGCTCACCAGGTGCTGTTATCTGGTCAGAAATCAAAGACAACGTCTTGCCAGCCCACTCCTCGTTGTTTTGTTTTGGATTGTGGAGGTGAGGCAGAAATGGCCTGAATCCATCAGCAGTGATAAGAAAACACATTGCTCACACTAGCTATAAACCATAAGTGTGTTTTTTACCAGGCTGATAGGGTAACAACAACAGTTATTATGTCTAAGGGAGACTGATGCTGAAGGAAATGCCGGGGGAGACCTCTGCTCTTGTCGAGATTTCATCCATAATACTGCCGCTGCAGATGTCTCCCGCCATTGTTCGTCTGAGAAATGTAATAACAGTCAAAACAAGTTTGTACTAACATGAAATGAAGCCAGAGGCTGGTATTTATTAGTGTTTGTCATTCGGCCTGCCTGTCATGCTGCCTGCCTCTTCCTCGCTGTGTCATGTGTTTTTCTTCTCTTTTTTCTTTCTTTGATTTCTCCTGCTCTCTTCTAATTTCACGCTCTTTCTCGTTCTCAGGGAGTGAACTGGGAGCCATGGAAGGGCCACCTGACGTCCCTTGACTTCACCGAGATGAAGATCCGACCTGTGGGAGCTTTGACCAGCAGGAAAAGACGATCGCTGATGAACAAAGAGAAGAGCAAATCCAAAAACCTCCCTAAGATTTAAAAGAGCATCTCCCACTAAAACCTCACAGTCATTATCAGTCCAGCATGCTACATTTGGGTAATTCCTTCTGATCTTTATGCCTGTTTGTGTCTCACCTTCTGGACAAGACGCACACTCATATGTCAAACGATTACTGCTCATATGGAATAAATTATTGTCTGTTCATCTACAAAAGGTTGATCAGAAGGTAAAGTGGGACTGTGGGAAAGCAGTGAATGAAAAACTGAAGTTGTTTTGAAGTGTACTAAATTGGAACATTTACGAGTTAAGTCTATCAGTTATAATGCAGGTGTCCTTTAAAAAACTCCTGTCTCACTGATTATGGTAGTAATCTTAATCTTAAATCAGGAAGCAGTAGATTTAAGTTCATTTGGGAACCGAGAAATATCTCTACTGGGCTCCTGTATTCATTTTTACTTCTTTAAAAGCCTCCGAGCAGCATTATTTGTATTATATGTGTTCATTGTATGTCCTATGGAGACTTGAGTAGCAACTTTTCCTGTGTATAGTACTGTACTATTGTCATAACAAAATAAATGTGTTGAAAAAGTGTAAAAATTGGCTTGTGGATTTTGGATTTAAAATGAGGTGTTGACGTTTAATGAGTTAGCACTCAAGTTTACTGCTCGTGAGGCTGGCTGCCTGTGTCACACTTTTTGAATACTGTTGCTGGATTTAAACATTTAGTTTGATGAAAATAAAATAATTGTATCTGTGATCTATGAATTTTTTTACTGAGATTTTTTTAAAACTGTAAAAGCTTGTTGTTAGGTAGATGCAATTGGAACGTTTGAATGAGGTTTATTTTAGGGCAGAGGGCTGACTGGCTGGTTTGGTCTGAGAGATGGAGTCTGAAGAATTTTGACACTGATGTTATGTAGAAGGACTTGAAGTTCTTATACTGAAGCAGATGAGTTGATGAGTAGCAGGTGTGAGATCCAGCCAGGTGCTTGATTGCCCAAGCCCCGCCCTCCAGAGAGACAGGACACACACACACACACACACACACACACACACACACACACACACACACACACACACACACACACGGAAACACAATGATCACAGACATTGCTGTGACAAAAACATCAAGCTTCCCTTCAATGTCTCTTCAGTTTAAATACTTTTAGATTCTTTTTATATTTGAAAGATAGTCTAACTTCAAAAGATTGTCAGTTTATTAAACCTACTGTCATCCAGGATATTCAATGAGTTAACGTAAGAAGTGTACCTTATAAACCAAACCAGATCAAATCAAGTTCAATGTATGTTGTTCAAATGTTACTCACAGCAAGATTACTTTTCATTTGTAATCAGATTACTTGACCTAGATTACATTGGCGTTCCTCTACAGTCTCATTCAGAGTAATGTAATCTGATTCAATACAATCTGATATCATCAGTATTTTTTTCTACAAAAGTAATCAGATTACTTACAAACAGCTTGTTTAATCCGGTTACAGTCATCTGATTCGTTTTATGATTCTATTCTAGTCTTATTTATATTAATATCAACTGACCCAATGCAGTATTACATCTTTCATGTTGTGTATTCTCTTATTAATCAATCTTTATTTGTAAAGCGCCAATACATGACAAATGTAATGTAGAGACCCTTTTCAAAGGGCAGGTCAAAGACTTTACTCTTGTTATATTATTTACAAAGACCCAACATTAATCCATCATGAGCACTAAGCAACATTCAGCAAAGTTACAGTGACAAGAAAAAACGTCCTTTTAAGAAGCAGAAAGCTCGAGCAGAACCAGACTCATGATGAACAGCCATCTGTCAAACTGTGAAGTGCTTGACATATGGGATAGAGGGAGATGCAGGAAGAAGGACAGAGACAAACAGAGCAACAACAACAATGAATAAGACAGATTATAGCTACAATGTCAGTATGATACATGTATGTGTAGTGTTGTGCTTTTCATACTGCTGCAAACGCTGTCACATCACATCATCTTGTGTCAGACAAGCCCTAGAATAAAAATGGACGTCTGTCCTGCTTTACATTGACACTCTGGCGACAGCTCACATCAATCAATGTAATGTGTCCAGTTCAAATGTCAATAAGAGGGAAGTTTGTTTGTCCCATCATCAGGCCCTTAATGACCAATCTGGAAACTGACAGGCAGTCAGAGGTCATTAACACAGCTCTGACCTTCACTTTATAACATCATTACTTTTTGTTGTAACTATTACAGACTGTCCGTCTATGTGACAAGGACAGAGCACATCAATCACCCCTTCTGCTAATCTGCCAAAATTGATGCAGTCACTGCTACTCATAAAATGTTCACGCATTAAAATTGTATTCAAGCCTTCATGGCCAACAAGTTTTGTTCTACCAGACCTCTAGCAGGATGTTCAAGATCAGAGTTAAGAAATGTAAATCATGGATATTCCTTTGTTGACTAAAAGTAACCTCAAACTAACATTACAGCTTCTTGTTCATATGTCACACATACTGTACATAATTCACTGTATGGATCAATATAGAAATAGCAGCCAATATCCACAACCATGCTACTTCTTGTGTGAGGCAATAAGGTGTAATTAGCTTTTGGCTAGATGCTAACATCAACATGCTAACATGATAATAACAAAGAAGTTTGCCTATGACGATAGCTGTCTTAAAGTATCGTTTTGCATGATTTGCTTTTGGCACTGCTGAACATAAGCTAAACTACAGAGTACAGTTTGGTAAAAATGATTGAGTCAGCTCTTTTTACATCTGAATCTCTTCATTATCAGGAGGAGAAAATACAGTTTTTAGTAAAACTAGATAATGAGAATTTATGTGCTTCAATATGTTGACTCTTTTTAAAATAACTCTTGTACTCAGAATTATTAACCATGTTCAATATCTTAGTTAAGCACATTGGCTACAATCAACCTTTAAAAAAAGGGGGAAGTCATGATTGACAGCTCTGCTGACCAATGGGTCTCCTGCAGAGTTCTATACCTACCAGGTTAACACTTCCTTCATTCAACTTTGGTCCTATAATTTCAAATGTTTTGACTACATGGAAACTAGCGACAAACCACACAAAATTTTATAAAAAGTGGCACTATTACACCCCAATATTCCATAACCATAATTTGTTGCTCGGTGGTCGGACACTGGCCTATCCAATATGGTCAAATAATGGAATTCATTTACTTGGACAAATGTTTAATGCTAACGGTCTCTGTACATTCCAAGAATTACAGAAACAGTATAACTTACCTGGTTTTTCCTTCTTTCTATACTTGCAGCTCCGTTCTGCCTTGAAGGCGTACGGAGTACCACGGAATTCTGAACTACCTAAACATGAACTTACAAACCAACTATATAATGCCAACACAACCAAAGGAACTGTATCAACGTTGCACTCCCAGATAAAGAAAAGTCTTGATAAACTTCTTCCAATTCAAACAAGTTGGCAAAAAGAATATAGTTCCATCTCTCCTGAGATAGCTTGGGAAAGTATCTGGAGGAATATTAAACAAGCCTCAAAAAATCCTAACCACCAATCCATTCATTTAAGATTTGTGCACCAGACTTATTTTACTCCTATAACTAGATACAGGCTTAAGTTAATTCCACTCACCAAAGAAACGAGGGGTTGGCATTTTGTTGTTAAATTGTACTGTAAGTTTGTTTATGTATTTGTACTTGTAGATATACACACACAACATATGATTTATTTAAATTGTCTACACAGATGAAGACATGTATCTGCAAACTACTTGCACATTTGCAAGTGTTGTTATGTATTTATTTTGATAGTTGACCGTTGACACTATGATTATGTCCAACTCTCCATTCAATGAAATTTCTGTAATTATTTTGAGAATGTATACGTGTGTGTATACACGCTGCCAACTCAATAAAAAATTGTTCACAAAAAATTCAACTTTCCATAACTGTAAGTTTCTGCTTTAGAGCAACACATGAAGCTGTTTTGCTGATCTCAACGTCACTAGCCCAATATCTGAGCGACATTTGGCTTAACAATGACGATCAGAGGGAGTAAAGACTCACCCTCCATCTTTATATACATTATGTAATAAACTGACTCTGTCATCACTAAGACCATTAACAACCACAAGATGTCTACAACAATCAGTAGTTGAATGATTTCTATCTCAAAGTCTCCCCATAATGTAAGTAAGCAAGTAAGTAAATCTTTATTTATATAGCACTTTTAAAACACTTGGTTACAAGGTGCTTCACATATGGAGACAATTAAACAATGAAACATAAATAAATCATAAAGATGAACAAGGCAATATTAAAAACAGGAAAACGTACGCACAAACACACATGCAAAAAGTAAGCACAAGGGTCGTTATGTTACATGAAGGCTTGTCTATACAGGTGAGTTTTTAGAAGCTTCTTGAAAATGTCCAAAGATTCTGCTGATCTGAAGGTTAGAGGGAGTTGATTCCAAAGAGTGGGGGCTAAGACAGCGAAGGCATGATCACCTTTTGTTTTGTAATTAGATCGGGGTATGGAAAGAAGGCCAAGATTAGATGATCTGAGTAGACGAGGGGTGGGATATGGTACGAGGAGGTCAGAAATGTAGCTGGGGGCGAGGTCGTGCAGTGCTTTGTATGTAAGTAGCAGGATTTTGTAGTGGATTCTGAATTTTACTGGGAGCCAATGAAGTGAGGCGAGAACGGGGGAGATGTGGGAACGGCGGTTGGTTCGTGTTAATAATCTGGCGGCTGCATTTTGGACTAGCTGTAGACGGTTTAGTGATGATTGGCTGAGGCATGTGTAGAGAGAGTTACAATAGTCTAAACGGGAGAAGATGAAAGTGTGAATTAATATTTCAAGATCTGACTGGGAGAGCATTGTTCTGATTTTTGAGATATTTCGTAATTGCAGGAAACAGGACTGTACAAGCTTAGTGGTGTTAGTGTCAAAGGTCAGGTGTTGGGAAATGACTGCAATTATTTGACAAAATCATCAATTTATCAGCTTTTTCAACAACATCACTGTGTCTCTCAGAAGATTGTATTTTCAGTTTTCAAAATGAATCAGTTATGAAACTTGGATGACACTTTACAATAAAACGGTGCCATCAGTGCTAACACTCAGTTGATTGTCTCTGTGTACAGCTACAGAGTTTCAACACTACAACACTTTCATCACACTGAATTGAGCAACTATACTCACAGGGACTGATGTCTGGTTTCATAATAACAGCTTCCCAATTCTGTATCTCATAATCTGCAGGCAGCAACAGCTCACTGGCTGTCTGGGCAGAAACTGTTCCCATCGTTCAAACACTAAATATACATATACGATGCAATCTATGGGGATAAAATTGCGACACTTCAGGAATTGCGCTCATTTATTAAAGGTTAAATGAGGCAGTGGAAAGAAAACATAGTTTGGTTGTTTAGTTATCAAAATCAAATAAGGGTGTCAGAAGGCTGCATACTGCTTACAGTAACATTTGGCAGCAAATCTGTCAAGTAAAGTTTTTTTTTTCTCAACTTTGAAATGAAATGTCTCATGAAAGCTCATTGATGCGAAAGGATTTTTCAGCCACAGTGATTGCAAATTACTTTAAGGAGATTGGTTCCTGCAATTTCTCTGAGAGGTGAGTGGTTTGCTTTGTGCCAGGATAAACAGAGAGCAGAGAACAGTCTGCCATTTCTCTCCCATTTTCTTTCTGCCTCTCTCCCTTGTTTTGTTTATATACAGTTATATACAGTATAGACTTGCAGACATACAAATCGGGCTGCCCCTTGTCACTCAGGTTGACACATTAATGCCTCGGGACCAGTATGATGTATTTTTTCCATAAGGGAAGCTGGTAATGTTGTAACAAGGGAGTGGTTGTTTGAGGGGGTGCGGTGTGAGCAGTTCATGGAAAGAGAGAAGTTCTGACTAGAGAGAGGGAGAAGAGAAGAGAAGAGAAGAGAAGAGAAGAGAAGAGAAGAGAAGAGAAGAGAAGAGAAGAGAAGAGAAGAGAAAAGAAGAGAAGAGAAGAGAAGAGAAGAGAAGAGAAGAGAAGAGAAGAGAAGAGAAGTCTGAATTGACATTTTTTGTTTAAAATAACAACTGTCTCTTTGATACGAGAGCACAAATTTGTCTCTGACTCATGCCAAGTTAATGCTGGAAAATCTTGTGCATTCATTAAAGCTATCTAAAACAGGGGTTTCCTGGTGGTCTGTCCTGGTATTGCAGCATGTCTTTAGAAAATTTTTGAAAAATGTATGTTGCAGTACATTTCATTAATGATTATTGTGTTGTCTTTGACGTTATTGGACATGACTGGAGATGAAAAGGAGCATGACATGTCAAACTGTCAATCTAGAAGACGTTGCTGTTCAGGTACTTCAGGACACCTCATTTTTACATTTTGTATTCATAAATTAAAACTATGGTATTTTGATATTGCTTTTTCCTTTGATATACTTTTTCTTAATTTTCTATGTAAAGAAACTGTTTTGTAAATTTGAACTGCTTTAGTTCAAATGCAAAAGCTGATAACACAAAAGCCAGAGTCAACATCGGTTCAGCTTTGTTTATATATCCAATGAATATCAAATGGGCTACGGCGACCCTAAGAGGGCAACTAGAACATAACAAACACATCTAAGCATATAATGGTATATTCATAGAAAAAAAAGGCAATAATCTGACAACACATACACTGCTACAGGAAACAAATCCAAGTGTAATGTACAGAAAGGCTGGAGGTCACAGAGTCAATGGTGGAATCTTTTAACAGAGGGTGTTATATAGCTCTAAATGTGGCTTGGGCAGGCTAGTTGTTGCCATGGTTTGTGACTCATGAAATATATAAAGTGTAATGAAGTTTATTGTGATGAAAAAAAGCTAAAATTTGGGGGGTATAAAGAGCTAAAAGGTGACTTGAATGTGGCTCTCATGCAGGGGAGTCACAGAGTGCAGTGACACCAGTTTCATTCAGGTAGAGGAAGTAAACTCTAAAAATCCTGACAACACATTCAGCGTTGTTCACGTTTCGTCACACCTTGGCTCTGCACTCCAGTGATCAAAACGTTTTTTCAGGGTGTTGGATACACTTTATTACCCTCCACATATCATACTCAAAAGACGAGAGAGTTATGAAAGATCTGTCTCAAAGTCACCTCAGGCCCTAAAAGAGAGACATAAACCAACATGTTGTTCTGATAAGTAAGTTATGCTTATACTTTGACAACAGTGAACAACCACCGCAGGTTAAGAATCAGGTTTTGTGAGACGGAACAAATTTCTCAGAGTGCATGTCTGAGCCTTTTTTTCTGTTAAAGATGAATCGTTCCCGAAGCCAAACTGATTACTTGCATCAAAGACTGCTCGGCTACGGCCATCAAGCCAATGATGAAAATTACATGTTCATGAAGATCACCAGAGGCAGCATGGTTTATCAAATGCTCTAACTTTCAGATTTGTTTAATATTTGCAAAGTGTATACCAAAAGTAATGTCCTTCCAACCCATTTCATGAACATATTTCCATAATTTATTGCAGATAATGTTGATGTCAGTTGCAGTTTGAAACCATGCAAAACAGATGCCATGCTTTATTGAAATGCACTTCAAACTGAAATTTCAAGTCAATGTCAAGTCATGTGTTCTCAAAAAGTGTAATCAGGCTGCCAAAATGAAAAGAAAGTCTTTCCTATAGGGTGCAAGAATACTGAAATAAACTGGCTGTGTAAATATTGAATTTGTGAGCATATTTCTGTGTGTGAGCAGACACGTTGTATGAAGAGGCCCGTTTAATATTTGACATGGTAACACATAGAGATGATGACTTTATGTCAAGATGTAAAGGGTCTGTTAACTCACTTTATATTAAAAAATAAAAAAACGAGATTCCACAATGCTTATAAAAAGACTTCATATTTCTTCCTGTCAACCTCCACATTGTGCTGTCCTTTATCATGTCTTTCTAGATGTCAGAATAAATTATGCATACAGAGCTACCAACAAAGCCAGCCAGGCTAATAATGATAAAAACACCTCAGCATTTTTCAACTGTGAAACAACAACAAAAAACCTAAACAGACAATGTCATGTACGATTGGATGGGATCAAAAACATGGTGCTATCGTAAAGAAAACTATCCAGGACGGGAGAATTGTAGTTAAACAGATGACAGATCCTTACAGCTCTGTTCTGATCACAATAAAGGAGAAAGGAGAATAAAGACAAACATATACATGTCATATCCCCCACCTTTTGACACGTGCTGATTGACAAACTCGCTGGAAAATAAATCATCATCTGTTCAAAGTGAGAGAAGCAAAAACACAGAGAGGGTCAACATCACAAACACAGCCTAACAGGTGTTAAAAAGAAAAGTGTGGACGGTGTGAATGTGCTGTCAGAAACCAAGTGATCTCATTGATGAGGTTGACACTTCAGTATTATATAACGCTTGGCTGTAAAAACACCCACAGTATGATGCTGACTTCCTGCCTGTCTTTATATGTCTTTTTAATTGCACTGCTGAACTCACAAGTAAATTTCTTGCAAAAAATCCAAATGACTATTTTAACCATGTGATAGACTTTAATTAGTATATTATTGAATTAGATTTAAAAAAGATACCAGTCTGAGGTCTGTACTCAAAGTATACAGCTACAACACAGTCTCACAGAAATACAGGAAATGACCACGACCTCTTAACCCTGTGTTATGGTTATTGTGGGTTTTAATGTGCATTAAATGTTCTTGCAAGTGTAAAAAGCGTTCTGGCCAAAGGTGTGAAAAGGTCACAGTTTTGTTAGGTGGAAGCAGAGAAACTAATTAGGCAGATAAAAAAAGATTGTAGTATGATGTAAAGAAAGAACCGACTTCAGTAAAGCTAAGGTGCGTAACATGTTGTTACATTTGTGACAGAAATAAATAAACCAACGTTAACACGTGTCATTTGAAACCCCTTGTGTTACAATTCTTTGTTTATTCAACCTCTCTCCTCTAATAAGAGCCCTCTTTCAGCATAGCAAAACTCGCGTTTAAAAAAAATCCCTCTCGGCTCCTGCGGAGAAATAAGACGCAGCAAAAGAGAGCAGAATCACATCAGCTTCAGAGAAAGAGAGAGAGAGGGAGCATAAGGTTCACTGTCCGTACACCTCCCTTGTAAATGCATTCAAACTGTAAAAATGTTAATGTACAACTGCTTGCTGCTAAAGCTGTGCTGAACTCCACTAAATAACAGAATCTCGAGTGGAGCTTTTAAAACGGGAGGCGTTAAGAAAATGTGTAGGCTACCTAGGCTTTTCAGTGCCTTTCATTGTATTTATTAAGCTTTATTCATTTTAATTTTACTTTGAAATGAAAAGCACACGTGTTATGAAATTAGTAAAATTTAGCTTTAGACATAGACAATGTCTGTGCAGTTGCCCCGTTTCCATTTTTTGTGCTATGCTAAGCTAAGCTAATGTCTGTCTTCACTTTTCATTCAGATTTCAATTTTTATTTTGCGATTCATCCTCAGAACAAGTGTGGGTTATGCTTCCAGAATAGAAATTCACTATAAAACTCCCCTACACATACAAATACAAACCACAGGACATGATCAGCCAGCCCTGGGACTCGTGAGATGTTATTTCTTGGCACCGTCTCAGTTTAGCCAATAGCACTTATTAGTCATCATGCGTAGCAGCAGAGATTCTTATTTTACAGGGTAAGCTTTCAAATTAAGCCCAACAAGTGGAGTTTCTCTTTCTTTGAACATGAAACAGAGGAACCAAGCACACACTTCCACATGGGAATGCATCTGTCTGCACTGTAATGAAATGAGCAGGGCCTGTTATCCCAGCAGCACTTGAGCTTGCTCAACTCAGTGCCAGTGTAAGCTAATGCATAAAGATGAATACACTACTGAGACACTTCTGCTTAATTGGCCTTTGGGATGTCATTTACTTAGAAATAAAAAAAAACAGCAATCAGACTCAATCCACTTGAAGCACAACACATTCCTTCTTGAGCATGATAAAAACATGTTTTAATTTAAATGATTTCAAATCTGCTTTCTTTAAACCTTATTTCTGTGACTACATTAATTCATGAATGTATTTTAATGTCATTGAAATACTTTTCACAATTCCAGACCAGTATTACTGATACTGAGAATAACACTTATAGGAGCAACACCACAGAGACTTATGGGGGGTAAAAAAACAACAACAAAAATAACAACTCATGAGATAAAAAATAAAACAACTTGATGTCAGCGTTGCTCAGTATTTGTTTAAATAAATCTTTACAGTTCTCAGTGCTTTTTTGACAAAACAAGTAGTAATTTTTTTTAACTATTTTTGAATCCTCTAGATCTTAAGTTCCGTACATGTGGTATTAACAATTAACCACCATAATCTTATTTCAGTACATGTGATGGAATTATGGGAAATTGCTTAAAATGGGAAAAAAAAGTAACCACAAGTCTGCTGATGTTAGTTGTTGACATGCACATAATGAAGATAACAGAAGTGACTGCAAACATAATCAGTGGCAGCTTAATTTGTGCTGATGTTTGCATCCCTGATAAATGCAAACACATACAAAACAATAGGCTACAACCATCGGATCCAATATATTCTAAATAACGCCTCAAAAACATCCTTGTCTGTTGTGTTAAATAAATGGTCATCTCTTAAACTTATCAGACCTCTTGAGCATTTGAAGAAAGTGCACAAAATGTACTTATATCCAAATAATTCATAAATAATGGCCTAGAAACATGAATGAACTTTAATAAGATTGTTGTATAATTGTATTAAGATCCGTCATTTAATTAAGAAGTAATATCAAACTCTATTTTCACTTTATGGAATTGGAACTCTGCCTTTAAAAGTCACTACCCCTGAATGGTAAAACACTCTCATATATTCAAAACTAAGAGAAGTGTCTCTTCTGTGGCTCCCACCTCTTAATACTAAAAAAGTAGAAGTAAGAGCAGAAAGGTTTCTCTCTGTGTCCTATAAGTGAAACTTTTCAGAAGTCAGAGACTTTAACTTTACAAAGTGAGAGTCAATCAGCAGCCTAGAGTGTGAAGAGTAGATACCATTACAGAGACGTCTGAACGCTGGGCTCGACTTAAATTGGCTCTTTTTCCCAAATACAGACCATGTGGATTTCACATGGGAGCTCTAAGAACAAAGTGCTCTCAATAACACTGTACTTTCTCTCTCTCTCTTTAACACACACACACACACCTTCTTAATACCCCTCACGCATCACACACACACACACACACACACACACACACACACACACACACGTGCGCGCACACACACACACATTTACAGGTATATCTATGCCCCTTTTAGCATAATTCTCTTTTTATGTACCACACATTAAAAACTAAATAGAAAATGTTGTAAACATTGTCAAAAAAGACATCATAGGAATACAAAAGTGACAAGATTCTGTACAGTGTTTACATGTTGTTGACCTGTTATACACAAGTTCCAGTATGCAGTCCTTTCAGTTACCTAAAAAAAAAGTTCTTTAGCCTCCTTAGATTCCAAAATAGTTTTAGACTTTTGAAATTCTCCATCATATCCTCTGCCCAACTGACCCAGGATCAGCCATCCCAAACAAACAGAAAAGGCGTCCTTTCTATACCATGGCCAGAGCCTCCCTGTCAGGTGTCATAGGCTCCGTCCTAACAGAGATCCACAGGTCTTCAGTATTATTGGTCGAGCTCTTCTTCTTCTTGGTTTCTGACCTTGCCGTTGCCATGGTGTCCCTGCAGCAGCAGCAACAGCATCTGTTGGCATAGCGACAGCAGCAGCAGTGACAGCACACCACCAGAGTAGTTAGAAGGACGAGCAGGGGCAGAGTGAGGAGAACGATCAGGCACACCGTGTTGTAGATGCCCTGGTTGTGTTTTTCTGTGGCGAAGCTCCACAGTTGGTTGAAAAAATCCCGAATGCTGTCAGTTTTTCCGTCCATGGCGTTCAGATACGGAGTGGTGGCTCCTTTTAATTGAGTCTGTCGGGTGGTTGTAAAGTTTTAATAAATCCTTTAGAGAGTTTCTGAAGTTTGAAAGTCAGTAAATGTGCATATGAGGCTGCTGGAGACACTAAAATGATTAAGATACAGTGTTCATTTAAGATAAGAGTCCTTGTATGTAATCAGAATCCAGCTTTGAAGTTCATCAACAAATCCAACGGCTGTCAGATGAGATATTTGTGGTGACTTGAACTTTCACAAGCCTTTTTTGATAGTTGCCTGTGTCTCTATGTACCTAATAGGCCCATGTGTGCCTGTGTTGTGCATGTTTAAAAGTAACACTGTAAACATGGAGGATGCCTCTTTCCTTTAAGTGTCCCACAAGGTTGTTTTCAAAGCCAAAGGGTTCTTTAAACAAATCCAAAAGACCAAAAGCTCATTGTGTTTACAGCTCGGTTTATTGTGAAATCTTCAAGTTGTGATGTTTCTGATGTGGCTACAGGACAAAAAAGTAAAGTTTGTTTATTCTGCTTGGCTCTCACCAAAGTGTTTTCTTGCTCTTTGTCTTCTTCTCCAGAATCCTCTTATCCTCCTGCCCTTTGACTTTCATTTTGGTTGCAGAGAGGTGGTCCGATTCAGACGAGTCTGTGGAACAAAAACAAAAAATAAAGAAAATGAACAAAGACAGAAATTTGGTTTCTTGCAGACAGCTCGTCTACATCCGCCCGCTTTTCCTTCCCTGCCTCCAATCCATCTTTCTGTCTCTGTCTTTAACATCTCTACTCCTGCCCTCCTCCTCCTCTTGTCAATGTCAGTCTCAGATTTTCAGCCTTCTCCTCATTACTACTGCAGAGGAGTCATTCAGGATTCAGGGCAGCTTTCTCTACAAGTCCCGCTGCAGGAAGACAGGGGCGAAAAGAGAGAGAGAGAGAGGGAATTGAGGGAGATAGTGTCTGAGGTAAGGCCAGACAGAGATAGAGGGCACCAATCTTTCTAAGAGTCCCGCAGAGACGGAGAGTGTGACAGAGCGACAGGGATAAGAGGTGAGAGGTAGACCTGCTGCTAGAGATTCATCTGAATATATTCGTCTAATGGATCCCATTGGAGGAGACGGGTGGGACCCGGGCTCAACTTTTCATAAATGTCTGATTGTAACACTTAACTCTGGCCTGAGATGAAATCTCCTCTTATAGCTCTCCTGTAGAAGAAAACATGGTGTGAGGTGCTTCAATTTTTAAAAAATGGTCTGATAATGAGAGGTTAGTCTTCAAAAATAAAAGCCAGAAAAAAATGTGTATTTTCTTAATTAATTTAGTTGGAGGCCTTGAGGCAAAAACTGTATCTAACTGGTGTGAAATAACCATTGTTTTTTTTATGGCTTCTAACACTATTTGACATACCAAACAATATGTGTAACCCAAAGCCACTTAGTTCCTCTGTATGCTAGATGCAAAAGAGAGAAAGATCTTCCTCTCACTTGTGTTGTCTCTTTGTCAGAGAGAGAGAGAGAGAGAGAGAGAGAGAGAGGGAATGGAGGGGTGCACCTGCAGGTAGACTTGGCATGGCTGTCTCTGTGCTTTGCATCTCATGTGTTAAAACGGCTTACCACACAGGCCTGCTAACTTCCCTCTTGTACGTTGCTCAACAGGAAGCTGAGCTCTGTGAGCTAGCAGCAAAAACGTGAAAGTGTGAGATGACTACTAAGAGTCTCAACAATCTAAATTAATCACCACACTTGTTGTTGCTATTTGTATTTTTGGATACACAATTTCATTCTTTGCCGGGCTAAACAGAACCTGAAAAGTAATTTTTGGGGGTTATAATTTTTCTCTTTCAACCTCTAAAAAGACTTTAAATCCCTTTATTCCTATTCACTGTATAGAGTTGTTATGGGTGTAATGATACACTCACAATAATAGGTATCAGAATACAGGGCTCATGATACGATGTTATCACATTTTGTTATGCTTATCTAGTCAGGTCAAGTTTATTTGTATAGCACATTTCATAAGACAAGCATAGACTCAATGTTTATATGTTTGTAATCGTTTAGGTGTTCTATAGTGTTTTACATTTCCTAGTGTTTTTATTAATATGGTCAAATTGTAAATGGACATGAGCTTGTATAGTGCTTCTCACTACTTAAAGTGCTTTTTAATCTTCAGGTCACACCTACCCATTCACACACTGATGGCAGAGGCCACTATGTAACGTGTGTATTACTATTAACTAATCCATTCATACACATTATCACAGTGATGGCAGAGGCCACTATGTAACGTGTGTATTACTATTAACTAATCCATTCATACACATTATCACAGTGATGGCAGAGGCTGCTATGTAAAGTGTGTATTACTATTAACTAATCCATTCATACACATTATCACAGTGATGGCAGAGGCTGCTATGTAAAGTGTGTATTACTATTAACTAATCCATTCATACACATTATCACAGTGATGACAGAGGCTGCTATGTAGTGTCCATATGAACTAATCCATTTATACACATTCACAAGATGCTAAGGAGCAATTTTGGGTTCAGTGTCTTGCCCAAAGCATTTCGACATGTGACTGCAGAAGCTGGGGATCAACCTTCGGGTTGAGAAACGACCAACTGTACCACTGAGCCACAGCCTTCCAAAAAACATGTTTTTGTTTTCTCGAGCTTCACAGCATGGCGTCATTTCAACTGCTGCATCATGTTGCTTGTGCTATTTGTGTCTTCATTAGTCTCTTGCAATATTGCAAAAAGTCTTTAACTCTAGTCTACACGCCTACTTTGAAACAAGACGCAGTCTTCAAACGTGCACTTGTTTCCATCATGTCTGTACACCACCTGTATGTGTGTGTGTGTGTGTGTGTGTGTGTGTGTGTGTGTGTGTGTGTGTGTGTGTGTGTGTGTGTGTTTTGTGTGTGTTGGTGTGTGTGTGTGTGTGTGTGTGTGTGTGTGTGTGTGTGAAATTGATTTAAATTGTCCATATTTGTATCCATTTTTATTTGCAATTTGTTTTGGGATGTAACATTTCATACAATCAAAAGCAATCATACTACAGCTTTAGAACATTACTGCAAATAAAGCAACAAAAAAGTTTAAAAATAGTTTTCAAAAACCTCATGATTTTTGTGTTTCTGTGTTTGTCGAGCTTTTGCGTCGATATTTTTTGTTTTCCTTTTTTAATTGCATTGTCAAGAGCAGTCAACAGAACAATGAAATTGTTTATAATCTGACTTGTCTGAATATACCCTTCTTGTTTATTTCACTCTTTAGTCACTATTAACACTATTTAGGAGTTTAAAGTTAATTCATTTATAGGACTCACCAGTCAGAAATGAAAGGGACCAGTAGAATTCAATATGATGTCATACATCTGTCATTGGACATTTGTTTTGTATAGATAATATAGAAAATAAATCGTGATGTTCATAAGCATTTGATTTTATAGCACCAAAGCTGAAACAAGGGATTACGGAATTTTGTGTCAAGATTCACCATTTTTTTTGTATGAAAACAACATGCTGCACTGAAGCCTTTGTACATTGTTCGTAATTACAATGTCTCCGTCACATTATTCTGGATTATGCTGGTGGTACATGTTGTTGTGATGAGCTTGGCCAAGCAACACCTTTGTGTACACTCTGAGCTTCCTAACATTATGAAAACATCATTGACACAACAAACCAGAGTCACAGAGCAATAAGTCTGCTGGAGAGACACAAAGGCCGAGAGCAGCACAGAGGTGTGAGGAGATGACTACTAATGTATCAGCGCCAAAGTCATTAAATGGAACAGAGAAGTCACTTATTATTATTACAGACCTAGGAAGAATGGGATCACCGTATGAAGTGTCTTAACACTGTCGTCAGTGTTCACACTTACCAGCAGGGGAAATATTAAAGTTCATAGTCAAGATAGAAATATGCATTGTATTAGAAGTGATTATTTTACACCCTAGTTAGTGATACACTTGGATGTGCATTACTTTGTTTAAATCAATGTTAATCCAATATTTAGTGATTTAGTGAAGGAAAAGAAGAGACAAGGTCAAGAGAATTCAGCCCTGTTTATACAAAGTATGGTCTCTTAATTCATTTCAAATATTTCACTGGTTCATATCATCTCACTGAGATGCCTTTCTGAGTCTGTGGCCGGGTCCTTCCCTTTCTCATGACATTGTGCTCTCCTGCAGCCATTCACATACAGGAAAAGGTCGTTTCTGGGGCACACAAAGCCAGGAAGGGGCTGAGAAAAAATGTTATGATTGCACTCAGTTAGCCCCTGCTGCTTTTTAAGGAACATGTGCGACCTAAAAGACAATGTTGTGACAGAAGGCAAGGCAGGAATCTTTAATGAGTTGCCCCGAGCACACGGTCAGAGCAGACCCCTCATCTAATGGTATTGATACTCACACATGGACAGTTTGACTTTAGTCAGCCACCAACAAACGATTTAAGCCAAAGTTATTTGTTATTTTTCAGTGAAAATATGATCCATCTTTAAGATAAACTTAGATAATTTGGCCCACTGATAGTCTGGAGTTGTTCCGTTTTTCACATTGAGCAAGAACAAGCACAAGCCAAGACAGTTCAGACTTGTGTGAACTTAATTCCACCTCAAATAAATATGCAAAATTGACGCCATATTTACAGTACAAGCAGAAGGAGGGAAATCCTTTGGTGAAACTAAAACCATTATCAATAACTGTTCTTTAAAGAGCCAATGAAAATAGAAACAGGGGCTATTCTATGTTGTAGATTCATCAAGTGTACATGGTACAACACATATAAGAAATCATTTAATTTTAAAAGACTAAAATTTGTGGATAATTTAGTTTTTGGAAAAGTCAACTACATATCTTAAGGGGAATGTTTTAGTTCTGCTAGGCTGCCCTCAAACGGGCAGGAAGAAACTTATCAGTGTATTGTTGCAACTTGTCAAACATTCTGTCAAATCTAACCAATGCCTGAACATCTTAAAGGCTTTTTTTTTTTGGCCAAAGAGCCAGCAGTAGTTTTGCCTTTGTTTTTTTCCCCGATCAAAAAACAACAAAACTCCAACAGCTAGTATAAACCACTTCATAAACAGTTTCAAAGTATTTGAAGTTGCCGGCACTTAAGATCTCTTAGAAAGCAGCACCTTACCCTGTAAGCACGTGTGAAGTGTCAGGTCAGCTCTCCCCTCCTGTCTGATCCAGTCAGCTGCTCATACTTCTGCTCCTTCTGTTTTGGCATATGGCTTCTACTCTGTTCTGGTCCCCCTCACCCAGACATCTTGACAAGTCTTCACTTTCTGTTCCTGTTTCCCTCTCTGCCCTTGTTTCGTGTACTCTCTCTCTCTCTCTCTCTCTCTCTCTCTCTCTCTTCTGAACGTGTGTGTGTGTGTGTGTGTGTGTGTGTGTGTGTGTGTGTGTGTGTGTGTGTGTGTGTGTGTGTGTGTGTGTGTGTGTGTGTGTGTGTGTTTTGGTCACGTCACTGCACCCTGCCCATTTTGTGTAAGAATGGGACCTCTGTCTGTGCTTGTGTGTTTCCTTCGCAGAGAGGTGGAATCTTGAGGTTTCTTTGCTTCACTCACACATGTGCTGAATGATGTCAGACAGGGTGGGAAAGTTAGGTAAACTGAACATTTAATGAATTCATAAGAACCTTAAGATATAAAAGGAAAGGCTCTCCACTGCACATTTAATTCTTGCAACACTAGTTTCATTTTGCAGAATAACTGGAACAAACACAACTCCACCCATCTCAGAGTCCTAAAATGGCAACAAAAAGAGGAAATAAAAGCTACCATCAGGTGAGAGTTGGTATATGAAAGAGGGAGGTTATGTGTAGTGCACACATAGTCACACACACAAACACACTTACCATGCCTGTGGCGTTGTGGTCAATACCCTTTCAGTTCAGTCATGCAAAAGAGGATTTTTATTCAACAAGGACAAAAAGAGAAAAAAAGGGTTCTTCTGACACTGGGTATCAGTCTATTCACTCTGAACTAAAAGGGGGAGTGCACTGACTCGAATACTGTCCATGTACTTACAAACTGTATGGTGTGTACTTGTAAACAGATAGTACAAAAGGCCTAGTAGATGGATTTAAAGGGTGGTTAATGCAGGGCCTGTATAATCACTGTATTAAACCATTACCATGTTTTTTTATTTTATTTTAATTTTGTCTTCTATTTTTACAAAGCAAGTTTTCCTGTAGATGCTCTTTGTCAAGGAGAAAATATTAAAAGTAATGATTAATGTTAGGCCAAGTAAAAAAAAAAAACTCCATCTAAACTGATACTTTATAATAATCTTCTGCAGCTACATGGAGTCGGACAATCTCAACAAACACACTTTATAGCAATGTGACTGGCTGAACATGCAGTGTGTTTCTTCATAGCTATGGGGCATGGTGACATGAAAATTGATGAGACGAGCCTCACCATGTTTGTAGGTGTGTCTGAGCCATTTCAGACAAATAGCAACCACCACCCACACACATACACGTGCAGGACTGACACAGAGGGTGCTGCCTGACAGGAGGAGTGTGTGGTGCTATAGTGAAGCTCTATCACAGCTGCTACTGAGGCTCTACAGTGTCCAGTCACCTGGAGTGCAGTAAGTGTTGATTAATGACCGGAGTGCAGCAGCACTTTCCTTGATAGAAGTCCTTCTTTACTGCAGTTTATATGAAAACCATTTCACTGTATGTTCCATCTGCTGCTTTTGATTGCTTCTGCAGATGTTTATGGAAGGTGAAGTCACAGTTTCACTACTTAATGCACAAATACACACTTTTATGCCTGCAGGGTCATTTAAAAAAACCTACATTTAATCAATTTTCAACTATTAAAGACACAAAGACTGAGCTGAAAAAGTGGTTGGATGTTATGCCACAAGGTCTACTGTTATTAACAAACACAAGTGGTGACCTTAGTAAGAAAAAAAAGAGCAGCAATTACTAGATAAATGCATGAAGAGGGAAACCTTTCCTCGACTGATATTCGTCGTCATAACAGCACTTTTTTATCTTCCATTCCCTCTGAGCATACGTTGCCTTTAACTTACACTGCATTGACCCTCATATATGTCCCATTTCCTCTATGGAAACCTTACTCTCTATTTATACCCTGTTGACCCTGCACTATAATGGGCATAGCTCCAATCTGCTGTATAGAAACCTTATTCTCAGAAGAGCTCACCTATGAGGGAAAGCTCAAACAATACATCCCTTTATCCAACTCAGGTCCTTAGCAGAACAAATTACAGGAAAGAGCACTGAGCTCACTGTGGATCACTGATCACAAAATCATGACAGCAAAAAAGAACTGTGACATAACCAGTAGCATTACAAAAAGCCTCATGGAATTGCTGGTCTCAAAAAGGGTAATACAAATCACCACGAGCTGCTGGCTCTGCCAACACACACTGATATATGAGAAAGTGTGAACCGAACATTGTGCACTCTGTGAGCTCTTGAAAAGTGAGCGCTAATGAAAAGTGACTAAAGGGTTGCTGTAGTGGAATCTGACAAGTGTCCAGAAATAGACGGTTAATAAAACCAGTGCCCCCGGAGGCAAACCTTAGCTGTGATTCAGTGCTGTAAAATGTTTGGGCCCAGTGCTAAAACAGGCAGACAGAAAGACAAGGAAAGGTAGAATAAGTCTATATAAGGAATTTGCTCTTGCTCTCGAGAACAGCAATCATTAAAGACATTGGTTGGCATGTAAACTTTTGGCTTTTACAAGTGTAACTACTTGCACATTCCAGGCATGAAGCCATCTTGAGCTACTTCAACATTTAATCACATAATCTCAGCATAGTTATCATATGACGCAGGCTGTATTCTGGGACTACACATTATATGAAACATTTCTTTCTTGGCTTGTAAATATTGGTATTTTCTGTTGCAATTACAAAGAAATGGAACATTATCACCTTACAGTATGTGGGAAGTATTTTCCAAAGTGCTAGGTTTAATCAAAGGGGACTTTCTAAGTTCCTCTTCTTCTCTGTAAAGTATTTCCACAAAAAATGAGTCACTGGGGGAATAAAAAGTCACTCAAGTTCGCAAACATTCGGGTTGCCATGGATACTTGAGTTTAAGGTCACCAGAAAAACAAAGAATAAAAATAGATGACTTGATTGATAGCCTTGATAGTCACAGAGTAAAAACAGGACATTCAAAGTTGAGTTGATAAATATTTTGACATTTTGGGAAGATTTCACGCTCTGGCGGAGAGTTTGGTAGTTGATTTATCTTAATAATGTAAATACCAATGTGGGACTGCCAGCTGTTAGCTTAGCCTAGCATAAAGACCAGAAACGGGGACACAGCTAGCCTTGCTCTGTCCAATGGCAACAAACTCCACTTCAGAACCTTTAGAGCTAACAAATTAACTGAAATAAAGAAAATAGAGTCAGGAATATGCTTTCTCTTTATTTCTGATTGAATCATCTATTTGGGGAGATTGATTAAACCCTACCCCATCCTAGTAACAACCCAACAAAGTGCCAGAAGAGATCACAAGACCTGACATCTATGTCTAAAAAGAAGTAGTCCTGACAGGAACAGTGTTCAGACCGTATTTCCTGGTTAATTTGCGCTTTTGCAACATTTTGTTGAAAGATTTTTTAGCTAAACTAGTGTAGTTCACAGAGTTTGTTTGTTATTGCCAACAGGTGCTAATGCTGACAGGGGGAGAGTTTTTCTGTTGCTTATTATTAAATTAATATTGTTCAGTTTTTTACTTTTTAAGAACAATTCGTCTTTTCATGTGTTAATAAATAGGCAAGAAAAGGGAGACTCAAATATGTGTCAAGATAAGCCCTTTAATTCAATGGATTGTCATTTTAGCACTTCTGTGTTTGTATAGATGGCTAAATGTATTTATTTGTGAGCTTTAGAGGTGCTTAGGTGGATTGTGTTACCTGAGGAAATAGCCTGGACAGCCAAATTCTTGCTTTCATGCTAGGCTAAGCTCAATACTGTCTCCAGTTTTACATTTACTTTAGAGACATACAAAATGTGCCAGTGTTCTCATGCATATTTCCCAAAATATAAATGTAGATAGATGAGACTGTCTGACCTCCGAGAGGAAATGGTCAGTTGAGTGCTAAGGCAGATTAATGCTACATTGTTGCTGAGTCATTATCTATAATAGACACAGTTTGACTGGTGTTTCCTATGAACACGCTGTTGGCTCACAAGAGAAAAAATGACAATGACCTTATCTGGTCATGATTACAAAGAGTACAAAAATTCACCTCCCTATTTCTTTCTTACTGAGTGTTACAAAAAAAAGGACAAGACAAACAAGCAATTTTCACATATGTTCTCTTGAACTGCCCCTGAAAAGCTCCTGATCTGGTTGTTCATACATACACCTCACAGCGGGGGGAGGGGCTCTTGTAAGGCATGTTAACAAATAAACAGCAGTAATGTTATTCATCTCCAAGAACACTTGCAAAATGTGTGCTCAGAAGATTGGCCATTGATCCCTGCCTCCTGCAGTCTGCATAGTGGCCTTAGGCAAGACCCTTAACCTCCAATTGCATCAGAAGGTATGTAAAAAAAGTATCGCTTCTTTTTCAGATTTGCTTCTGAATTTTATTGGTCAGAAATGGTCTTTGGGAAGCAGTTGAGTCTGCAATGGGAAGCACCATAGACTCCAGTGTGCAGCGGGCAAACATATTCTCTATGTCGACAGCAGTGCCTGAAATGATTGGGGGAAAGAGTCAAACACATGTATGTCCGTCTGTAAGTCCAGCTCAATGTACTACTAACAGACGCACATGGTTACACGTGTGGGACTTTTGTGAAATAATCAGCTGGTGTGTGTGTGTGTGTGTGTGTGTGTGTGTGTGTGTGTGTGTGTGTGTGTGTGTGTGTGTGTGTACGACACAAGTCCCGTGCCATAGACTGTGTGTGATTGTGTTTGGGTGAGTTCATAACCTGATGGGAAGATTGCTATTTATAAGCAGCATCTGGGAGGCTGATTGTTGCATTTTAACTGTTTCAAGTAGTCAGACTCTACAACTATAGTACATATTAACCTGCAACATTTTTAGAATTGCAGTTCGTGTAACAGAATTTAAGATGAGACAAGATAAGAACACCTTTGATTTTTTTAGGATTTTCCCTTCAAGCTACATTGATTCAATGCTAAAATTCACTCTGGAATAGAAATTTAATTTGACTTTCTTGCAAACACACACACAAACACACACGCACGCACGCACGCACGCACGCACGCACACACGCACGCACGCACGCACGCACGCACGCACGCACGCACACACACACACACACACACACACACACACACACACAGACTCCCTGCTCTGTGCCTTCTGCTAAAAATCCCTCTCCAAAGTCTTGAACATGTGACATTGCTTTTCCTGTGGGTGATGTGATAAAGTAGAGAACAAAGCTTCTGCTGAGCTCACCCCTCAGGTCACAGCTGCCCGGAGAGACACTTTCATATGTGTGTCAGCTCTCATATCTGAGTAGCTCCTGAGGACTTCTGGGTAGTTCGACTGATGCAGGGGGGCATTAAGCACTGCTGCTGGCAAGCTGTGAAAAATCAAACTCCATTTTCTATTGGCCTTAAATCATGAATAGTAAATGGCAAAGCAGGGAAAAACAAGTTGGAAAAAAACTATGGCAGAAAAAACCTGGGGGTGAATACAGTCCAGACAAAATGTTAAATCAAAAATCACTATTTTTATCAGTGAAGCAGGGGTCTAATAAAGCTGTAGCATAAGTTCAGTCAGGAAGTTTCTTGCATTCTAACTCATGCATTCTGTTCTCATCGTCTTGGGCTGTCACTGGGAAATCGGTTATCTCATCAGCTGGTCTCATCTATCCAATAGTGTGGTGTCCCACCCTCAATGTTAGCCAATCATGTTTCTGCTACCTTTTTAAATATGTTTCTCTCCAGCCTTTAGTTCCTTCTTGCTGCTGATACACGCATCCCCTCCACCTCCCCATCACTGCCCAGTTTCACAGAATCATCAGCCATTAGTTCATCATCTATTTAGTCTCAGCAAATCATCAGACACCACCAGAGTCTGCACTTCACAGGGGGATCCATTCTGCTGCCGCTAAAAGCAGAGATTGGTCGTTCACAAAAATCTCCCCGTAGAGTCCAGAGTTCTGTACGGCCTTATCATCATATTATTATGTTATTTGTTCAATGAATAATAATTCAATCAATCAATCAATCTTTATTTGTATAGCGTCAATTCATAACAAGTGTTATCTCAAGACACTTTACAAAAAGCAGGTAAAGGACCTTACTCTTTGTCTATTAATATTACAAAAGAGCAGGTAAAAAGACCATGCTCATTGTTATGTTTACAAAAAGCAGGTAAAAGACCTTACTTATTGCTATATTACAAGGACCCAGCTTAATCCGTCATAGCGTGGCAAGAAAAAACTCCCTTTAACGGTCAGAAATCTTCGGCAGACCCGGGCTCATGATGAACAATTCCTTCATACACTCCTCTCTCCTGAGTGAAATGCAATAAGACAAGTTCATGGATGGATTTTGGAGGAACTCAGCTTATATCAGCTTATCCTTAATTCTAGTGATTCCTTTTTTTGTTTGGATCTGTGACTTTTCTTCCAACTTTCTATATGCTGTCTAAATGTTTGATCGTTTTCCCTTGGATTGATATCACATTACTGTTGATTAAGAAAATTATCAAATTTGATCACGTGTTTACATTCTGTAGAAAAATAATGACAAATATATCTTAAAGTTATTATTTTATAATAACTCATTAAATATGGAGTCTAACTGCACAACACTTTACCCGTTTTCTGCAGGCTGCGTTAGTTTTAAGGTAAACACAAAGCAAAGGCTTGGTAGAGAATAAAACTAAGAAACAAAATAAACCTCTTGAAGCTAAAATACTGTAAGCTACTGTGATGGTGGCTAGTTTTAGCCATGCCAAATGGAAATAGTAAGTAATCAGTAAGCCCATGCCTCACACCAACAACTTACAGTATAGATTGTCTTAAAGGAAAACAATCAAAAACTCTATAAAGCCTCCCAACATCTATTATACCAGGCATCATTTGATTTGGCATTGGGGTATGTTGGATAAAGCGGACCACCAGTTTGAACAATGAAATGATTACGATTATTAATCAGTGTCTTTAGTATTTCGCTGGCTTTTTCTGAGATTGTTGCAGGGTTAAATACAAGATTGTGGTCGCTTTTTTTCTTTAGAAATCCAATGCTAGATGAAATGTTTTCAGTTGTTGGTTGTTAGAATCCATTACACATCAACTGTCAGTGACAACAGCATAAAAAAGGCATGTATTAGCTGAGTAAACTGATTTCAGACTAAGCAAAGATGCCAAAGGTAATATATTCCTATTTCAATGCTTAACTGCTCGAATAATAACCTCTTAAAAAGTTCAGAGATTGGTTGAATTCTGGGAAATTTGCTGAATCACAACTTCAAAAAAAATTCCTGGAGGGGCTGATGATGTAAACCATGTTTAACAGTACAAATTAGTTAGAATGAAAGAAAAAACTGAAAATAAACAGTATGTAGTTTGTATCTTTAATTGGCTTATTGTGCCTCTGTAGTCAAACTGTTTTTGCAAATAATCTTACCGTATTAATCATGTCAACCCACAGCTACATTTACAGGCCAGTCCATCCAAAGGTAGAGGCCTGAGTTTGATGCATTTAGTGGTTGATTTATCAAACTAAACTCAACTCACCTTATTTATAGCACCTTTCATGCAAACATACACACAGAAATTGACGAGCTTTATACAACTTTATGAGGCCTAAAATGTACAACATGAGAAACTATAACAAGAATAAAACTTACTCCAAATTAAAAGCCAGATTAAAAAAAATTGAGGTTTTAAATGTCCTTTTATTATCTTTGAGATATAAAGGTTTGTGGAGGAATAGAGCCTGAGCAGCCGAATAAAGTCTAATGTAGGGGAATAAAATCTCAAAGACATGTAAGTGCAGGGCATAATTGGTCAGTCAGAATCAGAGAGAAAAAGAAAAGCAGTCTCATTAAGCGTTATTGAGGCTACAGAGCCTCCGTTCATGCATTTGTTCACTAATTACCAAAGTTCCCGAGGGCTGAAAACCTTAACGGTAAAGAGATCATTTCAATAATAAGGTTTTTCCTCATTTCACTTTTAAAAACAGTGTGAGTGGTAGAAGTAGTAGTAGTAGTAGTAGTAGTAGTAGTGTGATGCTAAAGCAACACGTGAAGTCTTACCTTAAGTTAAACTGTGCTGAGGTTGTGAACAGTCAATTCTTCATGCCTCTGGGATCCATGAGGCCCTGTGCAGGCTCCCTCGCTCCAACTCATCAAGCTTTGAGCATCAATAAACAGCTGAGAAAAAACAAGCTGCTTACCAACCGGTTTTCCCAATTAAGCCCGGGTGTTTTCAACGCCATCACAGAGAGAGTCTAACTGGGAGATCTGGGCTGCACCTCCCTTTTATTCAGAAGCCTGCCAGGGCCTGTTAACTGTGTGGGTTCAGTCAGATGTAAAGAGACTGTACGGGCTCATGGGGATAGCTCACAACGCCGCTTTTCATCAGCTTCACCCCGTCACCAGCTCTGTGCTCGGCCCCGTACAGAGACATGAAGACACTACAGGGCGGATGGGATGAGGAGAGGCGGAGAGGGTAGACAGAAGGTGAGGGAGTGAAGGGAGGAATGAAAAAAAAAAGAGAAATAGATGCCTCCTGCTCCCTTGACCATGTAATATTCATCATGTATGCTGTTCAGCTGTGTTTAGCTGCACAAAAAAATCCCCAATTCTGTCATTTATGCACAATTTTTGACCTTTTCATCACCATGTTAGCTGAGTGAAGAACAGTTATAATGAAAAGAGTTGATTAAAAATTCAAATGAAATGTCTGTGTAACCAACTGAATGTCCCATTTAGCCATTACACTTTCTCTGCACAGCTAGATTGAGCCTTTAAATTGAATGAAAAGCTAATTATTTTTATCTGTATATTTGTCATTAGTTTACCATAACCTTGGTTACGTCAAGGAAAAGGGTAATTGTTTTGTTCCTGATGCTCATGACAAAATGCTGCAATTGTAAAAACTCAATGAGAAAACTTTGCAGACTTACTCAAAGTTTGCACTGTATGAGTCCTGTAGGACTTCTGCAGAAGCTTTACTAGGGATTTTGCAGAGAAACCACCAGAAGCCCTGATGGACTTTACTTGAATGCACCACACAAGTACATGAGGCAGAGAAAGGAGGCAGTGGGATTTAGCAGAGATTGAAAGCTGACTTTCTAGAGTCAACAAATCATCTTACATTTGGGACACTGACAGTATGGGCATCTAAGTGTAGTAGATTCAGTCAATCAGAACCACACAAGTACAATGGGAAGCTGCAACAGTCCAACAGACTTCTTCCTAACAAGCAGTGCTATCCCAGGTTCAGTCTCACAATGTCCCTTTGTATGTTTGCAAATTTCACTAAAATGTGTCATTTGCAAGCTTTCCTAGAAACATGCTGCATTTCTACAATATTAGTGTCATTGTATAACAGTGGTCAGATTTGAGTAACTATCTTATTAGCGTAGTTGTTGGATAATTGTTTTATCCTCAGTCTTACCTAAACTTCAACTTAAAGGGGCTATATGTAACTTTCAAAAATACTACGTTTGTAGCGATACCGCATGGCCGTCAGGTGAACTGCACCAGTAACCTGTTGCTCGCTCTCCCTCGCGTGCTCGTCATACGTGCTCGTACGTACACAAACGAGCATCAACATCGCCCCTGAAACACTGGATTTTTACCAGCATAATGTTTACAGAGGGGGTAAGTGGTCATACACATGTGAGAGTCTGTGAAGGAGTCTGTGTGTCTCATTCTCCATCCTACAAACGACAGTCTCGGCAGGCACTGCCTGAGAGCACGAGTGTGTGATGAGTTTGTCCGCCAGTGAGAGCTCCTAGGACGGATATAAGTGTGTGGAAGGCGGCCTCTGGCTGTGCAGGTGAAGACTGGGAGTGTGTGATGAGTTTGTAGTTTGTACCGTTGATTTGTTAGCGGAGCAGAGTGAGGAGGACGTTGAGAACGCAACGAAAAAAAAAGTTTATGATACTTACATGTTTTCTTCCTCAAGATAATCTCCACAAAGGAACACTACTTTCGTCATTTCTGAAGCGTGAACGATATCGGCAAAAGTAAAATGCTGATGTTAGGCTATAAAGGAACTAGACCACGGTTGACTTTACCTGCATGAAAGGCAGACCAGTAGATGAGTTTCAATGTTCATCGTGATGACGTTTAATGTTATTGACAATCTCTATAGCCCTAGTTACCCAAATGTTAGCAACCGCCTTTTGTAAGACATTGAAAAGCAGCATGTGCAAGTGGGGAACTTCCAGAAGTAAAAAACAACAACGTTAAAATCTTGTTAGCTTGTGTTTTCCACAGACCTTATAATTTGGGCATCAAACAGAAAACTTGTTGAAAAATTCCATAGACCTCCAGACGATGGAAGCTGAAGTGTTACAACGCTAATTCATTTCTGTTTTTTAGGACTCATTACTGCAGCACTTCATTCTCCAGTCACTGTAAGCTGTGGTTCACTTCTCTTAACATATTTGTCCTTTAAAAAGCTTTAAGCTTACATTTGATGGTGTAACATGACACATTAGGCAAGACCTAGAGTACAAGGAGACAGTACTGTTAGCTAACTAACTAACTCTTTTACAGAGTTTGAGATATAAATGGGTGTTGCTGAGGTTAAGTCTGATTCTTCTTATTTGTTTTAAGATGAGATGAGACTTTTTCAAGCTGGAAGGCAAGTCAAGTTTGTAGTTCTGGCAGGATCAGCTGACTGTGTGGTCTGTGGTTTTGTTTTGTAATCGCGTCTTCCGGCTGTCTGAGAGCTAATTACTGGCAGCTGTAAGGTGGAGTATTACTACACCAAGCAGCATGCTCAGTCACCACAGAAACACATTAAAACCATAAGGTATCAACAGAGAGAATCTAAACTACTGTAATTTTGCCTCCGTTAGCTGCCCCAGCTCATAACTGGCTCAAAAATGAAACAAACTAGATTTCTGCATCAACACTAAATACTCAAGAGCTTCACTTCAGGCTACAGAAAGTGTTGAAAGTGTAGGAAAGTGTCATTTCAGCCCATCTGCTGAGTGCAATAGAAGATGCTAATTTACTGTTTTCCATCTGCTCTGCAAAAAAACGGAAAGCTTTCTTAGGCTAAAGTGTGAGCTATCCAACAAACAAGGTCTTTGCAGCAATGTATGACGCAGACTGGTGATGATGTCATCGACATATAGTCTGTTTAATGAATCCTATATTATATAGTACTATAATCAAATTGTGTAAAAGGTGTATTAGTGTGTGATATTTCACTATTGTTTAATTATGGAACGAGTATTTATGGTAATTCTGTATCAGTGCAATGTGGTTTTATGATTATGAAAGCTGTATAAACTCAACAGCACAACATGTAAAAGCCAAAACAAGGGCAAGAGTTAAAACATGTTGGAAGTTAAATTGTATCATCCATGCCCAATAATATTCATTTAAGTAAATCGTGTTTGTTCTGTTGTACACAGCTTCCTGGAAAGTTTGGAAATATGTCTACTTGCAGCGAGAAGAATAATGAATGTATTTAATTGTAGGAAAAGATAAAAGCATGAGTGTCTGATATGATTCTACAGGGCTGGCAGACGGGCTATTGAAGGGGCTTGTTCAGGTTGAAATATACAAAGGAACTTTTACATGACGTGTCAGAGAACGTTTTCAAACTGTGAAAATTGATTTCATGACACAGCACATCATGGGAAGTGCTTTGTTTAGATAAGAAGACTGAACATGAGCTTATCTCTCTGACCTTTGCTACATTATTAATCCTGTGCTGCTCATTTATTTAGGTCTGACTCTAATATATTCACAAACTCCATGCAGCCTCATTATTTACCAAGTCTATTCTGCTGAGCACACGTTTCTGTGGATAATTAACGGATAATTAAAAACATAAAGCAATTAAAGGATGATTCATAAAACTGCTGAACGGAGTCTTTTATATCTGTGTTTGGGATCAAATCTCTAACTTCTATAATTTGTGTGTGCAGTTGGGCTGAGTTTTTCTGCACAAGTGGAAATTCACAAAACTTGGAGTCTCTCTTTAAAAAAAAACACAAGTCATGAATAACCTTTGGTTACATGCCTAAATTAAAACAGTAATTTTATAAAGGAAGCCACTCTCCTTTTTATTCTTTTACTTTTTTTCAGAAGTCAGATTTACACTGTGCACTCATTTCCAAACATGACATCTTCCTTTGAAGAAAAATGTGACGTCAAACTGACAAACTTCAACATCACAAACTAGCCTTTAGAAAATGGCACATTTGTTTATTTCAGTCAAAGTGGACATCATTGCTGACAATCTTTTACCTGATATTACTTACAATAAAAAAGTTTTTTTTTTATGAATTGGGTCTTGTACAGTCACTCGTATGCATTTACTCTTCGAAAACTCTTTTTTTAAATTTCAAGTAATGCTTTGAATATGATGCTGTAAGCCTTGAGGTGTGCTTTGTGTCCGTGACTGAGCATAAACTAGAAGTCCTGTAGCCAAACCGCTCTGGCAGACCTTTATGTCGGCACCTTTCACCGCTGACTTCTAAGTGCTGCGAGCCTCACTTCAGATTTTAATGACCTCCAATTAGAGGTGAAGACACTTTGAAAAGTTTATGACATGGAGTCAGTTGGTCTTTGGTACTTCATTATTTCTAAGCAGGTAGAAAGGAGGAGTGAGTTCAGCACCCGCAGCTGGACTTGAAAGAATGAAGGTGTTGTTTCTCCAAAGAGGGCGACATGAACACTTCTACATTCACTTTTTATATCACAACATCTTCTGCATACACTAAAAAAAGAGAGACACAAAAAACAGGCAATCAGACTATTTGAATCTTTTATTAATATGTAGAAAATGTATTAAAAAAGGAACTATATAGTACATGTTGAAGTCAAACTAGAGCTAAATTTGACAGTAATATCCAAGGTTATCCAACAACAAATCCATAGTGTCAGCATATACGAGCTTTCAAACAGTCAAGATCACTTTTTGCCCACATTTCCATTTCCATGGCAAGATTTCAAATCAATGCAGTTACAGTATGTGGCTTAAATAACAAACACCACCAAACATGGCGCTTATATTTCTAAATGCTCTCGTAAAAGTCAACCAAGGAAATAAAGCCTTTCCTCTTGACACCTTAACGGACCTGGTGTCATTACTGAGTCTATTTTTTTTTTTTACAATGCTGTAGAGTCAAAGTATTTTGAAAATGAAAAGCAATGAATCAAATAAGGGGAACAAATCTCTTGTAGTGTAAATAAATTAAAAGAATCCAGTGTTGAATCCAGCGACTGAGACTTGTGATGTCATAATGGAGAAGATTCATCTGTAAAAACAATGTGAACACTTCACTGCTATTAAGAAATACTTTATCAGCTTTGTTAGAACTAAGAAAACAATTCCACGTGAAGATAGATTGAGTGACATTATTATTATTCTTTTTCTTAAATCAAGTAAAATTCTGCCTCTTTTGCTTCTGCTCAATTTCAGATAGTTTCCCTTAAAGCTCTCGATGAAGAGTTCTATTACTGTGATTAAAATTCAACTATGGGGTGTGATGTTTGTCAAGCAATCAATGAACTTTTAACAAACACAACAATGACACATAATAAGAGTTAACATGAAATTAAAGGCAGAAAGGAGGCTTTTCTACAGCAGGAACATTTCAATTAAACAAAGTTATTTTTGCATTTTTAAAGAAAAAGCACATTCTGATGAAATATGGTTGGAACAGTTGAAATTAATTTTGAATAAATATTAGCGTTCATCTTGAAAGATTTGAAGAGCACGTCACAGTTTTCCATGAGAGAAATCCCTCACAACACAAATAACCTTCTGTTCCCTCTCTGCAAAGCTTTGTGACCTCTGTTCCTTGTACAAAAATGCACCAAGGCAAACTTTGTCTAAGTCGTTAATGAAATAAGTACACAGAGACATCCCTACTCGACTATAAATCACTATGGGAGATGGATTGCATGAGAGGCTCTGAAACAGTCACTTAGACACTGAAACATAAATCAGACCTGGGAAAGGTCACTTGTTGAAAAGGTTTGTAATAAATTAAATTTGAGGTTGTTTATGTTATTTCGCCTTTGGGGGCAGATCACAAAAAAAAACGTAGATATTCTAAGTTTTCTTCAAATATTACTTTGAAAACACTTTTCAACAAGACCTTTTTACCCAGATATGAAAAGAAAAGTGTCACAAATCAAATCATGATGACATTTCTTATTCACTATCAGAAAATGAATCCACATGCAGTAGTCTACCTCCGTCCTAAAACGAAACAATGGTTCAAAATACAGCAGTTAAAAAGGAACATGATTCAGAGAGTTGGCGTCTAAAAGGGGGAACACATTGAAAATCACTTTACCATCAGCTCTACAGCTACATGAGTATATTAGTAGTAGTTTATAAAGGAGAGAGACAACATTTTCAAGTCTAACAGGGACACAAAAGAAACACAAATGAAAAATATACACCGTCATACAATTTTTGTTGAGGCAATCCAGGCGCTCTGGTTTGCCTCAACAAAAAACTGAATTGGAAAATCTGACAGAAATATGAGAACATTAACATAAAGATTTCCAGCTGTTGATATTTGGATTGTTGAATACATCAGACCAAATGTTGCTTGCAGCGATAGTGATATTGATCATGGAAGATTGTACCGGACAGAGTGTTGTATTCAACAGAAAGCATTGATGCGGTAATGTTTGGTTGGCATGCTGCAGATTACGCCCACATTACTAAAAGAATACAGTATCTGCCATGTTTGTTGATTTTGTTGTTGCAGCAGGAAGCTTAAAAAGCAAAGCAGAGGGCACAGAAGAAACTCTTGGCTCCACTCCACCGACTGTTCAGCTTTTCTTTGTTAAGGTCATTGCAGCTACAATCGTGAAGAGGCCAGAACAAACTCTGCTCCGTGCTCGCCCTGGCTTTCTTCTGCAGAGAATTAAGTGATCACAATGCATAAAACAGTGCCAAGTGACACTGTTATCTTAAAGGAACCTGAAAAGTGGCAGAACTGAGGATCATCTTCACAAGCAGGCTGAGCCTTTCTTATGCAGATTTTTTGGAACAGAGTCACATCAACAGCACCATCTCTGCAAGCAATCACGGCACCTACAACAGGGCCGAGACAGATATTCTGTGCAACTTATTTGCTTGAAAACAAAGTAAAGACATTTATATTTAAAGCCCCGAAAGAACTACATTTAAAATGAATGAAAAGAAAGCGTAGCTGCGTCCCCGCTCGTAGTGCAAATACTGTTTCAGTGTGGCTACCAAAAAACGACAACGTTCATTTTCATTCCGCTTCTTTAATTAACACAGAGGACTTTGTGATTAACAGAGACAAAAAGGAGTTCAAATAAATAAAATAGGGCGTAATGAAGCGGTTGCTGGTGCACTGCTTTATGAATGATGGTCAGTTTTGTTTGTCTGGTATTTGTCATCATTTGTTTGATTAGGTCAGCCTTAATATCGTCTCAAAAACCAAGGCATCAAATTAAATGAAAAAGATGGAATTTTGTCACAATATCCGTTATAAAAATATATATATCTTACAGTTAAGGGGTGTAGGGGCATATACAGTATACCGTTTGTTAAAAGTTGTTATTTTGTTACAGTTCAAATAACGCTAGCTCCCGCACTCTTCAGGGCATCTTAGAGCACATTTCCTTGCATCCCAGGGAAAGGCAAATCTTACACTCTAAAGAAAACAAAAGCTTCTTGGTTTGCCTTTCCTTTTTTTTTTCTTACAGCAAATAGAACCATTGTCATTCAAAGTATTTAATAAGTTACATACAGTGTCCTCTATCATCAGGGTAGAAGTACAGCAGGGAAAGACAGCTAAAGCTGGAGAAGAGCACAGATAAACAGAGTTTGGATGATGTTTCCGCCTCTCTGCTATTTCAACACCTCAAACATCGTTAAACAGTTTCTGATTGTTGATGGAATATTAATCACATTGCTTCTTTTTAAATTATTGTACAACTGAAGATTAATAAAATATTAGTAGCTTTTGTCATAAACCCCTTTTTTCTTCACAGCCTCAGTGAGGTTCAAAGATAGCAGAAATCCTCTTTAAACATCGTCTGAACTCTGTTTATCCACTACTCTGGCCTTGTAGGAGGCCCATTGCTTATACAGGGGCAGACCGCCTCCTCTTGCTGCTGATGCTCCGGAAGTTGAACGGCCTCATCTTCATCTCCACAAAAGGAATAGAGAATTCATGGCCCTTCCAGTGGTACCAGTTAATACCCTGTGAGAGTGAGAGTGATTTACAGAGACTGCTTCAGTCAACAGGCAAGGTGAGAGAACTGACAAAAAGGTAGAAAATGTTCAATACGAGGACATTCTGAAGATGGAAATGAGGGTTTTTAAATGAGGTATTTTTTAAATTACAGCTAACAGATGCCTTCAAAGCAGGAGGGCCAAAACTCCTCACTTAAAAGCCAGCAAAATTATGAACTGAGTGAATTTACAGTCTCGCTCCAGCCCAGCTAAGCCAAACTTTCCATTTGCAGCTTTACTCAGAGAGGCAATTTCTCTCAGCTTGTCTTTTTTTGCCTGCCCATCTCTGCTCCCACCTGGTCTCATTTTATGTCACAGAGCGACAAAGAGGAAGGTGCAGAGCACAGTGAGAGGAGCAGCGATGCTATGAAGCCTTTGTAGTCCAGCCTAATCACAGCTTCACACAACACCTCACTGTTTTCCTCTCCAGTGGGAGAGAGAGCACATCACACACTAGTCAAAACGACACACACCATCAACACCTCTCATGTCCTAAGTCCAAAATTCAGTGTGAGGATGCCAGCCAGTGTTTCCTTTTTCTTTTTGTCCTGTTTTGAATCAAATCTGGCCATTACCTGCAACATATTTCTGTACTTTGAATACTAAAGAATCACTTTTTGTAAAGATTCCCAACATATTAACAAGCATGGAACTGATATGGGATATAAAACAGCATTATCTCTTTAAGTGTAATTTCAACCTGCAGACTGTTGGAGCAGTTTATTTTTCCTTCCTCCTTCATTATGCCAATCACTGGAAGAAGTATGAAGGTGACTGTCTGTAGCTAATGCAAATTTATTTGAAAATTCAGAGTGAGACATTTTGACCTTTAATCACACTGCCATGATCAGTTAGTGATTTCTGTGAATGACAATAAACGTAATAATAAAGGCCCTGAATACCTGTTTTTTGGTGCATCATGAACACAACCTGAATTATTAAGTTGGAGGTGTTAAGAACATTTGTGGTGCCCTAAGGATAAAAAATTGCATTTACAAAATTGAACAGCAAAGATAATTTCCAGAAATGTTTTCGTTTTACCGTGAAAAAACCCCACAGAAATTGGCATCAGCAGGTTTTATTGGAACAACTTTTTATAATTGAAGTAGCTCTGAGTGAGGTGATGCAGGGACACGGTGTTTGGAAAAGAGATGTTTCAAAAATGTCACTTTTTTAATCAAATGCGCACCACAGAGGGATTTCAGCCCTGTGGTATTGGATTAGCTGCTGAAATCTCAGAGACCAATTATCCCACAACCTGGAAAAATTAAACAGAAACTATCTACCTGGGCAGGAGACCTGCGGCCAAAATGAGCTGCTAGGATCCTTATTTCAATTTGATCAGCACAAACAGGCTGACACATGGTGAGTCTGGAGTTTAGGGGTAGTTAGTTTGCCAGAATGGTAAACCTTATTTTTTGGCATAGATGGTACCACAAGAGGTATACATGTGTTTTTTGTTCTGAAAGACTAACTCTTCCTTTTGCAAAGCTTACAGTTTGAGTACTTAAGTATCACATGACTGACCTGACTGTGTCTGGACTCGCCGTATTTGCCATTGAGGTTGGCCCTGTGGCAGTTCTTGTACCACCAGGCTCCTTTGTAGGACAAGGCACAGTTAGTGACAGCTATGTCGTTGTCTCTGTCTTTAGTGGAAAAGGGCCGGCCTTGGTGGTAGCTCAGAGAGTCGCCTGTGATCAGAGCAGAGAAAGAGAGAGAACATTTATAGATGAGCGACTACAGGGTAATGTGTTGGCATATGGCTGCGGTGAATAACGGCGTGATGAGGGATACATAAACGAGCGAGCAGGCGGGAAGGGAGGGAGATGGAGAGGAGAAATCCTGCTGCCGGCTCTCTGAATTTATTTAGGCAGGGAGAATTATAATTACAAACATGAGAGGATGATGGGTAATTCTGGCATATGGTCGTGTTGACAGACTGAGAGATACAAGCGAAGCAAGGATAAGAGTGGTAATGTGGAGGAGTGTTTTAGACATCAAGGAGAGGACAAGATGAAGGGAACAGGAGGCAAGAGAAAAAAAATGCTAGAGGTGATATGAGAGAGCCTGTTGGCTTAAAGGCTGGAGTGTGCAGATGTTGGTCTCTGACACAGAGTAGCATTATGACATCAAAAAGATTCATCAAACAAAAAGGTATGATTTTGGTCGTTTATACAGGACGTGGGTTGCTCCAAACCACAGAGCCCACCAAAGCTAATCAATAAAAATGTTGATCAAAAGGAAAACTCTTACCAGCGGTGCCGTTGTACTCTCCTATCCTGAGCTTGTAAAGGTTTCTCGCATCTCCGATGGAGAACTTGTCATAGTTGGCGTAGACTGACTCCTGTCCGTCCTTCATGTCGATCCTCAGCTCATAACGGCCCTGAGTAGCAATCTTCTGGATGTTGTCCAGACCTACACAGACACAACATACATTAGATTACATTGTTGATATTTATGTAGGTTACATCTGATGTGTACGAAAATGACTTCTAATCTTCCATTTAAACCAGCAGCAAAGGTGTAATATTTAATCAAACTAGTGTTGGAGCTTTAAATCACACTCTCACTGATATAAAATTATTACACTGGGTCTGATTATGGACGTGATTACCATCGTATCGGGATTAGATCTCAAAAAGCTTCAATGCAGTCCAGTGGTAATAAACCTCAACGCAATTCTGAGACATTGACAATAAGACCAAGCAACAAGTGAAGTTTTAAATCCCTACAACCACAACAACTGCAGATATTTACTACGAGGTAATGTAAAGACTTTGAATCACTGTCTTTGATATGTCAATGAAAAGAATTGTGATGTTGGAGTGACTTTTTGTGGTTTGTATCAAAGAGTACTGGTTTCACACTATTCCATCGATCAACACAAAAACAATGTGTAGAAGCTAGAAGAAGAAAGCTGCACGCTAGTAAACTTGGACGTAAACAATAAAGGCTTAAAAAAATACTTGTAAATGTTTTTGGAAATGTAGTTTGGACATTTTTTCAAGGATACAAGTTTGTTCAGGAAATACAGTTTAAACGTGGATGTTTTTATTTGGAAAACGTTGATTGGGCAACTTTAAAATGCATTGAATTAGCCTTTCTTGCACTAATGTCTCCACTCATCCAAGAGAGGCTAGAAGGTAAAGGTAACTCCAACCATTTCTTCAGAGAACTTTAAAAGCAAAACCTTTCAAGATTAAAGGTTTGACCACTGATAAGCACTACGAATGTCAGGCGTCTATGTCAGCTGAATGCTTGGATGTGTGTGATTGACACTGTTGAGAGTAGTGGACACTGTAACTGCAAGCCGCCCAGCAAATGCCACATGTTGCATATTTCCCAAGACATACAGCTTTGGCTCTCTATCTCCAAGGCAGCAGATACGAGGCTCGTTTGAACCTTGACAGGCGATAAGACCCCACACCGACCTGAGAGATTGGACCTGCCTTCACTATCAGATTTCAACAAGAACCCATTTGGAGAAAAAAAAAAAAAGAGTGCCCCTTCTCTGCTTAAACTCCAACAGAAGCATCACATGCAGACATTTCTAAACCTGGAAAAAGGGAGAAAATAAAAAACCCTGAAGTCTTTCGCTGATAAGCAGTAGGAAAGCAGGGAAACTAAGTCTGCTGTAAAACGTCAATGGAAAGCAGATAGAATCTATGTTACAACCCAAAGGCACTTAGGGTGACGAGGGGAAAAGGAATTGTGGTAATAAAATTGTGTTTAACACTCAGTCAACTCTAATTTCCATTCTATAACATCACTGCATTATCGGAAATTAATCCTGCACCCATAATCTTTTACTGTTCTTTCACATTCGACTGTTTTATGGGATCAGAATGCTCTTTCCCAAACCGCAGCGATTAAAAATTCATTTTGACACACTATTACACTCTCGTCCTTTTATAATACTGATATTACCATCTTGTCACATTTTATCACCAGCCTCTCTCTCACCCGCAGAAACAAGGGGGGAAATTAAAAAAAGAAAGAATGGGATAATGATCAAATATCAGTCACAGCCATCGTGGTTCCTCTCTGTTATTGCATCATCAAACTGACATTGTGTTGAGCCTGAAATCTGGCTGAGGTCAGCGAGAGGAGAGAACAGATTGCCCTCGAGCACTGATCAAAACGGCCGTTTTCAAACTGTAGCAGATAATAATGAAAGCGTAATTTCCATATTCTTTACTGCTGGCAAGTTAAGTGTCTCGTCTTTGTAGTTTGAGTGGATTTAATATCAATGTTTATGGTTCCATACATCCAATATATTGCTGCTTTGTGTTTAGAGGGGGTGATTAGCTAAATGTTTGCTGTAATGGCTCCCCGGAGCTCTGAAAGTGACTGAATCTGTCGTAAGAAGAGTGAATGTCAATTGGTCTGAACCCACATTGACCATCTGCATGATGATACCATTGATAAGGATGATAGCTTTTAAGGACACTGGTAATGGTTGAAAAACAAAGTACATTTTGTCACAGGACATAACACACAAAAACAGTACATAGCTATAGTGAGGATAGGAGGAAAGGCCCCTTAAACCCAGCAGAGTCTTTAATGGGTTCACGAAGATAACTTCACTGATTGTGTTCTTCCAACTCCATGGATAAAGTCAGGAAGAGCTTGAAGAGCTTTTCTGATCCAGCACGACTGCACCCCTGTGCACAAAGTGTGGTCCATAAAGACATGTTGGTCACATTATGTACGCTCTATCATCATTTGTTAATAGCGTTTTTGCATCCTGGAAACACTGATACGAGACGATACACTTTATTGTCCCCTTAGGGAAATTTGTGTTGGACTCAAGTGCTGCACACATTCTTCTATCTATTCATCTTTTTGACTCCTTTACAGACAAACAGGTTGGGCTTTCATCTTACATTTGTCTGAAGGGAGCACATAGTGTCTGGCTTTGAAAACCCTTGACCTCTATCAGGCTTTTCACCTTGTCAAAAAATTTGCATTGCAAAGTTGTCTTTACAGCGCTGACTTTTTAAAACACAGCCAAAAAGGTTGAAAAAGAAGAGGTGCACGGCTTGTGTCACCTCCTCTGAACACTGTATAATACTGCAGTTTGAACATTAATAACCTTGGGGTCAAAGATGGCTGTAGCAATAGGTCGCGCCCCATGTACGGAGGCTATAGTCCTAGTTTTCCCGCACGTCATTCCCCGCTCTCTCTCTTTCTCCCCTGTTTACTACTCTATCATCTGTCCTATTGAATGAAGGATAAAAAGCCCCAAAAATAAATCTAAAACAAACAACAACAAACATCAGTAACCTAACAAACTGTGGATTTGATTAGACCACATGTTAAAGGAATACTCCTTTTTAAAAAAAAGTTGGATTCATAAAACACAGAAGCTAATCTGTAAAAATTTAGAAGGGGTCAGTTGAAACACACACTTGAGCTAAAAGTCCAACACGTAACTAAAGACATCATTTTAGTTTAAGTATATGCTGCATTTGTGAATATTTTCACTGCTTCACCTTGATGCAAACAGCCCTCTCCTTCAGGATGTTGTGCACCACAACCATACACTTACTATATATAAATACCCCACTTCAAAAAATTGAACTATCCCTTTTTCTCAGGGGACGTGACATGTCACCGCATTAAAAGTGCAGTTAATAAAGAAATCAATGATGGCTGAATCAGACAGACGGCTTCCGTTCAAAGGTGCTCTGCATACTAGCATACTGTCCCACTTTTCTGATACTGGGACTCCTGAATCCAACAGAGTCATTTTAAATGTTATCGGTAACACTTGTGTTTTGACTTCTGTGAGTCACAACTGTGACGTGTTATTCCCCCTTCTACAATCAAATAAACCACTGGATCAACAGACGGGTCAGTGTCATACAGCAGGCTTGACATTTTGTGTGGCTCTCTGAGAATACTGTGTTCCCTTCTGGAATGATATCAGTAATCTGGCATTCAGGGAGAGGCTTTCACAGGCACAGAGAGCGGCTTTTGATGCTGCTCACCCTGAGGTTACATTAAGCTGCTTTTATGCGCAGAGAGGACAGAGTACAGTATAGGACAGAAAAAGGACGAAGGGGCAGAAAGTACATCTTTAGAGACACTAAAAAAAAAAAAAAGTAAAGAAAGACCTCTGGAGCTGGAGTAGCCCGGAAGTGTTGGGAGCGGGCAGATTATTGCTGATTCAGTGGAATCGGCGGTTACAAGTAGAAACGGGTCAGATGAAATGTGGGACTCACTGAACCAGATATGCTCAGGCGTCTGTAGATCATGTTGGACAAAAAAAAGCCATGATGCATCTGGAAGATATACGAAGCAATTGTGTGCAAGGATTCGGCTTCATGATGCCTTCAAGTGTCTGTTAGCGAAAACAAACCTGTCTGCAAAACGGAATGTATTTCTCTCCTGTATGATGCAGAGTGTCATCTTACAGAGATATCACTACACCGTTGTTACACAGCCTCTTGTTCTTTAGTTCCTGTGTTTAGTTTTCCCCACTCGTCTTTGTTGTATCCACAAAAATATATATTATTAATTTATAGCAGCAGACAGCAAAACAGCTTTCTGGTTGTGATACAATGTTAAGAGCTGACTTTGAACATGCTCCCCTTGGTGGTGGTGCACAAAAATACCTGACACCAGTAGCGTAGCCGGAAAAGAGACTTTGGGTGTGCATCAGAAAAACTGGGTGTGCCACATTTATTGTCAGATTGATGTGCACCTCTACAAATAGGCTCACAACAGGCTACATATAAGGCCCCGTGTCCACCTAGCGTTTTTTTTCTCAGCGCCAGCAACTTTTTTCAGTTATTTTCAATGAGAGAGGGTTCACAGCCGAAAGTGGCCCCCTGGATGAATAGCGCAGCGCCCCGCGTCTCTTTTACAAGCGCGCTGCGGTTTTTGTGCGGCCGCTCCGAGCGCTCAAGTTGAAAATCTTTAAACTCTTCAGAAAGGCGCTGTTGACATCACCGGCGCTCTTTTCAAAATGTATGATATTCCCTGTATTTTAGCTTCCTACGGATCGTATCTTGTACCCGCATCCTCTTTGCTCCTTGTCTGCTTTGGTAAAAAACGATCTCATATAAAACATGAAGTAAAAAATAACGGAGCAGTGTCTGTCAGACAGCGGCTGTTATCAACAGACTGTTGTCATAGAGACAGGACGGACGTGCAGTACTTTTCTTCTCAGCGAACAAACGCTTCATGCAAACCCTCCTGACTGCACAGTCAGCACTTTTCTGCCCGGAAAACACGCTAGGTGGACACGGGGATAGTCAGAACAGACGGTATAAAAAGTACCAGACTATTTGCTTTAAAGCACAGAGTATGAGTGATGCACGGCTTGAACCTCAAACCGTGACTTAATAAATGTCAAGTAACAAAAAAATAAAAAAAACGATTGGAAAATAAGTGTTCATTTAGCAGATCTTCCCTCTGCTGCGCGCTGGGGGAGAAACAGACCCGCTGGCAGTTTTTTTGCTCCAGCTGCAGGATCTGCACCTTCGACAGCGGCACGCAAGAGTTTTTTCTACTATTGTGTGGCTGTAATGTTTAAAATTGATGATTAACGGGATGATTTGGGTGCAGTACTGTAGGTAGGCTAGTTAAATAACACATTTGACGTCGGGCTGAGCGGATTGGCTGTCGGCCAGGTGAGTGCAGGGCTTAAAAAAAAATCAAATTACAAAATAAAAATCATTCTGCTTCTGATTTTTTTTGGGTGTGCCAGCTGCTACTTTGGGTGGCACTGGCACACCCTGGCACACCCGTGGCTACGCCACTGCCTGACACTATTATTCAACTTAAAAACAGCACAAAATAAAACTTTAAAATAACCGGTGAAGCAACACATCTGACAGTGTCAACGTGAATTGCGGGCACATTTTTAGCACGTTTCATTAAACTGTTAGTTCCTGTTTATGAGGGTTGGATCTAAATCTCTTTTATGTTTCACCTTTTTCAGTCGGCTTGGACACTAATGGACTAGAGCGGCCCACAGTTATCTTGTATTATGATCCAATATGTGGCAGCTGCAAAGTAACAGCCCTCCCTCTGTTCTAATGTGGCGATAATGCCATGCAATAAAACTTCCCCCCAAATGTTATTTGAATTCTGTAATGAAAAACGTTTAAAAAAAACCACATTCTTCTCAAGGTCCTGATCCACTTAATGAAATATTCATGTAATATTTTTCCTTTAATCATCTGCACCAAAACAATAACATGAAAAAAGCCCGTGAAGAAACAGAACTCATTTGCACATTTTCTAATGAATATAATTATTGTTTAATAATGAGATTTTTCTTTTTTCGGGAGGGGAGTCTTCAGCAGTCCATCAAAAAGCGTGAGGATGTTTTGTTGTTTTGTCTCTGAATCAGAGACGCTAAAGACAATTACCAAGTCATTTCAGGAAGAGATGATCTTTCAGAGGATCCAGTAATGAATCGGAGAGACTTTGTGAAGCAGAGCGCTGAAAGATGAGACGAGTCAAAGAAAGAAGAAGAAGAAGAAGAAGAAGAAGAAGAAAGCAGCACGGCTCTTCATCTTTATACAGAGTGAAATATCTCACATGAAAGGCTGTAAAGCCTGCTGGAGATATTGGAAACATCATTCTTCTCCATAAAATAGATGTATCAACTGAAACCAAGTGAAAGCTATCACCCTCTGTTGATTGAATCTTATAAATTCAATTCAGTCATCGTTTAGATAAAAGAGGGCACAACAGGCTTCATAAAAAAACTGGACCATAGATTGAACACAACAGGAGTTCCTGTTATTTTGATGGGAATTAGATCAACGGGTTAAAGCACACTTTTTTAAACAACCAAGATGACGTGGGTGCTGATAATAAATTAAGAGCTATCTTACTTTGCCTTCAAATGGTAATAATGGTTAATAAGTCATGTAATGCCAAACGTCTGTGTACAATGAGGAATAAGAAGCTGATTGAATGAGTCTAGCAGCTTTTAGCTCCATTGCATGTTTCACTGACTTGGCAATTCCTTCATCTCATTAATTATCTCACAGTGACAGTCTTACCGAGCCAGAATTCATCCTCCAGGTTCCCAAAGCCGACCCGATAGTCACTCCACTTCCTGGAAAAGTCCGTGAGGCCGTTCTGTCGACGCTGGAATACCTAACAGATCAGAAAAAAAGCACTCACTCTTCGAGTCCTGGGACACGGTTTCTTACATTTGCACATCTCACAGAAGTGCTATGAAAAGAAGGTTTGTGACTCACAATCCAGCCTCCTTCATCAGTGGTCATGTCACAGTACACCTGCACGCCCTGGCTGGGGTCTCTGTTGACATAAATGGTGTAGACGCCGCTCAGATTCTCTCCATTCAGCAGGTGTTGGGCACAATTCTGAGGTGTTGCAAACAGACGACTCCCTGGAGAGAAGCAGAGGAGGCATGAGGAAAAAGGGAACTGTATGATCTGATTCTGTCTCCATCTCTTTACATAACATAATTCAGTTACAAAGATTTATGTTGTCTGCATGGATTGAACTCAAACTTGTGTCAACTGGCAACATTAAGGATTTTTTTTTTTTAAAGCTGCAGTGATTTTTTTTTTCTGTCTGTGTGCTTTCGTGAAAAGATGAATGAGTTACTTTAAGTGATGAACCCACAGAGATGTAATAACTAACACTGCAAGAGCTCAGGGGAACATTTTCGCATGTTTTAAGCACAACCTTTTGCTTTTATTACACAAAACTCTTCTGTAGTTTATCCTGCATTTTTACCAGCATGTTTCATGTGAGTCTGAGAGAAGAAGGTTTGTGAGCTTATGTGTGTGCTGTCTGGCGGACTGTCCTGTGAGGTGTCTTCTGATTGTAAAAAGCGTTATATGTTTGGTAAGTATCTGCATTAGGACAACAGATGAAATGTAGCTAATGTGCTAATCACAGCATATTTACATTGACCCGTCCCACTGATATGTTGATTCATGTTCACTGTCCTAATCAAATAAATCAATAAATGAATTCATTAAAATGTTCCATTTCCTGCTGTTCCAACACCAACAACAAATGGCAGGTGCACAAAGTGACAAGTGAATTAAGTGCAGTTCCAGCTGTTAAAAAGACAAACATTTTCCTCTGGATATGGTAGGGACCAAAACAGAACAAAGAGAAGAGTAAATGTTGACCTTTCATTTTGTAGAAGGCCAGAAACACGAGTCTAAGACAATGCTAGCCCATCAGGGGCTAGTAGAGAACATACAGATGTTCTTCAGTTGTATGTTTACAGTCCGTTCTGATGGTGATCAAAACAGTCACAGACGACAATTCAAACTGACATCCTGAAAAGCTCTCATTAAAAACAGCCTATACTGCTTTGATTACCACCTGGTTGAAATGATGGATATTGGTATTCGCCTCTGGCATGTTCACATAAATTCCAGGTGATAAGCAGCTTCATGATGCCTCCTACTCCTCGTTTGACTGACATATCTTGGAGCTAATTACACAGCGAGCACATTAGATTACAGGCTGCAGGATTGAAGACAGCATCACTGCAGGTGCAGCCTAATGGGAAGTCTCCCTCCTGCTGAATGGAAGAGAGACAGAAAGTGTCCCTGACTTTGGATTCCCTATTAATGTGTTATGGTGACTGTTATTTGCAATGTGATGCATTTATTCAAAAGAAATGTGAATTAATGTGAACTTTACCTGTAGTGAATGTGGTGGACATTACAGCACTGGTGTCAAGTCCTCTCGCAGCCTGGAGCTTGACAGTGTACTCTGTAGTCTCAGCCAGTCCCTCCAGTCGTATCCATGTGTCCTCTGCATCCAGGATCAGCTCCTAGTGCACACACAGGACCAAATTAGTTCATACAACAACTTAAAAGATATTTGATAAAGAAGTACGCCTTCTATCAAAATAAATATTTTAATATTTATTCAGTATAAACCTCGGGGTAGAAATGAATTATTATAGAATCTCCCTAAATCACTGATAAAACATTGAACTGAGCTTGTGAGTTTGAAAAAGACTCGTGGCAACAACCAAAAAGACCCTGCAGCTATTTTTGTTCAGGAAATATATGACAGCTTTGTTTTTGTGTCAGTGGGAAAATATTCTAAATATGACAGCACAGAGAGGCGAGGTTTATTGAGAAGGAAAGAGAAAATGAGAGTGAATGAGAAAGTCAATGTTTGTGTGTTAAACACGAAAATATATTGAAAAAAGTAAGCCAGTTATTTAGTAGGAACAAACACATTTTATCATGCTAATCCTTGTGCATGTAGCCGTCATTTTCAGTTCACAGTTTAGATTTGAAATAGTTGCACATACATTTGTTGTTTGTAAGAATAAAGGAGAACTTATAGTGTAGTTTGCTTCTCTTGAAGAAGTAGAACAGTGGTGTCTTGTAATCCCATGTGGGATGGGCTCGGTGTTTGGTATGACACGGAAACAACCGACTAAGAGGTAAGTTACACTTCCCATAGCGGCAGAACAAGCTTATCTGCCTGCGTTTTTACATGAAGACACAAAAACAGAGGAGGCGAGGAGGAAGGCAAGAGAAGTGGTGTGAAGGGGAAGGAGGGGGAACTACATGGAGAGAAGGAGATAAAAGACTATAATTGGACAGGCTGAGAAGTAATCAGAAAACACACAAAAATCTATTTTTGGTGAAGAAGTCCTGACAGCGCAGTACAGTAACTTCCCTCTGTTTTTGACAAATCCTCTTTTATTGATCCCGTCTTAAGGAGCCAGTGCGTCTGACCGTTTTTCAGAGTCCTTTCTGTGACATCAGTTTCTAGATGAGAAGTGAATCCTTGCTGTACAGAAATATGTCCACAGTGTGTCTCTGCTTATGAGCGTGTGTGCATGTGTGATACAGTTTGCCTTGGATACACATTAAATATGAACAAGTCAAAATGAAATATTCAGTCACTTTGAAAAAAAGGATCACACATTTCCAGGCAATGTGTCCATGTGAATTATGCAGTGAAGCAGCTGGTAAATGGTGTCTCTGTCTCAGACAGTTTCCCTCCAGGTTTCCAGGGTCAAGATAATATTTTTTTATTGCAAGTGAAACAGCGTGGTCTTATCAAGGAGAATACATACCTTCACTATCGATTGTCTATGTGTGGTTGAGTGGTCGGATGTTGTGTGGATGTGTTTCTCTCCTTGTGTGTGTGTGTGTGTGAATGGGGAGATGTTTATCTCTCCAGACGTGAAAATGACCGGCAGTGATACAAGCATTTATATACTGTTAAGTAAACCCTAATCAGATACGGAAATAATCTCACAGCTCGATTGTGTCAAAATAAAAAGTCAATTATCTCAGTCTATAAGGCTCACAATCATGCAGTTAGATTAAAGTGGAGGTAATGCTGCTGTGTGTTTTTTAGCCGGGCCAAACGTCAAGTAGAGACGACCAGAGAAAAATCTCACAAGCACCACTTCAATCTCCGGCTGCAGTGATCGTTTTTGCTCGGAGGACAAGTGGTATGACTCATTTGTTGTTGAACGATATGAATTCAAAATACGACACTTGTTGCTGGACCTCGCCGCGGTAAACGAAGACTTTAATAACATCTGAAAGGACATGATCAAAGAGGTTGAGATGAATAAAAATTAATGTGTTTTTTTTTTTCTTTTTCAAATGTTCCAAGAGGGCCTAAAGATCTTCTGACATCATGAGAAAATAAAACATTAGCACTTTAATTTTAGACGACTATCTTAGATTTGAATTTCTGTCACTCCGTAACAAGTGTTGTTGGTTTTGCAGACACATATGAATCTTTCTTTAATTGTTTCATTAAGTAAGGATTTCTTCACTCTTATTTAATTTTCATTTTATTTGATTTATCTCGTGACACAGTTCAATGTTTTTTAATGGATTTTCTAAATGATAGCAGTGGCTATAAAAATGGAAAGATGCGTTTCTTACCTGACAAACAAACTGTTATATAAACTAGGCCTGGTTGTCACTTAGCAGAACTCGACTCATATAAAAAGCAATTAAAAATGTTTGTGAACTGCATTGTTATGGCAGACGAGTGTTATCTGAGAAATGTCACGTTTCCGCTTCACATGGGGCTAAAAATAACAATGACATATGTTAAATGTGAGCTGAATGAACTGGAGATGGACTATGAGACACAAGAAATCCTTAATAGTCTTGTAGATGGAGTTGTTAAATTTACCAAAACATCGTATGTAAGACCGTTAAGAGACTGAGACATGGAGATAGAATGGAACAATCAAAGCCTGGAGGTGGACTCTATCACATAACCAGGACGTCCACACAGAGGCAACTTTAGAGTCTTATCCTCGCGCATCAGATCATACTGAACAGAGGTGTTATTGTATTTTTGTAACAATGTGTTGATTAGAAACAAAAATCAATCACTTCTTATCCTTTAAATATTCAAGGACAAAATAAACAGTGTCAAAGTGATTGAAATGCACCATGTATGTTTTTATTTTTGGGCCTTTTGCCTTCATTAGATCAATCAATCTATCAATCTTTATTTATAGCACTTCATAACAAATGTTATCTCAAGACACTTTACAAAGAGCAGGTAAAGAACCTTACTCTTTGTTAGATTGGACAGCTGCAGAGAGAGAGTGAATGTGAATGTTGGCAGGAGAGAGTGAGGGATGACATGCAGCAAAGGGTCGAGGTCGGATTCGAAACCCACGGCCGCTGCGACAAGGACTAAAGCCTCTGTACATGGGGCGTGTGACATAACCGCTAAGTAATCCTCCTCTCATCCTATGAAAGATGCTGTCAGTTTCCAGGTTACCTGTCAGGTACATTTGTAGATCAGATAGCGAGGAGATTTAGGCAGGAGAGAAAATGTGAGTGATTGTTAAACATGTTTGGCTGTTGTGTTGTGTCGCACATCACTGTCTGACTCTTTTTGACAAACCAGGAAGAAACATTTTGAATGCAGGTATGGGTGGAACTCTGAGTGAAACATGATCAAATATGAAGCACCAACATGAAATTAAATAGTAAGTCATTGAATTTTTCTCTTTAACATATTGATTTGTGTTGTGTATGCTTATGAATTAAGCAGATATGTAAGCTGCAGAAGAAAAATAAATGACTGAAATGCTAATTTTTTGAGTCTTGAAGCTGGCACACAAAATGCTAAATATCTATCAATTATATGTTGATATTGGAGTATTTCTGGTGTAACGTTTTCTCAGCCACTAACAATTACTTTTGGATTTAGGAAGACAAGGCAGAAATAAAGCTTGACAGAATCAATAAAGAGATGATTATAGAACAATGTTGTCGGGGGTCTGCTATGAAAACAAAAGCACTGGGCTCATCTGAGATGTTCCTGCCACATTCTTTGTGCATGAGTGACACCTGATGGTCAACCACTCAGCAGTACCATGGATTTAAGGTCATCGTGTGTGTGTGTGTGTGTGTGTGTGTGTAGGAGAGAGAGAAAATGAGAGCACGTTTCAGTAAGAGTGTGTGTGTGTGAGTGTGTGTGTGTGTGTGTGTGTGTGTGTGTGTGTGTGTGTGTGTGTGTGTGTGTGTGTGTGTGTGTGTGTGTGTGTGTGTGTGTGTGATTCTTGACTGTTTATGAAGTCGTGCCACTACGGTGGCCATTGGAGAGGACAGTGTGTTTCTTTGTAGACACGTAATTGCCAATAAAAAGGAGTCTTTTGCAGAGCATCATGGGAAATGGTTCCAGTCAATTGGTTAACAGGCGTGGTGTGACACACACACAGCTCTTACTAATGTGCTTTATTACTATTACTCAGCTACATCAAAAAGTTTAATCAAAATAAACAATGTCTCTGCTGAGACACATTAAAGAGATATCTCTATTAGACAGGCAATTTAAGCGCCTCGCTCCCTTGTGTGTATGTGTATCAGTCTGTGAGTGTGTGTGTCCCCAACCGCTTACACACTCCGCAGCAAGAGATTAGACGATTGAAAGATAAAATCTGAATTTAGAAGTGCTTGTGATAAAGTTGTTACTCTGCATGAACTTTCTTTTCCTGAGCATTTTTAACTCTTCTATAAAAAGTTGATTTAAGTGGGAACATTTTATACTCTGCAGAAATCTGAGAGGGGATTCAATATGTCCTGATACAATATCTGGAGGATTAAAGTGCTTTTTTAAGGTGTGTGGATTACCAAAAGTATCCAGTTTATCTCCCTGACATGATTGCAACTCATTGGATACTGAACATCATTTCCAGAACGACTAGAGGTAGAAATACTTTTTGTTACAGATGAAATGTTTCACAAAGAAGAAAATTGAGAGAAGATTGAACAGTCTATGTAAAGGACGGCCTTGAAAACACGAGTACGCAGTTTTGTGTGTGCTACATACTTTCCTGCTGCCGTCGGTTGTCTTGTAAGTGAGCATGTAGTTGTCAATTTCTGCGATTGGCGGTTGCCAGGAGATCAGAGCGCTACGGTGATTCACTTCGCTGGCCGTCAGGTTCAGGGGAGCGTCCATGGCTGTAAGAAAAAGAGAGCGATTTAAACTTTAAATCAATCTAGTGGAGAACACTGAAGGTTTTCAGATTGTTTGCAGAACAGGGTCAGGTTCATTTTAACTCAATTGGTGAAAGCTTTCTTCTTCTTCTTGCTGCTCAATTGTAGGGTTGGAGTTATAAAGCCTTGTGTTTAAAATAAGAACATTGGGTTGTGGATTTAGCCTTGAGTGGCTTGAACATAATAGTGTGGTTTTGTCTTCCTTTCAGGTAAGAATTTTTAAGTCTGAATTTCTTCTAACAATAAGACAGTTTTTTGACAAAATATCACCATTTTTTTTTTTTATGAACTTTTTAAGTTTGAAGTTACTGCTCAGGTAGTTAGACACACATGGTTGTTACTTTGCTGAATTTGTCTGTGCGAGAAAAGTTTCATAATTTCCAAAAGGTTGACTTTGTTTACTTTTTACGATGCTAGCCAGGTACTCTCAAAGCGCCTATGACCAAAGGTCTGAAAAACGTCAGCAGATCCGATCAAACACATGTGAATAAAGCATTTAATCTGTTATACCAGCACTGATGAGGCCATGTTGAAAAATACTGCTTTTCTTTCCTCATTTTTGTCAGTTAAACCACAGGTGGGAGTCTTACATTTTCAAACGGTATCCACAGATTGAAGCTGTTGTTGTTATACATTTTTAATCAGTGTTAATAAATCAGATAAGGATAGTACATGCAGACCAATTATTTTATTATTCACAGCTGGAATCAAAACAGGAACCCTGAGATAAGATTATGTGCATAATCAGGACTCCTCCATCAAGGATAACTTTTCTGACTTTTCCCCACTAATGGTTTAAAGATTCAAATCAGTAAACAACTTGATTGTTTGTGAAAAAGCAGAAACATGAAGAGCTGCATTAGTGGAAAAAAACTACAACTTAATATTTCTATTTGTATAAAAGGCAAAATAAGATTCAAGATAATGTTTATCTGTAATTTCCCTAATGTATCTGCATACATAAAAAAGACTAAATGCTTTTGCCCAAAGCAGGGTGACACAAAATAACATGTAACATGTAGACACATAAATATAGCTAAAAGATCTACTAAGGAATATAATCACGTCTACACGTAAAACAAGCAGCATACAGTCATTTAAATAGTTTGTGTTTAAAGTTCTAAGTGCAGCACAGGTCCTTCTGGGTTCTTTTGGTGTAAACATTACTCTAACTGGAGTGGTTTGTGTTTTTGTGAGGGAATACTTTACACATTTTTGAATTAATACATATTCAATGCAATATTGAGCACTCACAGCAGCAGGAGGCGTTTGCTTTACAGGCAACACAAGCAAGTAGAATAAAAGGCCTCTGCCTCTTCATGAAATGTGTCCATGATTAAATATTACCAGACTTAGTAATTAACCCATGAAACCACTTACACAGATAATGTGGCGACTAGGTTAGAACTGGAAACTAAACACATGGTCAATTTCCATTAAAAAAAAACAGTCTTGTACTCTCTAAACAACAAGAAGATAAAAAGAAAAGAGATGGAAGAGGAAGATAAAAACACAGAAAGAACACTACAGGTCAACAAAAACAATTCCTGCACATATATTGTAGAAGTATTCCACGAGGTGGATAAGAACCTCCACGTCGGGGTTAGCGCTTGTGGCGCAGTGGTTAGTGCGCACGCCCCGTGTATGGAGGCCATGGTCCTCCAAGCGGGCGGCCAGGGTTCAAATCCAACCTGTGGCTCCTTTCCCGCATGTCATTTCCCACTCTCTCTCTCTCTCCCTGATTTCTGACTCTATCTACTGTCCTATCTCTCCTATAAAAGGCACAAAAAGCCCCCAAATAAATCTTAAAAAAAAAAAAAACTCCACGTCAGTAACCCTAAATCTCCACATGTCTGAGTGAGACGAGCACGGAGACACATTTCCCCATGTTTGGGAGTATCACAGCCTCAAAAGCATTTAAGCCCTTGATCATCAAGCCCACCCAAGTTTTACTGCTCATTACATCACACCCTCCAAGTATAATCTTAGTCCCTGCTCAGCTTTAAACAAGGTTTGATTACAGTGCCTTTGTTGATACTTTAACTACATCACAAGGAGACTCACCTCCATTTCCTCATCTTACATCACCCTTTTTTGAGTCAATATTTGATCTTCTGACATGCTAGCAGAAGCACTGACACTCTGAAACCTCATTTTAGTGCATGATAGAAAATAGATGACCTTCTACTGGGAAAATCCGTTTCCTGGAGTTACATCATGACTGTGAGGCACATTGTCAGCCAGTCACCTAGCAGTGCTGTGAGTTAAGGAGACAGAGGCACTGGAATAAAATGAAGCGCTGCTCTTTGCATTACAAGAAACAGATATCAACCAAATGTCAGTCTATTTCTTAGATTCTCCTGTTCTTTCCTTTATAGCAAAACAAACATTTTCTTCCACAAATAACTTGAACTTCTAACTTCTCTTGAGGTCCTGAGGGGCAAAAGGCTTAACAGTTAGCTAAAAACCTAACCTTAAATTGAACCCAGAGCTCACACACATCTCTGCAAACACTTCCTTCTGGTTTGAATCCTCCAGTGTGCATTAAAAAGATCAATGACAGCTCGGTAATTAACAACATGTACCCGTCTTGATAACCTCCTGAAAGATGTGGGGGGGCTTCGCTCTGAGACAGGGATAGACAGATCCACATTGTGTGACACGGGGATTTAAAGAGAGAGAGGAGAAACAAAGGAAGCAGAATGTTGAAATGCGAGAGAATGCTGTTGAAGATAAACACAGCACATTGCAGATTTTGTTTAAGTCTTGTTGTAATGTGCCAATCTCCTCCTCTCCTGCACCTTCTGGTCTTTAATGACCTCTGCATCTCCTCCTTATTCTGTGTCTTCATATTTCCTTATCATCCTGGGGTCCTCCTCTCCTTCACTCGCTGTCTTATCGACATTTATGCTCCTCTCCTTCCTCTGCTCCTCTCGCCTTCCCCATCCTTTTCCCACCTCCACCTCCTCTCCTCCTTATCTGACAGGCTGCCATTCTCACTCAATGTGCCAGAGAGAACAGAGTTTATCTTTTGTTCTTGTCCTCCCCTTGGCATGATGAACACTTTTGCTGCATCATGTGCGCGTGGGGGAGAGAAGAGAGACGGAAGAGCCGTCGAGGGGGATTCTAATTCACAGAAATTGAAGCCAACAACCGCCCTCAATGTGCTTGTCTTTCTTCTTTCATTCTTGATTTAAATCAGCCTCCTTGTCCTCCTCCCTCTCCCTCCTGTTATACCTTTGCATGGAGTGTTCCAATGCAGGTGAGCAGGTGTCATCTGAGTTCTTGGCAGCTTTGATGCCCCGTCTTCAATTGGCTGAGGTTTGAACAATGGGATTGAGATGAATAGGTTTGGCTACATCTAATGTCTCATTAACTCACAGTGTAAACAAAGCGAGAGGTAGGAAAAAATGCAAACACACACACAGAAGCAGATGGGAAGGGCAGCATGGGCAGCAGTAATTTGTTGTAGGTAGACAACAGGGAGGAAGTTTTTCTTTTGGAGTGGATATCACATCTCATGCTCATTTGCAAGTGAATGGTTTTGCCTGCATGATGTATGGGTTATTTTTCTCTTTTTATGAAGTCCAAAGAACAAAAGACTTTTTTTTTGGAAGGATCTCAGAGATGGAATAATAGACTTTAACAAACACCTTCTCATCATGTTTTCAGTTCAACTGAAATTGCATCGTGTTGTTTTATCTGCTACACCAATAGCTGCTCTGTTAATCACTTGTCCTATACTTGAGATAAAGAAATGTACTTCTTGTATATTTTTTTGTGATTACGCCCATTGTAGATTTACAATTCAATTCTACAATTCATTTAGCAGACGCTTTAGTCCAAAGCGACATGCATCAGAGAGAAAGTACAAAACAAGCAACAATCTATAGGAAATAACGTCAGTAAGTGCAAATGAACAGCTTTAAGTCCGATCAGACACAGGTGCTGACAGGCAGTGCACAACGGCAGAGCACTTTTTAAATAAAAATGTATATATCATCAACAACAACATCGACAGCTGCTCTTGAGAGTTCTGATCAGCATCAAACCCATCATAAATATCAATATCATCATCATCATCATCATCATCATCATGAAATACATAGGTGTTCATGAAAAAGCTGGGTCTTTAGCCTTTTCTTAAAGGTGCAAAGGGACTCTGCAGATTGAATGAAGCTTGGTAATTTGTTCCACCACCGGGGGGCGTCAGAGTAGAAAAGTCTAGCTAGAGACTTAGGGCCTAAGGTTGTAAAGGTTGGATCAGATGCCCATCATTGGCAGAGCTTAGTGGGCGGGTGGATTGTTGAGCTGGATGATAGAGTTTAGATAAGTAGGAGCCGTTTTTGTCGCTGTTTTGTAAGCAAGTAGCAGGGTTTTAAATTTCACATATTGTGCAAATTACACTTTACAATGTTTTACCTAACACTAATTTGTTTCCCTAGTCTGTCTACAAAACCTCCAGCTATCAGAAAACTCCATCCTCTCCATCTTTTGAGAAAATGTGCGCTCAAACAGGCCGTTTGGAGATTTTCCCTTCATGACATCAGAAACGGCAGTAAGCCCTCCCCCAGATGGGTGACACTCCCACAGCTATAGGTGTTTGTTCTGCCCCTCGGAGTCCCCCTTTCTTCTGTAAACAACAGGGCATGGTGCAAGAAAGCACAAGCCACATCCCCTTGAGGGGCTCAATCAGACACAGCTCACAGGAACAGCCTGTGCTGAGAAGGGCTGAAGTAGAGGGGTTTATATGCATACTCAAATACAGGATCAGAGTGGATTTTTAACAAGAAACTTCAAAGTCATGTTTTGGGGAGCTCTGAGACGTATTTAAACTTGTTGAAAAGGAGTACAATATGTGAACTTTGAAGTCAGCATTATAGTGATGTTGTTGCTTTGGTGGAAGGTGGGTACTGTTTGCTGTCTGCTAGGTGTCACCCTGTCACAGTGAGGGTCACATTCCCAAGGTCTGGGTTTGATCTCAGAGCAAAGTAAAGACTAAGGCTGTCTCCGAAATCACTCACTCATTCCCTACTCCCTACTCACTATATAGTGAGTTTAATGCAGTGGACTATATAGTGCACTCACTCAGAAAAATTATAAAACATTTCGGACACTACTCGCTCACTCGCCGGCCGCTGACAGTGACGTCATTGTTGTTGCGCAGCTAAAACGTGCAGCTTAACAACGGCCGAGGATCAATAATAACGGTAAATAACGGCATGAATTTCAGTGATAACTTCTATTATACTGAGTGGATTTTCAAGAAAACATTTACAAACAATAAATACATATAAAATATTGAATTTTACATATAATGAAACATATTTTCGGACCAAAACTCATTTATTTATGTTCACAGACCCTCCTCTCGTGTCTGTCATCATCATAAGGACAAACTACCGTTACTAACGTTAACAATATTTACTCTTTATTTAAACAGATCAAAGATTTCAGTAAAAACACCCCACATATAAACTTTATTGTGTTTCTGTGATCTCACTGGTCGCTCCTCTCGTCCGTCTGAGAGCAGCCGAGTCAAACGCCACTCTCCGCTCGTAAAACCGCAATGCATGATGGTATATATTGCTCGGATAGTGACCATCGCTTGTCCACTACTTTTCATAATGCATTGTGGGATACATTGAGTGGACTATATAGGGTATGACCATGCTCACTATGAATTCGGACAGCACTACAAAATGGCGTGTTCACTATATAGTGCACTATATAGTGAATAGGGAGTGATTTCGGACACAGCCTAAGTATCCTTTGGCAACATACTGAAGACCGAATCACCCCTAAAGGAATTATTTGCTGATTTGAGGCTTTGCATGGCACTACATTCATGTGTGAATGTGACAGTGAAAGAGTAAATTGGATGCGTGGTGTAAAAGGGCTTTAAGTGATTTAACGGTTTTTAATACTGTAATTGCAGCCCATTAACAATTTACCATTTACTAACAGTCCATCCTCTTTTTTTAAGGGTTTATTTTGGGGCTTTTCATGCTTTATCTGTTATTCAGAGAGAATAACGGAGACAGTGGAAAGAGTCAGAAATCAGGGGGAGACACAAAACTGATATGTCACTCATTGGATGAAGTGTTGACAATTGAAGTTGTTTATGTGTTAATCTGTGTTGATTTGTACAGCTCTAATACTTAAAGTAACAGATGTAGCATATAAACTTCCATATACAATGACTACATTCAATATACTGTGATACATACTGTGTGTTTAGTATGACTGCAGGACTTCTGGAGATTCTACCACTAAACAATTACCAACAACACAGATTTTATTGGGACACAAGTTTTGAAAGTACATTAAAGTGTCAGAGGTGCCTCAATGGCCTAAAGAATGAAGATGATGTTGCTGTAATAGCGGCACTCTCAGCACTCAGTGAACATCTATCAGCTAGAGCTCAGTGAAGCTGCCCGCAGCAACAATCTCTGCTGCTTCAAAAACTTTCCGAAGCACTTCTCAGCAAGTGGGCTCAGCTCACATCTAAGGGAATAAAGTCCTGGTGCTGCAGACTACAGGCTTACAGAGACACCCGTAGCAAAATCCCTTATTTTCCACCCCTGAAGCTTAAATATCAGCATTCAGGGAGCTGCCTTACTATGTGTTGAACTCCTGAGGCTTGGAGGCCAGACAACGAAATAACCATGAGCTGTGGTTAAGAGGTTTGAGAATCAACAAAGAAATGCCACCCTGAAAAAAAGAAAAAAAAGATGTGCATGTTTTCTATTTAAGCCAAACTCCCTCTTTCTCTTGCACATCCTGTTCACTGTGCATGTGACGCAACAGTTCTGACCCAAAGCAGCAAAGAAACTCAAAACCTTCACTGACCCTTTACCGCTTTACATCTGGTCTTAACATTTGCAAAAATTCAACTTCAACTTTATTATTTTCCTGAAGGAAATAAGATCTGCAGCAGGCATCGATACAGATACACAGAAGACACCATTAGAAATATAAATACAGAAATTCCAGAGCTCAAGTGAAAACAAGTACTCTAATTACAATAGATAGAGATAAAAGCAGAATTCGAAAATCAATTAATAGTCAAGGTACAATCTACAGTACACAAAAAATAGTGACAGGGATTAAAGAAGCCCTGACTTGGTTTGTTTTTCTTTTTTTGAGGCATTCTGTAACAGCAGCCAGAGGAAAGGAGATCAAACTCGACAAAAGAAGATGGTCAGGACAGTAAAGTTGAGCGTATTGATAACATGCTCTCTATATCCTGCAGCTGGGCCTGCTGCACTTCTATCACCTTGTTTGTCACTTTGAATGAGACAACCAAACCAAGCCTCAGTTCAATATGAAAAGACACTATCTGTTAAAAACAGATTTTACAAAGTCACTAAGACACATCTTAAAGGAGTTCATCTTTCTGAAAAAAAAAAAACAGTCGCTGAAATTTTACAAACAGCATCAGTGTTCAGGGTTCAAAACTGGTTCCCAAGTATTTGTATTGAGGAACAACCTCAACATCCACATCCTGAATGACAGTGTTAGTAACACTGAGCTGTGAGCTACTGTATGAAGAATCAAAAATCCTGTCTTTAGTGTTAGAAACATTTATCTGTTGTGAAGTTCTTTGCAGCAGGTGATAAAGTCGTCGACTACGGGACCACACTCGTACTCATCATTATTTAAAGGACTCGCAATGACTGTATCATCAACACATTACACTAGATCCTATCATTATAAGTAATGGTAAAATATACTGTAAGTGCTGAACAATAAATGGACAGGAAACACTGAGAAACAACTCCCTTTAAGATGTTGTCATTCAGTTTGATTAGAAATAAGCTAAATAAGAAACTCGGTAACATTGCATCCAGTATCATGGTACTGAGTGATCAACTAGAGGAACGGCCTTGCAAAAAGGTGGTCTGAGCTGAAGAGTGTTTTTTTTCTATTTTATTGCTTTAACAAGGTTGTTATTTCCAAACTGACCTTGAACAATCTCAACAAAACCAGAATACAGGAGCAATCTGTTCAGCAGTCCTAAAATCTCCCACAAGTTTCAGATGGCAATAAATGTATGTGCACTCCACAGACATTGAACCAAGTTGACATGAAGTATAATAACAATTTGAACACTAATTGGTTTTTTTTCAGCTATAAAACGAATGATGTCAACTCTAAATCCAATCCGAAAACCTCTTTGTACAAACATATTTATGAATTCCTCCTTTTTAAAATGCTTTTTAATTATTCTAATTGCATTTCATTTTTCTGCAAAGCATTTTGCGTAACACTTTAGCTTAAAAAAAAAGGAAGAAAAAAGTGAATACGTTATTTTCAGCACCAGTCTCTGGGCTGCTTCTTATTCCTACCAAGAGATGAATTCATACTTTATATAAAAATATCCAGTGCAAGTAATTCTAAACTCTGTGCCTAAGGAGACAAGCAAACTGAGATTTAAAGAGTGAGAGGCTGATCTAGGCAGACAGAAACAGAGCAGCAAACATTTGAAGATGTGACACACCAACAGTCAGTGTAGTTGACCAAACCAATCAATAGTCTCATCCTATCTCCTCTTCACGATGTGACACTTTCCACTGGAGCAGAACAGACCAAGCAAACACCTTGAGAGAGCTGAACGGGGCTTTAAAATGTTAAATAGGAACTTTCATTAACAGGAGGGGAAGATCCCTCTGAAGGCAGAGTCGACTAAGAGCTCTCCTTGATTGACATGTCATCATTTGTCCTGCAGGAGTTCATATCTTGTTGGTGACTATGAATGCATATTACATTGACCTGAATAGTAAACATTTGTGTGATTACAGCCTACAGTGTTACTTGTGTAATGGCATTTTTGATGTATGATTTATAAGAATGGTCCAAAAAGTCAACAAATATTGACTTTGCAGCCCTTTATTTAGCTAAGGGAATTGTTGCGTCTTTGGTATAGGGTTAGTTAAACAGCAGTGTGGCTGGTTTCTGCATTACAGATATACTGTAGAGATCAAGATACCATCGTTGAGTCGTAACTGAAACACAGGTTAAGTTACATGTGTATCACACTTTACGTGCAGCATATGTTTGAATAATGCTGGTGTAATCCTGAGTTGAACACACATGGAGCTGATCTTGAAGGCGGGACTTTGATCACAGGAGGAATACATTCAGATGAGGACGGAAATGAAGGTATATACGTACTCCAAACAGTTTGCTTGATTCAATAAGACATGGGTTTCAAAACAAACATAATCCCTACCCTCTTTGCTTACATGATATTGCTTACATGAGAGTCTAACCAGGGCAGAGATGCAGACTCTGTAGGCAGAGCATCTGTTATAAAATTAGAATCACCTTTAACCTCCAAGAAACATTTCTTCATGTATGAGTCGCTACATGCATGCACAGCACGGACATGTTTCCTGAGCCCCATTTCTGTCTTAAAGTGTCTGCAGCCCAGATCTGGTGTCTTATTTTTGAACAGCTCATCTCTGCTGCAGTGCAGGGCAGGTAGTTCTGTTACTCCTCTGGGGATGTGAACTCTTCTGCTGACTGAAAAGTTTTTTTTTTTTTCTTTCTGCCAGATCTCAAGAAAAAACAACATAGTTTGCAGAGATGCAACTCAGCTAAACAGGAACAATTCCTTCACCCCTGACTGTCCTCTGGATGGAGCAGCGGATGAAGGTGAATGTAATCATGGAGGGGGGGTCGAAGCAGACAAAGGTTGAGAGATGGGAGCTCACAAGTTTAATCTTTCTGACGGCTTATGTCAAAAGTCTCTGGCAAGGTTTTGACCCCTTTGGCGTGTTCGACTTTCAGTGTGTGCAACACGGAGATTAGAAATCAGAGCTTTCTGAGTTCACACTTTGTAGGAGAAGCTTCATTAAGTCTAAGATGTTCCGTTAAATATCCAAGAAGAAAAGACATGTTGTATCTCTTTATGATTTTTCTTTATGTAACCTCCTAGTGTAAACATATCAACACTGTGGATATCTAAAACAAACAAGTCATGGACGCACCATGCACCACTGAATTTACTGCTAGGAAATAAAAAGATGATCATATAGAATGGAAATATGAACTTAGTTTCTGTTTTGATATTATCACAGCAAGAGGTAGTTTCAGAAAAATGATTTCTCGTTCTATCTTAGTAACACTTGCAGTCATATTATCAAGGCATCCTCAGGGGCCTCAAACACTGTGAATAAAGTGCTGGTGAAATGCATCCACTGCATTTGACAGTTTCTAACCACTCTGGAAACAGGAGAAGTCTTTATTACATTGTATATGTATTCAACTGAGAACCCTGAGGAAACGCTCGTGCTGTGAGGCAAAAGTGCAAACCGCTGAGTCAATGTGTTACCAACTGTTCTGAGAACAGCTGAATAAAAAGTGCACATACGTGTTTGGAGGTTGGTGATGACGGTGCCGCTGGTGAGGGGTCCTTTGGTGGCGTAGAGGGATACGGAGTAGCTGGTGCTTGGCTTCAGGTCGGACAGCTGGTGCTCCTGCCTATTGCCTTCTACTAGGAAAGTATCAGCCGTGACTGGAAAACAGAAGAAAAAAACAAATATTGTTATAAATCCCAACTAATCCATACATCTTTGTCTTTTGCTGTGTCAAAATGGATAACATTTAGTTGGATCACTCAGTGGAGAGCCTCATGCACGTATTGTATCTCTGCTTGGTTTGGACATTTGACTGTGCAATTAACAGACTCAAACATCCCAGTCTTCAGATTATCACCATAATCAGACAGGCACAAAAAAATCATCTCAGATCCACCTCATGTTCTCCACCCTGAAAACCAGCTCGTCACCTAAGGAAGAAGATATTTGGCTCTCTTCGGCAGGAAAAACTGTTTAAACATTCCTTTGTCCCCCTGTCTGTTAAAGCCCCCAACACCACCAAGCAATGTGTGTAGCTGTATTTAAGGTTGTAATAACAGTTTTAAATATTAGATTTTTATTTGTTTTACTATGTAGGGCATTTTATGTGACGTAAATGGACATGTACTACTGATGAATGTACTGTGGTGTTTTGTTACTGTATCAGAGCACTGTGAAGTCAAAGGTACATTCTGTCTGGGACAATAAAGTCGATCTGATCCATCTTGAAACAGACCTCAGCATGGTAGAAATGACAGGTGTTACTCTCTGCACCTGCACCAAAGGATTTCTAAAAATATATACTTCTTAGTCTGAAATTGTTAAAGCGGACCACTCTGCAAAAATTCCTTTAAATATAATTTGTTGTAAAATACAACTGAATACTGTTTAATAACCCTGAAACACCAGACTCCATCACAGATCTTATCTGAATGCATGTACCAACATTCATTTAAAGGTATTCTTATAAGTAGTGTGAATCAGTCTAACCAGTTTCAACAGGTTGGATGTGGCTAAATTTCCATGCAATTACCAATCTGCAGTTAGTCATGAAAGAGGATATCTGAATTACTTATAAAGGAAATGATGCAACAAGACTTGAAATTGACATTGAAAAAAGACAATCAGTAAAACAGCTGTAGTGTCTAAGGCTCACTTACAGTATCTTGCTATGTCCTTATTTTGTTAATTATGATGTGAGCCAGGGAGGGGATTGGCTCCAGCCCCCTGTGACCCTGCTCGGAGTAAGCAGTATAGATAATGAATAAATAGAGGGAATATCCAAACTGCATTAACTTGTTGATATTTGCCTTTTAAATTGTGTTTTTTAACCTGCAAACTGTCTCGGTAAAATACAGTTCATGTATCATAAATGCATCAATGCATGTTTGGATAAAGACGAACAGGATAAACTTTTTTACAGTTTAGACTATTCATCTTTTTTTTAGAAAGTTTGACTGCCTGAAACCAAAACAATTTAGACTATTTTTCTATTCTAGGACAATATTCATTGAAAAAGAGAATAATTGACTGCTGTTAATACTAAAGAAAATAAAAATTCTAAGAAAAAATTCCCACAGCTTGTTTGTCCTTTGTCTTTAAAACCGAGTTTCCAAGTATGCATTTTGTTTCTGTTGCTGATTTGTTCTGGCTGCGGTCCACTCACTCAGGGTATAGATCACACAATGACTCAAAGAGCTTATTAATTCAGATTCCTCCAGATAACTTAAGTCATGGCCTAAACAGTGGGGTCATGTGCAAATGAGAAATATGCTTCCCAAACCAATTTCTCTTCTTGGTCTTTTACATTCAGTGGAGAAAATAATGTCTGAGATCAAGTGTTAAACATCTGACGGTTGAGTTTAAGAAATATCTCTGCAGAGGCTAATGACTGCCAACACTGGGTCATGTTTGTTGGAGATATAAAATTACTTTGAAACTTTTTGTCTACTCTCATATTTCAGCACTGTAGCAGCGAATGCCAGGTTGAATCAGTGGCCGGCCTACCTTCTATAACTTGGCTGTCATCCACTTGGTTCAGGGAGAAAATTATAAGCGAGTCTGAGGGGCCAAGCAATATGGTTATCTTTTACCCATCTGGATACAGCTGTCAGGACGGTGAAGACACGGGCTGCATTCGAAACATATGCTGCAGCAAACAGTAATGTTTGTGTCAAGGCCTAGTAGCTCAACCAGGCATTTTAATCTGTTCTGAAAGCAAGACAAATGGATCCATATTTCCACGAAGGATCACAGTGAAAAAACCTTGATGGTACCTGATGGAAACATCTCTGCTGTCAGCGCTTTGATTTAGTGGGATATCACTTATTTGATTGAGAAGGAAGGGTTGAGAAACGTAAGCAATAACAAGTTGGTAAGAAATATGAACTTAAACATGGCTTTTCCTTCATAGGGTAAGAATAAATAAATGAATCAGGGAAAACATGATGTTTGTGTAGTGATGAAGATGTGAGATTAGTTTTACTATGGCAACTGTGAAGTAGTCGACCGACATCCTGGATACAAAGTCGAAAAAGAGGAAAGGGTGTTGATGAATTTATTTCAAGGACTTAGTGTAACGCTCATCCTCGGTAAAGTGTTAGTAAATCAGTCCAATCATTTCCTAATAAACTTTATATGGATAGAAAGCTCTAACTGACAGTTCGTACATATCACCTTGGTTTTGTGTGAGGGTCAGCACGTAGTTGTCCACATTAGAGAGGGGGGGATTCCACCTCAGCAGGGCTCCTTGGGGAGTGATGTTCAGAGCCGTCAGCTCAGATGGCATGTCCATTGCTAGGATTACAACACAGAGCAAACATATTAAGCCTCATGTATCAACAAAAATACGTTTCTGAAAATTAACTGAAAAATGGTCACTCACATCCAGCTAATGTGACGGCAGTGGAGCACAAAATATTTAACATTATAAAATCCACAACTGCAATTCCACCAGGTTTAATGACTATAATAAATGGAAGGTTACTGCGTGATACTGCTCTTAACTGCCTGAGTAATCATTTATTAGTTTGCTGTAGTAGAAAAACACGAAAGCAGAAACAGTTTTTAGGATTATGCAGTGTGTGTGGACAAAGTCTTCAGCTCAAATTTCTCAGTTATTTTGGGAAGCCTTGACTTTGTCCACAAACTCTGATTCTATGTTGCATTCATAAGCAAAGAGGTTTTCCTTTTGGGTGATAGAATGAACTTTGCATTCACACTGATTCATAATGACACTCTTTCATTAACATCACTGTTTTCCTCCATTCTCACAGACTTCAAAGAGAAATTATGCAGGCAAAAAGGGCCGTAGAAAGTCTAAGATATTCTACTGAGCCTACACATTCCCCGCCCCCTTCCTCATTTTATTCTCAGACTGCTGGACATGCCAAAATTGAGTTTGAATGTAATTATACCTTTAACCTCAGTGTTTCAACCCCAATTTCTCCTCAGGCGTGTTATTTTGGCACGGCAGAGAGCGTGGCAGGAGAACACAGAACACGGCATGTGCTCCAAAGCTCTGCCCAGATGAGGTAATTAATACTGCCCTGCCCTCATCAGAATGAAAAAAGAGTTGAGCTCATTAGAACACCAGAGTGAGTCAAGTCATTCTTATCACTATGATAGATGAACAAACCTGATTAAAATCATTACTTTAATTGCAAAAAGGTTTAAGTGAATTTCATGGACACTAGCCAAGTCAATTAGATTGGAAATGGAGATGGAGTAGAGATCCACAAAAGAAAGAAAAAATAAACATGTCCTCCTCCTTCATCAGGGCCCGTGATAATCCAATCGGCACTCTCTATCTCCTGATTGCACTGCTGAATCACAGGCATGAGCCAACTACGTCATTTATTGTATTTACCGGGATCTTTATCTGGAAGTCAAGCTTCGGTGCTTAAGATAATGCTTGGATTCAGGACAGGACACAATGTTTGGAAAGAACAAAACAAAGGCTGCTCTGGGGCTGTAGTATGGGTCTGTTTTGCCATTACATGCTGATGGGAAGCACTGCACAATTAAACCTTCTTTATGTGCCAAAAAGCATTGCATCTGCATCTCTGACATCTATCAAGTAATTACTGGATGGCCTAGAAATGTAGATAATTATGACGTGGATTTGGCCTCCTCTTGTAGTAAAAAAACGGGAGCACACTGCAACACTGAGTACAGAAAACTAAGTGGCCAGAACACAACAAACATGACCACTCACACTGGCATGATGATCCACACTGTCATGTCTATAAAGAGTCAGTTTGTAATGTAATGTTAGCTCAGCTGTGCTTCTAAAGCTTACTCTCTCATACCAAGTTTTTCAGGGTGTGAAGATACTCTTACAGACCCCCTGGGTTAGAATAAGAACTGCCATTGAAAAGGGGACTGAGTTTTCTTCAGATAGAAAATGTTTATTTTCTCTGAAAAACATCAGAAATACATTTTCCGAACATACATTTTGAGATTTTCCGTGTATGGTATTTGTTTAGAAACATCCCAGCAGTGATGGCGAGCGGCTTTGTGTTGTGTCTGTGGCCATTATTTGGACCTGACTGTACCACACCATCAGTTAAAAGACTACCCGGCACATTTTACTCCCCCAGTCTCTGTTTCCCCTCCTAATATTGTAAAAGGGGCACTGCCTCACTGTTCAAAAGCAGAACAGGTCACCAGTGTTAGTGTGTTCTCTACATTAACCACAAAGCTCCACTGGATGTGTTTGTCAAACAATACCAATAATATACCTGTAAAGTACCTGATACAACAGCTGCTTTCATGCTTCCTGTGAGTTACAATGTCAAACTAGCTGCTAGTTTAGATGTTTAGATAGAGTAGTTATGAGTGTCATTATTGCACTATCATTATCTTTTGTTCAGTGTTATCCAAGAAATACCTTTGAGCTATGTTTTTTTTTTTTTAATTAGTTGCAGATGTGTTGCTTACCTGTTGCTACTAATCACCGTACCCTTTGAAAGTTGCTATTAAAATAATGAAGGCTCAAAGAGCAGTGTTGCACCTTTAATGGGTTGTAATGTACACTAAAGTGCCACTTGCAGCACTAAAGTCGACACATGGTGCTGAACCTGTTACATGTGTAGCAGGTGCAAACAGAGCACTAACCCAAATACTGCAGAGCTCGACTCAGCACAGACGGCTACAACGTAACAAGCGGTGCTCTTTTTCAAAGATAAAAACACTGTTCTTCATTTCCTCTTTTTTTCTGTCAAATATGTATCAATTCAACCTTTGATGTTATTCTCCTGTATTACTTTTTGTCCATATGTTCAAATTTGTTTATCTGTATTGATCTGGCAAACTTTTATCGTCTATAAATTCAGTGTTAGTTGTGATTTTGTGGAACGGGTTGAAAATGTGTCAATTGGAAACAGAAGTGGACCTTTCCTCATCTATCTTCTCATGACATAGTTGGGAGAAAAATCGAACAGGCAGGGAGGACTTTAATGGTCTGTCTCCAAACTACAGATTTGGGAGGAGTGATACTTTACAGTACTAGGGGTCCTGACACATTGCTAATGAGAGACCTCATTAGCCCTCCATTTAACAAGCCTTCACATAGTCCATTTATTGTCAACCTTCCCAAATTTATATCAGACAAGCAGAACCTGCTGTGTTAGAAATATGAAATATGGCTCCCTGCTTCCTTATCCCCCCTGACAATAACTGATTAGGGAGGTAGAATAAGAAGCACTTGCAGTGTTACTAAAGTCATTACAGACTTCGTAAGGCAATGCTGAATAACTCATCTGAATCCCTTGTTTTTTGTATTGTTGTTGAAAGCAGTGTTAAAATGTCCCTGGTTGGGCATTGTGCAATGTGAGAAAATGTTATTTACCATTTCTAACAACCCTGACTTTGGAGTTAGTTCACTTTCTGGGTTTTACAGCCCCAACGGCTGTGCTCAATGTAAGTACACTGGGATTGTTAAAAGGGTAGCTGATAATAAGAGAAAGAGAGTGAAAGTGAAAGAAAGAGACTCTTTTAGCTTCTTTTCCCTCTCTCAACGGATTCTTGAACCTGGCGGCTCCTGGTGAATCAGGTCTCATTGGCATGCAAACACACCTCCTGCTCTACTCTTTTCTTTTCCCTCCTGTGCACCCTCCCCTCTTCCTCACTCTCTCTCTCTCTCACGCACACACACACTCACTGAAGATTATGCATACAGCACCGGGAGAGTGTGTGCTAATCTTAGGTTAGTGGAATTCTTTCATAGGGAAGAAAATGATCCCAAAATTTACATGCAAGTGTGCGAGCAAGGTTTTTTTTTTTGTTGCTTACTTATGATTCAGTGCTACGTTAAGAGGCTGAAAAGCAAGAGAGCTTGAGAGTTCTCACAAAAAATGACAATCTGGGGAGAATAAGTCAGGATAAACTCACAGAGAGAAGATTAAAGAAGTAAGAGATGAGACAGAGAGGTAAAAAAAAAAGAGGAAGTACAGAAGTACAGGGGAGAAGAGAGACAGGATAGACAGAAAGATGTAACGCCAAAAAGAAAAAGAAGTATAAAGAAATAAGCAAATAAGCAAGGGAGGGAAACAGAGAGAGAGAGAGAGAGAGAAAGCGAGAGAGAGAGCGAGAGTGAGGGGAGAGTGAGATGGAGTTTGGAATAGGTTACCAATTACTGGGTCGCAGAGTGGACAGTTTCATCTATTGCAGGCAGCAAAGATTGCGCCTCTTGCATTGTCAGCTGTACCCTTAGATTTTCTCTGACGTCTAGGAGTGTGGATGTGATTTGGTCATTTTAACACACAGATTCCAACACGCCAGCTGTTATTGTTTTGGTAAATGGTCCCGCAGTCTAGCAGAGAAGAAGGAACTATTCATTTATTTTACATTTCGTCTTGCTGGCTACTCACAGAAGGACATTTATCAAAGAGTTGAGGTCGAAAAGAAGCGGTAATGTAGTGTCAATATGATGAAAAATAGTTCACAGCATTTAGTATGCTGCAAATGTTGCATGTTGTAAACGTTCACCTTTTGTTGAAAGTGTATGCTCATTTTGCAGGATGTACATGGTTGTTGAACGCTGATAGGTGGTTTGAAAATTTTATTCAATGAATCTAAACAATAAGGGAAGCTATGTAACAGAAACACCTATCCTTGTCATGAAAAGATACACTACACTACACTACACATAAAATGCAAGGTTTAAAAGAGCGAGTAGAAACCCCAGAAGTAGAAGTAGGTTGCAAATGTAATTCTACTACGACAGAGGTGCTTTGCTAATCAAATATATTCTCCTCTAACCTGAGTCCATGTGACTAACACAGCATCCTGGGGGAGATCTGAGATATAGGGGGTTGTTTCTCTGTCTCTGCCCCTTGCAGATGTAGCCTGGTCTAAAACTTCTACAGTTTGTACAGCAGTCTGTTGACTCATGTAAAAACAATCTTCACTAATGGCCTGAAAACAAGCATTAAAAACATGGTTACAAGTGCAAACGTTGTTTTAAGTTGAATCACAGACATTGTAACTCTTAAATTGACATTTCTTTAAAGTCTTTGAAAAAAAAAAAAGATCATCAAAGTTTTATTTAAGCTTCTCCAGCTGTTCACTGAATAAAAAAATAAATAAGAACCGCTTATATAAACAACGTCAGACTGAATAAGGGAAGTGAAACAAATAAAACAATCCAGCCTGACTATCAGGCTTCTACAGATGGACATTGTTTGGCTGCATTTCCGTTCCATTCTTATGCACATTGCTTATTTCTCTTATTAACTCCTACCTGTGAAGACGGAGGTGGTGACCACTTTGCTCTCCTGGCTCCCCTGCACAGCGTTGAGACTGATCTCGTACTCTGTAGCAGGAAACAGGCTGGACAAGGTGAAGTTGGTCACATCACTGTCAATCACCACACTGTCGACTCGACCTGCACCGGAGAGAGAGACCAACGTGAGAATAGTAGACATTACACTGAACTCTTAATGTGCAGGTCGTAATGCTCAGCCAGCTGGAGTACGTTCAGCATCATAGAGGAAATACTTAATCGATACAGAACTTTAATTTAAAATTCAATTAAAAGTCTGCGCTAAAAAAGGTTACAAGTAATTAAGTACAACAGCATGTGCAACAATGTTCCATGCACCTAATGTTTCTTACATCAGGGAGAGCTGCTACACCAAATGCCATGTTCATTTAACTGTAACATTAAAATGCAGTGTGCCGCTGCGACTGCTGGTTTAATTAATACAGAATCATTCTAATGCAATGAACTACATGATGGAAGTTAAAATAATGCTACCTCTTGCTGACTGGTAGGACAGCTTATAGTACTCAAATGGAGCCAGGGGTTTGATCCAGGAGATGGTCACTGAGTCTTCGGTCACATCCGACACCGTCATCTCTTTCGGTGGGTCCATACCTGGAAGGGAGAAGATTGACACAAAAGTGTACAAGGGTTTGAAATTCTCCACATTAGCAAACCTTAAGAGTTAAGAGTGACAGTAGGCGCGCATTATGTGGTATGATATGAAGAACTTTCAGGAGTCTGCATAAACACCTAAACTATCCGTGCCCTTGAAAGCCAATGTACGTCAGTAATCTTTGTTTTATCCGTGTTAACTCTCCTCCTCACTTTATTTACATGAACAGTCTGTCCTTGGTCCATGGATGCATTTTTAATGCACATTTGTAAAATAAATAAACATCATCAAAGGATAATCCTGGAGAAATCTAGCTTCAAACAGCTAAAAGAACACAATGGGTGGCATCAGCAGCGAAACTGAATGAGGCTCAGAGAGAGTAGACCCCCCCCCTCGATCTGACAATTTGTTTTATGTGTCTCCTGAGACTATTGAGCTGCCATTGAAAAGGTTAGAGCCAAAACAATGTGGCGAAGGAATTAAATTGATCAAATGTCCTCGGCTACAGAATAAAGAAAGAGGGGGTGAAAAAGTTGAGAGGGTAAAAAAAGACACAGAGGATGAGGAGGAGATTAAGAGATCTTGTCCATCTCTTGGTATGTATGAGGGGTGAAAGTGACTATGCTTGTAAACCTGCTGCTCTTCTAGCTCATCCCTGCATTAAAAAGTAACAGTGGCTATTTACAGGTAGAGGGGGCAGTTTACAGTATAACTCCTGGACTTGAACTTTTTTTTTAAGTCCATGAGCATGATTTACAGTAGGAGCATTTCTATGAGTTGGGATTATTTTTCATGCATATCATGCTAATTATGTTTGCTTTGGCAAAGGTGAGACCGTAGAATAATTGCTAAACTATATTATCTCTCTAAGCTTTCCTGGGCTCTGAGCAGGGATGGTAACAGAATAGATTCTACAGAGATATCTACTGCTATTGATTTAGCCCCCTGGAAGATCACAATTCAATTTGCACTGTGTAAGCTAATAAAATAATGTGGCCCTCAGGCTGCGCTACATTACAGCAGCATCAGATCCGACCATAGCAGCAGAGTGACCATCAGCCACTCCAAGCCACCCACTGCAAATGAAACGTAGGCCTGCTGAAAATGTAAACGCGGCAAATGCAATTATAGAAGCACATCTAATGAAAAAAAGTCCAGACTCTCATCAGCACTCATACAGTATTCAAACATGCAAGATCAAAGCAGGACAGCTAAATTAGTGCAGTCTGAAGGCAGGTGCAAGACGACAGTAAATCTGGCTCAAAATCCCAATCCAATTTAACCTCCGAAATCTGCTTATCACTAAATGTGGTTGAAACAGAGAAAGAAAGAGACAGGGCTCATAGCTGCCAAGCTGTTATATAAAACTGGCACAGTAACCAGATGACAGCACGTAGGTGTCTCTGGCACTAAGGCAGTTAATATCACTATTGTTCAACACTGACTTTTGTCTTTCCTCTGTTTGTTTTCAGTCCCTCTATTTTTCTCATTTGATGATTTCCCCCCCCTGGTGCTTATTACTAGAAGAGAAAAAAAGCTGTCTCTTTTTTCCATTTCTCTCATTTTCTGTTTTGGGCCAGCTGATTATACCAATCCCTCTTCTCTTTCTCATTCTCTGCCCACAATGGAAGAGCAAAATAGATATCAAAAGAAACCTTTCAGGGAGCTCCATTTCATACTAAGCCAATTAATGAAAAATGACATGGTAAAACTGTGTGATATGTCAACAAAGCAAGAGAAAGTTGAGAAGGATCATTACAGCACAGTTGGAAGGAAACATTGTGATGAAAAATTAAAAGAACAATTGGAAATCTGTTAACAAGCCAGAGGACATGAAAGAAGCTGAAAAGAGACAGAAAGTACAGAGTATGGCCCATTAGTAGACTGCCCTCAACTTTACAGCACACGTGTCCCACCCTCGTCTTACCACTGTCCTCTCTGTCCTGTCTTTATTTGAGAACTTTTTGTCAGCAGTATCTCAAATCTAAAACATAAAATAAAACTGAGTCATCATATAGACTGGCTGATTTCTCAAATTAACCTACATGGAGCAAATCTCAGCCTTCTGACTTCACTCAAGAATAAAGCAAGCAGGTAGTTGTTGATTCTGTCTTTCCTAACTTGCCGTATCCCATGGCAACAACCAACAGCCTGGAGTTTTACACCTGCAGTATGAAGTTAATTTGCAGTTTACATGTTTACATACAGGTCTGTCCGGACTCATATAACAATGGAAGTTACCCTCAAATGACATTATTAAGGTTACAGTAAAGAAACATGCTATCCTCAATTAAACGTTACAGAGGACCAATCACCAATATCTTATCAGTTCTTTTTTGAAATAACAATGACAAGTGTTGAAATTCAAATAAATTCCCTTCATAGAGGGGCGCTGCTAGCCTAGTGGTTTGGTGCGCCCGCACCATGTGCAGAGGCTCAAGCGCCCGAGAACGGGCGACCCGGGTTTGAATCCGATCTGTGGCTCCTTTCCTGCATGTCGTTCCCCACTCTCTCTCTCTCTCTCCCTATTTCAGACTCTATCCACTGTCCTGTCTCTTTCTAATTAAATAAATAAAAGGCATAAATCTTTAAAAAAATCCTTTCACAGGTTCCTGAGAATATATATTAAAGAAAACAGTACAGCCAACCCAAAACACATGATACCTACAACCTCAGCTAATATTGGTTGAAAAGAAAAACCCTCCAAGGCAGAGCTCTAATTTACAAACCCATTCTGCTGTGGGTCCTCAAAATGAAATGCTCAAACAGCATTTCTGCAAATAAATATTTAATTTTAAATCACTTTGTATTTTCCATAACTTTTTACATTTCTTCTTTCACAGTCTTCCTGCAACCTCACCACCTTCTCCCCAAAATACAGATTTTCTTTTTTTTTATTCCTGACCTATTTCTCTCTAATTTATCCTTGATGTGATTTAGGTTTATTCAAGTTCTTTTTGTGTCAATAAACTCTGGCAAAGTACACCTCATTCACAAATGTGACCAATGTGATGACAGCTGAAAATGTCTGTCAATTAACAAGTTGGTCAACCTGGACAAATACTGGCCTTTTTTATTTTTTGTAATAATAAACAGAATATCTTTCAAGTGTTGCTGTGACCCCCCCCCCTCGAAAAAAAAAAGGTGAATTAATCTTCCAATTATTGATGAAAATATTCTTTAGTTTCTGCCTTTAAAGTAACCACATGTTAAATTCCCAAGTATGTAAAAAATCATGCACTGACCGTACATCAACATTATATTGTTTAAAGCAAAGAGCCCTAAAAGCATAAACCTGTACGATGCTCTTATTTTTATTTATCCTTGTTTGTTTCATCTCTTAGTTACCTTTCATTCCCCTTTTTCATGAAATCAAGCAGCTCACCTGTAGTGAGTGAAGCTGTGATGGGCTCAGAGGTAATGTCGCCCTGTATTGTGATTAGACTGACGGTGTATGCAGTGGACGGCAGCAGACCCTGAACCAGGGACCTCGTCTTGGAGCCTTCCAGCGTCACCTTAGAGGTGTCGGTCCCGTCAGCAGAGCTGTAGCTCAGAATGAAGAGGTCAGCAGGCGGCGCTGGGGCGCTCCAGGCCACGAACACAGAGTCTGAAGTCACCTCTGACAAGTAGAGGTGTGTTACCGGCCTGATTCCTGGAGGACGAGGGGGTTTAAAGGTCACCGGAGAGTCTTCAAGGACAGGTAAAAAGCCAGCCACGAGAAGGAAACAGTGATGTAAAATGAAAAGTGAAACAGCTGCCGTTGTTATGGAGATGAAAGACAAGCAAGTCAGTGATGGATGAAATCTGTCTTATTTGGTGTGAGAGATCATTCTTAATGCGGTTGAGAAAATTAGCCTTGGGTATATTCCTGATGAGGAAGGTGAGCGTCAGAGCAGACTACAATCATGCAGAAGTAATGATTTAATTGGTCGTAAAAAAGAGAGACACTAATGAGATTATCCACCATAAAGATGAAGATGTAATGGAACTGTCCGCGGTAAGAAAATGTGGGAGAGAAACGATGATGAGAGCAGATGCTGTTGTCAAAATATATGACCTGGGCAGGAGAGGATGTAATGAATATGAACCAGTGTAGCAGCTGACACAGCAACAAATGGAAGACAGTTTGAATCTAATTAGCCATGTGTGGATGAATAAATAGAAAGAGGGATGTAGTAACTTGGACTTTGTCTTTGTTCCACAATTAAGATATAATGTCGAGCTTTCGCTGCAATCAATTTTCATTCTGAAAATGCATTAGGCATTAAAACTGGGCTGATTTTGTTTTTCATTTTGCAGGATGCAGAAAATTGTGTTGTTTGAGGTCATCCTAACGGTGTTTCTGTCCATGAATAGAAGGAGATGTGATACAAATAACATGAAGTTACACACTAAAACATTTTACAGCACAAACTTTGGTCAAAAAGTTTAAATCTTTTGTATAATTGGTTATCGTTACAAGGACTGAAGCAATGGCCACACAGAGGCGTTGCAGATGATGTGTGATGAGTCACCTTCTTTACTCTTTTATACTTTTCCTAGCAGAGTAGATGGTGATGAACTTTACAGATTATGGGTCATTTTTCTCTTTACGTTAAGTGGAAAAAATGTAATTGTGCTTGTGACGCTGTTTTGGCATTTTATCGACATCCTGAATGTTTACAGAAATCGAAAACAAAAAAAATATGTTTTTCCTGTTTTGACAAACAACTGTGTGAGGCTTTTTATAGATTTTTTTGAAAAAACTGATAATGTTGTTTGGGTTTGTGGGAGGCTTGAGGATTTCCATTTTTTTTTTACTGTAAACTGCATTTTAAACTGAGGTCCCATAGCCATTATTACTTTACAAAACGGTCCACAAAAATACGCTTTCGGTCAAACCACTTGTTTATTTCTATGTATTTTATTTCAACTTTATTTCACCAGCTGGTTGAGATTGAAAATCTTCTTTTCCAGAAAAGTTCTGCCCAAGACAGGCAGCACATAAGATAAATGAGTATAATACATATGAGAGTATTTCTTATTTGATGTGTTTTTTGGTCATGTATTTTGTGCTCTCAGGAAATAAAAGTGAAGTGAGAATGTGTCTTCAAAAGTGACTCAAGAACATTAAAAGATGGGAAGTGACAAAAACAGTGAGTGTCCACAGGTACAAAGATGATACGAATAAATCATTTTTCACTCTACAGAATTATTTGATTATTTTGCTGCTGTGAGCATTGTATATATTGTATGAACTGTTTGGAAAAAGAATAATAACAAGTGAATAAATGAATATGTTATTTAATGTATCCATTCAAAGATATGTCAATGAAAACATTTTGTAAAGGAATAATCCTCTGGTGCTCTCTGAGGAATGTAGTGTGAGAACATGAGTGCAGTGATACTGAAATGAACAAATAATAAGAGGTCTGAGGATAAAAATTTGCAAGAAATGCTGAAGGTTATATCCAGTCCAATACAAACAAACTGAAGGACATACAGCTGTCCTGGAAGTGACATTTTGATCATAAATCAAGATCATACTTTGGATTATTCACCAGATTTCTTTTCCCTGTTGACAGGTTCACCTGAGCGCAGGCGGACAGATGTTGCCAATATGGCCAAATGAACAGTGGATGAGAAGATGACAGGTAATTAATTATTTTTTCCTCCGGTTCTCTTGATCTGTCACTTTATCATCCCTTCGCCTCTCTCTTCTCCAGATGGTGAGAGTGGTGTTACTGACGGAGCCACAGATAACAAAAGATGATGAATGCGATGATGATCACTGTAATGACGATGACGGTTATGAAGGTGACAACTGCCACAACGGTCAAAGTGACAAGGAAAGAGATGACGATGATGATGATGATGATGAAGATGACAACAGTGGAGATAAGAATGACAGCCGGTAAGCGCATGCCCATCATTATGACAACATCCTTTTCACAACTGAATTCCCATCAAAGAGCCGACAGTGCTGGGCCGACTGACAGGCATCCGACATCAAGTTGAATTGGAGGACAAATATTTGTAGGGATGAGAGCCTTGAAGTGGTTGTTATATTGCGCTGAGAAAGAAGTGCTAGACAGCACCAGGTGTGACAGCTAAACTGAGAAAATGTGTTGTTGAAAAGGAATCAGAAGACACACAAACACAAAAACACAATTACAGAGCACTTGTAACGAGCTCATTAGCCGACTCCTTCACTAATTGCTGCTTCAAATTCTTTCAAGGTACTCCATTTTTTTTGGGTACTGTGACTCACCTTAGCTGCTGCTACACTTTAGTTCATTATATTCACTGTTCACCTTCATTACACAACACGGTTGTTCAAACGGTTCTCCAGCTTTCTGCAGTAACAGGCTGATCTTTCACGTTTTCATCTGAGAATAGAAAACACTGGAGAAGGAATTTGTCTTGGTTCTGTCTGATAATTGAGTGGATTAAAAGAATGCTTGACTGCAACCTTGATAGTTTTGAAAAAGGCTGAACCCAGCCCTTGCAAAGAAAGAGAAGATAATTTAATGCAGATAATAATGCTGTTCAATAGAGTTGAGTATTCTCTCTACCTGTGAAAGCGTCTATGGTAGCTGCCGTGCTCTGCTGCCTCCCTCTTCTTGCTGCTACAGTGATGGTGTACTCAGTGCCGGGTTCAAGTTCCGCCAGGGTGGTGGTGGTAATATCTTTTGCCACTGTTAGCTGGAACAGGAAAATACAGTAAAGCACAAATTCAATCATATTTCTCTCAACATTTTAAAGACAGTATAATGAGGATTCGACGGTTGCAGCTTCTAAACACAGCATTCAAAGGTAACCCCTCCTCTGCAGCTCAACAACAACTGTAAACTTCTTCTTGGATGAGTGCTTAAGATCTGGGACCTTTGCTTTTTACTCCTGCCTTCACATGCTGCTATTTTAATTGGTTAGGGAATACATTACACTGACCAAAGGTTGCTGCCCAGAAACATCTCAGATCAGCAAAATAGGAAAATAAAGGCAGAGGAGAGAGTTACCACCACATGGGTAATGTGATGTTTGAGAAGATTTTTAGTTTCTATTGTAGGTCTCTATTAGAATGATAGTAGGGACACGTGTTCAGTATAAACCTGCATGGCTAATTATACTGTATGTGCTATGCTGCATCTATGATGCATCTTTGGTTCCTCTGTCTGATTCCGTACCTCAGTGGTGACACCAGAGGAGGATGTGTAGGTGACCTTGTAATGGTCGATGGGACCCTGGACCACACCCCACAACAGAGTGATGGTGTTGTCTGTAGAAGCTGTCACAGTCAGGTCAAGGGGCACATCCAGGCCTGAGGAGAGGAGGATAAACATTTTAGCAAAGCACACACTCTCTTTAATAAATTCTGTGTTACTGTAAAAAATGTAAAAAAAAACACAGCATTAAGGTTGCATGAACATATTAACATTGTTACCCAGGAGAACGCACCAACGGGGGCATTACTGATGATGATTTAAGATATTTTAAGAGATTTCAGGAATGCTTGTTGAGTAAAATCCAAATGTTTTTTGTGACCAACGTTATCCATTTTTGACGAGGATTTACAGTGTACATTATCAAGAAAACTCTGGAGAGCAGTTGATCTTCAAAAAGAGTGTTTCTGATAATTAGGCCCCAGAAACTTCTGACCAATGGACGCTCCCATATGATGTTAAGAAATAATCCCTGCTTGGTTTAAATCACATCAGCGGATATATTTATAAGAAGTAGTGATATTCATTATTTATTGGTAGCTTACTGTTTTTATATGATTTTGCACTCACTTTGGTTGAGTTAGAACAAACAAGCAGAAAAGTCAGAAATCTAACTTTGTGTCCTACACAGCATGTTAATAATAAGCAGTTTCACGAGCCCTTTTCAGACTGTTGTTTCAAGCCTCGCTATTTACACCACTGTGACGTTTCGCCTTCTCTCTGAGTGTCGCAAAGGGGAAATGGGGGTATGAAGTGATTCCCCCTCTGTATCTTCTGACGTAGTTACAGAGATGTTGCACAGGCAAGAGAGGATCAGCGGAGCCAGCTTTGGAATGCAGCGCTATGTGTGTGCGCATGTCTTTTGCATTTATTGTGTCCTTACATTTGTCCTTCTCTTTCCTTGCCTTTTGAATGAATAATGCTTCATTCTAATCTAATCCTCTGTTTGCCTGAGCCGCAGGCTTTTGGAAAATCTTGGAAAAACAGAACAAACTTCAAGTGACGCTGAAGTTAATGGAACTGATGCTTTCAGCTCACAGCTCCTCACTTATACCAACATTAGCACTGCTGTGAAGCAGGAAGGACAGGAGGTGTTGTCATATTATTTAAAGCTATTTTTGAAAAATTGTGATTGCTGTACAAGTTTTTTCAAAGTTCAAACAAAGTTCACAAAATAGCGGAGCGGAAAGAGCTTGTTTGTCAAGAAAATGGAGGCATCATTTCACAAAGTGCAAAGTACCCTCAGCCATTAAACTAATTTAAAGCGGAGGAAAGATGTGCTTGACAGTCAATTTGATAGCAGAGATTAGCGTAGCACCTCCATGCAGGGACATTTCAAACAGAAGGTGAAACGGGGTCTTTTTTTCCCCTCCCAACTAAACAACTCAAAACACAATAAAAATTCAAATAGCAGATCAAGTACTGAAGTAAAGTGAGGGCCATTAACTGAGTGATATGGATTGTTGCAGCTTTAAAATGCTGTAATGGGAACTTTGACCTAAGCTGGAAATAGAAAAAACACACACTAGCCTCCCTGATGAGCATTTGTTTTGCTAGATTGAGAGTTCTTTAATTTCAATGTAACAGCTTTTATTGTGTGGAACTGACCAACAGCCTGAATTTAGGATTACATAAAAAGAACAAACAGACCACCCAGCATGCTGTGGAGCTGAGGTTTTGTGTACAGCGCTGCTTTGATTAACATTAGAGTTTTCTTCAGTGCATGAGCTGATCACTGGCTTTTAATGTAGAGTATATAAACATTCACTCACCCGTCCTGGCGTTCATAGTCGCTGGTGTACTCTGGTTGCTATCTTTCATGGCAGAGATGCCGATGCCGTACTCAGTGCCTGGGAGCAGATCTGGGCACAAAGAGGGAGAAAACCCTGTGAGTAATTTAACACAATACATCTCACACAGATACTTTCTCACTTTCCTTTTCTTGCAAAGTGCATGTCAATCAGACAGAGATTTTCTTAACAACCCAATTAGCTGTAGATCAGTGATAAGCTCTTGTCACATTGATATGTTTATCAGAATGATTTCAGCAGAAATCGCCTGTTTTTTTGTCAATCAATGCAGCACATCGACTTAGAGAATAGATGAGTAATGAGCGAGGGAGAGGTGGGGATTATTGGGGGGGGGGAGAAAATGAGAGTGATAGAGAACAAATGAGACTGGAGGCAGCATCGATTGCAGTGGACCTGCAGAATAACTCAGGGACCTTTAGCTCCAGTTGTAGAGCTGGATGTGCCCTTTTGCAGGACTATGGCCTTTCAGAAAAAAAAAAACATCACAGCTGACCCCCTCCTTTTCTGACAGCCTTTCAATATGCCCTCAGGACAACAAGCGTTTCTACAGATACAATCAGCAGCCTGTCAGCCAAGTGCTGGCTCTGTTGATAATTCTGCCATGTAAAACACACAAACACTCTCCGGCTTCTTCAGGACACATTAGATGCACTGTGATAACACTGAAAGCAGTAGGAAAAACATCAGATTGAGCAAAGACATCCGCAGATAATATATATTTTAAGAGAATACAGGCTTAAAAAAACAAATGAGTACATGAAGCAAAAGACACACATCCTTCCTCCTGACTGACCTGTGAGAGTGGTCTTGGTGGTAGGTCCCTCGTTACGTGGTACAATGACTTTATCATAGAGGTCTCCTGCCAAGGTGCTGTACACCACCTGGTAGGCCTCCACCTTAATTCAAACATATATATTCAAAGCTTCAGAGCATCGAACTGACGGAAGGATTTTAACATATTTTAACAAAATGAAGAAAATACAAGGCTATCAACAGTCGGATCTAAATGTTAACCTGCACTGCTGAAGGTTAAGAGAATAACAATATTTGGCTCTGTTTCAACACTGCAGATTCATGAGGATGAATACATTTGTGGTGCTAACAGGCATCAAGGAAGAAGACCTTCCTTTCTCTTGTTATGATGTTATTAAAGCCCTGGGAATACCGTCCTATAAACTCAGACAAACATGATTTATTACATTTTCATCCAGGGTACAACATTCAGCGATCACTTGCACCCAGTTACTCTGTTCAACATATTCCTATTATTAACTTGCAAAAAAAAAAAAAAGACTCATGTGTGTGTGTGTGATGATAAGAAACTCAATACAACAAGACAGAGTTCAGAAACACAGGAAGAAAAGAAACTTGTTTAAAGAGGGAGTATGCAAAAAGGGTCAAGGGAGGGTGAATAAAGTCTGGAGATTATGGACAAATAGGTTGTTATTTTTACAAAAAGGACGTGACTTACAAACACTCAGGGATATAAGGGTCAATCAAGGTCATGTTGAAACCCCGTAGAATCTATTTAGTATTTCAGGTTAGTCCTTAAATAAAAAAGTAAAAGTTTTAAAAGATCAAAGTCAGTGACTGCTTAATTTAGCACTACATTACTGCAGTGGAGATAGAAGTACGAGCGCCACTTTGAAAGTTACAAATCACTATTCACAAAAAACTTTTATTCAGAAGAAATTTTTTTCAAAAATAGAGTCAATAAAATTCTAAAATGAAGCGGAGTAGATGTTTAAGGTCCAAAAAATTGAGTAAAGGCAGAAGAATAACCAAACTGAACAAAACTGGAGGTACAATAATTGAGTTCATAATCTGTCCAATACTGTAACCTTCATACTACATGCAAGACTCACTGTCATTCATTGTTGTCTCAAATACAAAGAATCCGAAGTGGAAAGAAAACTGGATTCTACAGTAAATGAATGGATGTTATGCTAAGATGCATACTCTATTTGATCACCCAAAACGAATAAAAAAACAAATCAATATAAGTACCTATTATGCAAAATGAGAGAAAGCTATTTGATTGGTGTGTACTGACCTCTGCCTCGCTGTTATCCCATTCAAGCTCCAGGGTGGTGGAGGTCTTGGTCACAAGCCGCAGGTTCTTGGGGGCATCGATCTCTGAGAAGAACGATAAAGCTGACAAATGTTGGGGAAACTGAGACCAATTCTAAGAGGGAGTGTGAACAAGCAAATATCTGCTCTCTAAACATCATCACACACAGATACAGTTTGCTCAGGCTGTAAATGATACTCACTACAGTGATCTGCATGTACATCAGCAGATGTACAAATGTCTACTTGAATAATAAATACCCTGAGGGCAATCTTCTGCAGATTCTTAACTTGAATAACTTCATTTGAATTAGAAATTCAAACAGCGTATCCTTAGATTTAACTTCAGATGTAGCTGAAAGCAATGTCAGTCATGTGATAAATTAACCAACAACAAACACACAAAAGCAAAAGTCAACATAAACAGATGTTCTCTACCATAGCTCATACACATAACCAGTATAGGACACATTAGGCCATATGTCATCCACTGTTCTACCCTCAGAGACAGACACAGGACCACACACACCAACATCAGCACATCTGCTTGCTGTCAGACCTCACCGGTAGTAAATTCAGTGGAAATAGATCCGCTCTCATTTCCCTTCCTCACGCCGCTCACAGACACCTCATAACGTGAGCCGGGACGCAGAACCTGTGTGAGAAAAACAGAACCAAAACAAGACAGTGGACAGTTTAGTCGGTTTAATCTTTTAGCATGGATTTTTCTGTTTGTTTTTGTTTTATCTCCAGACACAGGAGGCAGGTGGAGATGAGATAATATAACAAGCATGAAAAGCACACACAAACACACGCCAGCAACACTACACTTGTGAGTCCAATGCAATCACATCATTGACAATTCTCAACCCAAAGATAAACGATTTAAGCTGTTCTGTCTCCAGATGGTCGCTGAGTCCACATTATGTGTCTGTGCAATCAGATCTGTGATAACATAACATGATGAATAGCAAACCAACGACGGCACTCACCTGCAGGGAGTACTGGCTGAGAGTTGGCTGCAGTCGGAAGGTGGTCCGTGGACCCTCTCCTCCCACCAGGCCATAACGCAGAATGATCTGATCGATCTTTGCTTTAGGCGATGTCCACTCCACAAACGCTACAGTGTCTGACACATCCCGCACGATCAGCTGAGTGGGGCTGTCGATCACTGGGGGGGGAAAAATGAACACAATCATAAAATGTTGTGTTGCTGGTATTGCTGCACTTTTAGGGTCAAGTCTTTTTCACTGGATATTAAAAGATCATCTTTTGGATACCTTGAACTTAGCCAGGGCAGCAACTCACACCAATTATCATGTTCAAGATTGTTTGAAGATGGGTTTCTTGATCACTTATTTGGGCAATTTTTTTTGTATTAAATGAAGCTCCACTTTTATAATGTTCATTTTGTCTAACCAGAAAAAGCAGTTCTAGAATTTGAACTGAGTAAAAATCTGTCTAAACAAAATTATGTTTAATTTCACTTAAACAAAGAATAAGTTTTACAGAGTTGCTGAACTGACCAGACATGTGATGCCAACTTAACTTTCGACACATTTCAGTAGGTTTTCATTTCAAATGTAGAGCTTAGAACTAAAGGGAGAAAGTTATTTATAAGCCCTTTTCAGACTGCCGTTTCAAGCCGTGATATTTACGCCCCTGTGACGTTTCGCCTTCAATCTGATTGTCGTGGAGGCGTAATGGAGAGACCTCTGTACCGTCTTCAGAGGTAGTAACAGAGGCGTTACAGAGGCGAGACAGGATCAACGGAGCCAGCGGGGGAGCGCAGCAAGTGTGTGCGGGCATGTCTTACTGTGTGTCTATGTGGAGCTCCCACTGTGCCAACACCGAAACACAATGTGAATTCACATACTGGGTCATTAATATTACGCTGTTGTGGAATGAATATGAAAAGAGCTATTAACACTGTTTCAAGACTTCCCAGTGGTTGGGCTGGATTTGTTATCAAAAAAGCAGTTCACCAACAGTCAAACATTCACAACTTATCAGAGTAAACACACACTGAGAAAGCATGTGCTGAAGGGTACAGCAAGAGTTTTGACTACCAACATCTTAAATACAAGCCATCCAGTTCTCATATTATTGTATTTAGAGATGTGTGTGTATTCTTAATAGGAAGACACATTTCAGTAGACGTTTTTGTCCTCCAGGGTTACCCCTTGTCACCAATTATTGTTTGTCTTTTTCATGGACTGGATCTCAAAGCACAGTCGAGGCGAGAAGAGTGTTTGGTTTGGGGATCCCAGAATTGTTGCTCTGAAATCAAAAACGATGCGATTCTGTTGGCTTCATCAAACAGTAAACACGCACTGGAACGATTTGCATTTGAATGTGAAGCATCTGTGATGAGAGTCATCCCCTCTAAGTCTGAGCCAACGGGTCTGTGCCAGGAAACGGTTGATTGTTTTCGTGTATTCTTTTTTGGGAGTGAGTTGCTTCCCAAAGTGAAGTAGTTTAAATTATCTCCGGGTGTTATTCACAAGAAGCTCAAAAATCCAGACAGAGCTGCAGAGATGTACAGATGCTCAGTCAAGGTAAAGAGGTGTTAGATAATGTGATCAGTAGCCGTCCGTTTCATTAAAATGTTCATGACTGTGGACTGTAAAGCTGTGGTTAAAAGCTGTGTGTTAGCCTAGGTCTGGGAAAATATCTGGTTTACTCAATCAACACTTTTTTTTAAATTATGTGTACTTCAGTAAATTAGGAACTCTGACACCTAGTGTTTAAATAGATACTGCAGTCCAAATTTAAAACATTGGAGAGAGCTGTCTCAACCAGCCCCCTCCTCTCTAGAGTCGATGTGCGCACAGGCTGCCATGTTGCGAACATGGAAGATTCAGTATTTAACCAGCTATGCATCGGTTTTGAAACCTTTCTGCCGTCTAACCTCTCTCTATTTTTCAAAAGCATCTCCAATATTTATCCTAGTTTAACTACGTTTCTGCTCGTAAAGCACGTATCAGAAAATTAGGCTTTTAGATCAGGTAGAATCAGTTATATCTGAACCAGTTCGCTTGCCGGCTTCCATCGCTGCAACACCTGTTGGTTTGCTGTTTGCCTGCCAAACCAATGGGCGAGAAGCAAAACGGCCATGTGGGGGCGCAAATTACCTGCTCTGATCCAAACAAAAACAAACCATTCTGCACCGGAATCGAAACTCAGAAGGATGACATACGGGCTGCTGCGCTGTTGTCAGAGAAGCCAGCTCTTCATCATAGCATGTGTCCTTAATGTCTGATGATATGGTAAGGTCATTTCATGATTTAACTCAATAGGTATCTTACATTTTGGACCTTTAATTGTACAATTTAGTTTGAAAAGTTGACGAATCACTTTGTAAGGAACAGATTACATAAGACACAATGTTTAGTACAACGTACAGTTCATGCTTTATTCAAAAGCACCATACTCTGCTGTGATAGCATAATTGTTCAGTATGGAACACCCAAGAGGGAAATTATGTAAATGACACATTCCCCACACTAAGAAAGGGACCATACTGTCCTTTAAAGACTTTTTTAAGCTTTTGAGATCTAAAAAAATCCCAGAACTAAGATTTGATCTATTGCAGGACCACCCTTATTCTTGATGTATTCAACATTGGCCCCTCGGGTCTCCACTCAGAAAGCATCTTGAGGTAGACGGTTGCTGTTAACCAGTTCCCACATCAGATGTCCTCTCCGTCTGCTCTTTTCCTCCCACTCCTCATCCTGTTGCCTCCGTCTCCAAGGAGGGATAAATCTTTCTTATGAATAATTGAGCAACTTCAAATCTGTCTTTTCCTCTTTCTTTATCCAATAAGGTGTCCTGCAGTGGGTCGCCATGAAAAATTAATGAGTGCAATGAATTATTTATTGATACTTAATTACAACCTACGAAATGTAGAAAGACTTGACAAGAAATTGATGGTGTTTTGACTGCAGACATCAGAGCTTATATTGTTAAGGACGAGGTTTGGATTGGATCTATTACAGCTGTCCAAGTGGTGTCAGCCGGGTGAGGAGTGGGGGTAATACTTCACTGAGGTCTACAACAGGTACATAAATGGATGGCAGACAAACAAATGTGTCAAGGTGACACTGCTTGTGTCCAGATATTAAAGCGGTGTGTGTGTGTGTGTGTGTGTCATTCAAATGCACAGGATAACGTTCGACATTTGGTATTTAAATTGTAGCATGATTTATTGGCTGACTGACAGAAAGTTAATTGCTGACAGTTACAATTATTTCTTAATCAGGTATCCCTTTTTATCAAGTAAAAATGCCAAACGTTTGTTTATTCCAGCTTCTCAATTATAACAACTGTCTGCTTTTCTCTGAAATGTGCTCAACTGTGGACTAGAAAAACACACAAACTTTAGGATGTCACCCTGGGTTACATTGACTGAGTGATTTAGTACATAATAGTAGATGGTGTAGTGCAACTTTTACTATTGATGTTTTATTTATTTATGTATTTGTTGACAGCGTTTTCTGGTTTCAAACTGTATATGAAAGGGTTAAGCTTTATCAGTGACTGATTGGCTGTATGCTTTGTTCTCAGGCCATAAATACACAACTTTTATCAAAAGCCATCAAAAAAACCTGGTTTCAACTTGAAGTTTTTCTGTATTAAATTGAATGTTTAAGACAGAATCAGCAACTATAAAACTTGTGTCAAGGTGACAGGTCAAGTCTTTATCATAAGATCAACCCCTTTAAAGCTGAACTGTGGGGGGGTCCTCACATTGGATGGACAGAGACCTGGTAACACATACAAGCTACCAAGATTACATTTTAAATGAAATGCTGCTGAAGTACTGTAGCGTTCTTTGACCAAAAAAAATCCACTCACAAACATGACGACAGACATCAACAAACCCAGATATCTGTCATGTGTGAAAACAACTTCAAATGATTTAAAATGTGTGTGTTTGACGGATGTTTTGCTCTCAGTTAAAGTATAGAGGACATTCTTGTTTTTTCTCTGCGCACTAGCTTGTTTTCTACCCATGTGCAGTATTGAAAACAGGAATAGTAACAAAACAATTTACTGTAGAACTACTTTCACTCTGATTACGATTGGTCAGAGAGTTAAACGTATTTGTATTTCAGTCATTTATCAGACTTATGACGGCTTAACTTTTCACACTAACATTAATACATACATGTCGTGACAGTAGCAGTGAACGGCTGGCTTCGGCCCACGTCTCGCAGTGCCACCAGGTTCACGGTGTACTCCTCTCCCGGTCTCAAACCAGTCTGCACAAAATAAGTGATGGTGCTGGGCAGCTGTGCAGTCATCCCACCGTCGTTATCCTGGAGAGAAAAAAACAGTTTTACGTTATGATATTAAAAGACACTGAAGCTCATTTTGCACAATGATTGTTTGTATAATTTAAGTAACTGTCAGCCTCTATGTCGGCTGAACTTTTCCGTCAGTGGAAATCTTGTATGTGATGAATAAAGACTGTTCTTAAAAGTAAGACAAATACAATGACTCCTGCAGCTAAACTGAACGCAGGAGACTTTTTAAACTGTATGCAGGCCTTTTTTTTGGTCTAACTTGTAAGCCTTCCTGTCGGCTTTTCACATTAAACTTCAAAAGCATGTTTGCTGAGCAGAAATGGCTTTGAATTTTTCAGTGATATTTCAGAGGTCTTTTTCTGCAGAGGCAGCACTCCTCGATTCCAAAGGCCCGTCGCTCATCCATATGGAGCCCCCACTATTCCCAGCTGTTCTCAGAGGGCCAGTGTTGCACATGTACTTCCTGCCAACAGACAGATGTTACATCTACTGCTGCTGCAAGATCCCCAAAAGCCTGTGCTACAAAGGCTCATATTACAACAGAACATACAACAGCTTGCTACTTTCCTGAATTAAAACTGTAATTAGAGATGTAATCCATTTAATCACCTCGACTAAATTACCACGGTGGGCTGCAGTAAAACACAACAGTTATGTTCCAGTATCAATTGGTGTTCAATCTCAATAATAATTCAGTGGAACGAAGGCAATGCTTAATTATTCAAAATGAATCACCATAACAGTATATTTCTGCTCCCATCTGATGTGTCAGTTTGTTCAAAATTAGTCATCACTCTATCAGCAGACGAGGTCGCTGAGATAAAGAGCTTCTTTTGTGTTCTTGTGGAGGTATTTCACAGCTGTATTTTACTAAGCTGAAGGGTGATTCATGTAGAGGACTTTTTGATTCCCTCATTTTGCTTTCTAGGTTACTGATTTACATTTTTAGGTAGGACAGCAAATAATTGTGTACATGTTTAAAAAATAACCCTCCTACGGTTCATAGAGATGGGATATCATATTTTCATTACAGATGTGCTACGATTCTGAGGTGGCAAAACTGTGGCAACATTTTGAATGACATCATTTGGAAATGTTTCATACAAAATCATGAAGCGTGTTGTGAAATAATAATTCTCGTTTCTTGGCCTGATAACTTTGATTTGAGAAAAATAAAATTCTGGTATAAAAATACATCAGTTCTCTGCACACATTATTATACAGTAAGTACTGTACATTTTCAAAACAGACGATTGGAAAAAGGAACCATTGAAACACCTTCTCTTGCCATCCTTCATCCTTTAGATTTCATTCAAATTGTCCTTTCAGTGTAAAGTTCCAATAAAACGATTGGCAGTAAGGAGGGACATTTGTGGTGATAAGTGTTGTAGATAAAAGAAGAGATGGGATGGTTAATGTTTTCATTGATATTTATACCATTATTGAGACTTCTCAGTGATTTGAGTTTTATCCTTAACACTATTGATATGGTTCTATTATACATTGGATTACAATGTCTAACTAATGGGTCCTGCTGCAACGTCTGGTAGCGCTGCAGCGGCTGCTTTGATTGGAGGAGGAGCCGTTTCTTTCAACCTGTACAAAGTCAAAGGAGCTGCACTTTGGTTTCATTTGAGGCACATTGCTCATGCACAAAGGAGAAAATGTGTTAAGAAAGTATTGCAGATTTGCCTCATCATTTGTCCTGACCTTTGAGCATTGACAATGTAATAACTAGTCAACATGAATCCTGATGCTGAGATACTTCAGTGAAAATGCGTGGGTTTGTGTGGTTCTCTGTGTTTGTGAATTTCATTTTATTCACTTCATTACAGAAGAGCCTACAGCAGCTTTTCTGACAGTCAAACAAAAAGCCTTTAAGAGGTAGAATTCAGCAAACTGAAACAGCTCTGCTATCCTTTTTGAAAACATCACATACATGATATTAATCAAGAAATGCTAGAGAATATTTGTTATTGCTTATATGACCTTAACATGACTGGAAATAATACAACATGTACAAAATGTTTCAATCAACTTCTGTACTTCGTCTACTGGCACCAGTATTGATTGGTTAATTCTCTGCAGTTTCATTGATTTGTTATGAAAAGCCAATAATAAAAGGTAGGTATGTGCTACAAAAACCCCTCCAGTATGGCATTACATTGGGATGTTAGATGACTCTGCAGCTGTTTCTAACAATGTTAACAGCAGGTCTCCAGCTCACCCTCCGTCTCACTCTCTCTCTGTTTTATTTTTTTCAGAGTAGTGAGTTCTGTGTTTGTTCGTACGGGCCAAAGCTTTCATGCCTGCTTCCATTACGAGATTGTCAAAATTCACAATCCCCATTGCTGGATTAAATCCACAGGGGGCGGGAATGGCAACTCATAATATGATTTCCCCTGTGGCTCGAGTGAGGGAGGGAAAGCAGGGAAAGATTGAGGGAAGAAAGTATACAGGGAGGGAGGGAGATGAAGAGGGAGGGGAAGGAGAAAGAAAGAAAGAAAGAAAGAAAGAAAGAAAGAAAGAAAGAAAGAAAGAAAGAAAGAAAGAAAGAAAGAAAGAAAGAAAGAAAGAAAGAAAGAAAGAAAGAAAGAAAGAAAGAAAGAAAGAAAGAAAGAAAGAAAGAAAGAAAGGGATGGAGGGTACCTTCGGGTGTAGAGAAGAAAGTGTCAGAAAAAAAGAGATTAGGAGGAAAGGTTTGGGGGGATGGGAAGTGCAAGAAGAAAAGAGATGACTTTGAGACATGAAAGATTGGATAGAAAGACTGAACAGGGAGAGCCAAATTGAATAAATGCAATTAGGTAGCCCACTCCTTTTACGATCAGAAACTAAAAACTTGAAAGTGCTAGAAAAACAAGCATCTTGACATCAGATTTGAGGCTTGACGTCATGCTGGACTAAAGGATATCTCCCCACAAAAACACCTTAAAGGAGAAATCCAATTACTGTGAGAGGGTGAGAGATTAGAGTGCAGAGAGATCCTGAGTTTACAGCGAGATTTAGAAAAAAAGAAACGTTTTGGCTCTTGCGTTGAACCTGTCCCTGTCATGGTTTACGAAGGGTCTTTTTCTGGAAAACGGTTTATTGGCTCATCCACCTAATAGCCAATAAGCTGAAGACAATCCGCTTCTCTAATTTGGTATGGGCTTCAAGTTGAACTAACCCCCAAGAAAACTGAAAATCCAGCCAGTTATTTTCTGTTCGTTTTTCTGCACACATGTTCAAAGTCATACAGAGACTGGCATTAGGGAGATTTGGAAATCATTCTTTTCAGTCAAGAGTATTTCTCACAGTCAACAAGGGGGAAAAAATACTGTATGTGTGTGAGAATGGACCTGTCAGTCATTTGCTGATGATTCATTAAAAGCATAGAACATCTGTTTCCCTCTGTTCTCATCAAAAACAAGAACAGTGCACTTATCTTCCAAAATGTACACTGTCATCTGGACTGACAGCAAACACACACACAGTACATGTTCACACAGCTTTCCTCTACCTTGGGGATGAAGCTGATCTCCCATCCATCGAAGGAAAAGTAGAACGGTTGCCACTGGACCTCCACTGATGTCTCCGTGATGGATTTGAAGACTAAACCATCTGGATTGGAGAAATCTTGAGAGGAAGCCAGAGACATATTATTGTTGGTCAGTGACCCACACAGTCTGTAAATCACTACTACAGCTCTGGCTAACGGTGTCCAATGCTAAACCTCTCTTTTACATTCCATTATTTGTTGTTTTGATCACAAGGCATGAAGCACTAAAGTAATCAAAGCAAATGATTTGAAGCATTAAAAAAAACATCTAAATAAAGTCATTTTTGTTCACTGAGATGTCTAACATAAACACGTTTCACACTAAACACTGAAAACACTTTCCCAGCTTGGATGTGCAGCCACTTTGGCAAGCCAATACTTTAATTTAATAACATGCTAAAATCACTTTTTTCACAGGCAGCCTGGTCCTCATAAGTCTTCCAAGATAATCAAATACTACATTCTATAATCAAGTTAAGCAAAGGCAGCCCAACAAATCATAACATCACTGAAAAATGGTTGCATCAAGCTATATTACCCTAAATTGACTTTATTACTTTCAATTCTGCAATCACTGAAATTAAATTCACTTATCTGTGAAATGGAGGGTATTTTTATCCAGCCAAGAGTGAACTAATGGAAACACACTGTATGTAGCCAGCTGGTGTAGAGAGAATGCAATATTCTGTTTGCTGAATGAATCCGGCTCTCACTTATTAAATGGTGTGGTAGGTTTAAATATAAGCTACTAAGTGCTTCTGATGAGAACATTAATAATTGGTCCTTGTAAATGGACAAAAGAAGAACCCAGTATGGACCTAATGTGTGTTTGTCTAGGTGTGTGTGTGTGTGTGTGTGTGTGTGTGTGTGTGTGTGTGTGTGTGTGTGTGTGTGTGTGTGTGTGTGTGTGTGTGTGTGTGTGTGTGTGTGTGTGTGCATGCGTGCGTGCGTGCGTGCGTGTGTGTGACACAAAGCAGGTGTTATGGGTAGAAATTGCGACCGGTTGGCACAGAGGAGCAGGTGGTATAAAAAAAAAAAGAGAGAGGCAGGATGTGTAAGTATCCACATACGTAAATGGCTGTTTCCGTGTGAGAATGCATTAACAGCCCTGTATGAAGCAGAGCAATTTATGAGATGCTGAATTAAGCTATTGCATTTATTTTCTGTTGGCCGTGGACCAAACATGGCATCAGTGGAACAACCTTTAGGCTCTCATGAGAACATTTAGTCAAAACAACCCAGAGGACTGCACTTACAGGTTGAAACAGTAATGCTGGCAGGGACGCTGATACTGTTGTTAATGACCGCAAACACGTTGATGTTGTACTCGATGCCCGCTCCTATGCCTGAGATAGAGCAGGAAGTGATGTTTCCAGGAAGCCTCATCTCGAGTTGCACACCTGACAGAGAGAGAGGTACAATAAGCAAACATTTGGTACACTTAATAGAATATGTGCAAGCTTTCCAAAACACTTTGAATCAATTGAAACTAATATTACAGCTATGCTAGATCTTAAAGGCCAGATTAGAGGCATACGTACCTCCAGGGCTGCTTGGTGTGTATGTCACTAAGAAATCAGTCAGCACAACTGAACCCTCCCACTCCAGGTCAATAGTGCTATCAGTCACGCCTCGTACCTTTAGGTTCATAGCCGGGGCCACTGGTGAGACAAGGAAAAAGAAAAAAAGCAACTGTTATTGTAAAGAAACTTTTTGTTTGTGTGAGTGTTTAGGTGTCAGTATTTCAGGTTGTACAATGGTGTCATCCAAACAAATAAAGGGGTATCCTACATTAGAGGGGAAACTGCAAAATAATTCAGACTTTTATCTATTTTATTTGTTCTGAATTATTTTTGGGGCTTAAGGCCTTTTTTAAATACGACAGATATAGAAAGGAGGAATGTGGGGAGAGAGAGAGAGTGGGGAATGGCATACAACCACCATCTGCACCACAGTCTTTATAAGAGGTGCAAACTTTACAGTGCTCAGGAAAACAATTCCACCTCCTCCATTCAGGTAGGAAGCTTTGTTCAAAAAGATGAAACTATATCTTATCGTGTAGATATCTTCTTCACACATTCAGACCCAAAACAAGACCCCAAAAAGAACAGAACATCTTTTTGGGGGCGCTTGCGCCTGAAAAATATTAGCGATAAAGGTAGAGAATTAGACCTAGAGACACAGCAGATAGCGGGAGCAAATGAGGCGCAATTTTTGGTGCTAATAGCGATCTCAATCCATTCTTAGTTAAACAGACCTAAGTGCTGTGTACAGGTAGGCTACATCCTCAGATTCTTTATGTTACTCAATTCATATCACCACCATCAATTCTGCATACATCTTGTCTCCTGTGAAGTTTTTAACTTACAGTTTTTGGAGAAGATGATTTACATCAACACTCGTCATTAAGTGCTTTCTTATAAAGAATATTTAAATAGCATCTTAGCAGCACATTCAAAATGCTCAGACTTTTTCGTGTTTTCATACATTTTGGTGAAATTCTTTGTTCTGAAGATAAAATCAATTATCTTATAAAATGGTCAAACAACTTGAGGTGCTTTTCTGTCTGCAGCAGCTCGTGTACTGTAAGTGTTGCCAGTTTTCAGGTCACAGGTGGATCCCTCCATATGCACAGAATCAGGCGGGCTCCTCCTCACACCCAGAATCTGGCAAAGCAATTATGGCTTCTACCATGGACTTCCCTCCTCCCAATGGACCCTCCCTGTCGGCAGGCATGAAGTCCTTTGCTACTGCAGCACCTGGCAGTCCATCCATGGATGAAATCATGCTCTCAAATTCTCCAGTGGTAATAAGATCTGATGGGCCATGACGGAGTAACTGAGGAGCCTTCGAACTCATAAACAGTGTGGATGGAAATTAGACTTACCAGACCAGCAAAGAACATCTTCTGACAAAAATAGGCAGACTTCAGTAATGCCAGTCTTAAATGATTTGCATGTTTCCCCAATATATTTTCTGCACAATGTTTAAATTCAGTACTTGTAAAATAAACTTAATGCTGACTACATTTGTCATTAACTTGCTGACTAAATACAGCCTCTACATCAGTAATCTTCCCACCAAGAGGACAGGTTGGACAGCACTTTGAATGCAACATTCCAGTTTATAGAATAAGCCAGTCATTGTGGTAACAAGAGGCTGAGTGTTACCACGAGAGGGAGAAGCACCGTCATTCATTTGGGCTGAAGTGGAGATAGACGAGCCATAAGCCTGAGAAGTGGTGTTGAATGTAAATGTGGAGGCATAAAATAGAGTGTTTACAGCCCCCACTGTCAAAAACAATGAGGAGGAGGAGGAGGAGGAGGAGGAGGAGGAGGAGGAGGAGGAGGAGGGGAGACAGGTGAAGGACATCAAGAAGAGCAGACAGAAGGTACAAAGAGTTGTAGGTAAAGAAATACAGGATGGATTTATAGAAGGACTGAGGACAAAGGGAACAGGAGAGAAAAAAATGGCAAGATCTGGTCCAGGAGAGAAAATATCTAACATAGAAAGACGGTTAAATGAGAGCGAATAAGGACGAGACAGAGAGAGGAGTAAAGGAGCAGCCAGTGTGATGGTGTGATAAATAACCTCTCACCCACTCATCATCTCTACATCCTGTGTTACAGCACAGCACTGAGTCCTCCTCAGGGGAGCCTTTGGACACTCTCAGTTACTTCTCTCACAAAGTCAACAGACGGGCTCATGCTGTGGTGCAGGTTGCTCATTTTGAAACAGTGAACCTTGCACTGGGGACAACTCCTGCACCATCCATTTACTAGATGTATGTTATCTATTAGACTGGAATATGAGAGCAATGACAAATCAAACAAATGAGCAGTAATCAATGGGATAGAAGGAGAGCGGCTGAATGAGGTCGTTTTTACTCCTAAAGTGACGAACGACTCTCAAGTGAGCACTGAAGAAGAGGTTCCTCTCAAAAGAGCTGGTCAACAATGAAGTGGAACTTTACTGCAGATACAGACGTGATAGAGAGGCACAGAGGATCTCACCTTATTGTTTTTATGTGAGAAGTTATTAACAACCATTTAATTTGAATGCCAAACATTCTTCTATTTTAATTGTCACACAGAACCGGTCCAACCGGAAATCCTATTATCATTTCCCAGAGTGTCAAGAGAGTCTCTGACCTTTGTTATTGGGCTAGTGTCCAACCTCTGCAGCAGATTTCAGCTTGTAACTTGATCTCTCTATTTTTTTTTGGTCCTTGATCTGATTTAAGTTTAAGTTAATTTTACCCTTGGGCTGCCTACAAGGTCTCGGAATAACAAACAGTTTAAATTTACTTCTGTTAGGGTGCAAAATAAAACAGGATCAGCAAAAATGTACCAAAATATGGCAAAGGCAAACCTGAACAAGGCTCTCACATGTATAGATGCCGCTAAATATGAAAAACATCATCTCAAAGCTTAGTGTGTTAAAATGCTTCTCAGCATTAACATTTACAAAAATGCTATTTTGTTAAATCTCGTGAGCTCATTCAAATGTTGAAGGTTTCTGTCCTCTTAACTTATCGAATATTATGAGAGCAATTCACAGGTATGCAGTTCCTCCCATGTTTCAGAAGGGCATTTTGCTGAAGGTTGTTCAAGAATCTCGCCTGGAGTCTTAAAGTCTCATTAGGGTCTAATCAGTATGCTCTCATAGGCAGGTACAGCAGTATCTACTGAACAAAAACCTGAAAAGGTAAAACTAAGTCTGACAACGGAGGTCGGTGCATCATCAGAGGACTGACTTGCCTTCAGGCTGATTTTAGTAATGACATTTCTCCTGTTCATTTTTCTTCCAAGTGATTAAACTGAAACTCTGGGCGTGGAGCACGATATACATATTTATTTATTTAATCGAAAACAAATGATTTTAATCATTCATATTTATAATATTTATCAACTCTTTTGTTTTTCCTCTTGATCTGCACTGTTTCCTAACTCGTATTTTGCTTGAGTTTTCACAACCTTGTAAGGAACAAGCCTGTATCACAAGTGAGTCAGGCTGGAAAACTTGTTTCATAATGCCAAACATTATTGATCCCAGATAAAAGGAATCACAAAGCTGTCTCCAATTTATATTTAAGTCTTTATTCAGTTTATACCGCACAGTTTTTAGTTAAGGCGGCCGCATGTGCCCTCCGCCTTAACTACCTTGCCTTGTAAATCATCATCCATCTGTCCATCCATCATCTATCCATCATCCATCCATCAATCCATCATCATCCATCATCCATCCATCCATCCATCATCCATCCATCCATCCATCATCATTCCATCCATCCATCATCATTCCATCCAACCATCATCATTCCATCCAACCATCATCCATCCATCCATCCATCATCCATCCATCCATCCATCCATCATCATTCCATCCAACCATCATCCATCCATTCATCCATCCATCATCCATCCATCATCCAACCATCATCCATCCAACCATCCATCATCCATCCATCCATCCATCCATAATCCAACCATCAATCCATCATCATTCCATCCATCCATTCATCATCCATCCATCATCAATCCACCCATCCATTATCCATCATCCACCCATCCATCATCCATCATCCATCATCCATCTATCTAAATTAATATCCTCCTGTGTCTCCATGTGAGCTCCAACAGCAGCTGTGGATGCTGTTGGATCAGACCCCAATAGTTTGGGCCGCATGTAATCCGCGAAAACACAACATTTCTCCGTTTCATCTCACCTTGTCTGTGTGATACTGGTATCAGCTGGTGGTTAAAGGTGACAACAATCAGAAATGTATTGTCAGTAACGTAACAGCCTGCTGTAGTCTGTGTAGCTGTGAACTTAACTTAAACTCTTATATAGAGTTCTGTGTGTCTGGATGTAACTCCAGTTCTACATGCGTAGCCCTCTTACAGGCTTCGCTATTGGTTTGCTAATAAATAGGGCCCGACCGATATATTTTTTGATCGATACCGATATTAGGGAGAGAAAAAATCTGATACTGTTATATTTGCAGATATCTTTCTTAGATCTATCTTCGACCTGTAAAGATAGATTGATATATACACATTGATTGCATTATCCCTCAAATGCAGTTATCAAACACTTGTGGAAAAGATATATAATGAAGACAGAATAATCACTTGACTGGAAAGTTACTGCGCATGTACGTGCATCGTATCTACTGTAACACAATGAAACTCAAAATAAATGCTATCTGACTGGTAAATAAATCTAGTAATATATCCCAGTGGCTTTTTTGATGTACTGAACTGTCACACGTCTATCAAAACCCTTTACCATCACAGTTCAACAGTAACTCTATCTACAATACACCTGAGAGAAACACAGCTACTTTATACTGCAGCTTTTCAAAATTGCTACCATTGACTGATCTGCTGTTAAGTCAAACTTGATTGATGCAATTCAGCAGAAAAGAGCCATAAAATAAGGCAATAAAATCCTGCTCTAGAGCAATGCTGAGATTCAAAGGTATGTTAGAAATGTAAACGTCAGTTGTCAATGCTGCTGAGCTCAAACAATGTCGACAACATGAAAATGTCACCCCTACTTTTCCACTGTAGTGTCATGGCTCATGGAAACGATGGAGGAAATCCTCTGCTGTCAAGATTACATGTCGTTCTTCAGCACAAGTTGATCTCTGCTTTGTGGTTGGAATTATTTTCATGTAGAGATATACTGTATCCTACCCCATGCCTGAAATATCCCATTTAAATTCAACAGCCTCCATTATTTCTCATAGTGGGAAGAATATAGGCCACCGTAATTGAAGCAAAAATACAAGCAGCCTTCTTCAGTGTTTGATAACATGAAGCACTTAAGCCTGTCACCCTACAGGTCTCTGGTAATTGAACAGCTTCGTTTTGTATTCAGCAAACTATCCCCTAAAAGCATTGGCTATTTTGTCCTCTAATTGCAAAGGAATAAGCAATTCGGACACCCTCACTAGATATTAAAAGGGAGGTTAGCAAGGGGGGATAGGCCTTTGTAAAATGATTTTTTTCCCCCATCTCTCTGTTGCTCGCTCTCCTCTGTCCATCCTCATCTTTCACTTTGTTGACAGCTGCCTCAAATGGCAGAGGAGGTTCTGATATTTTGGTACAGAGAGCTGTCTCAGCTGTAGCTAATGTGACAGCACCCCACCTACCCGCCCCACGCGCCTGCTGAATGTGACTTTTGACAAATGAATGCTGTTACACCTTCTGCTGTCCAGTGAGTCACATGCCCCGCTACCTGCATTTGAAACCCAGAGGGGGATTGTTTTCCAGGGCCGCACGTACACTAAAGAATGATGGGACTGAAAGCTAACTGTTACAACGGAAGGAGGGATAAAAACTTTGCATTTATAAACCTATGTGACAATTTAGATGTGTCCACTTGTTCTGTACGACTCAAAAAAGGAAACGATATGTCAGGAAAAGGATACGTCAGGATATGATGTCGTCTTCATCTGTATTCCATTAATGCCGTGTAAGGTGGATAGAAAGTGATGTATGGGTGTTTCAAGACATGATTATCCAGGAATTGAGTCTTCTTACAACTGAGAAATTCAGTGTCCTGTTGGATTAATTGTGGCAGGGGGGAGTCTGGCCGCCCACCTAACACCTAACAGCCACATCAATTGAAACACAGTTAACTGAGTTTAGGATGCTCTTAAAATCAATCTTGATGTTTTAAAGGTTAGTTTTTTTAGCTTTAGGAGTAATTTATGGGTAAATATGTTACTGTTTATTAATGTTTTCTATCAAGAGCCACAAATTGGTTTTCTCTGTAAGTACACCATTAAAAGAAAGATCAAGATGGCTTTATAAGATACTCACTGAACTGTAATCTGAAGCAGTGCCAGCACTTGGTGAACAGAAAATGTGCCCCTATTCCAGTAAATCAATCTCTGCAATGGAGGCACTCCATCTAATGTGGCAGTTCTAATTTCAGAAGAAACCTGCTCCGGCCCGAAAACTCTTATAAAACCATGTGCAGGTCACTGTGTGTCAGTCTGAAAGCTGTTTAAGCTGGATTTCTGCTCTGAGTAACTTGATCTTGGTCACACTGACAGCAGGGGTTAAAAATCAATTTGCAGGTTGGAGACCCCCCGTGAATCTCTTAGTAGGAAAATCATATTTTCAATAAAATGTATTAATAAACACACTACAGTAACCCCTGTAGTCATTTTTGTACGTTGCAATTATCAGACAAGGTTTAGCATTACTGGGGAAAGAAGTAACCTGCCAAACGCTCTTTCAGAAAGGAAAACAGGTTCTGAGTTTATGATTCTGCAAAATAAATCACAAACGTTGGACAAACTACTTTTTTTTTTCTCGACATGGTGAGACAGATGTGAAGGATAAAAAGTAATAACCTACCAGAGTTGCAGTCGTCTCCAGCAAAGCCATCCTGGCAGACACAGAACCCATCCTTACAGACGCCCTTCTTGCTGCAGTTGTTGGCACAGTAGACGAGCGAGCAGTCCTCTCCCACATACCCGGGCCGGCACTGGCAGGTCCCGTTGATGCACAGCCCCTGGTCCGAGCAGTCATTGAGACACCTCCCAACCATGCAGTCTTCCCCGGTGAAGGACTCCTCGCACACACACTCCCCGTCGATACACAACCCGCGGCCCGAACAATCTGAAGGGCAGCGTGGCTCCGAGCAGTTGTCGCCTCCAAAGTCACGGTCACACACGCACTCGCCTTCCACACACACCCCCTGGCCGGAGCAGTCGTCTGGACAGCGAGGCTCGGAACAGTTTTTGCCACCCCAACCTTCCTCACAGATGCAGCCACACAGGTCGAAGCTGAAGCTGCCATGGCCGCTGCAGCCTGGGACAAAGTCTAACCGACCTTTGAAAGAAAATACATTTAATAAAGTAATAATAAGGACATCATGTTGCTAAAAAAAAAAGAGAAACAGATGATTCTCTATGCTTGAACAACAAACTGTTGTTTTACTTTATACTTTTACACACTGACTTGCTGATATGAAAAAATAACAAAACTAAACTAGTACCCAACTGATAAATATGACATCCAGTATTGGCCTACAGAGATCTATTGGTGCTGTATTTTCTATTTTTGAAATACAGCTTTTTATAGAACATAATGACAAAAATCTAATGGATGGATCCATTTTGAAATGGTGTCATCATGTAGTTTTTCTAGCAGAGTTTTGGCTGCATTTTTAACAACAATCACTGCTCTGACTGCTACCAATAGCAAAGAGTGACAGCAGGGTTTGGTCGTCATGGGAATAGTTTATAGTTTAATAGTTATTTGTTTAAGCAATGAGCCGTTTAAGTACATTTCCACTGCCATATTGGTGGAAATATGGTCCAAATAGAAATGTCTATTTTCATTGACGCTCAAATAAATCATTATTTGGGCAGTGTGCCTCCTATCAGTCACAGAAAACATCAAAATGTGTGGGTATCTTATTACCCTGGTCTCGTTTTGTGCATTTTCATCTAGCTTCTGTTCTCCTGAGCTGAGCTTTTCTCCCTCATACTGATTCAGATCATGGTGGCTAGAGATAATCATACTCTCTCTGTAGAGATGGAGCATTTTCAGAAAATATTTGAACGGGTCCATTTCTTCAATGGAGCACATCCTTAGCCCAAATTATCCTAATTTCTCCTATAACTCTAGTCTTTTTTGTCCCCTCATATTTGATGGCAGCATCTCCTGAATAGTGAACACACATTTTTAGCAGTACCAAAGGTTTCTCCACACTCTTTAGACCGAGACAGAGCAGCAGCAAAAAGTCGCCCTGCAGCATCAATATTCTGCTGCCGTCTGTCTCCTCTTCATTCATGCTATAAACAGTTTTTCTTGCCTGTTTTACCTTTAGTCTTCTATTTTTTTTTTCCTTTTTGACACATATGAGACAGCCTGCTTAGATTTTTTTTCCTTGCAGCTCTTTTTTTTATATTGCTTTCAGAAGCCTAATAGTTTATGACACAGGGTTGTTTGTGCAAATGTTGCAGGTAAAAGCGCTTATTTAAATAGAAAACAACATCCTCCAGCTTCATCCTTATGCGTCGCTGTCATTCTCTAACGTTACTCACCCATGGCTGAACTCTCCCCACAGCATCCAGATCCACACTGAGCTCTAAGCATGGAAACCTCTCTCTCCAGCATCTCCACTCTGATGGCGAGCTGCTGGATGGTGGTTGAAGTCGGACAGCCGCATGCAGCTTTTGGGATGTTGATGCGGTGAGTGAAAGTCATCTGTAGAGAAATACAAGGTTAGTTAAGAATATTTATCTGCACTAATTTACAATTTTTCCCCCAAAACCTTTCTTTTAAGAATCAAACACTAATCTGTGGCCCTGTAGGCTGAAAAAAGTGCCAGTTAAAACGTAACAATTTTGGTTCTCAGGGACATGAGAGGCCATGTGCAGTTTTCATAGTGTAATGGAAAGTATTAAAAAAACTTACAGGAACATCTTAACCTCCCTACTGATGCATTTTCCAACTCTCTCCAGTAGCACGAGTGCAAGAAATTCAGGTGAGCCTGTGTGACTGTTTGAACTTGTTTATCACAGAGAAGCAAGCGTAGTGCTGACTTTAATGTGAAGTCACTTATTTATAATGTTGTAAGTTAAAAATGTGTCAGGTGTCTTAAAGGAGCAATATGTAACTCTGACGCCAAGCGTTTAAAATGAGTACTGCAGGCCAAATTCAAAACATTGAAAAGAGCTGTCTCCCCTACTCCCTAGAGCTTATACACTCGCTGGAACCTTGAAACCTTTCTGTGTTTCTTACCTCTCTCCATTGTTCAAATCTCCAATATTTCTCCTAGTTTTACCACGTTTCTGGTCGTGGAGCTTATTAGAAAAAATGCAAAGGCTTTTTTTTGGTCAGGTAGAATCAGTTATATCTGAACCAGTTCGCTCTCTTGCTGGCTTTCATTGCTGTAACACCTGTTGGTTTCTCTGTTTGCCATCATTATTATTTAATTTAGTAAGGATCTTACATATTGGACCTTACAAAAATCATTACAGTTTTTGAGTTAGTTCATGTTGTCTGCTGTTCTCCACTGTAGCTGGATGCTTTGTGTTAGTTTGAGAGTGTTTTCATGCAGCTCAGGGCTCACTTGTGTCTTGAGGTAGCAATACTTGCCTTTTGTAAGCACACGCTGAGTTGTCTGTACTGACTGATCGGTATTCAATTTGTACAGTTGTAGTTTTACAGAAAACATCAACACAACAAACAAAAGTGAAGAAAACTTTTATTTGATGACTTTTGAAATGTGAGCTGGCTGTCTGATCCTGTACGTGGAGACGTGCAGAGAGAGCAATACAGGAGTACTGGGGTCTTGTTAGTTTGTTGTTAATGTTTTGATTAGTATGTAAAACAATGTTGTCCATTTAGTTGTTCTGCAACGACCTTTACTCTGAGTAACTACACCTCTCTGTGATGGATGCAATGTGAGAGTTTACTATGTCAGAGCCCATTATAACTTTAATTAATTCTCCATAAAACATCACGTCACTATAAATATCAGTGTAAATGTCTGTGTGTGATTAACAGATGTTTTCTGTTTCCTTACCACAGAAGACAATCTGCATAAATCACACAGTAAGGCTCTTTACATCTCTCTATGTTGATCCTCAAATCTTAGTCACCCACCATGCTTTGATTTCCAATTAAATGAAAATAAAATATGTAAAAATAAAAGAAACATTTACCTGGCTATCAGCATCCAGTGTCTGCTCAGTATATTCTGTTGACCCGGCTGGATCTATTGGACCCTCCATGGGCGGTCTGGAGCCTAGCTCCCCACGAGAACCTGAAATCAGCAATTTGGGCGTGTCTTTATGTGAACAAAATGTGCCTCCAGGACAGCAGATAAGAAGGCTACAGTGAGTTTAAATCCAAACACATGATCGATCAGAAGACCTCACCATCACCTGGGTCAGGTGGTGCGGAGGCGTCCAGGTCCACGGAGCACAGAGACTCCAAGGGAACATTGATGTTGTAGACGTGGTTGAATACCAAAGGTTGCTCCCGCAGTGTCTGGTTGGCGGAGGGTGGTTGATCTCCCCCTGGCGTCTGTCTCCTTACTCTGGTGGTGCGAACCAGCTTGTTGTCTCCTGATGGAGCAGCGTGAATGGCACCCTGGAGAGAGACATGAAATATGAAATACAGAAAAGAAAGGTTTGAGGGTTTGCTTATGTGCTTTATATCTAGTGTTTACAGCATGATGAAGTGAAGCTTCTGTAAGGAACCCAGGGGGTTGACACTTACATGTACTGTAAATGAAGGATTTTCTCACTAGCTGCAAACCAGACGCAGCCATTTTTCACATTAAAAGTGATGGATATTTGCTCAAAATGTGAAAACAGTGAAGTATTTCCAGATTTACTTTATCTGTTAGAAAGTTCAGAGAATTTCTAACATAAAAAAAAGAAGTGCCTTTATGAGGGAACATTTTGGACAAGTGGAAAATACAGGCAGACATCATGGGAAACACAGCATCTTGTATATGAAGTTTGTAAATATCTAAACAATTAAAGCCATTATATAAAGTGTATGATTTTAAAAAAAAACTGAGACCTCTTTATGAGACCATCTGATTATCAGATGTCTTATCGTAACATTAAAACCATTCATAGTCCGAGCAGATCTAATAACACGTCCTTGATATCATGAACTCATGCGTGTACCAGTTTTTTTTCAACATTTCCAATATTTTTCATTCCTTTTTTGTTTTGGATTGTCAAGTGAGAAGCACAGACATGAGAACAGGTATACAAGCTTAGAAGACAAATATTTTAAAGACAGTATAAAATAACTGTTTAATCCAACTTTTTTTAAATCATACTATAATTACCAAGATGAGTTAGCTCTATGTTGCAAAAGAAGAGCACTACCGTTTCTTAATTCCAAGTCTCTGCAGCTCATCAGAAATGACTTTTTGGGATATGCAGATACAAATTAGGACCCTTTTTTTACAACATTCAACAACATTTTTCACTTTAGACCTTCTTAAGTGCCCATTTTGAAAGATCAAGCAACAGTGACCATCGGAGCTAAGTGAATGAAAGATTTCCACTCTGTGCTTGGTGCAGGGTTTTAATGTATGACAGAACATTGAAAACATTAAAAAACATCTAGTCCAAATGAACACTTCTGTACTCAAACTGGCCGAGATTGTGAGTGGAGTTGTGCCCAGAGTCAAGTGATTAACACAGAAGCCAAAAATAGCAGATTAGAGGTAAATAATGAAAACGTCTAAAAAGCCCTGGGACAAAAAGTGGACAAGAGTAATCTGTCCGAACAACTTTTACCTGTAGAGTCAGAAACAGAGCCAAAGCCAGGATCCAGCCTGTTGTGGGCACAATGGCCCTGAGACGCTGCTGTGCCAGTGGCATGCTGGGAACAAACATCACCAGTCGTGTCCTCTCACACCTGAGGAAAAGTGAGAAGGATAAGGAGACCAAAATGAAAGAAGGTTAAGGAGGTAGTATAATGGAGATTGCAGGAATAAAATAATCAGTGACGGTGGTCTTGTTGCATGAAAACGTTAATTCTAGGTTTCAGTGTGGGTGTGTGTGACTGGAATTATACTATACTGTATCTGTTGAAGTGTGTCTATAGTGTGAGTGTGTTCCTGTGTGTTCATTGGGAATCCCACTACAATCAGCCTATCCTCTGTAAATGGAAAATGAATGCCTGTGATCTGATATAATATAATTGGCTTAAGAAGAGGGGGGGGGGGGGGGAGAAAATCTTCTGAGGATTGTGCATCTTGCTAAAAACCTTTGAATGTATTTCAGCGAGCAGTAACAAATATTTGATCTTCCCACTGTGGAGGAATACAGAATTATTACTCAGGGAGAGAGTTGATGGATGGATTTCAGAGGAGACATGGTTTGAGCGATGCCGCTGTAATCCTTCCTCCGTGGAGAGGGGAAGAGAAAGCAGGGACACAGTGGAATAAAAAGCTGCAAGGAAGAAAAACTGATGTGGATCCTTCCAGCTGACTGTCAGCAGAGGAAATGCTCTGGAGAGCTGAAGTTTGCTTTTAATGTGTCTATTTGGATGTATTGAGTTCTGTCAGTACGAGTGAAATCAAACGTCTTACTCAACCAATAAATTGTTTTATAATGTGGGGACATCTGGTCACAAAAGGCTGAACACAAATATACGAGTTGTATGTTTAAGAACATTTCCCTTGTGTAATAGCACCTCCATGTCTGTGTCTGTGTTGGCAGAGAGTTAAGAAAATCATTTCTCTGATGAGCCTGCATTCAAGAGCCTCTTTTATCACAACAATGCATCTAATGTCGGTGGAGCAGACTATTGCTCTCAGCTGGCACCTTTTGTGAGAGCCAGATGGAAGGCTTCTTATCACTCCTAACTGGCTCAGGCTTTTCTTTTTTTCTTTTTTGATCATTTAGGCTGAAAATGTTGAACCATCAGCGTATTTGCACATAAATGAGAAACAGAGAGACTCCCAGTGTTTGTGTGAGTCATGTGTCCTTTCAGGTTCGTCTTACTGCAAAAAAAAAAAATGTTTTTTTGAAAATTGATGCATACTCAATGACCCCGACTTCCTGCTCACTTACTGAAGATTCTTCACTCAGTCGCACTTCAGTTTCAAGATCTGTTTTTCTCACAACAGAGCGCATCCAGCATTTCCAGACCCAGTCGAACAACCTCAGTGTTTGTGAGAGTTTTTGTACGCTCATAAAGAATGTTGACACATGTAGTATATCATACAAAAGACCCATAGTGGAAAGATAGGCAGTCATATGTTATAATCTACAGCATGCCTCGCTTCAGACAGCGCCGCTAATGCTTTTAAAAATGGCTCTGGCCTTGCTGGAATCGACTCCCAACACCGCCTCCTATATATGCTGAAGAGATGGCAAATGTTCTACTTTGAAAAGCTCCTCTGAAGCATGCAGCTGCTGTTTGACACGACACGAGCCGTTTAACCGGTGAATTCCGCAAACAAACGACAAGCATGCAGAGGATGAAAGAGCGAGAAAAGCCAACTGGAACCGTCTTGTTCACAGTCATTAGTTAAAGAAGTGTCCCTTTGGCTAGCTTCAGTAGATGGATCACATGCTTTTAAAGAAGTGATGATGATTTATGGCCCTACATGTATGTTTCACTTCATGTAACAAACATGATGGAAAACTCTTCTCAGGATCAACCATTGGTGTGAAATATGTTTTATACTCACGTCCAACCGATAAGAGCCGATAACAAAGTCAAAGCCCCCGTTTGTTTTTAATACACGAGTTACATTGAATGCAGAACAATAAAGTATTACAGATCTTTAAGATGTTCTGGGGAGAATAATGTGATTCAGTAACAAATTAAAATGAATGGAGAAACACCCTTCAAGGTAAAACTCATTTTGAAACCGAGTTCATGTGCATGTAGTTTACAGGTCTAATTGGAAACCTGGTGTTTGCCTGAAGACGAATTACATTAACAGCTGACCTGCTGTGCACTAACTTAAGACTCTGTACGTAACGCTAATAAAGTGAACTTAATTGACTATAAGTAGAAAACAACTCTGCACCGTTGAGTAGAAAAATGACATTAATTACCTTTTCTTCAGGAAATATTATGCACAACTTTACAGTTACAAAGATCATTATCTGTTAACATTCATTAGTGTGGTTGCTCTCTTGTTGACAAACTGTGTATTGGTTCATCTGTTATTCAGTAGAACAGCATTGATGCATTTGAGGAAATGTAATTGATCTGGAACTCAAATTCACATATTTTAGTTTGCTCACAAATCAGCCATCTGCTGACTGTTCCCCATTAGCTTCAGAATAAGCTTGAAGCTAATCTTCCTGGGCCACACAGGCAGCATTGTGACAATTCATTTTGCACATTCATACAATGAATGACAATACACAAACATCACACAGTTTATATATCACATCTACGGTAAACAAAGAAACAAGAGGCAGAAAGTAAGTGACACAAACTCAATATGAGAATACTAAACAAGAACAGGCTCTGGATGATAACTATGATATCATAAAGGTAAAAAAACATGTCCGCATAGAAAGCACATGACACCATAACACTACAAAGAATTAATATTTATTTACATTTGTTTTCTTGAGTAATGTTTGAAAAGTGATTATTGTATTTTGTCGTTTGATATTATTTGATGGAGATTTGAGGGACGGCCACTGAAAGCTCAAGAACAGCTACTTAATTTTTCTAAACTTAACATGACACTTTTCTGCTTCCTGTAACACAAGCTCTCTCTTCTTACTTATCAGTTGATGTGCATGCTAAAAAGGATGCCAGCAGCTTCATCTCCTTATCTGTCTAATCCGTCTAACTTCACATTTTGCTTTTGTAGTCATTTAAATGTGATCTTTAACTTTAGCTCTTCGGCTAACACTGACACATGGGCAGTGTCCCTGTAAGAAATAAATGTCTCAGCTTGAACCTAAAAGATACCTGATAACATGAACTACTATCAGGACCAAAATCAGTTTTTCCATGTTTTCTTTTCTTGTCCAAATGAAAAAGACACAGAGGTAAAAATAGATGAAACACGAGATAAAAGTGTCATGCAATCTTTTTTATCTCACTATAGACACGAGATAAAGGTCTCTTGCTGTAGGGCGTACTGCTTTTAAACGTGTACCAAATATAGGCCCATACATCCACACAGCCCTATACATAGTCTAACACTGGCAGTGATAAAAGTTGAAAGAGGTTCAAAGTCACAGGATTATACTTTAGTCATTAGGTCACGGTGCAGGCTGATGCCCACGAGCATTTCTATGCACAGGGAGAGAAGGTTTTTTCATGGAGGCTCAATTAAAGACAGACTTTCTCACTCAGAGTGAAGAGATCCACATGCTGCAGGCGCTCAAAACTGGCTTCATTTACTCGTTTTATTTTTAGGAGAGAGCACACACGAGCACACCAACCCTTCCACCCAAGTGCACTGATACACACACCTTCAAATCTTCACTTTTCTTGCATAGACCACAAACATGAAGAGGGAATCATACATGAGAACAAAACCCCCATGTGTCAGGTATCAAGTCGTTTATCCTTTTATTCTCTTCTGCGCTGATGGTAATCAGACCTGTCAGCAAGCAGCCTCTCAATTTACTAACACTTTTAAATGTGTGAATAGAAAGAAGCAATGTCTATGCGTTCATGTCCCCAGCGTATAAACAGTCTGATATAATGTACATGTAGAATAATATACATTCAATGACTGTCAGACAATCCTCTGAAACAATGCTGGCACTTTTTGAATTACCTGGTGTTTTTCTTGAGAGAAATTGGATGAGTTCACCCCCTGTGGCGCTGAAATGAAACTGCCTGTTCCAATTATAATAAAAAAACATCAGGGCCCTTTATGCAAAGAAAAAAGGGTAAAACACTGAGCTCACACAAAGGAGAGCGCTCTGCAAAAATATCAAAACTGTAAAATGAATCACAAAAAACCAGCATGCTTAAAAGTTTGATGTTAAAAAAATAAATCACTTTGATCTTGTCTGCCTTAACTTTTTTCATCTTTGTTAGATTATATTTCTCTGTGAGGTGAGCTTTTGCTTTTTTTGTCCTGAATCTTTGAAAATATCTTTCTCTTTTATCCACAATGTGGTCTACTAGCAGGCGAGTCCATATGAGGAGATGCACAGTGTAATTACACTGAGATACTAATCCAAGCTCTATGGAAGCTTGAAAACGTCTTTATTATTATCTCTCACGCAGCATACAGATGTGGTGCTGGACTTTGGACAAGCTAGGGCTCATTGAAAAATAACTTTCTTGGTTATATTAGGCTCTAGCTTAAGTTCAGCTGGAAGAGTATACATGTACTTTGCATTCACAGTTGTTGATCAATTCTTACTCATGTCTTTCTAGCATGCTAACTTACACTTCCTGCTGTCATCGTCACGGGCTGTCATCGGGAAATCAGCTGTCTCATCGATTCCAATCGCGTGGTTTCTCACCCTCATCGTTAGCCTTCATGCTTTCTTTTTTTTTAATCTGCCTTTAGTTCTTTCATACTGCCATTACGTGCGCCCTTCCACCTCCGCATCACCGCCCAGTCTATACAGAATCTCCACCTCCGCATCACCGCCCAGTCAATACAGAATCATCAGCCCTCAAGGCCGTACACCTCATCTAGGCCCCTGAGATCCTCAGACATGGGCCAGCTGACTGTCCCATGACATTCGGGGGGGGGGGGGGGGGGGAATAGTGCAGAAAAAGGGCTTAATAAATGGAAAGGTAAAAATATTGAAGAAAAATAAAATATATCAATCACTTGTTCACTTTTATACTTCAGATTATCTTGACTTTTTTTATGAACAAACTGATGAAATATTTGAAGGACTAAAGTGTCTGGCATTCATTGAAATGTAGCTGTGGCTCAGCCTCCCTACATATCCTGTTAACAAAGTCAATGTCAGATATTGAAAGAAACATCAGCTTACATTAGTTGTTAGAAAAGCAATAATAGTAAAATACTTCCTTCTTACTAAAGCCCCTCGAGTCATAAAAACATTTACAAACTAATACCAATACATTTGTGTCTCATCTCGTGCAAATATCCCTCAAGGTACGAACGAGCAGTAATGCTACTGTAGCAAACTCAGAAACACACACCATGCCCGCAGGAATGTTTTTGATATTTACATCCAAGCAAAGGGAGGAAAATAGAAGGAGTAAGTGGGAACACATTCAGTATGAACACAAACACATGAAGCTTCAGTTCAGTGGGAGAGAAAAGACATAAATACTGTGATTTGGACATTATAAGGACAATATTGCTGTGACGTTTGACACGACTTAAAAACCACAGAACAAAAGCATCAAGAGAAACAAAGGAGGCTGAAGGGAAAAAGTGCAGAATTCAGGATGGCATACAAAAAAAAACATATGCAATACATATGCCTTGTTGTGCGTGCAAAATCCTCAGAACATCTTGAGTGAAATGCTATAAAAAATAATCTAAATGGATCCATTTTGACTACCAGATATTGCATAACAGCAGCTTTGAGGCATTCATGTCTGTGTTTTCACAGCTGTATCTGGAAACGCACGCAGAAGCTCTAGCCACCTCTTTTTGTTTGCTGCCACCGGCCTGAAATGTCCCTGTTCATGATGCTCAGTGACTAGGTGCTGGGGGGGGGGGGGGGGGGGGGGGGGGGGGGTTCCGGGTGAGCACAACAATTTGATATATTTCCCCCTTGCACAGGTACTTTCTGTGGCAGATGATGCATGTCTTCCTGTCTAAATACCCAGACTCTCCCTTTGTATTCAGCTGATATTTAAAAATGTTCCAAAATTAAATCAGTTTTGTCAATAGTTTTTGGTGGGATAATCATACTTATCATTTTTCATTTTAATTTAATACAAATTGTAAAGTAAAACAAGAAATATACAGTCTCTGGGTGCTCAGAGACTGTATATTCAGTTGGTAGATCAGTTGGTAGATCAGGTGACCCATCTACAGAGGCTACAGTCCTTGTTGCACTGGTCGCTGCTTCAACTCCAAATCAGCAACCATCCTGCCCCCTCTACACCACATGTCCTGTCTCTCTTCAGCCGTCATATCTAATAAATACATAAATAAATTTAAAAAAGAAATGTATAGCATCGACAAAAAAACGACTGAACAGAAACAGTAAAAAAAAGCAAAAAAAACAACAACAAAAAGTCGTCTTTCCCCATATCCTTAATCCAAAACTAGTTAGCTAGCCTTGGTGTGTCATCTTTCCATTCCATGTTCTCTGGGGTCAACATCCTCAAAAAAGCTGGGGCACCAACTTTCATGTATCAGATGTGGCCTGCTACTTCTGACGTAATGCTTAAGATTTGGTACAATGCCCTGTGTGGATAGCCAGCGGCCAAAAGAAGCGTAACTAACCACAAGGACTACATGCATAGACTCTTGGATGAGCATAAAAGGAAACACAGCCCTTGTTTAGCTCTACTGATATGACCTCAGCCCATCTGATTTGGCTTAATAGGACTTGTTTGGCTGTTACAGTAACTCACCATTATCTTGTCCTGCACTGACGTGTTATAAGAGGCAGAGTAAGGTTGTTGGTAACAATCACGCAGTGTGATGAACATTTCACTTTAAGGATTACTGGGATTTGTGGTTGCAAACATCAGGTCAAAGCTCACACTGCAAAGGGGTTTATTGCAGCTTTGTGGCTTTATCTAGCAATGCCCACGCTTGGGAAAATATCCTGTTTAAAAGACGTACTCATTCTACTTATGAGGAATTCATGTTGGCCTTTTTAACCCTGACATACACTCGGTAAACACTTTACAGTACACTTCCATGATAAAGGATAGGACTGGTCTTTTCTCCAGAAAACAACATGTTCTTTAAGGCATTCATTTACCAAGGTGCTGTGTATTTTCACTCTTCAGCTTTACTTTCTTACTTCTGAGTGAACATCTGATGTCATTGTCAGATTTCTTGAATTATCCTGAGGTGAATAACAACGAAAACCTTATTGTGTCTCCTCTCCCCTGCTGTTTCCCTCTGACCTTTCTCCTTGAGAAGTTGTTGTTTTTATATAAAAGATTAATAAATAAAAAAGCTGCCACCAACCACATGGTCACTATATTCACCGCAGAGTCAATACCCTGTACTGTTGCAATATCAGCAACTCTGCATAAGTCAGACATATCTCTAATTTGAATCTTTACTCCAGCACTTACTGAACTTCCTGACCCTGTCTGCATACTAAACATATTCCACTGCAGTCACATTATTCACTGTTAAGAGGAGCTGGCAGTTTGAATTACCAAGTTTACCTCATAAAGTAGCTGTGACTGTATTTCTTCAGAAGAAACATGTTTATTTTAATAAGTCAAATCCAGTGTGGGCTGTGTTGTGACTTTCACTCAGAATAATGAAGGATGAGAGGCAGGCGCAGAGTGGCAACATGTTGTTAAGGATGTGAAGACATTTGTACTTGTTTCAAAGAGACACCAATGTCATTGTGCTTCCTGCACTTCCTGATGTCCATTTACCCAAACCATTTATAAAGAAACTGTATGATAACGTAATTTAAAAAAACATATACTTTTATTTGTGTTAAAGTTGTGAAGCAGATTTAATCATTTGTAACTTTTGGAGAGAAGTAAATGTTGTATTTGTTTGGGACTAATTTAATTCATGAATAAACATGTGTTAAGTGCTCTGATTAGTGTTTTTTATACGTGGGATCAACTCAAAATAAAAATTAAAGTTTTCACATTCATTATCATAACGAAGGAACTTGTTTGAGTGCGGCATTCTCGTCGTTCAATGTTAATTTGATCTGTTTTAACATAGACTGTATTAAGGCAGTGTATGCAGCCTCTGGGTCTGAAAAGTGAAGCCAATGTGTACTTGCCTTAAACCTGCAATCTCTCTAATGTCCAGCAGGGGGCGACCTCTATGGTTGAATTACACAAAGACGTGTCGCAATAGCCATCAAAATGCTGAGAGCGTGCGCTGTACTTAAACTTCTGGGAGCAACGTTTTTCTAGCGAATGCGTCACTGTGTGATCGTGCACTGAATTAGTAGTAAATTGTATGAGCTGTATGGAACATGACCAATCCTCGCACTTATCAGTAAAAATGTTTCCAATGAGTTTATGACTTTAAAATAAAGCTAAAAAGGACATGGTTTGGAGCAGCTACCTGGGATGGACACGTCGTCATATCACAGCAAACTCTCAGCAGTAGGTGTAATGATGTGTATCCCTCCCTCTTGTCAAAAAATGGTTGTCGTCCAAAATGTCAAACTAGAGGCTTCAAAACCATATTTCACTAAATAATGTGGGATTTCAAAGTGGATAATTTAAGTTCTGATGTATATCTTTGCACTTTTCCAGAAAATTAAGCCCTTTGCTTTGGAAGAAAACATTATATCAGGTTTTGTCAGAACTTGGGTAGTCATTTTTCTTGACAAGTAAGAGAGTCCTTCATAAAAAGTGCACACATGTACTTCTTCAACCCACACTGATGCCACTACTGGCTACAAAGTCTAAACGTGAGTTGTGCAAAAGTCATTGCTTAACTCATAGCTACGTTTTCCAAAAAGGTGTTGTTTTGAATCACAGCTCAACTTTTGCTCTGGCTGCACAGCTTGCTCTTACTTTTTATAGGAGGTGTGAAAACTTGTCTTTCACATCTCCTTCGTAGCAGGCAATAAAAAGATGACAGCTTGTTATTACCACAACAGTATTAACAGCTGCAGTGAGCGCTACCCCCTCCATCATCCACAATGATTTTTTTCTCACCACGGATGAGTGAAAGGAGCCGTGACATGTGCGAGTGAATTGTGTTTTGCTCTTCAGTGGAAGGCTGAATTCACAATGGGTCACAACGTTTCTGCACCTGTGGGCCTTTTTTCTTAAAACACTCTGTACTCACTGCAGTTACACTGTAATGGACTTGGAGAATTTACCCTGTGGAAGACGAATCAGATGAGGTTGCTAAAAAAAAAAATATAAAAAACAAAAGGAAAACCTTAAGAAACGGGAAAAAAACATGCAGTGTGCTACAAAATGACTATAATTACAGACAGGAGTGAGAGCTACATGATGATTACGGAGCTTTAATTAATAATGAACAAAACAGACGAGCTGACGAGTGGGTTCAAGAGACAGAAAACAAAGATGAAGAAAAACCAGCCAAACGAGTCTCTGTAATCCAACCAGCTGCATCATGAAACGAGAAACAGCCCCTGAATGCCTCCCCTCCCACACACTGCTCGTGATCACAGACTATCTCTCAATAAATGTGTGTGTAGGTGTGTGTATCTGTGTGTTTTAACAGTTTGGGGACCCACAGGAGATTAGCATCCCCGTTGGATTATGGAAGGGATATGCAAGGGAAAGCTTCATTAACTCTGTGTGTGTGTGTGTGTGTGTGTGTGTGTGTGTGTGTGTGTGTGGGGCATGGCCACAGGGCTTTTTAGACTGTTGCCTCTCTACTAAGTGCTTGCCGTCTGCCCTGTAAAAACATGTTTCCATCTGCGTATGGGGTCTTTTCTCTTCCTGCAGCCACTGGGGGGGGGGGGGGGGGCTCGGTGAGAACAGATAAGTCAACCTTGGAAAAAACATCTGAGTAACTATGCTTTTAGAGCCCCTTTAGGAAGAGAGTGGCCCTAACACCTGGTACTAACAGGTGTATTCTATATTGGAAGCTTAAACTACAGATGTAAACACACTGATCACCCAGGCCACATACGGATATGGTGAGGGACACATTTGTCCACCGTCTCTCCACAGTGTGAATGGAAAGGTAAAACATACATTGACGGGCAGCTTACTCTCAGTATGTAGGACAACAATTAGACATGATTTAATGTTTCATTTGTTTCTCTCTAATTTAAGCTTCTCTGCTTTGTTGCAGAGAAATCCTTTGACTATTATTTCTCATGTCAGTCTCAGCATGTGTAAATGTAGAGTATCCCCCAATTACAGGACAAATTGGCCATTGGATTGAATCAGTAAGGGCCAGTGTACTTCTTTTTTCAATTACAAGTCAATTGTGTGTAGAAATGTGGGAACACAGACGGTGACACTGTGCCTGAACATGGATTAGTCCCAAGAGTCTGCATCACAGTTTTATCAGTTTGTGTCATTAATAGGCTAATTGAAGTTGTTGTAGGCGATGTGTTTTGCGTACAGATCAGGGAAGAAAGATACAATCACAAACACATACTCAAGATGTATTTTGAGACACACTTAGATACCAGGCGTAAACATGTTCATTGAGAATGCTTAGTAAGCACTAGCTGTCTGCACTGCAGCTGTAATTGTAATCTCTAATGCCTCTCCAGATACACACAGTCCCTCAGAATGACACTGTGATCTCTGACCTGGGAGCATCAAGCTATGTTTGTGGTTAAAGCGGCTGCAGGCTGAATGTAGTGCTCACACCTGAACCAGTAGCAGGGAAATTGAAAGATCCACCTGCTGAGATCTTGCCCCTGATCTGCAGCGTTATACTGCTGTGTCATAACATGGAAGTCAAGACAGAGGAGATTGGCAAAATGTGCTTCATTTTTTTTTTCAGTACCTGTTCACTCTTGTCTCCTTATTCACATCTTTTGAGAAAATCACTTTCACTCTCCCCTGGTCGATCTTCTCTTATTTGCTGCTCTTCTTTTCCATTACGGGTAGTTGGCATTTTCATCGTCTTCTTTGATCTTTTTGACAAGGTTTTGTTATCGTCTCTTCACCATTAAAGGTTTTTCTTTTTCCTTAAAAGAGCCTTTTTTCAATCTGCATGGTAAATCAGTTCTTCCAGAGATGTCCTGTAAAATGACATACAGTATCTACAGTTGATCTCAGGCCAGCGCTACTTACTGTAAAGATAGAAATACTAAATGTTCTTACTGCTGAATTTCTTGCTTTCTCTCTTTTTCTGGCAGGAGCCCTGTTGTCCCCTCCTTGCTCGCCCTACTGAAGTAAAGTCATAACCTCCATTTGCACAGGTTAATGTGCAGCCACCTCAACATGAACACAAAACCAATACTAGGCCTTCTTGCGTGGGCGATCCCTCTCTCTCTCCCTCCCTCTCTCTCTCTCTCCCTCACTTGTTCCTCTCATTTGTTCTCTGTCCCTGTTTCTCTTAAAGCTCTTTCTGTCACTCTCTCTCTTCCCTGTAAATTGGACTCTGGCAACATTACGATGCTTTTCTCATTATTCCCATCACTCTGACCAAATTGCCTTGTCTTTCAGGACCATTGGGCTCTGTTCATTGGCTTCCCCCCGCAGCCAGAGGGCTACACGAGTCTTTCTTCTGTTTTCAGGGCTGTTTCATAGCAAAAGATGGGAACAAGAAATGGATTGCATTGTACTACAAACAATACAACCTCAGGCTGCCTGATGACTGCCTGCGCCACACTGTGACTGATTTATCAAGGACGTTGTAAACACATTTTTACAGCAAGCACTGAGATAACACACGGTAAAAAAAGTGCAAAAGAGTCTTTGATCTTCTAAAAGAATTTATGGTTCTGTATATTTTTATTGATTTTTTTTTGTAATACTATTTTGAGCTGAAGTGAAATACCTCCCATTAGAGAGTGTGGGGATACACATATTCAAATGCCTACAGGTTCATTCTACAGTGTATGTCTCTTTTCCAAATGCATTTTATCTTTTATTATCTGCAGTAAATCATAGACCTTAAACAACATGAAGGATACTGCTTCAAAGGATCCAAATACAGTATGAAATGGGTCAGAAAAAAAGCAACATGATGCTATTTCAAATAATAAAAATTGACTTTGGTTTATTTCATGTGTTTGTGTGATCATTCATGTAAAATAAAAACGTTTTATGTAAACAAGATAATTTTCTTATTGAAGTCTTTTACCCAAAATAATCTTGAAAAAGGGGGAGGGGCTATCTATCTATCTATCTCGTTATATTTACATGGCCGGCGTACTGAGCCATGAAATACTCTTCAATCAATAAAGGCAGCAGTCAAGAGTTTTATTTTGAAGGATAGAGGTGTGAGATGAGCAGTAACCCCTCTCCCAGGTGGGTGACACTCCCACAGCTAGGTGTTTGTTCTGCTCTCTGAGTAAACAATAGGGCATGGAGCGAGAAAGCCTGAGCCATATCCCATCAATTTTTTTTTTTTTTTTTTTTAAGATTTATTTTTGGGCTTTTTGTGCCTTTATTGGAGAGATAGGACAGTGGATAGAGTTGGAAATCAGGGAGAGAGAGTGGGGTTCGACATGCGGGAAAGGAGCCACAGGTTGGATTTGAACCTGGGCCACCCGCGTTGAGGACTATAGCCTCCATATATGGGACGCGTGCACTAACCACTGCGCCACCAGCGCCCCCCATCAATGTTTTTAATGTAAAGCACATTGAGTTTTACCTGTGTAATGAAATGTGCTATACAAATAAAATTGACTTGACATCCCCTTCCAAAGGGGCGTGGTCTGACACAGCTCATTTGCATTTAAAGCTACAGACACAGAAACAGCCTGATCTGAGCAGGGCTGAAATTGAGGGGTTTATAGGCATGATCAAATACAGCATCAGAGTGGACTTTGAGCAAGAAACTTCACAGATCTCTGAGACTTATTTAAAAAGATGTAAGATATGTAACCTTTAAGTTTTCCATTTTAAGAATTCATAGTAGCTTAGTGTCATCAGTCTTTTTTGAGCAAAGTAAATATACAGTGCCAGATTTGCAGTTCAAAATTGTGACTGTGGGTTAGAAGAGAGTAGAACCAACACAAGATGCATTCAGATGGACAGAATAACAGGACATAACAGGAAAAAAAGAAAAAAAACTAGCAGCTGGAAGAAGAGACTTGAAGTGGACAGGCCCTTGAAAAGGGGCCCAGGCAACAGAGCGAGTCAGGGACGGATGGACGGATGATGGAGCGTGAGAGGACGCTTAAAAAATTCAGACATTGAAGGTAAATGCTTAAATCTTTTTTGAGTTCCACCAGCTATGAGTCAGGAGGAAGTGAATGGATCTTTTCTTTCTCTCACTGTCTGTAGCAGCTGAATACCCACTGCTTTTCTATTCTGTCCTGACACAATACAAGGCTTTTAGCAAACTCATTTTCCATTTCGGAGCTGCCTGCTGATCGCTGTAGAATGGAAGGAAAGTATGAAATAGAAATAAAATGTACAAAGGTTAAAAGTATTAGTAAACTAAATCAAATGTAGCTTTACACAAAAAGTACTAACAACCGATGTAGAGTGCACAAAAGAGGCATTTCTTTTGATCTCATTGTCTAAATTCTGCTAAAAACTACACAATGTTTAGTTCTTTTACCGCCATCAGACTAAAATATTGCGAGTCATACCGTCTTTATCCATTTAACAAGAAGCATTCACTATTTGTTCCTTTTTGTATTTGTTAAGAATGCATATCAAACTCCTGCCATAGTAATGTATGTCTACTGGTTCATCTGTAAGGTGCACGTTGTCACAGTTTTCGTAGTTTTCAGCTTTCGTTTTTTTAAGCTCATCAAGCCTCAACACTGTCCCTTTAGCTGCATCACATGAGCAGGTGAAGACTTTTCAGCTGATGAGCAGAAATCAGCAGGAGCTCAGCTTGAAGGCCCTGAAGCCCTGCCCAATATCATTTAATAAAAACACAGACTTTCAAAGTTAAGCTGCTATTTAATTTGACTGAATAACGTTGTCCGTCTGTTTGGTAGGGATGAGTCGTCTGAAGGTGATACAGCTCAGGGTAAAAACCTCCTAAACACTGCAAACAAGTTAGAAGTACTGTAGCTCATACTGCTGCCAAAACGACACGTTTGCAGCTGGAGAGTGTTGGGGAAATATTTTTTTTTCACACACCAAACAGATTTATTTTGTTTATGGTTGTAATCTGGGTAAAGGGTGCTTTGGAGAGAGTGGGAGACATCCACCAATGATTTTCCTTTTGAACAATGACATTGAAGGGGCACAAGTTAATCTCAGTTAATGGAGCACCTCCTGTTCAGAGGCTAAAATTCTTGTTGCAGTGAGTTTGATTCCAACCCTTTGCTGCGCTTCACCCCCACTCTCTCCTCCCAATACTAGTTTACAGACATGTATTTTTATCTTAGGAGTCTGAGAGGCAAAACACTTACATAAGGCTTTTAGAAAGATCTATTTCACAATTTGTCTCTCCTCTTCGCTACCTTCATAGAAACACATCAAACAGCCTGTCAGGGAGCTTGACATGCATTCTCTCGTCATCTTCTCTCATTTCTGTCTGCTCAGTCATGACCTAAAACTGAAAATGAACAAAAAAAACTTCAAAAACCTTCTGTCACCTCATGAGCTGTTGTTGTCTGTTGGTCTCCCCTTCTTTCCAGCAAGCCATTTCTCTCCTTTCATCTTCACCTTTCAAAGGCTTCTGCTGCTCGTCGGAAAGAAATGACAATGCATGCTCCTGTACATTTCGAATATAGGAATAGATGAGAATAAAAAAAAGGAGTCATCCTCCTTCCACCTGTGCTGGATGTGCATCTCTCTGTTCTATAATAAGGTGGGTTGAAATGATGTAAAAAAAAAAAAACAGCAACAATCCGAATACCATAAGCTGTGCTGAGACGATAAAGCAGCTAGGGAGGATCAAAAGGATTGACACATGGTTCTGTGCTGCTGTCTGTTTGATGCTGTGACGGCGAGGGAAGAAGTGCTCCAGGCGCACAGGAGGGATTGTATTCAATTACCCAATAAACAGCTCAATGGCACAGAACCTCAATAGGTGTTTATTCTAAAGCCTGAACAACATTATGTTTTATTGACAGGCATTATTATGACTATTGGCTTGTGTTCCTGTTGAATTTATCCCTGACTTCTGTGAGAGCTGTTTTTAAATGTGTAGTAGGTGTTTTAGGATTGGAGAAATATTACAGTAATAGCATATTGTAGTGGTATGTAATCGTGTCACAAGTGTTGAATTAAACACTTGTTTTTGGTAGACTTTTAATAAAGTATGGTAATGGCTAGTATAAACTTCATCTCCTTTGCTCTCCATGTCCTTTAGGAACTTTCTGATTAAATCAAAGAGGTTAAAAAAAACAAGTTGAGCAAGATTTCAATACATCTAATTCAACAATGATATCAATGCTAGCACACTAAACATGGACTGCCATAAAATCAATATTATGAACACAAGTTGCATGACAACCATCTTTCCCTGAAACGACCAAAAACGGTCAACTTATTATAGTACTTGGTTTTTCCCAGATAGATTAGTTGGACCTCAATTATTGAGTGAGGTCAGGTTGAGTCAAACAGGAAAAAAAACATTATTGATAAAGTTATGATTGGACTTGTCTTATTGATTATACTACACGATGTAATGAAAACCTGCCGAGCCTTTCATTACAGATCAAGCTAAAGAGAGAGATTGGTTATTGAAGGGATATGAAAAGTTCCAGTCCTGATTTCAAGGCACGCAATCTGATTGGTCGAGTCTCTTGACAATCAATCGATCAATCTTTATTTGTATGGCGCCAATTCATAACAAATGTTATCTCAAGACATTTTACAAAGAGCAGGTAAAAGACCTGACTCTTTGCTATATTACAAAGACACAACGTTAATCCTTCATGAGCACAGCGCTAAGCAACATTTAGCAAACAGTGGCAAGAAAAAACTTCCTTTCAATCATTTTATAAAGGTATGTCAAAAAGAGGTTTAAAAAGATGTTGGATTTATTACATTTCCACTTTGTAAAAATACCAAGAATTCATCAGTCCTTATCAGAAAGATAGCTCTTGTAGAAGTCCTGACTTTACCTTAGTGTAATGACAACCAGTTCAGAGAAGTAACAATCTAAAAATGTTATTCATTACCCTAAAGACACGTCTTGGATGAGTGCCTAGCTATATCTGAGTTATAAGTCCTTATGAGTCCAAGCACAGCTTGAGATCTGGAGGTAATGCTGCTCTGGTCATTTCACAGTCTAGACAGATGACTGTGGATTATCAAGCTTTCTATATTAGAGCGCTGCAGACTGTCTGATGAGTCTTTAAGAAACTTACTTTGAGGAGAGACAATTCTTTGACTGCATTGTGTTTGTCAGCTTCTTTTTTTGTTTTTCTTTCGTGCATCTTGCTTAAATGTCCATTTCACCTAAAAAGTTCAAATGCATTGTTCTCTACTTAATTAGAATTACATAGCCTCTTCACAGACATGCTCCTGGAAGACCTTCTGTGCCATAACCGTGTTTGTTCGACACGTGTAGAAAAGAGTTGATTACAGTGAAGCATTTTCTTATGTATCCTTTTGTCAGCTAGTTTCTGGATTTGAACAGTTAGATTATCCACTTCTTCAAATCAATTATAATGTTCAATTCAAAGCAGATCAAAATAAAGAAAAAACAGAAGAGCTTTTAAAGTTGTATGGTTAATGAGCTTTCTTTTTTCTATTTGCGAACTCATCTCCTTCGTTATTTAAGGATACAACCAAGAAATAAAAACATACAAACTTTGGTCTCCTTTGATACCACATTTTCAATAACCAAACAATCGCTTTAACATTTTTGATTTTGTTGTAGCGCAGATATTGTTTGAATTTTACAAGTATCAAAGTGTATAATTCTAATATCTTGACAACCTTGGTTAATACACTATTGTTAAACGACGATCTAAAACGCTATTTGTTTCTTCCAGGCATAAAGAAAACCACTCAGGGCTCACTACCATCTTTAAAGGAAAGTTAAAGTTTTAAGAGGTGGGGTCAGACTGTTAATATATCCCGTATTGATCACTCTAACTCAGGGTCAAATTGACAAGGATTCCAGTACAGAGGATAGAAAGGTCAGTCTGAACAGTTCATTATGCTAAATCTCTGTACCAGGACATCAGATGGAGATGGTATCAGTTCCAGGAATTGCTTGGTGGTAGAGATACCGAGGTTCAGTTTGTTAGCAGACAGCTGTCACAGTCACAGACTGCTCTGACTGTTTTTATCAGAGTGGTCCTAACCGGGTGACAGCAGGAATGGAATGAAACCTCATCAGTAAAGGAAGAGCTACTGTATAAAGAAAGAAACAGCATATTTAAAGGGACAGTTAATGTGCCGAGCCTTTATTAAACATTTCCCTGACACTAGAGTTGGGGAGAAACATGGATGACATTGTTTGGTTGACATCGTCTTTTCCAGGTCTGCTTTTACCTCTTAATGTTGCTACTCGTTAGATGGTAGAATTGCACTCTGGGTAGCACAATGGTTGCAAAAAAACAAGCCCCACACATTTTGCGCAGATTTTTAAACTGTTCTTTTAAATGTTCAGAAACTGATATCCTATAAGTCATGACGAAACCCAAATCTTCTCATGTGAGTATGTTCAGTTTTGTTTGAATGCTGTGATATTTATTTTTTCTATTATGGTATGCAAGAAAAAATAATATAGTGTGCTTTACAAAGTTGTTTGTTATGTGCCCAAAAAAACAAGGACAAGATGTAAAATCCATTATATCCAAAAAGCTGTCTCAGGCAAACGTCATGAAAAATCCTGACATCTTAACTCCCAAGATATACACGATGAAACCTGTCTGCAAGTCGAGCAGAAGAAAGAAAGAAAAAAAAGAAGAAGAAAGAATTCACATTCAAAGGTTTTCAAGCAGTTCTCCAGGGTCTGTCTGTCGTCTGTATCGTCGTGTTTCAAATGATTTCTGTGTTGTGTTTTCACAATGTTTACTCCACATTGTGACGACGTTCTCCCAAAGTGCTGGGATATTAGAGTCACTATGTAGCACTTTGGTTGACTTTGTGCGACTGCACTGTCTCTGCAGAATATGTTTGGGTGTGACCAAGATTTACCCACTGGAAGTTGCACTCACACTTATTACTGTATGCATGTTTACATCCTGTCTAACAGCTCGGATTTGTGATCACATGCACTCGAGACAGGATTGTGCAGAACATATCTCTTTACAAGAAGGAGCCATTTGCCTTCTCCTCTTCTGGATGCACCACTGTCCCCCCGGCTCTGCTGCCATAATCAGGACTGACACAGGCACTAGGACCATAATCCCCATTGATTAGAAACCTGAGATCAAAGGCTTCCGCTGCTGTCACTCTCACCTCCAGTCTTCACTCTGCGTATGCTGCTACTTTCTTTGCTCTGCCTTTAGCTTTGTCTTTCTTTTTCCTTGCTTACTTGTGAATGTTTTTTACGTTTCTCTTGAGTTCAGCTTTGCACAGTCTTACACTGCTATTCCAGCCGTCCACTCATGTTTCCTCTCATCTATTGCATCTGTTTCAACAGCTTTTGAATGTTGACACAGAGTCTTTAATTTTTCCACTAAACAGAAGATAATCTGCTCAATCAAAACACCTCAGTCAGAATAAACCAACTCATTCTGAGATAAATATTCTTGAGCATGCTCGCCCACTTCATGTTCAGTAGTTGAGTGGATTCAGACTCATGGCTGGAGCTGCAGGTGGCACGCCTACTTATGCTTAATGAATGCAGGATAAAAAAAACAAGTAAATCACAGAGAAGGTTGGTGTTCAAACAACAGTACAGATATTTTATATCTTGTTTTACCCCACGGTTTTCTATCCTGTCCTTCTTCATTGTACTCCTTGTTTCTGAACTTCCCCTCTATCTTACTGCCCTAGTAGACACTCTCCAAATGATCCATTTTGGTAGATAAGATGTTATATCCCAAAACAGCTTCTCTCATTCATTCAATTTAATGGATTTAATTCTCTACTATGGAAATAAAATCTATTCAAAGAGACACTACTGAACCAGGCTGTGCTCTTTGGTTTAAATGTGTCAAATCAGCATCAAACCACACATAAGAAATCTTTGATCGCTCATCCAGACACACACTATTACAATGGGACACTGTCAAACCAGCTCAAATGTCCAGGTAAGAGACTGAATAATGGTCTGATGATTCAACATGAAAAATTGTGTTGGTCGCAAAGGGACGTAAATGAACTATAAGGTAGAGCATCAGATCAGAAATGTATGGGGAAACAGTCCAATCAAACTCCCATCATGTGTTGTGTTAAGTAATTCATATGCACAAAATAAAGCTGCGTCTGCAAAGACTGCGTGAAAAGCAATGGTTGTGGATAATACACTGAGAGCTCCTCATCATAATCCTGTTTAAACAACTGGCAGCTCTGTAATGACGATAGGAGTTCTGCAGCTCAGGGTGTACCCTGACGACACCTGCCACACTCCTGATAATCACTGTTCAAATTTAAAATCTGTACGGGAGATCTCACTGGGTCTGGTGTGTGAATAGTGGGTCATGGACCTGTTTTGTCAGATCTCAGGGCTGAACATTTGATTAAGTGGCGAGCATAACCTTGTTGCTTACTCCACGAGTAATTAAGCAGAGAAGTGTAGTGTATTCCCAGATCAGGGGTGCAGATGAAATGTAACAATACTTGCTTGGGATGCAATGCATTCTACAAGTAGAGCACAAACATTGTTTCTCTTGCACTTTTGCACTTTCTTGAACTACTAAATGTACAGTATACTACATCAAAGGAAACACCCCAAGTGACCTAGTTAAATCCTGCGTGTGCACCATCTAAGAGGCTGTTAGGGCAGACTAGTTGGTGGATTTTAATTTGGTCTAAAGCTATGACCAGATCATAAGCTTAATGTTAGCGTAATTAACTAACTTATAGCTCAAGGGGCAGAGTTGCAAGGTTTGTGTGACAAAACTAGCCCTAAGGCCAATCAAAACTAGCCCCAAGCCAGCCCAACAGCTCATAAAACCAGCTCATGAACCAGCCTAATGCATTCAAAATAAGCCAGTAAAACCTCTGCCACACCATATTGCCTTTAAAATACAATAGTATTGCTATCATTGCCAAATAAATCAATATTTACAAAATAACAACTTAAAGCTCAGTATACCAGCATGCTAGCATAAACTTTGGTTTGACTGTAGGGCTGGTGATGATGTCTACCAAATTGACATGTGACATTTGTGACACATCACAAAGAAATATAATGTTGCTGTGTGTTTGAGAGGTGGATGAGCTCAACAAACCTAGCCTCAAAGTTAACACAAGCAACAAAACTAAGTGGGTTGGAAAAGAAACAAGAAAACATGACAGGAACAGAGGGCAGCGTGATGCCGGACTGCGTGAAATGGGAAACACAACACACACAACTCAAATACTGCTAGAAACGTAACATGACAAACTGCTCTGCTGCTGTCTGAGACACTTTGGTGCACTGAGATTTTATAACTGCATACAAACAGTAATCACAATTAAACTTTAATTGAATTTGTGAAAATCTGATATTTTCACAACACAGAAGACAAAGGAATAATTAAAAAGTATGTGACTCAGAGGCTGACTTTAATTTTTGGAATTTGTTTTCAATAACTTTAAGAAACTGATTTTGGGAGAATCAGACTTTTGGCCTTTAAGTTTCTTAAAAAAAAGTTTTTCATGTGAGTTAAAAATCATCAATCTTTGGCGGATGAGAAGAAACGTATTTGGTAGAAACAGACATTGAAGGGAAAGAAACAAAGGCCTGCATGTAAATCATATTTGCCTCATCTCTAGCAAAAACTGGAAAAAAAGCAGATTGACTTGATGCATGTATTCACTCTCCTTTTTGTTAGTTAACTTAAACAATTTATTTTTAATCCTGAAAAGAAAGGACTGTGAATCAAGTCCACATGTCAGGGTTTGCCTCTAGTCAGGTACTCATATTTCCAGATGTCTGTGTGTGTTTTTTAAAAGAACGTCTGTGTCTCTCCCATGTGACAGAGAAGTGACCGTCCGCTTGTGTTCCTGTTAGACAGCCAGTTATGGTGATGAATACATACATAGAAATTAGTATAAGATGAGGACTAATTGTCTGATCAGATGTGCTTCAGGTTGATAGATGCACAATAAGCCTGTGCACATGAAGCAGTCATTAAGGAACATTAGAGCATTAAATTGAACATTAGACTATAGCCAGGGGGGGGAAATATGGATGTTCATTAATGCGTCTCCACACGAAGGAGTGAGTGTGTGTCTGTCTGTGAGAACATTACCTCTTCTGTGAGTACTTTGTTCTCTTGTTGCCAGTCTCTGTCTGACTCCGCACCTGTCCGGGAGAAGAGAGGGATTAAATTAGCATTACATCAATTTGACATTTCAAATGCTTTCTCTCTGACTGTAGAAGACCTGCAAAGAATTTGAAATTCAAATTGTTCGGAGGTGAAGACGCTCTAATCTTGGAACCTCTTACATGGCAGAAGTGTTTATCACTCCCACACAATACATAACACCAACTGAGCTGTGTACAAGCAACAGGTAGAAATATACACATGCCTCTTTTATCGTTTTTCTAAATCTCTTGAAAATAAGCAATAAAAGTCAGCATTTACATACAGACAGCAGGCAAACACCGCCTCCAATGCCTTTCTTACAACTATAGAGGAACAATGGGGCACTGCAAGCAAACTTAAGGCACACACGCCTGCAGCTACACAAACAAAATCTTACAAATGAGTGCACACAAGAGCTCATAGAGGCCTGAGTACATTCCCTTCCCCCCCCGCTGAGAAGAACAGGAGCATATCAAGGCTCTTCAATCAAAATGTAAAAAGAAAAAAAAAGCGTTCATTTGCCTTTTCTGGTGTGCTGCTGAGGCTTTTGTGTTGCAGCACACCTCCTGAGGCACACTCAAACACTAAAAACCGAGTCCTGTTAGCCCTTGAGGGCGTCTCGCTCACCCTCTGAGAGATAAAATGACATGCTCTGCTGGCCGGGTTGTTTTTTGTTTTTTTCTTTTACTCAAAGGAATTACCAATTCTCTAAAAATGGTGTTGCTTGCACTTGGGTTTCCTGCAGCAAAGACGCCAGTTTAAATAAACAAAGGAACTTGGCAACACTCAAACATAATGAGAGTTAAAGATACTTATCTCTGTTTGCTCTCGTCGTGATGGAAATCAACTCAAATATTCACACAGTTACACATTTGAGTAACATTTTCTGCAAAAAAAAAGTGCTTAAGTGCAGTGAGGAACTGCAGAGTTGTGTGAACCTTGGGTCCACAAAGTTAGACGTTAGAGTACAAATATATAACAGTTAGAAAAGAATCATCGTTATGGTTAAAAATAAGCAGTAATGATACCTGGAGGAAAGTTAACCTGCTAAGAAGTCTTTTTTTAAATTAAAATAAATGTTTCCAGGGCGCCGGTAGCCTAGTGGCTGGTGTGCCCGCCCCATGTACGGGGGCTGAGGTCCTCATGGCAGGCAGCCAAGGTTCGAGTCCGACCTGTGGCTCTTATCCCGCATATCATTTCCCTCTCTCTCCCTCCCTGATTTCTAACTCTGTCCCTGTCCTATCTATACAATAAAGGCATAAAAAGCCCAAAATATGAACCTTTACAAACAAATGCTTCCTCCTCATAATTAACGGCTGTCCTTTTGGTTAACCTTATCATTACTTAATAAACATCTGAACAGCCAATGTAAACATTACTTCTTTATAGTCTTGTCTTATACCATGTCGAAGTCAAAATAGAGACTTTGGACCATGATGTGTGCTTTCAATGAAATATTGAGCGATTTAAAAAATGCTTTGAGCATTTCCACAAGATTTGTGGCATCTGCTTTCCCTTTTCAAATGTATTCATATGAATGATGTTTCATGAAATCCTGAAAAGACCTATAGTGTTTCCTCTGCAAACACAAACTTTGACTACATGCCTTCAGGAATACTCTGATACCCTGAGACATGGATTCAGAAACATTTGTTGTAGAATAACAGACTCAGAACCATCAAAATGCCTGACAATAACGTGTATTACAACACACTTACCATACATATATTACACAGACCTTATTTCTCACTCCTTTATGCCGTCTCGCTTAGGGAGGAAAAAGTTACAGATGGTTCTGTTTCCTCCCTCAGACGTCTTTGTAGCTGTAGAGCAGCACAGAAGAATGCTTGTGAATGTTAATCATATTATGTTCCTGCAGTTTATTTGCTTGCCAAGCAGCCACTAAAAAGTGCTGCTATCGCAAAAAAAGCTGAGCATAAATAACAATCTTACACAACAGAAACAATGAATGTGTGTAATAAATAATTTGCATCTCGGTTTGAGTCCACCAGAACAAAAGCACAATGTTGTTGTTGTTGTTCTGTTAAAGAAAGTTGGGAAGACAGTTCAACTTATCAAAGTGTAATGATCCCAATGACTGCATCTAACACAGTATGGTGTAAAGGAGTAGGCTGAAGGCATTTCACAGCTCACACCTGCTTCCGTTTTAAGTTCAGGCAGGTAAGCAACCATACCGTAGTAACATCTTTAAATAGCACAGTGAGGCAATGTTATCTCTAAACTGCAAAAAGAATTTGAACTGGACAATTTTACGGTTACGTAAAGTTACTGGCAGTAATTAGTTAAGTACCTGGTGAGAAAAATGTCAAGAAAAGAAAAGCAAGGATCGTACAAATGTGCTTTTTTTTCTTAGCATCAGATGTTTTATTCTGGGCTACTTAAGTAAACCACAATTATTGTCCTTATTTCTATAACACAAGATCTTTCTATACAAAATCTTCCTGGACCATGACATAAATCATATTGACTTATTGAATTGAGGAAGTACAAAAAGCTTTGATGATAGATAGGCAGTATTAAGTTGGGATGGCCCAAAGCTGCAACACACACACACACACACACACACACACACACACACACACACACACACACACACACACACACACACACACACACACACACACACACACACACACACACACACACACACACACACACACACACACACACACACACACACACACACACACACACACACACACACACCACGGTAAGTTTTGGTCTTGTGTGTGAATTACACTCATCTCTCAGTGTGCAATTTTTTTTTATCAGCGGACGAACCCATTTCCGTTGTGTTGATGCAGCAGATGGATTCCCTCCCACTATCCATTCATCACCTGCCACACCAAAAACCTGCCTTTGCCCCCTTTACGCCCATGAAAAATGGCTTTTATACCATCGTTCTCCCCAAAGAACATACAAGTCGTTTACTGTGTCATCAAACAGGTTTCAGCAAATAGTGCTTCTGGAAAGTATTCATTTACTGAATAAAGCTAAAAGATCCCCAAAAACCTTTTAAGCTGAGAATTTAGACCGAAAGGGAAACTCAGAATGTCAAAAAAAAAAGAAGAATCTAAAAGCGTTGTTAAAGTTTAAATTGAGCCAAAAACATAAACCAATGTGATAAAAAGAAGTCACTTTTTGTTTTGGGTAAAAGAGAGACATCTCTTCACTGTGTATTCTTCAACACAAACAAAGCCTCGTGTTTAAATTATTCCATGCATAATAATTAACTTGATAAAGTGTGATTTAATTCAGGAAACAACGTTCATAACTCATGCCCACAGCAAAGAGGGTAAAGGCACAAATATATTTTGTCTTTCTACCGAGGCAATTAGTCAACAGTTGCGATAATGTAGATATATTTCAAATGCCAGGACTAATTTAGAAATTGCTCCACAGCCACAATAAAAAATAATGGAGCCAACACTGTTAGGGACAATGTCAGTGCAATGAGCTCATTTATGGGTGTGCGCGCAGCTGAATGAAACATTTGTTATCTTTGCACAGCAGGAAATGAAAGTTAACTTTACTCCAGGAAGGCTGCTGAGTGTGTGTGTGTGTGTGTGTGTGTGTGTGTGTGTGTGTGTGTGTGTGTGTGTGTGTGTGTGTGTGTGTGTGTGTGTTTGCGTGCGTGCGTGCATGCTTGTGAGCTGAAACTTTAGCAATGGTAGGTACATTTTGGATTTGACATTTACTTTCTCAGTGAAAAGGAGTTATAGTTATAAGAATACTTGAACTATTATAAAACTATATTTAACTGATCCCTCAATTTGGAGGCTGCAATGTTGTCGGGACCGTGGTTACATTGACAAGATGCAGTGTTTCCCCTATATGCATCTAGCAGCGGTGATGCCCTGCTGCTGAAATATGACCACCGCTGCTGTATTTTTTTTTAATTTGAAATAAATTATTAATTTTCTTTGGTAAAATTATGACTCCTCTCGTCTTTTGCAATTACCCAGGAGCCGGGTTATGACAATAGGGTGGTTTTCGGTTGATTATTTTGTCCAATAAATGTTAATAATTACTTTAATGACAAAAATGTTCAAAAAATTGCACGCAACTAAAACATTGCTCCTCTTCACCACCGCTGCTACAACTCCAACCTAGGGGAAACACTGAGATGGCCGACTCCTCCCCTTGCGTATGAAAGCTATTTTAGTCAAGGACTAGAGAGAAGAAGAATAACATACTGCTTATTTGAATGTCACGCAAGTGTTTTTAGATCACGGTCAATTCGCATGCAATGTGCTAACATTAGCCTGCTAACACAACAATGCAGGCCACAGGCCAATGCAGCTCAAGCCAAGGACAAGTTTGTCTGCTGCTTGCACTTAACTGCTTCGTGCAAATGCGAGTGGAGGAGGGTTGGAGGTTGCAGCCAGGGAGAGGAGAGAAAGAAAGTCCGGTTTCTACTCAGGCTCTCATTGGTTATAGAAGCCTAGGAACAGTGAATGGAAGGTCCTGAGAAAGGAAAGTAACACACAGCTTGTAAGACAAGTTCTGGTGACATTTCAAGAGGAGGTACTACTAGTAACAATTTTAATACATCAAATGTAAAAGCTTATTCAAAAAAGAGATACAAAGAAGTAATGAAAAAACATCAGTAATTGTTCAGCCCTGGTTTTCACAACCGGTGCATCCCTATTGGTGTTAGACCAGTTCTTCTAAGTGTACCGTAAGTGTTTTCTTGAGGAAAAGCAGTATAATTTTTTCCAGTGTTTAAGTCAGTATGCTTAATGTAGAAAAATACAGACAATATGGGCAAGGAAAGAGAAAAAATAAACCATAGAAAAACTACATTCACAAATACTGTAAGAAGACACTAGATAAACTGAAACTGACAAAGACACACACAAAGCAAAAGGCAGACATAAGCAGGCTGCAGGTATCTGGCATGACAAACCTGCTGAATCAATCAGCCTTCATGCTGGACTTTTAATTATGACAGAAATAAATCCTACAGAGACATACAGAGGGAGAGACGGGCAGAGAAACAGAGACAAGGTGAGCAGACTGAGAGAAAGTCAACCAAAGAGCGTTAAAACAAGAAAATGAGTGGGAGTGTTGAGTGTGCAGATCCATTTGAATCCAGATGAATTCCCTTGTCAAATTACAAATTAAAAGCCTCTTGCATCATTTGCAAGCAACAAAGTAAAAGCCTTGTAGTGGTGATCAATAGAATAAAACACACAGCTGCTGAACAACTTCCATAATGTACATGTAATGATTAACAATTTCAAAACACAGTGTTTATTTTTTGCTTCCTATAGACTGCGATTTTTGCAATCCGAAAAGTTTACTGCAAGCCACACTGTGGGACACGGATCTAATAACGTTGGGTGCAACATGCATGTACACTGTGCAATGAAGTACCTAGTGAATTGTGGCTGCGAGGCAAGTCAACACTCAGCATTATCAGTGTGCGTCAACCTGATTGAGCTGAGGTTGCCATGGCGTCAGCAGAAAGTGAGCTCTTACCAGTGTGCATGTGCATAGAAAAAGAAGAAAAAAGAGGAGGGATAGTAAAATGTGGACATGGTCGTGGCTACACTTTGGGATGCCTGTGTTGCAAAGAGAGCTTGTAGGTAAGTCACGTTATTGTGAGCATACACTTTGGACAGCTCTGGCGCCTGTGTGGTCGTGCTAAATAGTATGTCATTTCATGCTGCATTTCTATCGTAAATCGTAGAAGCCTTCACATTGTGGGATGACCGTCCTAAATTATGTGTCGCAGGCTATCTTTGGTTGTAAGACCGAGAAATCAGTCATCTTTGATCCCCTCTCACAGTGCAATGTAGGACCACCGTTTGGAGCCACGGCCACAGATATTGCCACGATTGATCATCTTTCATCTGGGACAGCCCAAAATCGTACAGTCTGTGTGAGTCATGTAATAGATATCATTACAGTGCAACAATAACCTGTGAGACAACATCTTTCTTTATACTATTGGAGCCATAAGTTGCTCTTTCTGATAACTGTTCTTAATGTTGGTGATAAATTGTATATAAAACATTTTACAATGTACATGTTAGAGCAAGCAGTCATTTATTAAGTATAGGTACAAAACTGTTTATTGAAGCTTGAGATTATCTAGCAGGCTGCAGGATCCTGTAAAGTAGACCAAGACATACACACATGCCAAAGCTGTAATTCAAACCTTAAAGGCCTGCCGCTTGTTCAATTAGCTCAAAAACAAAAGGCTAAGATTTTTATATTGCAGCACTGAAAGGACCCCACACCATAGGATGGATACTGACATTTTTTCTGACAGAGGTCAGACCACAAGGTCAATGAAGTTGTCACACCCAATTAGAAACCTTTTTTGCAGGTAAGTCCTTCAGAGAAGAAATAACTCAACTTTCACAGCAACATGAAATAGCTGTGTTCTTGTCAGTACTGTATGTCCATCAGGACAACTTTGAAGTGGGATGAACAACTTTTGGGACTAACAACTTCTTAGAAAGAATTAAGCTGCTGATCTACTCAACTGACATTTTCTGCTTGTAATATAACTGCCTACAATTCCAACTGTCACCAGGACACGGTATTTTTGAATATTTTCAGTAGGGATGTGAGCAATTAGTGGACTAAAAGATTAAAAGTTTCATATCCATTAGTAGGCACCAGCATTACTTGTCTGTTTAACTAAAGCTCTACTACCTGGATGTAAACCGGCACAGGACTGATGGTATCTTGTAGGAGCAGCATTGATCTTGAACATTTTGATAAAGTTGTACGTAAGGAGCGATTCGTAACCACATCAAGCGAAGGCATGTAGATGTTAGCCTGCTAGGAGGGATAGGCGGTGCTAGCACTGCTTACGTTAGCCACACTCGGCAAACGAATTCGACATAGTTGACTCACAGAGTAATGCGTGCTGCAGATCACCACACATTTCAGCTGCTAAATCCATTAATTCTGGTGTTTGATAACCTGTGTAAGACGGCAATTAAAAGGCTGCATGCAATATTATTTGGACAGTGTTTAGCCGTGTTAAATGATTTGTGCTCATTTTTACAGCTTTAAGTGTTTTCGTGTTTTAGACTAGTCAAATAGTCTGAATTTAAATTTCCGTTTAATCATCAAGGAGATTAGTCGCTATGGGAACATCCCTAAATATGAGTATAGAAAATATTATTATGAACCATGTCAATCAAATCAAGACAATGGTTTGGCTGAGGATCATGAGGCACTTTGATATATAAATTCATGTTGCTGCCGAGGACATATAAATACGATTATAAGTAAATGTAGCCTGACAGTGTTACTTGGGTTTAATCCATCACCTTTTCTATATTGCTTATCCACTGAATAAGCAATATGAAAGAGTGGATAAATAATGAAGTAAATAAAGTATCTGATCTGTTTGTCATGTATCACTGCAGATACAGAACTCTTGTACTTCTTTGCAGTGATTTTTGCCTTATTGGATAGGACAGCTGAAGAAAAACAGGAAACGTTGGGAGAAGAGAGTGGGGGGATGATATCCAGCAAAGGGCCTAGGCTGGATTCAAACCCATGCCTGCTGCGACAAGGATTATAGCCCCTGTTCATGGGTGTGCGTCATAACCACTAGGGTGTCCGGTGGCCCCGAGTCAGAAACTCTTTTCTGAAGGTAAATCTCATCTGTGCAGAGAGTGATAGAACTGTACTGTTTCTTAAATTAATAAACAAAAGAAACCACCACTGAGTTGTCTCCAAAAAAAATGTGGTCGTTTGAGATTTGACAGGCACCACATAGACAGTTTATCTTAATACGCTTTTCTTCGTATACCATACAGCAAAGTGGCCAGAGATAAGCATGTTTCTGATTTTATTTAGAGACACAGTACATCTACCAACACAGAATTAGCAGAAAGCAAAGAGAAAAACAAATCATTAAAAGGTTTGTAAAATAAGGTCTAGAAAATTTCATGAATACTCCCACCTCTTAAAAATACTTCAAAAAGCTTCTCACAAAAGCTTTGTGTGTTTGTTGAGACCTGATCTCACTGCAGAAAAGAAACTCAAAGTGTCACTTTGCTCTCTTTTTGGCTGCAACAGCACACTCACACATCTCATCCACTCAGCAACACATGCTGTATATTACACACTTTATAATACACACAGAATCCACACTTCTCCCCAGTCGGTCTTTCTCTGCATCTATCTCTGTCTGTCTCTCTCTCTCACCCACACACAAGCACACACACACACACACACACACACACACACACACACACACACACAAGCACACATTCATCTGCCTTTAAAGACAGCCCAGTGCAGGTCAGAGCAGTGCAGAGAGGTTAGAGCTGCCGGTCTGGCCGCGGATATCCAGGAGGATGATGGGGATTGTGAAGAGAGCGTGAGAGAGAGTTGGTGAGCACCACTCAATCAATTCCTATTGAATCTCTCTCCAGTGGGAACATGATAAGCGATGCAGACCTACGGGATATAACAAGCTGTAGCATTTCTTTATATTGAAGGGAAACAGCCGACTGGGGCTTACGCTAAATGTTCAAATTGCTTCACAGTGCGTTTTCTGACTGTTGCAGCATTTGATTAAATCCAGATTTTATGAAGCAATGAGATTCTTTTACAAGCCCATAATAATCACATTCATTTCAAACCCTTAAATTATACTCAGCTAGATGTGAAAGTGCAGTATAATATTCACACAGCTGCACCCTTGTTATGCCTTTGATGGCATTCAGATAGTAAGTAAGCACTTACAGTATATTGAGTCAACATTGCTCCATTTAAAGCCATTTTGGTCAATTTTCCTCACCACAGAAAATGTATTAGATCAGTCAGACAGGAGTAAACACACTGAAACTCAGTGGGATCCAGAATTAAAGGCTCTGTGGGTATACATGACAAAGAAAATATTATTTGGCTGAAAACCAAACAAGAAAAAAAACAAATGAAGCTAGGGAAGGCATTTAAATATTTTAAATGTGTTAAAAGTTCTGCAGGCTTAACCATGCACCCCGAATTTTGAGCAGTTAAAAATTCAAAACACAAAACAATACTGGCAAGAATTTAGTAAATTGGGTCCCAGGGAGGTTAATCGCATTCTAAATGAGGAAAAAATCGAGAGAAAAAAAGCAAGGGTACCACTCCCGCATTACAGGCTAAGAATTTATAATCAAGAATTTGATGGTTAAAATATTCTTTGTATTTATTTTTTTATACATTTCTGGACAAAAATGGATTACGGTCAGTGGCAATGTGACCAAAGAAAGATGTTGGCTTATTTAATAGAGTTCAAATAAAGCTTCATTTATGATCAACAACAGCAACGTCACGCTGTGACAGTAGAGGATCTTTGAGATCAACTTTTAAAGTGCTATGAGCCGTGATAATGATCTCCAAATTAAAAGCAAAGGCATACCTCACTGATATTTTGTAGCTGTAATCTGTTTAAATGTGTAAATTGGTTCTGAAGCTGAAAACTGTTAAGGAGCTGATACCTGATTCGACTGTAAGGTACTTCAGAGAGACGGATGCGTGCTCAGCTGTGTGAGTGCTGCAGATGAACTCTAATCTTTTCTTTTGAGCTACAGACTTTCCAATAATCTCAGGAGATGGCTCTGCTTTCCGATGAGCAATGCCGCTTTTGGTAAGTAAGAAAAGGCTTCGATAAAAGTTTTTCTATTACCTAAGTTATTCAAGCAAAACCTGTGAATCGACTCTGCATCTTTCCTGAAACCTTTTCATACGTTTAAAGTCATCTGTTTGAATACTGGTTTCTGTGAGAAATGTTTAAAAGCTGCAAAGCGAGGGCAGGCATTTGCTCTCTCGCAACACAATTTTCAATGTCAACTTTATTTTAGGCCTTCAGTGTTGGGGGTTACTGCTGTTACAGGGTGTTAAGACAAACACACATCAATTGAGTATCATTTCACTGTTGTATCTAAAGCACTTTTTCAAGGCTTTGTCTGAGCACGGATGCTATCATTTGAACTTTATTGGAGAATTATGTCATGATGCAACAGTACAACGTACCAGGAGTCCACTTTTACGTATCACATGTTGAGAGTAAGGAGAGCTAACCCAGACTCCATATGAAGAGTGAGTTTATCAACAACATGATTGCTGCACTCATATTTATTCAGGCAGATGCTGGACACAAGTTGGACAAATACTGTGTAAAAGAACAAACGAATAGTCTGACAGTATGGCAGGAAGGTAAAATAATCAGCTTCTTGTTGCCCATTCAGAATACGCATGGAGAGATACAAAAATAATTTGTTGTGCTGTCAACAGTCTTCCTAACCAAGCGTGAAAGCAGCATGTTTCATCCTACAGAGAGAGTGAAGACGATGTGAAATCGTATAGATAACCACTATAATCACAAGTTTTTAGACCTGCTATAAACAAATATGCAAGTACACGTAACGTTTAGGTTGTATGGGCTACTGTTTCAGTGTTATCTCATGCAGAATTGATACTTACATCAAACATGAACGCATTTCTTTAGGTGGACCCCGGCTTTTAGCAATACGGTTTTAAATGCTGCAAATACTTCATGTTCACTGTAACCCATTCTCCAATTTGAGTTCACCCACCCGTTTAAGTTAAGCACACTTTCTAAAACGGAACATGCAGTATGACTCATGAGCTAGCAACTACCTCAAGATGTTTCGTCTTCCTTGGGACGTGATGTCAGGCAGTCTGGCCGAGTTACAGAGACATCTCTGCTCATGAATCTGGCCCAACAATTTAGTAGAGGATTCAAAATAGTCAAACGTTATCTTGTGAAAACCAGATGAAAAATGTGCACCAGCTTCTCTCCCGTCTTGTGTTTATTTTTCGCTCTCCCCACACTTTCCCAAGATGCCTATTTCTGTGCCGTCATCCTGCTTCAGTGATATTTGTTAGACACAGAACAGAGATCAAGAGTGCTCCTGCATTGATTCTTTTGCTTTGTTATGACACTAAATTTTGCTTCGGTGCTCTCTGCTGAATGAACAAACCACAAATGTACTCACACACACACATCGACAAACTATGAAAGATAGCTCTGAGCGCATAACTTGATTCAAGATCATTTGTTATTTTGAGACTATTGATTTGTGTGTTACGTAATGAGACAAGTCCCTTTCAGAAGCATCACTACAGCAATCCATTTGGCCATGCACTCCCATTCATTGCATCTCTAACGATGAGATCAATACGTCTTCAAAGAGTCTGACGATACATAAATAGTTATTATCCAGAAAAGAATAAAAGAGAAAACAACTGTGACACAATAGCTGCTGTATTATGTCAGGTTTTAAAAGCACACAGCTCCCCTGAACATCATCCATCATCCCAACATCTCGAAACTAAGATGAATACATTATTCTATTTTTAGGGAAGGATTTGGTGGGGTCTCAGTATGTGCCTTCATTATCCTGTGGGGGGGGGGGGAATGGTCTGGTTTATATGTAAGGCAGCAAATCAGCCAATCAGCAGGGAACGTCATTTACAGATGGGGTCACAAGTAATGGAAAGTCATTTTCACCAGGGGCTGTTTTCCATGTAGAGTAGCTACCACGCAGCTAGCTCAACTAGGACAAATAGCTGCCTCCTGCACAAATCACTACAGTAACCTAGACTAAGAAGCCCCAGCTGAGGGCTGCGGATGCTTAAATGTTTCCCCTGGTCGTAGACAAAGTACTGAGAACAATCTGCAGTGTAAGACAAGGACATCTGGTTTCATACAGATCTGTATTTGGGAGAATCTGCTGCCTTAATTTTTTTTAATCAGTTGATATAGTGATGGAAGGATTTATTGATTGAACATTCATCAGACCTCAGCTTGAATACTATTTAGGGCAAATGTCCAATAAAGGAAAAGCCCTTTAGCGAGAAAAAAAATGACCTATGCATTATTGATGCAGCTAATGGTGACAGAAGTGTTTGGGTTGGACATTCACACATTAGTGTCGGGAGCTTTGACACAGTAAGTGACAGCTGGATTGGTGAAGCTGTGGTGTCGGTTTTGGTTCAGCTGAGACGAGAATTGTGATTAAGTAAGTACAGCTTGAGTAAGAAATCCTTTAATTTGAAGGCATCTCTGATATCAATATCTATACAAGTACAGCTAACAATTTGCTCTTGGATGTCTTCTCTCAATTCCAACCTTATTTTCCTTTCATATTATATTCCGACCATAAACAATGTCAACTGCTGGAAAAGGAAGTCCATTATTGCCAATGGCTACACCAGAAGCCCTGATCAGTTGGTCGTTGCATCCAGAGGCTTTACCATCACCAGACAAAAGCAAAGGGCTTCTGAGATTGGCTACGTGATGACTAATGAGCCACTGTCTTCTTTTTTGGGAGAAACAGATTGCACCGCTAGAAGCTGACTTAAAGTGGATGATGTGAAACAAAACAAACTACAAAATGTGTGGATGAATCATACAAGAGAGGAGTAGCTTAATATTTCATTCAGGAGTATTAAATAAAACAACAGAAACATTCAGGAGTGAAGCAGTCTTTCTGATTCAAATGTTTTTTTCTACTTGTCCTGAAACTGCTGTTCCTCGTGTTTGCTGCTTGTTGGAATCATTTACAATATCATGCTGTGTGCGTGTAAGGAAAATCTAGGTTTTGGATTTAATTAGCAAAGCAAGAGTGATGTCCTGACTTGCTGCTGTTGGCTTTTTATAAACAACCCAAATGATTATGCTGCAGTATTTATATCATTTCAGAGATTCTTTTGTTTGAACTCTTTATTCCAGTAAAAGCCCAGGTGTATGAGATGCTATAGAAAAAAGGGAGAAAATCTATAAATCTATGTCAACACCCATGAGACCAGCAGGAGTCTCAGCGTTAGGCAGACCTACCGTATTACTAGGTCTTAAAGTTCACTTGTCTGCATTCCTGTGTGCATTCTCTCTGAAATTCAGTGTCACTTGGATCTGTGTTGAATTGAGGTTATACCTCTCGTCCTTGTCAGAGTTAAACCAAAACTTTATCACAAGTTAACAACTCTAATTTGTACATTACAGATCATCAGTAGTCTCAGTTGTAGCATAAGTGTTGACATGATGCAGGGTAATGTTCACTAATGATGACAGCATCTTCTTTTTTAAATTGTTCCAAATGAGGAGAGAGTATTTGCAGCAGCCAGGCGGCCAGACGGAGATAAAGGCGCTGCGTCCTTTTTCCGAGCATTCCGCCTTATTTGTGCAGCCGCTCCGAGCGCTTTAGCTGAAAATCTTTCAAGTTTTCGGACAGGTGCTGCCACCAGCGTTTTTTTGCCCGGAGAAAAACGCCAGGTGGACACTGGGCCTTACACTACACCGTTTAATCAGAAACAAAAATGTCTAAAGATTGCTGAAGACAAAAAGCCAAACCGAAGTTAACATTGTCTTTGGAAATCTTCTTTGTGAGTGTCTAACTTTACATGTTGCACGACAAACACCTTGAGGTATTTTATAATAGCTAGGTCTTTTAAACAAAATCAAAAAAGCTGAGCAGCTGCAAAAAGGAAAATGGGACAAACAGAACAGAAGGTGTTTACAGAATAGTTTAGCGTGATTCTTGTCACAAATGTCAAAAATGCCACACAGACCCTCAGTGTCTCTTATCCACAGAAGAAGAAGAATGAAGTGCACACAGTGTGAGAGTAAATAAAGCAAATTAAAGCTTCCCTTAAATCAAAAAACATGAATGGCTTCAACTAGATAATGAGTGCCTCTTAACAGTTCAGCAGTAAAGCAAGTAATTGCTTTTTCATGGGCTCAAGATTTTGAATTTCTATCATGTGGTGAGACTAACAAAATCCAATCACATGGATAGCAATTAAACTCTTCAGTGAACTTCTGACATGGTTCAGTTCCGAGGTAATCACATAACTTAGTCTGATCTATACTTAATTACCTCCCAGGAAGTCAATGATGTTTTTTTTAGTATGAAGCCTTGCTAAAGTTTTCTTGAATGTTCTGCTGCTGTGGTCAGAACCTGCAACTTTACATCAAGTCAAACAGTAGTTGTATTCAGCAGAGCTTTGAGGAGATACTGCAGGGTCATATAAACGCGGCGCTCAGTGCAGTTACAACTTCCTTTCACAGCTCACACATTCACCCAAAATAAAAACCACACGTTAACATTGTGCCAAAAAAAAAGACTGTCACTGAGATCCTTTAATAAAAGGTTATTCCTGGTGTTTGTGTTGGATGTTGAGGAATTGTTTTTTGGATATTAGGGGAGCTTGTTAACATTTGCTCTGGCAAAGTTTTGAAGTCAGTAATATATTAGCCAGTTTATAAGAAGCAGGAGGATATTTTAATGATAATTCCATGGTTGCATGTAAAAGTGCTGAATCAGCAAAGATGCATAAAGAAAATAATTAACTGAAGAACATTCATGCTAGAATGGACAGTAACAGAGGCTATCCTCCTTCAAAACAGGTACGTCATATGTCTCCTTGTTCCATGAAATACAGCGTGAGATATGGCCGAGTATCATGGAGGTCACAGTGGACATATTTGAGAAACCAGCTAAAAGCTTTGCTCGTGAACTAAAACAAGCTGTTGGCTGTATATTTTTTTAGGCACTACATTTAAAGGGAATGTCAATAACCTTTTCTTTGCCACCAAATTATTTGATGCTTTTCTAAAGGCTACTTATGTCCACATAGTAGTGACATTTGAAAGGGATATCTATTGTCTCAGATGTCAAGGTGCTAAACAGGCGGCCGTGTTATTTTAAAGTTTGGGCCCTTGGAAATAACAGGTTTGTGTCCTCTGCGTACCACCAGAGAAGGGCTGAATACAGGAGGGATCCAAGCAATCCTTTTGTTTCCCGCTGTTTCCATTTTTGATTCGGTCTGAGTCACCCTGTGACCGCTTCCATATGGTGGCCTGTTCAACAGCGAGAGCAGATTGCATTATTGGACCGGTCACAGCGAATGGTTGCTGCTAACAAGTTGCTGCCCCCCTATGACCCCCTTTTTTTTTGTGAGTGTGTATTTTGCTGTGTGTCTATTTGGATGTTTTTGTGTGTGTGTGCATGTGTTTGTCTGCATGACCCTGAGTGACTTGTTTCCAATAAGGAAATGAAATCCATTGTGGGACACACACACACACACACACACACACACACACACGCACACGCACACGCACACGCACACACACACACACACACCCCTCAGCAAACCATTTTCCTTTATTACTTCACCTGCACTTCCTTGAGCCAGTGGGTGTGCTCCCACGCTGCAACCAACTCCCAGACAAGCCCCGGCAGCATCTGTCTTGTCGACAGAAGTGCTGAGTGGCTATTACTTCTCAGCCAACCACATAAAAACCACAGCAATTAAATGCTATTGGGCCATTCGACTTTGTCTTCTTACAGGAAAAAAGAAAGGGAGTGAGCGAGCGAGAAAAGAAAGGCAGAGAAGAAAGTGGAGGTGAAAGCAGGAAAGAAAAGACAGACCTCAAGTGATGCTGCTTTAAAGACAGAAAGATCTTTATGACGCTAGTTTGAAATGTAAAAGTAGACTGTTAAAGTAGCTGTGAAATTAAACTTGATGAATTACGGTTCCTGTCCTCAGAGGAATATGAGAGAGCTCCTTAACTAAGGTTTAATGGGAAGTAAAAGTAGACAGCAGCATGGGAGTTTCAGAAAGGTCTCCACTTTTAACTAGATTTATAGTGAAAGTGATTCTGCTGGAGCTGCATTGTTATTCTGCCCTCAAGAAATAAGCTTAAATCATATTCTGTGCTCTTCACAGAAACTCAACTGAGAAACACTTTTTGAGTTACAACTTTTTTAATCTATTTTACAAAACTGAAGAAAATGGCTCAGACAGGTCAATGCCAATGCTGTTGTAGAATGGAGCGTAGTTTTAATGTGCACACCTTTTCTATGAAAAGAACAAGAACACAAAGATTAAATCAAATCAGATGCTGACTTGGATTCAAAACGAATATGCCCACGAGGCTCCTGCTGGGACTTCAGGATTATTTTAATGCAGCTGAGAACATTTCTTTAACTTGTGAACAAATGCCAGAAAGACAGCATGGTTTAAACGTGGCTCTGTTGCATGTTCAATGATTAATCTACTAGTCAACTTAATCTGGTCAATATACCGTACCATTCTATATCTTAGTCTGGGCCCCATTTACCGCATTTACAATTTCATCTAGTAAGCTATATGTAAGCGTTGATAGGCTCAGGTAACACTGGGTTTTCCTTCTAACTAAACATTTTTGGAGTACAACTGTGTTAACTCTGAATGTGTCATCATGTACAGTACAGATACAACTCTTCTATCAGGACACCATGTGAACTTTAGATTTCTTCAATAATGTCATTTGTCTCCATGATCTTCAGTAAAGGAGATAACTCCCTGAATTAATCACCGCAAAATACATCATAAAAAAAACCGAAATAAAGTTCAGTTACTTATTTAAAGCTAAAAAATAAATAAAAAAAGTGCTAATGCTAAGCTAGCCTGTAGCTAACTGCCGTTTTAGAGCACCATGTTTTCTCCTATTTGACTTAGATCCTTGTTCTCTAACCTGCCATCATGTTTAGTGCTCTATAATAAACTCAGCGAGTCCAAACTAAACTTTATGCAAACAGAGCTGTGTTCTTCTCCGTGTGATGTAGTGAGAGCATTATTGCCAACAATACAGTCAATCCTGCTACTGTTGTTGCTGCCACAATGGCAGACTGTGCCCATTCATCACGGCCTGTCTACATACGCGCCCAAAGACTAAAAATAAACGTCTCCAACCTCTGGGTAATCAGGGCGGGAATGTAGGTACACGGCTCAGAAAAAAAGGCATGACAATCAGTGAACTTGCACTGAAATTACAAATGGCCGCCTGTCTCATTAGCCAAGCAAATCACATTAGATTTCCTTGAGAAGCCTAATATAGATGCTGCACTGCGTGGCCCTCTCTCTTACAATCAGTCGTCCTATCCATCTTTCCCTCCGTCTCTTGACGTGTCCCCTCACTTTCTTAATGTGTCTTTTTCAAACTAACTTTCCTTCTTCTTTCTCCTCTTTCACCTTTTGTCTCTTTGCCTTTCTGTACTCGGGTCTCTGTCTCTGACTGAGTCGCTCTGTCTTTGTCACTTTCTCTCTCTGCTGACCAGACAGATATATTCAAATGGAAGTTAAGGACAAGGTGTTGCATTATTCAGACCTCTCACAGGAATGGGAGTGAGGAACAATGACAGGCAAATTCCCATTAAAGCAGGCCATTTGCAGGGACAACAAATCCACTGTAAGCAGGTAGCAGCATGCAGGGGACATGTTTGCACATTCACACGGAAAAGAACATTCATATTTTATTCTAGTTTATGTTTCTTGTACTAGACAGCGCTTACCCAAAGTCATAATAAATCACATAACCATTTCATACATGGAGACAATGGGCTGAGTCTATCGAAGACCAAGAATGACACCTTTGAGTTTTGAACATCAAGCTCATAGTTATTGTAGACAAATGTGTGCTATGAGATCAGGGGCCAAAACTGAGCATCCACTTAGAAGACAATCAGACAGCGAGGCTGCACTGAACCTCGGAGGAAGTATTTGTCGCCTCATAAACTTGAGTAAAAAAAAGTGAAAACGGAGCCAACATCCTCAGTATCGTCAAACTTCCTCACATCATTCTGACGGGTCACCTCAAAACATATCAGTGTGCTTGTGAGTGAATCAGGCTATCTTTAATGAGTAAGTCCAAGGTCTCTTAAACTGAAAGCTTTTTTACACTGCCAACACCATTGTGTTATTAAAACAAAGTAATACGTGGCATGTCTCTCTTCATAAAGAATCTCTTTAAAAAGATGTTGCGTTAGAAGTGACAAACAGCAGCTCTATTTTCAGAGGAGCCAAACTTTGATTGTTCATTTTATAACCTTCGTTATTAGTTGTTGTAATTATGTTTCGACAAGGAAACAGAGGTAGATGCTATTTTGAGATTTTAATTTCAGTTTTATATTAATTCTATGTTGGAATGAACCAGCTGTTTTTTTTAATGATCATGTGAACTTTCCATTCTTTTGAAATCAACATAAAGTCATTTCAATATCTGCAAAGTAAGCATTACAACACCAGTCATTAATGGATGTTTAAGGTCCTTATTGAATCGCATCAACCAACACTTTGTTACTAAAAACACGGAAGCAGACTGGCTGATCAATTGTAGCACTCTTTCTGACCTTCTGACATAGTGATCTGTTTAGACCACAGAGAGGGAAATCTTGTGATTTCATCCTATGAGAACAAACAGTTTGTCAATAGCCTTCGGCTATCTCGATGTGCAAGTAAGCAAACTGTTGCCCCCGGCCAGATCGATGTTTCTCGATTAGGCTGCCAGGGCCAGGAGGAATGCAGCCATTTTCCTATTCGTCAGCAACAGAGACTAATTCTCATTTAACACAGACGCATTGAAATATGCAGAAACACACACTGATACACACACCTTAACACAAAAAGACGTACTGATGTCACAGACATCACTGACATGCAGACGTCATCCGTCCTGTGGCATTTAGCACAGACGTCAAATAGTGTAGGGCCCTGCTGGAAATCAATGGGCATTTGCAACAATCAATGGCCGGGTTCCTATGAGAACTAATTAGAAAGGCAAACACGCAGCACCTCCTCTTTCCTCCTCTCTTCCCACCGCTGTGAGTTACAAACTTCTCCACCACAGGGTCAGAACACATTTTGATATGCCAAAATATTTGTAGAGAAAGATGAAACACTTCTGAGGTGAATCCAGAGGGACAAAAACGTTGGGTTGATCAATAAACTTGCCTTAGCCTGTGTTCATGAGTACAACTGTAATAACACAAACTATATTGTCCATCTGTGCTTGAACTCATAGTGATCCAGCAACAGCGTAAACGGTCTCTTAGTCTGGGAACTCACATTGCGTTGCAGAAGCATGACTTGTTGAGAAACTCAGACATGCACAGACACACAGCGCTGTTCTCCACTGCTGGCTGCGTTGATCCCGTCTCGCCCCATTTTTTTATTTTATTTAACCTTTATTTATCCAGGAGAAGTCCCATTGAGGTTAAAAACCTCTTTTTCAAGGGAGTCCTGCAAAAGTTACACTCACAACATACAGACAACAATTTATAAAAAAACAATTGCCTCTGTGACATTTATATAGAAAGTGATATGTCACAGGGATGTAATTATCGCCCCTTGAACAGGCAGAATGAATAGGACTACAGATGGATACCAAACAGGCCTTTTCTTATCAAAACCAAAAGTGGAGCCGACTATCAAAGAGAAAACCCAAGCTGAGATAATGTAGGAGTTTTCAGACGACATTTAAGACAAACACAAAGAGGTACAGCAGCCATTATCAGAGGATCATTCATGTGTGCATTGAAAAGCATAGAGACTGAGTCTGTGTCTTGTAGCCACTCCAGGTTTCATGCTGTGTAGCTTTTTATTGCTGTTTTGATATATTTTTGCCAGTTTGCCTGCATAGATTTTTAAACAGGACAGGGAGGCTTCAGTGAGGACTGGTATCCACTATGCACAAAAACATACATACAGTACATACTATGTATACGAGTATGTATGAGTTTACGATTATTAAGCATGCATCAAAAAATTCAACTAACCTTGAGAGCACCTGCCGCGATCGGTTTGTTGTTTCTCTTTTGGGCTGCAGCTGTAAGAGGAGAGGAGAGACGTTTTAGACGTTTTAAACATGTGAACTGTCGTGTGGCTTCTTTGGAATTTTATTTGAATTCTTCACATTTGACGTGAAAATAACAGGGACACTAAAACCATTAACACTTTTTACAAAGAGTTATTATTCACCAGTAATACACAAAGACAAGAGAGTCACAGAAAGATTACACAGAAAGACACTCCAGGAGACTGAAGACAGAGGAGGTGTGTTTGATGAGATCAGGGACCCCTTTACTGAAGTGGTTTTATTGTAAGTAGTACTGTTGTGTGTCTGATAAACAGTTTTGCTGTGTATCTGCCCTTTGTTACTTGTTTGTTTCATTTGTCTGCTTTTAATAAGAAGCTGCTTTGTATCTAGTCTGCTGGTGGTAAGGATTTGCCTGCTTTTTATTTTATTAATCAAAGATGTGCTGTTTGTTTGGGGAGGGGCGGCCCTTGCTGTTTCTGTCTGTATTAAATGTATGTGTTCAAAAAGCAATAGACATATTTTCTGAGAGAGAAAAAAAGGAAACACAGTCCAGGCGCTGCAGTATCTCTCCCTCACTAACACACATCCCCCCCGTGTTAAAGAAATTAGTAAGAGTGCACACAATAAAACTAGAAGATATAGTAAAAAAAAAACAGTTTTACAAACATAAAAAATCGCATAAAACTTCTGTATTCTAGTCACTAATAGTGCCCGAAAAAAACAATCTTATAGTCTTCATCTTGCGTGTCAATGTTCAGCCTCAAGAGTTATAAAGCTGTGTATTTTTATTTAAAGTTCATCCATGGTTAAGTTTTGCCCCTGACGTCTATTCAATTCCAATAAACTTACTCTGTGCTTTTTTTTTTAAATCAAGGACATTATTATCTTTTCTCGTTGCCAAACAAAGCGGTCTTTGCGTCACGAATTCTCGGACGTAACCGTTTTCTGAATGACGACATGACGAGCACATTCTGCACACAAAACCTTTTCATTAGCATTTATTACGGTGTAGAAGGACACTAGAAATGACTATCATTTTACACTCGAGACATGAGCCAGCACTTGATACAGGTTCTTGATTGAGACAGTGTGTGTACGCGTGCGTGTGCGTGTGTGTGTGTGTGCATGTGCGTGTGTGTGTGTGTATGTGTGTGCGTGCGTGTGTGAACTACGAGGATTAAAGGATGTGACCTTTCCTGTTGCATAAGGCACTCGTTTTAGGACTTCCTCTCATCATCTTAATGAGGCTGGCAGACTGTTCCAGCGCTCAGACTTACAATCAGTGATTGCTTCAGTTCAAGTGTTTGTTAAACAAAGCTTTAAGCCTCCTGTGTCACAAACTTTAAGTAAGCAAGTAACGCTTTATCAGCTGCAACTGTTATCAATTCCCCCGAGTGGTTTCAACTGAGCCTGAGGTCTCACTGTGAACTTGAATACTTAGTTTACTCTGCGTCTCAATGTTAAAGGAAGAGACACAGACAGGTTATTTTCAGAATCGAAATAATAAGTGTTGTGACATACTTAAGAATACGTATTTCTATGCCTCTGTGTTTACAAGGTCAGACAGCAGTCTCAAATAAAAATGTTGTTTATGTCTCATTAAACTAAAAAATAGCAATAGAAACAAACGTGCAAACGTAAACAAGCTGTTGGTGAGCTGAGAGTTATTTTACATTAAAGCATGAATAAATAAATCTTTCAAATCAAGGTCGTAAAGATGGGAACTAGCTTCGCAAACATTTTCAGTTTTAGGGTTGTTGTTGTTTCTTTTGCAAAGAACAGGCTCCAAATGAGAAAACAAAGCAGACCAAGGCAGACAGAAGGAGATCCATATTGAGCACATCTGACTACCTCAACATATTATCTCACCAGAAGATGGGTAGGCGAGCACTTCCAGGGAAGAAAGATGCTGTAAAGAAGCCAAAGTAAAGGAGACAGGCTTCGGCTGTTCCAGGAAAAAAAAAAAGCACATTTTTTCAGGGTACTTGCGGTACTGAGGTTACGCTTTGAGTGACAGCTCCTGTTTATAGAGGAGGCAAAGCTGAACACAAGACGTTTTAAAATAACTACAGCTTACTTAAAGAAAAATCTACAGCATGATAATAGATGTCACAATACATTTTATGATATAAAGGCTTAAATGTATTGCGTGATAGAGAGTGTGTCTGTTGTGAGATATGTGTCGAAGTCCACACACTCTTTAAGAAGGTGGGGAGTTTGTTGCTTGACTGTTTTATAGGATTTCTTTGATGAAGTGCCATCAATTCAAAATTGCAGTCCGAATGGTATGATTGATTTGTTTATCATTACATTTACATTTAAATACAATTGCAAAAAAGTTGCAGATGTCCTTTATAACCACAGCAGTACATGCATATTTGTCACTTTGTTTAACCCACCAGCTGTAGGCCTGCCTTTCTGTGGCTCCTCTCTCAAGACATTTATTCGTATTTTTTGTAAGCGAAGCAGTTTTCATTCAAACGACAGCCTGGCAAGTAGCTAAAGCGATAAAGTCCACCTGCTCTCCAGTATGAGATGCAAGGAGACAAAAAAGAAACAAATACTGTACAGCGAGGGGCTTGTTTCATTTCAAATACTGAATTTTTTTTCAAAGAGTCGATTCAAATTCCATCAAGTTGCTTTCCTTAAATTATAAAAAGGCAAATGAATCATTTTCCAAACTTTCCAAAAACACCCATTCTTTTGTTCTGCTGCATTCAAGATGGCATCCTGCCCAGCAAATCTGTCCCTGTCCTTTTGTCTGTTGGCTTCTAAAAAAGATTAAGAAGAGCGTAAAAAGTGACATGAGGGAGACAAAGACATGAAGAAAGTAATTTACATATGGCGAGTTGAAACAAAAAATTCCTCTAAACAGACAGAGAGGAATATATGACAGTGCTGACATACATCTGCTGTCACAGCAGACTGTACTTTAGAGAGAACGTGTGTGTGTGTGTGTGTGTGTGTGTGTGTGTGTGTGTGTGTGTGTGTGTGTGTGTGTGTGTGTGTGTGTGTGTGTGTGAAGGTAGGGGATTATTATTTCACAGCTTTCAATTTATCACTCATTGAATTCTGGAGACGTCCAACAGCTTGGAGGAGAGACAGACAGAACAAGAAAGCGAGATGAGAGAAGCACAAGTGTAGGCGGTGAGACAAAGACAAAAATCAAAGATTTAAAAAAAGAAGGGGATGGCGATGGATGATTTTCACACCATCAGAATGGCAGAAAACAGAATCACACAGTGACATGCCTGAACCCTGACTCTGTGACGGCCCTCCTTTTGGCTCCACACACCATCATTGAAATCTGGCACTGGAAAGGGACGGCAGCTGCTACATGTGCCACACTTAACACATGTACTCAGTGTGGTTGATAGCTGCCAAAAGCACACACTGACACACACACACACACAAACAGCCCAAGCCACACACTGCCTACAGTACAGTATGTGCTCTGAAGAAAGGACAGGATCCTATATAAGATATTAATCCACTTAAAAAGTAACTGTTATGGTTGTTGGATTAAGAGTTTGAGTGTGAAGCAAATATTAAGCAGGTCTGTCAAGTATTGGGTAATTTATGACACAATGCTAGTTAATTCAGAAATGTATTCATCACTGTTGTAAACTGGATCTATCACATAGTAGCCTGCGTGTCCATGGGCACAAGGAATTAACTTTCCATTCTGATAGGGAACTGACTGTAAAAGACTAAACAAGCCAAACTCTTACTTCAGGTGATTTTGTCTTTCTTGTCGTCACCTTATCCTGCCTCTCTAACTAAAGCAGCACAGAGCAGCTGAAACGTCCAAGAGCTGAAGGTACTTGCTCTGTGCATATTTCCTTGTCCAGCTCCAGACCTTCTGACAGATGACAAACTTCTCAGCTATTTGTCCTCATTACAGAACAGCCTCCGACTTTCCACCTTAATTCCCCTGCCCGTCCCTCAGGGGACTCTTTTCTACCCCGGACTGGCATGAGTCATTTTTACGACTGCCACTTTGGCCCCCGTCGGCCCCGGCCACCTATGCTTTAAACCCAGCTAGGCGAGTAAATCTGCCAGCTTTAATTAAAATAGCTTCTTTTGTAGCACTTTCTCTCCGTCCTCTTGTTCCCAATGACATAATGGTGCTGGGAAGTTCCCTCTGCAGCACTGACGCAAAAGGACTGACCCTTGGTGGAAAGAAAAAAGGAAAAGGGTTGCACTATTTTTATGATGAGTTAGCAAGAAATAAGCCACATCTCATCCTATCGTCTCATCACTGTGCTTCGACCTGGTTCCCTGAGTGATAAGATAATTATGCAGGGTGTGGGTAGAGGTTGCACTGATAAAAAAGTGCACATTAAATCATTTTAAAATATGCAACAAAAATCAATGAGACAAAACACTTGGTTTAATTTGCAGGGTGGAAACTTTACATAAGAATAAGTTTCCCAGTGTGTGAAGTGACAAATAACGACCTTGTTGTCTTTCAAGGTCAGCCTTTCTTGGAGGAATAACGATTTGTGAAGCCGAATCAATGAGGCTCACTCAAGCCGTTTTCCTACAATATTGTTCAGGGACCAGCTTTGGGGCCATTGATTAGCTGATTTATAGCTCACATCTGTTCTGCGCTCACAGAGACTCTAAAGCCGCTCATTACTCCAGAACGATGGAGAAGAAAGGGAAGGAAAAGTGAAAAGAAGTGAACGTGGAGTTCCTGAAACGGAAATTTTTAAAGTCTAAGATGAATATTATTAATTCTCCAATGCAGGAAAAATGCAGGAAAAGCATATCACAGCAATTTAGAGATGAGAACATACCAGTAAAGAGAAAAATTACATTCAAAGTCTTCAAAAACACAGCACTGAATTTTGCAACCCTTTAGTGGTAGTGGTCACAGTTTAAACTGCAGGTCATGTGATAAAAAAAAATTAGAACGTATGATGAACATCTGATGAATTTAGTCAAGATGACGAGCATTAGAAGTGTACTATTTTCCTGACTTCAGGGAGACAGTGTGAGTATTAAACTGAAAATAAAGGGGGATCTCACTTTTTTATTATGGAGTCATGTCAAAATTCTCTCTCATCCATCCCCTATTCATTTATTCTTCTGCTCTCTTCTCTTCTCTCCTGGCTTTACCTTGCTCCTCTGCCTCTTTTTTTATTTTCTCTCCACACCTACTTTCCACACAAGAAAAAACAGTCACGAGCCGCACTAATGCACAATCCTCCCTCTTCCTTCTTTCCTTTCTTCCCTCTTTCTTATTTCCTCTTCTTTCTTATCTGCACCCCTGAAGGGCTTGTCTGTCTCCTAACCGGCTGAAGCAAGGCTTCCGCTGGTCTGCGCCTGGCCCCTATTATCAGAGCATGACAAGGAGCTGCAGTGTCAACTTGTCAGCCTAATAAACATCCTTTATGGCCCCCGCCTGGGTGTGTTTGGAGGGGAGTCAGCCAGCCACCAAGCAGTGGACCATTGATTTCATGGATGCCACACAGTGCTCACACTTCCACCCGTCTATTACGAAGCGGACAGGCTGCAATTGTTTTGCCATGCACAGCCATACTTATGACACTCATACTCCTGGAGGCTTCTCGTTTAGTCTGAGTCATGGTTGGTTGTAAAGACAAAAGGCGAAAAAGAAAAAGAGAATGAAAGTAGTCTCAAGCACAGGTCAAGTAGGGCAGCACCCAGGGCAGCAGTGCATTTAATCACACAGCGCCTTTTCAGACCTTTACGTAAGACTTTTTGTGACCTTTTGTGTCGGAGATTAAGGTCATAAAGGGTTTTCATATTTCTTCATCAATATAATTCTTGATGGTGAGGGGTCAGCCAGCTGGTGAAAGAGCCTGTCAATCTCTGACAATAGTAATTAAACTTTTCTGTGTCCTGAGGCAATTCAACCAACCAACCAGAAGCTGACAACATTACCTGTACCACGACAGAAAGGAGAGGGACAAAAGGTTAAGAGAGAAAATTGAAGGAAAGGCAGAAAAGAAAAGCTGCCACACTTGAGAATAAGTGGCTCAAAGGTTCAGCACCACGGACAGCGACATTTCTTGACTCCAAAAAAAAGAGCAGCGTTTGAGCCAGATAGCCAAAATCTAAATGTGTCTCCTTAACCTTTGTCCTGCAGTGTGTTATAAATATTCATAACAGGTGAGTAGGGAAATATGTCACCTAAGCAAGCAAGCAGCGGCTCAGACTGAAAGTTCATTAATATCAAAGACAGTGGTGGAAATGGTTTAAATATGCATCTGCGCTTCACACATAGCAGAGAGCAGATATGTGCTCTTTTGTTTTTCAGTCAGTGGATGTTCCCAGCGTTTATAATAGATGTGAAAGCCCTTCATAAAGCCTTTGGTCATGTTTATACTGCTATTGCTTTTGACAGTAAAAAAAAAAAAAAACTCTCAGCATGATGCATGCAATGTGAGGTCAGGGCCTTGATTTATTGAATATTCACAGGGCTTGTTTATTGATCAGTGACTAACAGGTCACCTTGCTCTTCTCAATTTCACAGCGTGGATAACAAAAATGATTCTGTCGATTATATTTCTAGATAGTTCAATAAATAAAACCAGTGAGAAAGGCCTTTAGGAGCAGGAGGGTAAGCCACTTGGTATTATGAACAACCTATCAGGAACACGAGAGACGAGGTCAGACTCAGTGTAATGCAGCTTTGATTGTATTTGCCGTCTTTTGAACTGGTCGTCTGTCACCGTACAATACGATCAGCAATGCTGCAGGGAAAAAAAGCATTAAAGAGCTTTGAGAAGCAACAGCAGCAAGGCAGGCAAACCTGCCAACCCGTAAAACTGTCAGAGCGACCTTCACTTACCCCCCCGTATTGATGGTCCAATCATATGGAGAATATGAATTAGTACCTTCAGGGATTTCTTAAAACAGGACATAATTCTTGGAAATGTCTAAAGAAAGAGGGATAAATCATGTTGTGTCGCCCAGAGAGCCGCAGAAGATGAATTTTAAAAATATGTTTTCTCACCTCTCCCCACTGTACAGCACTTAGTGGTCAGAATAGTGTTTAGAACATCAACTGCAGACACTGAAAACATGAAAGTGTGTGTGCATTGTCAATGTGTGGATAGGGGATTTCAGAATACAAATGTTGGTGTTAAATTGCTGGTCAGGATCTCAAGAATTACCCATCGTAAATTGAAGGTTCCCCTGAAAAGAGCAAAACAACAACTTCTTCACAGCACTTTTTCAGCTCTGAGACCTCTGAATGATCCATGCCTAACTCCCCTTAAGGCGCTGTGGTGAGCCGTTTTTTTCACATCTTGTGTTTTTTTCCAAAACCTGCCAGAAACATTTTAAATGTTTGTAAAAGTTCTTTCCATTCGGCTATTTTTCACATTTTTCGTTTACACGAAAAACACTCAGAGCTTAAAAAACTGAAATTTGGAAGTCAAGTAGAAACATTGCAAACCAAATAGCGCCTGGATACTGATATGTGTATCTTAGTAGTGGAAGGCCATTGTTTTTTCCGTTTATTTCATTTGCAGATTTCCTAAATATTGTTGAAAATGTGTCCTTACATTGTTGTAACCTTAGCCACAGTTTTCTTGATATTATTATGAAATGAAATGATAATAAAGGAAAATCCTCACATCTGTTTCATAAAGCTGAATTGCATTAGATTATCTGTCCTGCTCTGTATGGAGGCTTTCTAAAAACACTGCCGGTGGCTCCGCTCGCTCTGCCTCTTTGTTCTGCTTTCTATTCACCGTCTTTAGCTGTTCCCACTATAAATAGACGTCAGTGTCCATTACTGTTCCTGGACTCCTAAAAGACCCTGTTGTACTCTCAGAGCTCGCTGTGCCCATCTGCATCTACTTTCAGACACGAAAGTGCCCTAAAGACTACAATATTTGACTTTTATATTATTTAAGTTTCTAAGAAGAAACCAGCCAAAGAAATGTGACTCTTTTAAAGCAAGTCGTCACAAAATATCCTGACTATCATTTCTTTCTACAGATTTCTTACTAACAAAATTAAGCCAAATATTTTTTATGGTACCAAACATCAAGAGGTTGATTTTACAGAATGAATTATAAATACTTTGACTGTATACATTTCAATAACAGCAAGCGTTTCTATTTCAAAAGTCCAAACAAGGGATTTGAATGAACTGAGAAAACAAATGTCGCAGAGCTAATCTTCAGTGTGAAAATGAGAGTTCCTAATGGACTACAGAACAGCTTAAGAGAAGTGTAGATAGCACTATGTTCATTAACATTCACTCCAGTGTAATTGTGCAAGGAGTACCCTGTAGTAAAACAAAAACAAAAACAGATGTACTGGGATCCAAAAGAGCCATGGGGATTTGAACCTCTCCAAAGTTTCACATATTTCTTTTTGGAGGTAGAAGTTGGTCCTTTTTTGCTTTTGTTCAAGCACTATTAAGAGACAGCAGGCGGTGAGCCTGCATGGCACAGCACTACTCAAACCCATTTGATTCATCTCCTGCACAAAGGCTGGTCTCTTATGACTCATATAATGAGCTTTGATTCTCTAATAGAAAAGAAAAGATCAGACCATGACAACAATGGATTTGCATTATAGTGTTTGGAGGAGAAAGAAAATGGGGGAGATGGCTGGAATAGAAAATAGGAATGGCCTTTGTGGTCTGCAGTGTGTGTTCCTCCTGTAATTGATTCTGAATATGGTGATGCATTATCTGCGATTACAGGGCACATGGGCTGAATATAAAAAGGTAAATAAAACGTGGAAGTTAAAAATTTGGTAGCTGTGGGGGCAGTGGGGAAATTGAACACACATGTAAATAATCATCATGTAAATGTTTTATGTGCATTGAATTTGTATTTTAAGAGCGTTGTCAGCGTGGAAATGTAAGACTGTTGGTCTGGTAATTACAGTGACAAGGGAAGCATATTGGATTTAAGTGAAATGCATGATTGGCATACTCGTCCAGTTTGCAAGCAACCCCTCTCATTCCTTAAATGCATGAGTAACACATACAGTACACACACACTTATATGCATGCACACTCATGGGCTCTCATCAACTGGGAGCTACAAATGCAAATTTTGCCATCAAGGAATAGAAAGATTCTCTCTTTTCTGTCAGATATGCAGTAGAGCAGCCACATGTGAGGCTTCATTTCTGTTTAATCAAAAGTAAAATCTTTGTCTGATGCTTTTAATGTTTTTCAAGACTCCAGAAAAATCCAGATGTGCTTCTCTCCCACTTTTAACCTCCCTGCTGTGCACAAGTGACAGCACTGACATCACTTATTCACCACGCTCCGAGAGACGTCCCCATCACGACCCACGATCTCTGTCAGGGAGGCCCTCAGCTTTGTGGGTTCATCCCACAATCGAGGAATTTAAGTGTCAACATTTCAAGGGAAATGCTCACTTTGAATCTCCATCAACCACCCATTAAAAACTGAGGGCCTGATTCACAAAAAGGATTGCTTGGCTCATATGCCCGCTCAACCTGAGCAAGTGATAGATAGAAAAGATAACATCTCAATCAGAAAACACACAAAAAGGGTTAAATGCACCACTACCTGCAATGCAGCGTAAACAATGTCCCTGTGTGCCGGGGTTGTTTCCATGTAAAAAAATAGCCATTATGCAATCTTTTGGAGAAAAATTGGCCCCTTTATATGCAATATGGCCTCATTGCAAAAAGCATCTAAATCTCCATCACAGATACTTACAGCCATGCACATTTAGAGAAAAGATTTCAGAGTGAAAACAAATGACCATCAGTTGAGACTAGGTAGTAACAAGGCAGTATTTATAAAAGACGTCATCCACCTATTCACAGTGATCAGAAAAACATTTCCACCTCTGTATGACTTAAAAATAAATAACCTGTAAACAAGGTTTGTAAATATTACTTTGACATTTCAGTTAAAAGTCTCACCCATTGACTCCACCCCAAGCCTAGAGCAAAACTTTTGCGCAGGTCCGCCATTTTTATTCTCACTACAGAGGAGTGATGTCTACCTGGAAAACTCAGGGGGGGGGCTCATTGCATTTAAAGAGACACACACACCAAAACAAAGCTTTCTGAGAGAGCTGGTTCATACAGGGTCACAAACCTCCTCTGGTGCTTGATTCATGTTATATTTTGACCAAAGCACAGCACAGACGTTTAATTTAGACCACAGGGGACTGATTGAAAAGGTGGAAAAGGGGGATAATATGTCCTCTTTAAACAGCGATACTCGTATTTTCGAGTCTGGACTCTAAACAAACTTGATCAAGTGTTCCCCCTCCGAGCTCATCATCTTCATGTTGTAGAAATTGTGTTAAGGTGTAGACAGCTTCTCTCCACATTCAGACGCAAAACAAGAGCAAACTGCATGGAACAGGAACAACTTTTGGGCGTGTTGGCTGTTGAATATCATTCCTCCAATGCTTTGTGAAATAGACCTTGAGACGGAGCATAAAGCAGGAGCACAATTTTTCTATTTGCAGCCATTCTCAGAGAATCCGGCGCTGAGAGATCCAATCATAAAGAGCAGAAAAAAATCCACCAAAAATTGCACACTCAAAGACATTGCTGTTTCATATGTTGGAAGGTACAACCTAAACACAGTAGACTTTGATTTTAACTCTGAACAAAAGAGACACTGACGATCGTTCATTGAGTTACACATTTTTACTGACAAGAAGGCATTGTGTACCAAATCTGTCGGGCATACCTCGTGTTTATAAAGGTCGCGGCATCATTGACCAGCAACTTGTCATCCAGTCAGGTGTTTTAAAAAGGATCCCAGATGTGTATCAGTTTTCTAAATGTACTAAAGATTGATGAACGGCTCTTCTGACATTGTTAAACTACAGTTTTATAGATCTGAACTGTTGATTTATTGACTGACAGGATGATGAATGAGCAAAGGGTTCAATCAGGTTAAAGTTAAATTTGGCCCTTCTTGAAGACAGAGTTATAAATAAAATGAAACACTGCCTCACAGCTTGCTTTGGCATGCATACAACATCACAGCTTTACTTTACAATCTGAGTAAGTCAAGACAGAGCATGACAGGGACATTTCCTTTTTCTGATTTTCCCAATCAATCACTTTGTCAGAAAATAGGAAGATTCCACAATAATCAAAGGCTGTATATTTTATTTAAGGCCACATGCTCCATACAGTATCCTGCACACCTAAATAAGATAGTGATAAAGAGGCCCTCTTTGCTGAAATGCAAAACAATTGCCTTCAATCAAACGTAAGAGCTGGCTTCTACACTTTATTGTTCTACTGTTTGGCTGATTTTTTCTCTATTTTTTTTAGGTACAAGGACATTTTAGTCACAACTTTCTCCCAGCATGCTTTGATATGATTCATACACCATCATTTTAAAATGCTCCATTAAATCGACCACAAGTTTCTGGCTCAAGCCTCCAAATCAAAAAAACTAAAGTAAGGACCACTGCGGGGCGACACGGACTCTGGCCACACGTGGATCCTCTGAGAGCAACACAAGATCAATGAGAGTGCTTTTTGTTTTTTTTAAACAGCGGGGTTGTCCTCCAGCCAGAGGAAGAAATGATCTATGTAGATCTCATTAGCCCCCTATGATGACAGATGTACCACCAAATGATTAATGGCCAGCTGGAGAAACAGGGAATTATTGACGTGACCTTTTGGGAGGGCCTCTGTTCAGGAGAGAGCCGACCGACACGTCTTCCACTGAAATGATCTACTTTGACATTTTCATTTTTTTCTCTTTTGCCTCCCTTCCCTCTCTATCACTCTCTCTCTCCTGTGTCTTGAAAGCATTATCTGCCCTGTTCCCTTTTGAAATTTGAGAAGAATATGCTTTTAAATTGTTCAGAGTTCTGACATTCTGTGCAAGGATTGATATTACTCCCTCTATGACAGTATTCTCTCTGTGTTAGTCCCCATTCATAATGTCCATAAAGGTGTTAAATTCACCTTTAATGAGACTTCGCTTGAATAGTCATCCAGCAATTGGATTCTATAGACACATCCTTTGTTGGAGAAAAAAGTGAAAGTCAATAATGGTAGACTGTGTCATCTCAGATGATGAGTTTTTAATGATGGGGAGCCATCCAGTCACCTTTCCACAACCCTCAGAGATAAAGGACCACCGACGGTGAGCGGGAACGCAGAAGGAATTAATTTGACATTGTGTGTTTGTGTGTGTGTGCGTGTGCGTGTGCGTGTGCGTGTGCGTGTGTGTGTGTGTGTGTGTGTGTGTGTTTTGGGGGCAGTGAAATGTGGGCAGGTGATAAGACCAAAAAGTAAAGAAGGGAGTAGAGGTGTGTGGGGAGGAAGCAAAGGGAAAGGGAGGACACAAGAATACCATTTTCTATATTTTGTCTATGTTTCCATTTTGTAGAACAACAAATGGACATTGACAGACAGAGGTGTCACAATAGAGACATAAAGTCGGAGCAGCTGCAGAAAAGTGTGGGTAGGAAGTTGGAGGAGAAGAGATAAAAATAGAAAGATAGAAGAAAAAACAGAGAGGAAAGAGGCAGATGGCTGATAGATGAGCTCAAAAAGATGAACATGAGGAAAGGTAAAGCGGCGTTAATGAAGGAGGAGTGGAGGGTGGGAGCGTACACGGATCAGCGCAGTTAAGTCCCTTGAAATTAATTGCTACGAACATATGCAGATGTTTGCATTTTGCTTTAGTCCATGCTTACCTCGCCACTTTCTCTCCCTCCCTTGGAGGTCCGATCGTAATCGATCGAGGGAGCTGCTGATTAATGCAGCTCACGCTGAACACCCTAACCTGTCTGCCAAGAGTGGACGGACTCGAGAGCAGCAGGGACAATGATTTGACTTCTTATTTCATTCTGTACATTCATGAACTATTTTCATTAGCCAATGTGCAGAACACACAATAATAAGTAGAAATTAATGATCAATTTATCAAATCAAATTATGTCTTTTGCTGATCTTTTTGTGTGTGAATGCATTTGTGAAACTCGTTACAGGACTAATCTAGTGTTATAAAAGTACGCTTGCATATTCATTATATCTTAAAGAAGATGCAGGTTTTAAAATGTTGCTTGCTTTTCCAAGTTTTGTCATTAAAATGTGGCCAGTTTGGCTCACCACAGCTCCCATGTAAAGCCTTTGATCATGAAGCACTGCTTACCAAGGGAAAGAAATGTCAAGGTTACGAGGAAAAGGTCTGGATCAAGCAGGTACTGAAGGAGCATATCAAGAGCGGGGATTGAAACGTTTTTCTTTGTCACGACAAAACCAGGAGAAACACTGAATATAGCAAAAGAAAGACAGATGACACTGAATAAAGAACGTTCTCCACATGTCAGCAGGAACATTACCAAGAGTCGTAATCAGCTCTGGAGAAAAGTTTTTTAAAAAGTCATTATATAAAATGTTCATTCTTTTGACAGATGGGAAGAACAGATCCTGGCACAGATAAACTCAGAATATGTGATCTTTTAAAAGATGCTGATGGAATGAAGGCAATTATATAATATAACGTTAACTAATATACTCCCATAATAACACATAAAGTAGTTCTAATCTAGTGGAGGTCTTTATAATGTGATATATAAGTGAACTCTTCTAACACATTAGCTTAAAATTCATCGTACTTTTGATTCCACTTTTTGAAGTCGGAGTTGGAGCTGTGTTTAGACTCAACTCCTACCTTTGTATCATTTCGCCCTGATACACAATTTCCACTATGTCCTGTCATCATTCTCATGGACAAAGTGTTGTAAGCATTGTCTGGTCTGGCAGCTGTGAGCTTGGTTAAAGCTCAAAATTCTCCTTTGTGATGCGTTCGAGGACATTGGAAAAAATGGAGAGCTTTAGAGGCCAATGTATTACCTTCTTGTTTTTCAAAACTCAATCCATGGAATTCGACAATACTCCATTTTTGCCCTATACGAACATCTGTTAAACTGCTTATTCTCAGTCATTTGCCTTGGTAAAACCGGAGAACATTAAAAAGATGCTGAATCAAATATTAGAAAACTGAAAATATAATTATGTAGAGCATGCTTTTCTGTGAATAATGTAAAAAAAATTGGCGATTGTCCGACTAATTTCTGCAGGAGTTGCTGTGATTTATCAAGGCTAAACATTTTTATTGAAGTGTATTTCTATTAAGCTCTTCACATAACCAGTCTCCCACTGGCCATCATCTTTATTGACAAGCCGTACAGCAGTGATATGTCGTGCCCTTCAATATGATGGGAGGCCTGGGGCTTTCAGTGAGCTCTGCCAGCTCGGACACGCATCGTAATATTTCTGGTGTTGTTAAATTGAGTGTAGGTCCCAGCTGTGTCATATCAACATCGCTGTCCGTCCATCCATCTTCTCGATCTCTTTCATTATCCGTTAAATAGACACACAACAACAAAGAGCGGAGGAACTGGTTTCATCCGCTCAGGTCTGAAGAGTGCAGCTTGATGCAGCAAGAGTTTTTATTTTCCAAATGGCTCTAGGAGCAAGAGTCACTGTAGATCCGCTGTCAGGCCTTTGAAATGAGCCGAGATAACATCAGCAGTGCTGCTTAGTTGTGTGCTCCCAGTAGTCTTTCATCAAAGCCCCACAGTATGTCAATAAGTCTTTGAGAAGTGTTTTGATTTTTTTTATGTCTTTGTTTACATGTGTTATGAGTCATAGCACCACACCGCCTCTGGAGGTTAAGGGGTGTTGTGAGAGAAGATTCTGATCTTTTGCCGATGACAGGTTCACAATAAGAAATAAAGTAACAGAAGTCTGGAAGTGCAACAGAAAGATCCCTCCTTCAGAAAATTCAATAACCAGCAACGGAAATGCAGGGCAGACAACGAAAACAAGCGGGTTCTGTCAATGTCTACAGATGAAGCAGCAAACTGCTCAACTTAGTGGATCCTGTAGAAACATATCAAATAATCCATGTAAAGCAAGGACTCTCAGGTTTGCAGCTACTGTACAGTGAAACGAAGACAAAATAATGCTGTGAGGACGTTTCGGTTTGCGTTGAAATGGGCAACATCTGTGGACAACTTACTTCCAGATTCAGATTATTTATTGTTCCACAAGGGGAAACGTGCATTGCAGCAGGAGCACACAGAAGACAAGAAACACAAGGACAACATCACCATAAAACATGACCTTTGCTGACCTTGTTCTTCACATGCGGATAGTGTTTACAGATCAAAACCAAAAACACCAGGCTTTCTTTTAACAGTCAAATGTATCACTCAAAGTTCATCCTCCCTAGGGAAATTGTAAAAAGAGGATATTTTTGTCAGCGTGTTGTGAAACAGGGGGGGTCTCAACACCTACCTCATGGCCGCTGTTTCATATATAAATATAACTATACAAATGTTATTTGTTGCTAATGGTAGAAATCCATCTATTTAAACTGCAGTCTCTTTAATAATCAGCCAAATACTCCTCACAGGAGCTTTGATTCAAAACGTAAGAGAAGATAAAAATGTTCTTCTTATTTCAGCTATTGTAAAACAAATGAAATGTACACAATAAATGGAATCACTACTCTGATGTTTGTACTGTCAATTATTCATGAATTAAGACCATGAGTTAAAAGGATAAAAGCCAGCTGTTAAGCCAGTCGTTAAATCTTATCTTCTGAATTTTGAAACTCTTCCACCAAAATGTTGCTGTCTTGTTTGTTAGATCAATATCAGAGGAACAAAGCTCACAATGTACGAGAAACCTGTGACTAACTCCTATCTTGTGACGGCTTCACAATAAAAGTATTCCCTTAGTTCAGTTCTGTCTATTATTTAGGAGGACAAACACATTTCCAACGTTGTTCTCTAATGCTCCCAAGAGATCAAAGTTAACATAAAAGCAGCATCACTTCCTGGTGATCTTCTGTGTGAATGGTGGACTCAACATGTAATGGTGAAGATAATTACATAGAAGGTTAAAAAGAATACTTGTAAATGTAATGACTGCTAAAATGCTTTATAAAGGCAGCAATGAACCTAATGAAGATATTGATAATCTGTCCGTTTTTTTTTAAATATCATTGTGTTATTAAATATAGCCATTCATTGCTCTGCCTCCTTTGACAAAAAGCAGAGAAAGAAGTGGATGTTAGGGCGAAGGAGCTGATGAATTGCTCATCTAGCTCCCCTGAAAGGTCAGAGCTCTCATTATTTACAACATTGGATCTTCGTCATGGTTCTCTGACACTGACCTTGCTCAGCCCTGTCCCTCTGTCCATCTGTAACTGAGGGTATAAGTCTTAATTTTCTCTATACAGTTACTGGAGCTTTTAAAAAAGCTATAGGTAGTCTCCATGCTTGCACATATGTACAGGCACAAAAAACACAGAGCGCTGTTAGCTCTCAGGCCACACGAGTGACCTTGGTCTAGATTAGAAATGGTCCTAGAGGAACAGACCTCATTTGTAAATCCTCTGAGAAACCACGATGTATTTTTGTTATTTTTCATGAGTATACACTCGCATACTTACTTGATAGAAAAGAAAAGAAGATGTAGTGAAACAACAAACAAAACAGAGCAGTGAATTCAAGAACTTCAAAACTTAAGTGTCGGGAATATAACGGCTACCCAAATTACCTTGAATATTAGAAACCTAGAACATTTCAAATAACTCTGGAGGCTTAAAACAAGAATACTGTCATTAGCCTGGACCACAATGTTGATCCTGAACAACTTTCACTATCATATGTGATCATCTTCATTTATTAGAATATACTCCAAATGTTCAGTATGTTTGTAATTACTGTTCTCTACCGCTGTGCCAGTTGAGTGACAGGGCAGTAGACAGCATTTACATTTAAAATTCTCAGAGTTGTTACAGATGCTGTTTTCAGTAACTACCTTTAATACTGCCTAAAATGTGGTGTCTGGAAACAGCAAGTGCACCCGCCATCTTTTTTTAGGATTGGTTATCTCCCCTAATCAATTTGAGGTACGTTAACATGTGACAAACGACAAAAGTGCAGTGCTTGTGGATAATATAGACCAAGCTAGCAAAATGTCAGTAATCGTTGTTTTTTTGATAGGGTATATTTTAGTATTCTGTTCTCTGTATCAGAATCAGTATCAGTATCGGGAAGGGAAAACTTGAAACATTTCTATTTGTTTCCAAAATGATTTTAAATTATCCAAAGATATGCATACTGTTCTGTGGCAAACATAGCACATTGAAGTTGGGAGGTCAAAGATGGATAAATGACTCGTTGTGACTGAGTTATGTATCAGTCCTTGAATTATTCTAAAAAACATCTGAAAAAGGATTTTACATTTCAAGGTTAAAAGCCACAAACGCTTGCCAGTTAATGACCTCACACTCTCCTAACTAAACCTAATTCAGGGCATTGTAATATGGATCTGTGATAGATGGCTTTGGCTAGTTTGGAACACAAGTTATCAATCATTAAGGCTGTCCTAATTTTATTTACTGCTGCTGACGGCTGCTGATGATTCATGATCATTTTAGGATTTGTCTAACGACAGTGCTGAGACAAGCAATCTCGGCAGACTGATGCTGCAACCTGTCATTATCTCCGAGGCTGCCACAGTTCAGAACGGCTGAATCTTCAATGTCAAAACAATAGCCGTTGTTTTGATTTGGGACAAAACATGTCCTTGGTGAGTTACAAACTGCAGCGGCACCCTTTGGATTTATGGGTTGCGTCCTGCTGCTTGCAACACTGAAAAATGGCAAATCAGCATATAAATGACTGCGTTATTGAGAGCGCTAAGAAAACATCAACCCACAAAGTCCATTATATTAATTGGAATCGCCCTTGCCTAGCAGGCTAAGGCTCGAGTCGGACTAAGGTGGAGCAGTGATAAATGAAAGGCCAGACTTTGAATACAGCCTCAACCAATGATATAGCAGAACATGTGAACAACTGCTCCCTTTTGTTTATGCTGACCTTGTAATTAATCAGACGAAGGCAGGGATGGAGGAAAATGTTTAAGAGTAAGGCGGGGGGAGGAGGAGACTGAAGTGGAGTCGAGGGATTTAAGCACCCTGAGTACAGACTCCACTGGGAAACCCTGAGTAAACAGTGATGCAGAGCACCATGCTACACAATGATGTTGATAAAGAGGTGGAATATCAGTGATCAAGGCTTTATCACTTTAAGCTGGGGATGCTAAGAGGAAATGGGGTTTAGCTTGTGTTTGTTTGTTTCCACAGAAGATGTCACTGTGTTTCTCCAGCTTACTGTTAAAGACGGCACAGGCTCCGGGATGTTTCCCACCAAAGTGTACACATTAAATCTGCCAACATGTCTTCTGTTAGTGCTATTACTAACATATTTTAATATATCTGTCCAATATTCATAATATTTCTTAATTAAGGATAAAGTGAACGTAAATCCCAAAGAGCAAACTTTAGGCAACATGGACGGTAAAAACTAAGTCATGAATCCAACAAGTCCTCCAAATAACACAACAAATTATTTGTTAAACCAACTACAATAAAAAAAACTATAAGCAGCATAAGTGTTTCTAGACAAGCCATGACAACCTTGACTCTCAGCCCAGAATGCACTGTACATTGTTTTAGTGAACTTCCTTTAATACTTGATGCAAATGTTGTTCTTCAGAGGACAGTCTTGTAACAATAAGTGGATTTACTGAAAGCTTGGTTGACCAGAACTTATTTGAAATTGTTTTTGAGCTTCTCAGGAGACTGAATTTGCTCCTTTCCCCGTCTATCATTGCAACAACTTCTTGGTGTTGGGTTTTGGACTGTTTCTCTGACCAAACAAGACATAAAAGAAACTACCTCAAGCTTTAGGGGATTGTGAGGATTTTTCTCTGTTTTCAAAGATTCTATGGATCAACCATTAAGTGAACCAATGAGGAAAATATGTTAAAAGCAGCTTTAGTAATAAGTGCTTTAAATGACACTTTGTGGTAAGTATGTGTCAGAAAAGGATTTCAGTTTGGGAGTGTATAACACGGTTCGATCACACTGGCTGTGATCAAGCCATATTCTGGCCTGAGTGGGTGTTGGTTTCCACCAACTAGAAATGCTAAATTCAAATGAGAATCCCTCCTCCTTTTCTACAGATTACAGCAGCCTAGCATCAATTATATATTTGCTTCATTTTACATTTTAAATAATTACAGTTCTTTGAGGGTATCACATTCATTTTCATCAGTTTTTAATTCTCAGAACTCTACTCGTCCTGCTTAAATATGCAAAAGCAAACATCTTCTGTTTTCATTAATTATTCCTCTTCCAATATATGAGCGAGAAAATATTATGCGAAAGCTCCATTGAAGGATCGCCTTGAGTGAATCCAGCGCACAACACAAGACTCCCAATTAGACACATTAATGTGACCCAGAAACACGAGTTTATCCTGTAAATAACTCCTTGTACAGTATCCTTAATATTCTGGATTATGAATAAAACAAACAAACCCATGATACGATTCGACACAAACACTACGGGCTGTTTGTTTTGCAGATCCCATCACAGAATTCATTAACTAACAAGGTTAAACATTAAAGTGTAGCCGCAGATCATTTGCATCTGAAATAATTTAATTTGGTTTTGCAATTTTTAAAAATGAATGGGTTGTTGTACTGTGAAGTCAAGAGTTATGATCAGCCTTAAAACAAAGAAAGGAAAAATAAAAACATATTCTGTTTTTTTATTGTGTTAACTAGTTTTGTACATGCTCTAAGGTGCTCTAAGATGGGTTTAGCAAACAAGACTTTTTCACCTTCAGAAAAAACTGGGAAACGGCACAGCTTTGTAGCAGAGCCATAACTAAGCCACGAGGAAACATTCATCCACCATCTGATGCATTACAGGAATTTATAATCAGCTGCACAACACAAGCGATTGATAAACTTTTCTGAGCGCTGCACTTTGCATTTGAACAGAGAGATTTAATAAAGAGCATAATGCTGATGAAGTTGAGTAATTGTTCTCAGCAGTAAAGCAAAATGCCATCCTCTGAATAACTTTACAAAGAGCATGTGATAAAGAAAAGTCTCCACAAAGAGATAATGATCACACTTTTCTTTCACACACATGCAGTTCCTGCCCCCTCTCTCTTCGTTATGAAGAATTCAGAAAGTTCTCAGAGGAACGATTAATTTTTTAGTCTGTCATTTATCATTCATTTTCACCCACTTAACTTTACAGTAGAAGTGATCACATTTCCACTCTGATGTATGTAAAATTGTGCGTAACTGGAAATTCAATGTATTAAAATTAAACTGTAAAACTGTCAATCAGCATCTACTAATTCTTGAATCTTAAATGTTAGCAGAAAAACTCGATTCTGGACATTTCAGCACCATCTAAACATTACAAAGGGCTTCCTATTTGACACCAAACGAGAAGATTTTTATTTTTCATGACATAAAATCCTTTTTTTTATCAAACAAACTGTGATTATAACAAAACTCTCATGTCCTGAGGGTCAGAACTTTTCTAATATGGTGAAGTGTTAACAATAAAAACTTCACATATTGACAAACTGTCAGGGAACGGCTGCTATTGCATTGCTATTAAGAATTCACTGGCTCAGTGAGTTGGATTCTTACACCTCACAGAGTGAAGCAGCTCCTGGCTCAGTCAAAATCAGGCTCAGCTGTAAGGCTGGTTTTTGTTACGTTTACCCCAAACAATGGAACTTTTGCAGGTGTTCAGATAAATTAAACTTTACATTTTATGAGCAGAGTCCATCCTGTAGAAGGGCATTTGCAATCACATGTGCATGTGTACATTTTTGGTTAGGTATGTAAGTCCATGTCTGTGCATCTATGCAAGTCTATATGCGAGTGTGAGTCTATGTCTGATCATGTTTGTGCACGTGTGATGTCCACTCCAGCCAGAGTAATGGAGAAGCCCCATCTGGTCCTAACACACGGGCCAGACTGTTGGACCTGTCAGGGGATGAATGTGCTCCTGAGACAGGGTCTGTTTGAGGCTGTGTTTGAACCAGAAGCAGGGGCTCTGAGTGGTGAGCCAGGATGAGAGGCAGAAAACCTGCACCTGTTACGGCTTCCAAGAGAGTCCAGTGAGAGATTGTGGAAAAAGAGGGGCGAAACACCACAGAGCAAAGGTGTGCTGGGAGAGATAAACAGGGAAGAAAGGTGGAGAGAGTGAAGTGAAAGAAGGATGGGAATGTAGGGTCTGTTTGCCCGTCGGTGTACTTGCCTCTATCTCCCTGTTGTGTGCTTTGTGGATCAACACAACATGATCAAGGCCCAACTTTATTATGGTGGCAGCTTCTGGCCACAGTTGAAAAGACTGATCAATTTGGCTTCTCCCTCCGACGTAGCCCCGCCATGCTGCCCATGACTCTGCAAAACATTCAGCTGCTTGGCAGCGTAGAGGGGACTGGCGGGGACAAAAAGGAGCGAATTGTAGCTTTGCAAAATGAGGACTGTAGCCCAATGAATGAGCTCATTTTCTGCCCCCTTGCACCGTCTCATCTGCATTGGCACAATACTGCGCTGTGATGTATGCTCCAACACAGACATATCCAACTTCTCTGCAAAAATGATTACCGATCCCGCTTTGTAATATTCATAAATTCATAGAATAGGGCCTATAAAACAGAAGGAGGACTAAATATTCACAAGTTTTCTCAGATGATGATTTAAATGTAAATGTCTTTTCACAGCATAAGTTATCTCAGCATTTTTGGGGAGTGTTTGAGAATGTGGAGCTCATAAAACTCGGATCACAGCTCATTTCTCATATCAGGAGTACAGCAGCTGACAAAAATAGCCAGGTGGCACCACCAGTTTAATAGACTTTACAGCCATTAAAATAGAGCGTCTTGTTAAATGTTGCCTGCACATAACAGTGATTCACTCTGCCTCTCCAAAGCCAAACATACACACTATATCATCACCTGCAACTAATGCAAAGCAATCTTTGAGTCAAAAAGCTCAATGCTCCAAAATCTGACCTCCTTTTCCCCATGCTAAAAGGTAATGAAACTACAAAAGCACTTTAAACTTCAACTCATGGCTGCACACTCACAGACACACAAGCCCTTCTCTACTTCTCCCTCCCACACAGCTAACAACCCCCCTCAGGCAGACTGACAAAATGGAGCTGCTCAGGTGAAATGATTTACCTGTTGAACAGGACGATACGGTTTTGAGAGCTGACATTTTTCACAGAGGACTGACAGCATCTCCCAAAAAGTCATAAAGAGCCACAGCACAGTCCAGATAGGGAGCATAGCTCATTTCTACGACTGCGTCCAGACGCACTTTACGATGTTTTCTCTAACGCTGTTAGAATAAAATGTCTGACATAAATACAAGCTGTGTGGCAGGGTGAACACTGTCAAAGGCTATGCAGGAACAACAGTTCACACTTACACTTAGATATTTAATGAAGTTTTTCTCTAAATATATGAGATCTTCACAATTTAATAAATATCTGTATCGGGTGGTAAGTATTTTTTTGGTCATATAACTCAGTATATATAAAAGACTTAGCAACAAACCATAACTACAAAAACTTAGCACATTATTAAAGATGCAGATTAAGTCTCTTCCCTTAACTTTAAACAGACCTGAGGTTATTTTCAAAATTATTCACTGTTAAAAAAACCATCATACTTGCAATCAGTACACAAGCATTTCAACCAAGATATGAGGAGGATTTAGTTTCTTATAATAAACTAATAAATAAATGTGACATGAAGTTTAGATTTCTTGACAATTGAGATTGTAACTCTGAAGACAAGCTAAATAATTGTGGTGAATTTGAAGGCATTCAAACATTTACACTAAGTATTAAATGTCGCAAGTCATGCTACAGTAGTAGTAGTAATTTATTTGGGTCCACAGATACAGTTTTCCATGAGGAAAATACAGACAAATAGTAGAATAAAAAGAGAAAATAACAAAAGGCATGTGCTTTCGAGAAAAGACAAAAAAAATTGACTGAAAAGGTGTAGGCTGAAGCTTTAGCTTAATATACCTACCCTTATTACAAATCTTAGTATTTTAAGCACTACTAGTTCAGTTACAAAAAACAAAAAAACTTATCAGAACAAAAATGTTCCAAACATTTCTTACAAAACAAAACAAATAAAACAAACAAAAAGAAAACAGAAGTTCCACAAACAAAAAATAATCAAACGGACCTTTCATATTTGTCAAAGACCATATTTTGAAACAAAAATTTAAATCTGGAAAGTGAACTACACATTCTTAATTCCAAGTCATAACTATTCCACAAGTGAACCCCTTTTACTGATATACACATGTTCTTTCTATTTGTCCTTAGCCTTACCTGCTCTCTCTGGTTTCAAACAACCTCTGAATACTGTTTGGGAAGCAAACGATTGTGTGCTGTATACATAATCTGAGCAGTTTTTAGATCTACTAGATCACTGAATTTTAAAGCGTGTATGTTTATAAATAGTGCGTTGGTTGGTTCATAATATTCCGACCTGTTAACAATTCTTATAGCTTTTTTCTGTAGCATGGAAATGGGCTTTGTGTTGGTTTTGTAAGTGTTGCACCTCCACACAGTAGGTCATGTATGGAACTATGAGTGAACAATATATACAGTGAATTTTGATTCAGGAATTCTTTTTGTTTCTACATTATTAATGTGTGGTTTCCAACATAATTTATGATCAATTATCACCACCAGAAATGTATTCTCATACACTCTTTCTATTTCAACATCATCTATCATCATTTATACTTAGCTGGTCCAAATTATTCCTGGAGCATTACAAATTAGTACAGTGGAGACACAAAACTACAAATACATTGAGGACTTAAAGAGAACACTTAGCAATGACTTGTTTGCAAAACTTGAAGCAGCACACTCTCGTCTAAGGTTTTTATTTCCCCGTAGCTAGACTTGACTCTGCACATTAGCATCAGGGAGACTCCTTATTGTTGCCCTTGCCAGTGAACTGTTTTCACCTCTCCTGTCTCTCACTGGGCTTTAACCTCTCCACTTAACCCGCCTCTTGTGCTCTCCTTCATGACACCCGTGCAGCCTAAATTGTGTCTCCCTTGACCCTGCAGTAACAGCATCAGTAGGAGGTTCTTTCTCAGCTCCATTCCCAGCCTGAGTAAAGACAAGAAGATGTACAGAGATGGAGGGAGAGAAGGAGTCTGGGAAAACTGTCGCTGTCAAAGAGCTGAGCTTTAGGAAAGGGCCAGTTGGACTTTCTGACATGACTTGGCAGTGTCTGATTTGTTACATGTTTTAGCTGCCTTGGCTGCAACTGAGCCTCATTTAAATTCATGTGTGTGTGCTTTTTAATCCTTTCCATTCTGGAGTCAAGTTTGTGGAAGGGTTTTTATGAATTTCATGGATGCTTCTAGGGATGAGCTGACTAGTCCTTTACTCCAAACAAGTGCTCTCAGTTAATCTGGAGAAATGTCGCTGCAAGTAGAAGAAGAAATCAACTTTTTCAGAGGCACTACAGCACAGTGTTTCCTGCCATTATTCTGCACTCTTAGGGCCTGATTTGCAACGGTTGCGCTACTTTTGCACCCGCTAAATCTGTCAAAATAAATCAAAATACATGCAAGTGGTTCAATGCATCCCGAGTTGCGCTGCAGAGCCAACAGCGTCTCTTTGCATCGATGCTGGTTGCACGTATTTAAATGAGCCTTTATGTAGTCATTTGGGGAACAAACTGTCACCTTCCTATAAAAATAAGTAAGATTGCAAAAACTGTCTAATTCACAAAAACGAGCGCTGACAGCAACACAGAGTTAGAATGGAATAAAAACTGTCTGCTGGAACCAGGGGGCAACTGCCCGCAGTATTTTTAAGAGCAGTCACTCAAACTTTCCAGTGATCAGGAGAAAAGTTCTGTTTGATTTTAAAAATAAAGTATCAGTATATTAAGTATAAAAATATGACTTTGACATTACTATTATTAAGCAGGGGTTAAATCAGTCTGGGGCTGTCAGCAACTCGAGACTTCAACACATCGCCGGAGACGGTCTGGAGATGCGTTCTTTTTTTTTTGTTGCCATTGTTTGCTCAATTCAGAGATGAAGCTTATAAAGGTAAATTCACTTTATATTTCTCAACTGTGGCATTAAAATAAACCTGTAGTTTAGCATGATCGTTGTTATACACGTCATCATCAGTAACCCTTCACACACACGCTGTGTGTATCAGAGGGGAGCTGCAGGTGTGTCGGTGGGACTTTCGATAGGAGAATAGAGGGAAGTAAGGTAAGCAGATTGAAATTATTATTGGTTACATACACAAAAATAAATTGTAGAATAAAGCATAATTCATATTCATAATATATCCAATGTGTACATGTGTCAAGTGTGTTTTCTCTCAGGAAATCCACATTCTATGATGTTTCTTTCATCACTAGAAGTACTGATTTACACAAGTCTTATTAGTTAGACTTATAGTGTTTAGACAGATCACGCTAGGGCAAATATGCATGAATGCAGTTTATAGAAGACACTATAGCATATATAAAATCCACAGACTCACCCAGGACAAAGACACAAGTCTCTTTGTCAAAGTATTTGATCCAAGGCCTTTCTGGATCTACTTCATACACAGGAAAATGGGGGAAAGGCTTCACATACACACACACTGGGATGTGTGTACATTGCTAGCTTGTTTACAGCTAACATCTGGCTGTTTGCAGTGAGTAAACACAAACACACAAACACACTAGTGGTCAAATTTGCACAAATAATACAAGCCAACAAAAGATAATTGCATGCACCTTGCAGTATATCACTCTGCCTTCACGGAGGAAATATTGCAGAGGTTCAGCTTTTCTAATGCCAACAAGATACCACAAACTTGTTCATGTATTTATTTCAGATCGTACAAAAACCAGCTTTGATAAACTATGTTTTACACTAAACCAACTAAAAGATAGCATATCACCAACTTTGACTGCATGTGCACTGTCTCGCAGTGTCTTTTTGGATTGATTTCAAACTAATATTAGGGATGTTCCTAGCAACTAATTTCCTAGTTTGTTACCGGAAATTTAAATTCAGACTAGCTGAGTAGTCCAAAAGTAAGAAAACATGCAGTAACCAATCAAAATTGAAGACTGAAGAGAAAGTTGCAGTGCTAGAACCACCGACCTTAAGTCGTCCTTGGACATTACCGTCCACATGGCTGTGCTGGTTATGAATTGACATCACAGGCACTGTTGAATTTACTCCCTGATGTCCGTCGCTTTGGATAGAAGTGTCTGCTAAATGAATTGTACAATTGCTATGGCAGTTTAGTCTGACAAAGCCTGTAAATCCTTTAACCTCAAATTCTAGATCAGTGGTTCTCATACTTTTCACAATAAGTAGCACCTCAGAAAATATTTGGCTCTCCAATTACCACCATTATGGCTAACATTGAAATACAGTAGCATAGGGCTATTTAACTACATACTGGATGTGACTCGAGTCCTATTTTCTTACTGTTTTGCATCGTTTGTTGCTAGTGGGTGCCAAAGCGTCACTGTTAACGTCGCCTCTAACACTTGTGTTGGGTTCACTGTCGTCGACTTCAGTTTCTGCTATGCTGTTCAACTTATCCGCCGCACTTTTCTTTCTAATATTTCCCGTTAAGTGCTATAAATGCAAAACATTTTAATTGTCACTTGCTATTCTAATTGCCACTTGCTATCACAGCTTTGCTTGTCAACCATTTGATTTGTTGATCTTTGTTTAAACATCCCATATAGGAGACTCCCAGCGTACCACGAGAGAGATCCTGCATACGACAGTTTGAGAATGAATGTTCTTGATCAACCGTTCATCCCTGTTTTTACATGGCTGTGAATGGTTTGTGGCGATCCTTGATTACTAATTCTTTGTGGTTTTATAATCCCTCACAGGCCTCCTGTGTTGTCTGTAGCTGGTTTCCTTAAAACAGTGTCTCACGAATAAGACATTTCACAACTTAATCATTTTAAACTACACACCAAAATACAAAATTCTTTATAAAAGGCTATAAGAGAAGCAAACTCTTTGAGCTTTTTCAAAAAAAACTCAAAATGAATATATTCAACAGTGCCTTAAACTAGCTGTCATCTATCTTTTTTATTCATATCTCTACACAGTGCTTCTGCCTGTGCTGTTTCCCCATCTTTGGAAATGGAAGAGGCGAGTGTGTTTTCACATTTGCACGTGAGTTCGAGTGAATTCTGACGACACCGATGTTCACATCAGCAATGACAAATGACATGATTAGTGGACTTTCAGGTCACTCACAGTGTCTGTCAGAGACACACGGACAAAATGTTCAACCTCCAGTGCCCCTCATCTGTGCACTGACACCTGTTCCCATGACAACACTATCAATAGAGGACTTTGAATACAGGTCCTGACATTTGGAGCTCTGTCTCACCGTGCTCTGTCTCACCGAGCTCTGTCTCACCGTGTTCCTGTTCATCCCTGAACAACTCTTTACTGTTGTACATTTTCTGATTCCATTATTTTCTCTTACTCTGAATGTTGCCTAATCATGCAGATGAAACAAATTTAAAAGGAAACAAGGAAAATTGGCTTAAATGTACAAAAAACGTTTTTCTTTTTAAGTTTTTTTTCCAAAAATGCACTTTTTGTTTTTGCAGTTGCACAAAAAACTTAAAAAAAAAGTTTTAATCTTTTAATCAAAATAATCTTAATTAATTAGAATGAATAATTAACTAACCACATTACTCTGTACTCATTCGCCGTAAATTCAGTAAATGTCAACCAAGCCATGAGCGATGAATTAAGAGAAACATTAAGGGATTTATTCAACTGGAACTGACTTATTGAAATGAGTTGGTGGATTAGCGGAGATGGGCATAATTATGAAATGAATGCAACAGCATAATGGGCTTTGGCATTTAGGACAATACACAGCTCCTCAACTAGAGTCTGTTAATTAAGAAAAAAAAGTTTGTGACAAGAACTGAATGCACTGCTCCGCTTTCTATATGACTGTATTCACACTTTGCCATGGAAATTTTTTTAATCAATCTTATAATTACACATTTTAGAGCACATTCAGTTTTCTAAATAGCATCTGCATCTGGTACAAACTGATGAGAAGTCTAAATAGTTTCAGTGTTAGGGAAAAAGGATGTAATCATCTTCCATTCCATGGAAAATGCAGATGGAGAAAAAGCTGTGGCGACAGTTTGTCACAACGTCAGCAGGGTCAATCAATCACAATCCGCCAATGACAATCAGGACATATGCAGCAGAAAATCTGAAGATGGTTACAGACATGTCAACAATAGTGTCACTTTTTCTCATCAAAGGAGCTGGTGATCTGGCCTGAGCTAACCCCGTTAAATCTCATTCCCGAGGATACAGCAGAGTTGATCTGAGACACACACTTTATGGGGGAAATTGTTGGTGCGTCTCTGCCTAGGAAAGGGCTGCCAGGCCAAACCTGATTGAATTGATTGGGTTATTTCTGAATCAGATTTTCTTTCCACTTCCACATGGTTTGCACTTTTTTGAAAGAGAGGACAGTGTGGTTACAAAGATGAAGTAAATGAAACTCCAATCACAGCGTTTATTCCTTTGATTATATCTATTCATTCAAATAAAGAAGGCCTCCAAAAACATGATTTTAGGTATAAAAATTAGGTAAAATTGTTTCATACTTTTTAGCTCAGATTAGTGCATAATAAAAAAAACTGTGTGAGAAGAACATGTAATCAGGGCGCCGGTGGACTAGTGGTTAATATACACTCCGCATGTACAGAGGCTGTAGTCCTTAAAGCAGGTGACCTGGGTTCAAATCTGACCAGTGTCTACCTTCACACATGTCATTCCCCACTTACTCTCTCCCAGATATCCAACTCTATCTACCGTCCTGTCTCTCTAATAAAAGCACAAAAAGCCCCACAAAAAAAGTGAAAAGACAAAGAGAATGTGTAATCTGGAATGATCCCGGTTCCCAAGCAGTCTGCAAGATTGTGTCTGACCTGCAGTATATTTTGCACTTTTCTCTCTCTTTTATGTGTCAAAAAGTTGGATTGTTTTGACCTCTTTTGCCTTTAAATACAACAAGGCTTAATTGGTCACAAGCACTATGGAGTATTTATTTTAGCCAACTTCTCTTATCTGACTTTTTCTGCTTTTCTGAGTCATTGAGAAACTTACTATTTTTTTATTTCTGACATTTTAAAACCATCAATCAATTAAGAAAAAAATAGCAGAATAATTATTAACAAAAATTAACGTACATTGCAGTTTGTAACCATTCAGATAATTGTGTTCGATTGGGATTCTGCACTTTGCCATATTCAGGTTTTGATTACAGTAAATTTGGATTAAATATGCAGATCTAGAGTAACTTTTTATTTTTCGCTAAAGTCCGGAGGAGACATTATAAGGGCTTGAATAAAGCTCCTAACAAAAGAGGTGTGCTAATTAATGATGCATTATGCCTTTAAAGTTCTCTGGTAACAGCTGAGAAACACTTCAGAGAATGTCATGCTATCATTGGGCTCGGCAGCACAGTTTGATTATCTATCAGTGCGAAGACTCAGTAGTTTCAATGACATGACTGCCCCCCGCACCCTTATGTCTGCCAAATGAAAACAGAACAGTGCCATCCCCAGAGGAGCTTAATGATCCGCTTACACACACACATCCACACGTGCAAACACAGCAGGGCACACACACACACACGCACACGCACACAACAGCTTATTGATCACTGTCAGATCCGTCTATAGACTGGAAACAAGCCTCTGAGCAACACAAAAATTAGGACACTGGTGATGTGTTAGTTAGCACAGTCAGGGCTGACACCACCCTCACACACATTCACCACAATGTCCCTTGTTTTGGCACACTTACACATATTCAGAGAAAAGCCCCAATACCCCCAAACACACATACACACAAAGAGAGTAAAACAGACACAGTAATTGACTGATATGGAACAGTGAACAAGGAGTTTTTGTCCATTTTTGAATTGTGTCTGGTGCTGGACAATTCTGGATGAGTCCCTGGCAGGAGAGAGTGAGTGAACTGTCTGAGAGAGAGAAAGACTGGAATCAAGGGAAAGAAAAAATCAAGCATGGCAACTAGAAAACATTCAGGCGGAGAGGAGTGAACCGTGTGAACCTCACATCTACCGCCCCAAGTCTCCATTGTGCCGCACAAGAGCCCAACAGTCAGACAAAGCCATAAAATATGAAGACACAAGAAGTAAGTGAAGCGATTGGTCTCAGCCAAAGTGGAACCAAACAACTTCTGTTGTCTGGACGAGGCATCTACAGTAATTTGGACCGGAGCTGGATGAGCTCGCCTGCAGGTCTGGGCAAAGGAACTGGCTGTGACACTGTTTCACACACAGTTTAAAAAAAAGGCGCCAGAGAAGTGGAGAGAGAGTTGCAGAGGCAAGGAGTTAAAGAATGAAAGAGAAGAAGAGGGTGTGTGAGAGAGAATGAGGACAGATGCCGTCTCTGTGACTTACACTAGTCAGAACTACAGTAACAGCTAAACGGCCCAAAAGAACAAGAGAAATAGTGTCCACATTCAGCAGCCCTACTAGGTTGTTTCAGGTGTGTATGAGCCAGAGTGATTCAAAAAAGACACAAAGCAATTATCTAAATTGGCCAACAGTACTGAGCTGCAAATTACTCCATTAATATTCCATTTTTCAGTTCCTTGGGTTGTAGTTTACAGTAATCATTTTCCACTTTGTTTTTTATTTCTTTCTTTCCATCCTTTTTTTCTCTAATGTTATTTGCTTTCCACTGTGTGAATGTAAATGTGTTTTCTGACCTTGATTATAAAAAATACATTTTCTGGTACAAAAGCAATAAGAAAAATTAATGACTTTCATCCTAAACAGCATAAACTTCTGATTACAGTGAAAACCGGGTTAATCTAATGACAGGCAGCTCTGCATAAACTACATCCATAAAGCAATCTCATACTTTTACCTCAAATGATTTTAAAAACCCATTCATAAACAACACTAATAGTTTAGGGGATATATATTTAAAACCACCATTTATATGTTGCCATCAAAATATCAAATCATCATATGATAACATAAATGATCATTGTATTTTGTATCACTGTGTGCTCCAAGATGGTGATGTGTACTGATGCAGCAGCTTTGTTTACTCTTTCAAACTCAAGCTATTTGATTTGTCTTTTGTCATTCTTTTGTCAAGTTGTGCGCTTTTCGGTTTACCAACATTTTTAACCCTGTGTTTGAATTTGTTTGTCCTGTTTTCTTGGTAGTTTTCATATACCTTAAAGTTGCACCTGTATAAGAGGAAGTCTGTTTTGGGGGGTTCCCAGTGCGAAAAAAGGTTTTGACTATCTTCCTGCGTGATGATTTCTATTGTGTTCAGCAGAGTCCACAACGTGCAGTTATTGTAAAGCTGTGTCGCTCTTTTAGTACCATCTGTTTTCGAATTGAACATCTACTAGCTACAGTACGGTAGTCGAGCCTATACGTTGAAAGATGTGAAGTACAGATCCACAGCCTGCGAGTCATGCTGCCCACCTCTGCTGGTCACTCTTAAACTTTAATATAAGAGTCTTTTCATCAAAAGAGCACAACACAAGGTTTATTTATGGAACAATATATTACCATTTTCTCTAAACGCATAATGATGACCTCATGAGGGAGAAAAGATGTTAAAATAAAATAGTGCAGCTAGCCTGGTCTGTGTCGCTATGTATCCCAGCACAGCTTGCAATCAGCTTGCAATGCACATTTTCAATCCCGTCAGGTCGTGTGCAGTGGGTGATGACTGCACTCGTGGTAATGACTCAGCTTGTCTTAGCAAGTCATACTGGTATATTGGTTGCACTGGTGTATAAGCTGAAGCACACTTTTAAGATGAACATTTTTTTATTCAAAGTGCTTCTTATACACCAGATTCTACTGTACTTTGCATAAAAATTAGTCTTTGCTTTGTTGCAAGTAACTCAGGTTGATAGGTGTGCCCCCCTGCATCACTCTTGCTGTGATCATTGCAATATACTACCAGAAACATGTATCAGAGTAAAAAGCCTCCAAATTAGTCACTAAATTAAAGTCTTAGACTAAATTGTGCCTAGGAGTGTAACACCACATAGGCTGAATTTAAGTGTGATCCCGGGAGGGAAGCAGAGGGGGAGTTGGGGTCGCAGGGAGAGAAAAGGGAAACATATGAAGATAAAAAGAAGACCCCAGAGGTGTGAAAATCACATCTTTGAACATGGAAGACGGAGAAGAGGCAAAAACCTGAGTTAGAATGAACAGATAATTCCTTCCCTTCTTGCAGAGGCAGTGACTCTGTGTAAGAGACAGGAAGTCAACCTCTACTTAAAGAAAGGGTGGCCAAATAATTGGTGCATCACTGCTTTTGATAGTCTAAGAATGCAAATTAAAGTACAAGATTAAAGATGACGTTTTCATTATACTTTTAGGTCAATGTCTTCAATCTGACCCTCTTATTAAAGTCAAACTATAGTGAGAATTCTCATTATATTATTACTGGAGGTTTGGTTCAAGATCAGGAGAAAGATCTGAATGGACGCTGTGTTTCGAGAGCTCCACTTGACTGTGTTGCATCAGCCAATCAAAGGCGCCCAAAGTGTCCCTGAAGAGGGAGTCAAACACAATAATCCCTGACAGGTGACTTGCAGAGAGAGACACTGTACAACCTTGAAAACACACTCTTTCCCTCCAGATTTCATTTTATCGTCTCCCTATAGCTATGGCCTTTACACACCAGTAGGTTTTGAATGCTCCCTGATTGCACCTTTATATATTGAAAATTACAGCCAATTTGGGAAAAACCAGTGACCTTTGAATTAGTGTGGAGTGCATGAAGGAGGAAAGGCGGAAGGGAACAAACCTCATATGGCCGTGGATGCAATGGGGATGCATATGTAAACAACCTGTGCATATTATGCATGATTCATATCCCACAACAAATAGGTTTTACATGCAAAGACCCTCATGGGAGACAATGGCAGGGGCACCATGGTTAACAAATGGAGAATGCAGGATCTGCCATGTTCTGGTAATGTGTGATTTCACCCAATTTCAAGCATGGCTGCCTCAATAAGATTCCTGCATCCCATTTAAACGTTCCTCCAGAAATAACATTTATCCAATTTGTTTCATGGCTTCCTGCGTCCATGCTCTCGTCTCACACATGCCTTTGGCAGCCAGCTCAAGTTGCCCAGATTGTCAAGAGTAAAGTCAAGCTCGGAAGAAAGGGAATATTTGGTCCACTTTAGGAAATGTATTTGTAAGGTAATCCAGTATGACATGCCTGGATTATGTCCAAAATGTGATATTTATGATATGTATAGACTTGAAATTAAATGTTCTACTCAAAAATCGTATGCTCATTCATGTTTTATCTTCCCTAGTGTGACAGTCAGAGCTGTTTGCTGATTCCTTTAGAAATAGGGGGTCTTCTTTAACTCTAATGAGTCAAACAGGTAATTACCATGCTCATGTTTTAAGGCCACTTTGGCCTGTTGTTCATTCTCCCTGAGAATCGCACCTCACTGTGCCAAACACCTTTTTATTCAGCAGTTTTCTGGCGCTGCGTCCCTCTGACTGAGCATGGATGGTGCTGCTGGATTCTGTATCCAGGCACAGGGCCTATCTCAGCACCAACACACGGCAAAACAACAAAATCCATCCAGCAACCAACTGCACATCTCCCTATTCTGCCCAACTCGCTGCACCGCTCATGTTGCTAATTAGAAATGAACTGGGTAATTAACCACCTTGTCTCATTGTGTCAAGATGGAATATTTCTCTCTCCTGCCATGCATTGCTTTTGTTGTCAACATACAATGGTGTTTTTGTTTTTTTGTGCATCCTTCGGTCCAATTTGAATTACCAACAAATCAAAAGAATCTACATTCAACACCGTCTGAAACTTAAAATGGATGGAGATGAGGCAGGAAGGCGTAGAGCTTGTAACTTGTGACGGGTCTTCTGCCTTATCGCAAAACACAGTATCCGTCTGTTTACTGCAGCTTTTTTACTTTAAGCACAAGGAAACAAATGCGTTCCCGTTCAGACAAGACTATAGTGTTATTTTATTAATTATTTGGTGCTTTTGTCATGTGTGGGGTGAGAACGGACTATTATTAGTGACACCAAAAGCTATTACTACACAATAGTGTTAAGGCAACAAGTCAAACTTACATTTAAGTACTTTGCCCCTTTTGGCAGTGCACTACAGAATAAGGACTTGATTCAAAGTTGTGATCCGATGCATATCTGTTCAGATTATTTCAAAGAAAGCTGTTGTCAGTTGGTATACAAAGCATTTGCAAACATTTTTAAAGACATCTGACAAACGAACTGTTGTTTGCTGAATGAATTATATGATCATCTGATGACATAATCAGTTGATCATAGAAACATTCCTGTCCTGTATAGATTCTTTTTAAGCCTTGTTTACTGCTTTTAATTTCACCTACAAGAGATGAAGGTCAGCCTTATTATACTGGAAGACTGACAGAGTAGAAGGGAGAAAAAGGTTTACATACTGTATAACATCATCGTCATTGTAAAGGTAGTTTGACTGTGGAATGTCTTTGACTTTCAGTTATAAAAAATCAGGTTTAAATTACAATCTTTTTAAAACCTGGGTCATGATTCATTTCTTTGGGTCATGATTCCATCGCTATCGATTCCATATTGATCAATATGCTTTGGTATCGATTCAATAATACGCATAGATGACAGAAGTATACCTAACCCTCATAAATGTATATCACAGATAGAGATGTTAAGTCAATGTTTAGTGAAGTGGGGCCTCTGTACAACGTGAATCACAGATTGGCCGCACCCATAGTGCTTCATTACAAAGGAATTAATCGATTTCAGGATTTTCTGAATTGATATTGAATTGGGGAAAAAAAGTGTTGCAATGCATTGATTAACCAATTTTTAGTAGTTAATGAGATCGATATTTGGAGCCGATATTCATTTGTAGGAAAAATGAGAAACTTTCTGTCAAGATTTTAAATTTAGACAATTACAAACTCCAACACAAGACTTGTTTAAATGCTCAACAAGAAACTCTCCACCTGCTCCAGGCTGCTCTCGTCTCTGTGCATGTCAGTTACTCGTGTGACGCCTAGCCAATCAGAAGGGCAGGACAACAGGTGAGACAGAGTGGTGAGTAAAAACAGAGCCAGATGGAAACACCTGCAGTGGAGTGAAAGTAGCTCACTGTTTAATTCATTCATTTAATGGGTAATCGTAAAATATAATGCAGATAAAGACAATAGGCCAAATGCGGAATATTGGCCCCCGATAATCGGCCAGGCCGATAATCAGTTGACCCCTGGTGCGTACATCGTCCTATCTCATGTTAAATTGTTTGATGGAGTGTATGAGCCCAATTGCTAAATATAGATAAAGCGACCCCTGTTCTATATACCTGCAAAAGCTTTCATGGAGAAGCTGGATGGTTTGACCTATATAGCATATGACTTCAAGTCTTTTTCTAAGTTTTTTTTTTTAAATGTTCTCAACGGAGCAGTTTCACTATGAGTAGTTCAAATGCACAGACACAGTAAAGTCCCTTTTTAAAGCTTAAACATGCACACAATGCCTTTAAGTAAGAAATCTTTTCATGTACTAGTCAATCTGTATCGAAGGAGAAAAAATAATAATAATACGTTCCTTCCAACTCTGTAGTTTGTGAATTAAAGAGCCACAGTATGGTTTATAATCAAGTCTATAATTAGAAAAAAATGCCAGCTTTGCTGTTCATTTAGATTCTAACAACCAGTGAAGGACTTTTCAATGAGCTTTTTTGATGTGTGTCCAAAAAGCTTGATTAGAACAATGTTCTTTGCCAATTTAGGCCTGCAGAATAAAAGCTTTGAAAACTGACTGTAAACTGTGACAGAGGAAGAGAAAGAGACAGGAATTGTGGGAGACGGACAGACAGACAAAAAGAATGAGAAAAGAATAGTTCATTGTGTGTGCTCTCTCACAGGGTGGACAGTCTTGTGTAATGGGAAATATTAACACTGCCAGAGTCTTTTGGTCTTGTTAGAATAAATCATAATGCTCACACAAAAGAGTGCCCCTAAAATCCATCCAACCAATGAAAGGCCTTTATAAGAAAAGCAGTGCACAGGGAGAATGTGTTCACATACACTTCAGTTAATCCCATTGACAGCAAAAATGAATCATTTGAACTCAAACTTACATGAGTACAAAAAGACATCTTCTCCAAATAGCTGTGAGTGTAGTTTGAAAACAAGAAAATAAATGGCAAAGACAAGGCTACTCTGAGTGGACTGTTTTCCCCCCTTTTAATGGGTGTTCATGTTCGATAGAGTATTCCTTTACTTAAGTTCAGTAGTGATGACTCGGACTTACACTCCAACTCGAGAATTTACTGCATTTGGACTGTGTTGGAAAGGAGGACTCTGACTTATTTTTCGATTAAGATTTTGTTATTATCACTTTTTTGTATGAAGCCCTAATGACTTCTACCATTTCAAGTGAAGGCTGACACACGTGTTCACCTGCATGCCATTCACATGCCATCTTGATCAGCCAGTTTGTGTGTCATGTTGATGTGGGTTGCAGTCATATCTCTGTGGATCGGGCAAACAGCGTGATACGATTAAAAATGTGATTATTAGCAGGCTGGTTGCAGGTATTTTTGAATGTATTAGCCGTCTGCAGTGATCCCACCGCAGCAGAGACGATCAGTCTCATCTCCCAGTTAAGTAACTTATTTCATAATTAAATTAAAAATAAATATCCAGACACACTGACCAGATCTACAATCTAATGTAATGTAATGAAATGTTTTTTCTACACAGCTGAAAGGTCCAACATGAGTCAAGGTTCATACAGTGAATTATTTAATATATAAATACTTATTTTACATGCTAGAAGTTTATTTAGTTCTCTAGAGAGTTTCCTCTGTCCTAAAGTGTTTAATTTTGCTGCTTTAAGTCCCACAATATCGCAGTGACATAACCGCACACATGGAAACCTTTACAGTTAATGTTAACAGCTTCTCTGATCTTTTCAGACTTGACTTGGACTCAGGTAATGGGGACTGGACTCTGATTTATCTTTTGGTGACTCGGACAGGACTCAGACTTGACTCGAGGTCAAGTTCCTTTTATTTTCTATATAGCGCCAGATCACAACAGAAGTCATTTCAGGATACCTTTCCTATAGAACAGGTCTATACCTTGTCCTTTTTCTCAACAAACTATATAGCCTTATGTTATTTCTCATATTTACACGAAGGCATGTCATTTCTGTCTCTACATGGTGGTGCGTTTTCAATTGTCCTCTGCTCTCTGTATCGCACACGGCAGAGTTCCGCCCTGATGCGCAAACACACACACACAGACACGTGTGTGAATAGAAAGAATATTTCCCATCAACCACCTGAATAGCAGACAAAAATATCTGCGTTTTTTAAACGATACACAGCAGTGACAAAAGCAGCACACTTTGTGGATAATTGTCATAAAAATATATGTTCCGATGTTTACTTCAATGTACAATTCAAATAATTGTTCAGTTGTTATATTGACTGCGGTCATTAAAAGAAACACATGGACATGATTCCTTTAAGTGTTTGTGTCGGTGTCCGTCTAACTGCATTATTCATCCATTTTCCTCCACATTGCAGGCTTTCATCTTAAATATGTTATAACTGTCAGTTTGGGAAAGGCAAAAAAAAACAACACACAAACAGGTTTTCTTTAAGTGACGTCGTTATTTGCACACAAGAACTTGAAAAAGAAACCCCTCTAAATACCAAGCTGCATTTAGATGAAAAGAAGTGTCTGTTGCATCATTTAGTTTGGCTCCTGGAAACCCACTTAGCTGAAGGGAAGTCTTCTTATTTGGACAGTAGATTTTTTAAATTTTAATGGAACTTTTTCTCTTTTAAATAAATTGTTTTTTTTAAGAAATATGTTGGTATATACTCTAGTAGCTATCAGTAACTTTTTCCTAAAAAAAAATAAAATATAGACTTACACCAAAGTAATGCTGCTCAATCATCACTTATGGGCCCCCGTACATGTGTGGATGAGTTCAGGAGTGGAAACAATTGGACACGATTCAAACTGGCCAATATGACAATCGCCCCAAAGACCAGAAAATGTCATCTTAGTGAGGCGAAACGCCACGCGTTAAATCAGGCTCATTCCCAAACGAATGTGAACCTTCGGTAGGCTTTTAGCTTGCAGAGTAGGTACAGGCAGTAAACGTTCACACTAGCCCTGCTGTGTGTGTGTGTGTGTGTGTGTGTGTGTGTGTGTGTGTGTGTGTGTGTGTGTGTGTGCGTGTGTTAGATATCTAGATGGATGTGTCTGTTGACAGCAGGAGTATGACAGTTAAAACCCTGAAGGTTGAAGCTCTTGCAGCACTACCAAGACTTTGTGAAGCTATGAGCTGACACACAAAATCAAACATGAACGCTGTGTGTTATAACAGCAAGTGAAAGTTATTGTTCTCACAGTACGACAACTATGAATCATGAAAAAATATCCAACACTCAATCTCTTAAAAAAAACAACTAATTTCCACCAAGCTTTAGCTTCCCTCCGATCAAAGACAGTCTGAATATTACAAAGCTAAACTTCGGTGTGCACAGTTTATCTATTTGTTACTTGATGTTTCTTTTATTAAACGTGTAAGCTGAAGAGCTGAAATATATTCCCTAAAATATGTGGCCTCAAAAGACCACATTGCCTACAAGAAAAGATGAACAATCTATTGAGTTTGGGAACTTGTATATTTCCCTCATGACAAGATAACCTTGTTTTGCTTTTAATATAGTTAGGAAAACATTTTCTGCTCTATAGAGAGTCCGAGAGCTTTCAAATTAATCCTCTATGTCACCATGTCACAACCTTTTCTTCAGAAATGAAGAGGAGTAATGTTAAGAACAAGTCAATTAGATAAGTGAACCAATGATAGCATAATATGAATAAATACTAAGTAACATGAGCTTGTGAAAGACCTGTGAAGAGGGACAAATGTTTTTTATCACACTCATAAGGACGTCTGTTGTGGAATTAACGTTTGTTAACCTTGAATGTCTCAACACTTTGAAAAATGTAATTGACCATTATTCAAACCACAAAAGCTTCAACATCAGCCGCCAGTCTGACTGACCCGCTAACATCCTAATTAATCATTTAAAAGCACCATGTGTCTCTTTAAAGCACTGGACTCGTATAACAGAAGTTCAGCTGTCAGTGTGAATAATTAAGTGATGATCCGTGATGACTGTGGACAGTGACACAGTGTTAAATACAATCTCCACAGCGACACTGTTGTTCATTTGCTCAAGTTAAGATGATGGTTCTCAGAAGGGGGTATATTCTGCCATTACAGCCTGATGAGACATTTTCCCAACAATTACTACAACAGAATTTTACAAGAGGAAATATGGTTCAATTTAGAGGATTGTGGGTAATAATATGATCTTTAAAAAACAGTTATCTTATCCAGAGTATTAGTTACAATGCAGGAGTAGCAAAGTTCTCATTTAATGACATTCTCAGTAGGACAGGGTTGTTATTGCTATCAGTTCTAATTCTTTCAAACATGTATAAAACATCTTATATATAATGAATTGATATGGGCTTGCTCTAAATGCTATGCGCATATCATAGAAGAATATCAAATCTGAAGCATTTCTGCTTTCAAGCCTATGGAAATAAAACTCTGCTATCTTTGCCAGATTCATTAAAAATTCACTGATTAACTTCACTGTCTTAAACTAATCTATATTCTCTGCATGATGTGTTTGCAACTTCATTTTTTCCTCCTTTAGTCTTATTTAATGAATACATTTTTAATAAAACAACCAGATGTTTTCCAATGCAGTTGATGTTCAGCTGACAGGTTACAGTAGAACATTTTCCATTCATATCCAAGGCTTGTAAATGCTAAAATGAGCAGCAAATTGTTAGCAATGTCTGTATATTTCTGTTTAAGCAAAAAGAGCAAGAGAGACATTGAAGCCCGACGGTATTCTTTCCATTTTCAAACACATTTTCAGGACTAGTTGCAAACAGGATGGCAATACCAGACTTTAAGCTACAACTAGGGCAAACCACAGTGTATATAAATCATCCTGCTATTGATTTTAAAATTGGCTCCGACTGTGGCAACACATTTGCTAGATGCGGTGGCTCTGGTAGCCAACTGTGGCAGCATGCAACTACAGTAGCTAAAGCACATGCACCAGCACGAAAAGTAAAAACAGCTTCCTGCTTTTTCAATTCTCTGGTGTGTGTTTGTGCATGTAATGCTTGGCATGTTCTCCGTCTGCCCACACACAAGCGAGAAATACAACACTGGCAGAAACAGACGGGCACCCACACAAACACATTTGCATCAATGAAGTCACTACTACTAATATCTATCATCACTACATTTATTAACTTACCGCTATTGTTACTCATATTAATGTGTTCTTGTTCTTGACTCTTAAAGATTTTTTAAGCTGCTGATACGTTTATAAAAGGGGGCTCAGCTACACAAGTGCCCTGAATTGTGTAAGCGTTACGTGATTGTTTAGTTTTTAAATCTTACACACAAAATTAAACCAACACACACAGTGATAATCTAGGACACACTTTTCTCATTCCCTTCGACCGCTCTGTCAATTACACAGAGGAAACCAGGGAGAAAGAAAATGAAGGGAGTCAACAATGCATGAAACATCGATGTGTCCAACCACCACTGTCTGTTTAAGTGGAATTGACTTCTGCTCATTTCCCAAATTACGCATATCTGACTGGCCCACCGCTGCAGGGGCTACAGGAAGCACAGGGACAGAGAGGGAGTCTCACTCACACACGCTCTCTCCATCTCTCCATTTCTCTGCAGGGAATCAATGGTGTCTGCTTAATTATTGGGTGAATTTAATCAGCGGCACAGCAGTACTTACTTCTTTGTGACCCAGTAGCTGTCAGGAAGTCATTCAGTTTCCCACAGTTAGTGTTCAAATTGCACCGTAATAATTAAGGGTACTACAATCTAATTGTTCCACAGGTGTAAGGTAACAGAAAAAGTCCCTTTGCATCACAGTAATTTTGTGCTCAGGAATTCAACTGCCACTGCACGTACATTCATTGTTATTTCTAATGACGATGCAACAACCCTCACTACCAGTTTAAACATGCGCTTGGTTGTAGTGCACACACAAGGCAACTCCAATTCCTCAGCCTAATCACAGTGGCAGGTAAATCAAAGTAGTGATAAATAGTGATTGGTGACAGAAAACGGCTCAGGTTGAGTCCTACGGTCTTCTTCATGTTTCCCTCTGACGCTCAGAGCAGAGTCAGAGGTCTCACACACTCCCTGATCATAGTGCTCTGCTTCCTCCTCATGTCAGAGCAGTTTTTAATGAATGAGAACTGTGGCCCAGAAATCATGTATACTCTTACCCTTTCCAATTTTCAGCAAATAACAGCAACATGAAGTGGTTGTGCTCGCTTGCAGCACGCCTCTGTCTGGGACTGTAACATAGGCTATGTCTTGAAATTGATTCGTATCTCCATTACAACGCGTCTACCTGCTGAAGGTGTGTTTTAACTGATGACTCACTTGTTGTAAGTCCAAGATGGTTAAAAGAAGCGGGCTGTGGCTGTGATTCTTGGTCGAAGGAAACATTTAAAGCTAGCTGTACATCAGAAAACTGTAAATCATAGAGAGTTTAGGCAAAGCTTAATCCCTGACAAATGTATCAGCTTGTCTAATCGCCATTTTCAGGAATGACACTGAAAATATATTATATCTAAAACAATACACTTGAGTGGAACTTCAAGCTTCATGTAGAGATCTGAAATATATTATTGTACCTGAAAAACAGAACAACTGTCTCTCCATGAAACATTTCATAGTTTCCTGAACACTCAATTCACTCAAGTGGGAAGCGCTGAGATTCTTGGCTCTGCCTTCAATTATGATTCTATTTCTATTTTTTACACACACATAAAAAGGCGCACTTTGTCCAACCCGAAGAGACACATCAATGCAGGAAGAACTTGATCTTACCTCAGAGAGACCTACTCTACTACAAGTCAAGCTCTCTGTGAATATTTTCTGAACAGCTCAACAGAATAGTTCAACATTTCTACAACGCGAAAACATGTCCGTCTATTCATTAAGCAGAGATGTGTTTTTTTAAGGATTTTTGTATCCTAACAAACAAATAAATTATTCATATTTAAACTATATTGATTCAATTCTCTATTCTTAACCTCCCCTCTACAAGACGGCCTGCTTCCACAAAGTTTCTCTCAAAAAACACGATACTCTGGATTTAGAGAAATAAAATGGAAAACACTTTTGGACTTCGATAAAGAGAAAACAGTGAATGTATCCTCGACAGCCTCTTGTTTGACTTACTGTGTGAGTATACAATATGAGACTAAGAAGGAGAGTATTTTTCAAACCTAACAAGAAGTTTCATCATTAAATGCAATACATATAAACTCTTCATTCAAATTATCATCATTCAAACCGTCATGGGGGGAAAACAAAAACATATTTATAAGTCTGGAGGAAACATCTGCTGAGCTTTACAAATAAATCCAATGAGCATGTTTTCAACATAAACACATGGTCCAACAATGTGCAAAGGAAACAAAACTGCATCCAAATCATGCATCATGCTGTAATGGTTCCAAAGCCCCCCCAGGGCCCCTTATTGAATTTCAGCTCTTTCCTATGAAAGTAGGTTGAAAAGTGTCTCATCACTCTCCAAAGGGATAGATATTGATTGGAAAGGATCAATAAAAAGTCTGTAGAGTCTGGGTAATATCATGGAGGTTTTGGGCTGCTACAAACAGCAAGCAGAATACAGAGCATGTTTTTAGTGTGAGAACTTAGATGCAGCATTGATTCATGTCAGTATATTGCAGACTGCACAGATAAAAAATGTGAAATGTTACTCTCAGTGTCATTGGCCATGGAAGGCCATTATGTGCACAATACATACTTAAATACTTTAACCATGATTACAATTTCTTTTGAAATCTTTACAATAGCAGGCAAGTGTTGGATGAGCACATGTAACAGATCAAATCAAAAAGACCATGAAGCTTGTGAAAAACAAAATCTTTCTGTTGATGCAATAACTATAAGAAAACAAAGACATGTATCACTACCTGTATTAGCACTTAGCATTACAGACATCCTCTTTCAAACCTTCACACAGCTTCTGTCTGCTTCCAGCCAATCCTGCAGCGTTTGGCTGTTCTTTCCCTTGTGTGACCTTTACATTGTGGAACTGTGAGGTCATTTTGTTCTCTCTGTGTTGGTGATTTTAAGGTCATTTCTGATGTTAACTGTGCAGATCCCCTTGGGGTTTAGCTTAGCCTAACGATGACAGAGGTGGGCATGTGATCAGATGACATTGCCGCAACCTTTTGGAAAAGGTGAAATTTGTCTGCTTTTGGCTTATATTGGTTGTAAAAATAAGGATATATTGATAAACAACATCAGTATCATTGCCATATGGTATTGAGCAAAACTCTGTGTTGCTCAGTCAGCCAATTATAAGGTATATCTTGTGGAAACCAACCCATCACAGCTCTGTTTTGCATATTAAGTGGAAAATCTAATATATCTGAATGAATATTCTATGGAAGTATGCAAATGGGACAACTGGAGCAGTTATAATTGCTGTGTGTGTGCTAGGAATGAGAATGGCTTTTTGTACGAGCTAAAGACAAATTAAGTTAATGGCACTATTCCGGTAAATGGCAGACAGATGGAAGGATCACGGTGACAAATAGCTGTCTTAGTTCTTAATCACATGTGCAATTAACTGGTGTGTGAAGGTACTGTTTTGTTTTAGCTGTATTTAATTTAAAAAGTGTTAATGCAGTCACATTAGTCTGTATCCTAGAGCGACAGCAGGATAAGAGAAATATTCAGTTTTTATGGTAGTGACAGTCAGAACTTGGCAGTAAAAATTGGATAAGCTGCTGATATAAACTAGCTTTTAATTTTCAGGATATGATTTTTGCATGACTTGATGTTCCTTGTTGCTAAAAGTCCACAGCCTGATGATGACATAGAAGCTGCAACACTTTCTCAAACCACATCTCATCTCGCCTACAGTATGCACATGTGTTCCCATATAAAGACACGGTTATAATGTCAGGAATTCATTTTAGAATCAAAGACAACAAAAACCTCAAACTTGAAAAAATTACTGAAACAAACACACAGCATAGTTGTCCACCTGGAGCTAACAGCTACATGGAGCTCAGTAAAGATATGACTTGGACCCAACTCAGACTTAGGTGAAATAATTCAGACTTGGAGTCACTGAGACTCGACTTTAAACTTAAAACTTAAAGCAAAGATTTTCAAAATAAAACACACCTGCTTTTAACTATGTAAAAACACTATTAACATGAATGTGACAAAAAGGACTTGACTTATGGAGCGCTTGCCTGCTTGTACTTCATGCACATTTTAGTTGAAACTTTTTAGCCATATTACTTGTGAAATAAGTATCTTTCAAACTCAACTTTTATCACAGCTTTGGAAGGAAATAGTTCATTGCATTTAAATGATCAGATTTTAAAACAGCCACCAGCCTTCCTTCACTTAGTTCTTACTTTTTCTTTCTGCACACTTGACTTTGGCTGATGTACTTCAAAACATCAAAAGACGTCTTTGCTCACTCCAGATTTTGCTTGGCAAGACACTGGCTGGCAAAAAAAAAAGTGAAGCTGTCTTCTTTATTTATTTTTAAACACTTTGGTCTGCCTAACATAAAATATGTGCACTGAGGTGACAGTTTCATACTTCATTTGGTGGGTTTTTGTTGCCAGTTTGATCATTAGGAGGAGAAAAGAAAGCATGCAGTGTGAACTCCCTTTATTAAAGGAAATTTTTTGATGTCATTATCAGAGATGCTACACAGACTTATAGTCCATTCGATCATTTGATAAATTAAGTAATAAACTACTATTTACACTTGTCAGCCATTTTTCTTTTAAGAAGACGTGTAGAAGAACAGTAAAGAGAAGAAACTTTAGATTAAAGGGTCTCGTCGTCTTATCATTGGATACTGTCACTAAATGTGTTTGAAAATCATCTACTAATAAGAAATACATTTGCTGCTTAATCAAAGCATTTTAAAAGGGTTTTTTTAAAACTTCAACAGCACTGCAAATATTTTTAACCCTTTTCTCAATCAATGAGATTTTCTAATCGGAAACTTTTCCAAAATGTCAAATAAGACACATTTTAACAGATTATAGTGAACCTGTACTTCAAGATAATACATTTATTTAGTGCACATTTAACGGGAACATTTGTTCACCCACTGTTCAGAGTGACTTCACTTCTTAAATAAAGGTTACATAAAGACAGAACATTTAGATAAGCATCAAAACGCTGCTGTGTAGCAGCCTGGACTGTACAGCTGCAGATAATCCCCAGTCAGCCAGGTATCAAACATTGTCAGCCTCTTACTGCTGCACAGTGTGTGTATAAACAGAGCCAGAGCATATTTACCCTTCAGCTAAAGGTGTCTCTTGAGCCGACATGTTTGTATATCTGAACATCCTTCACAGGTTGCCCGGAGGGGGCTCACGCCTGAACTTTAAGCTTTTTACTTCTCAGCGGGGGAGAAAAAGCAACTAGTATCGCAGGTCATCTGGAACGCTTCCTTTGCTCGCAAGACATGCACGCAGCAATGTGCACATATGTGATCACACACAGGTCCATCCAAACACACAGGTACACACTAGTACCCAGGGAGCTGCACTGAGCAGTAAATATCATGAAAAAATACATCTGAAGAAGAGGTTGAAAGAGATGGAAGACCTTTACAGAATATTTCCCTGAGCAGACACTCAGGTGGGAGAGGGGGAGGAGGGAGAAGGAGAAAAGAAGGAGCATGTAAGAAAATGTCTGGTAAGGGATGAACAGAGAGAAGGTGTGAAGAGAAAAGGGGAAAAGACATGGGAAAGGAGAAGAACCCCAAATGTTGAACAGCAGTTGATGAGGAACAATTCCAGTTTGCATTCAGCTCCTTTGCTAATGAGGATCATTAACATGGCCTGCCTGGCTTCTATAAAAGCTGTGGAGGGCTGGACGATCGGGGATAAAAATAAACCCTCTCAAGCTTATCCCCACAAGATTCATAAGGGAGGCTTGTAAAAAAAGATATAGCACATGCTGGCTGCAGGAAGGTACTTCTTTATGCAACGCCACATTGGCATGGATCCGAGAAACGTGGATACTTTCCCAACAAGAACACTTGGTTGAACTCTGAACTCTTTGGATTCTGTGTGAAGAGCGGTGGTAAAAGAACCAATTTAGATTCATGCGATTTCATGGATTGAATAAAGACCGAGGTGGCTATGTCTCTGCTGTGCTCTATGATATGTTATAAATTAGAGGCTAAGATCGGTTCAAGTATGCTTTAAAAGCACAGGATGAAAAAAAGAAGAAAAAGATCCCTACTCGGCCAAAAGACTGTAAAGCTCTCCTATCTTACACATATTTGCTCCAATACTTCAAGTTGGCCATTCACATTTCTCCCCATGTTTTATGATCCTCTGAGCTTTGTCATTTTCCCTACTTCTGCTTTCCTTTCAAAAAACAGTCAAACAAAGCTCCCATGAGGCTCAAAAACCAATCCACGTCCCTGCCCTGCTTCTGTAAATCATTCTTGAGATACAGAACACATTTTTCTTGAAGACTTTCGACCACTTTTACAGCATAAGTAATTGAGCTGTTAAATCAGACAGCATCAAAACAGTCTGGAGAGACAAAAAACCTTCGCCAGTGGTTTAGAGTACAGCAGAGGCCTGCTTTCTTGGACATCCTACCATCGATTCCTGTTTTTCCGCTCTCAGCACTGTCACTCTATACTGGTGGGGGGGCTGCGTGTGTGAAATTTACAATATCTCGCCAGATCAGGAATTCCTAACCAGCAAATGCCAGCCCTTCTGTCAGAGTGATACTGCATTTCTTGGTTTATTATATTTTATTATAGAGGGGAGAGACGCTCACACACTGCACTGTGTGAGACTCAAGGCAGTCAGACGGTCGAGTGTCTTGATAAGATCAGCATAATTGCCTTATTAATCCATCTTCTGTTAATAAAGGGCTTTGTGCTTAAGAGATGAAAAGTGGAAAGCTGTGATGTTCACTGATGGCATTGTCTCCAGAGATTTGAGTTTAAGACAAGAGCCTCAACAGATACTACAAAAAAAGAGAACTTTTGACAATAAAATGTCCCAAATATGCTTCTGCAGCTGTACTCTGGGTTCAGACTAACCCAACTGCAGCCCAACCTGACAAATGTAGAGTGGATGGAACTAAAATGGGAAACAGGCAAAACAATTTATCATTTTATTCCATGCTGTGAATTATGGTGGATGAAACCTCTGTCCCAAAAGTGGATGCCTCACAACGTTCTGACAAAAAGAATACTGAAGCCACAAATGTTTTACTTTTTCTTGCTTCATATGACTAAAACCACAATGTCAACATCATCATCAAGCACCTGTTTACTAAATACTTAAAACACGTAGAAGAGAGAAAAAGTAATGTTGTTTGTGCCGCAAGCTAAGGAAAAGGCAGCCAGTTGTTTTATTTCCGCCTTTACAAAACGAAGGACAGCCAGAATCATTTAAAACCTTTTAGAAAAAAAATGTCTTTGTAATTTTTAAGTATTTTTCCTTATTTAGATAAACAGGCATGCATTTGTCAGAAAAGGCAAGAAAAAGGTATCAGTCTTCTGTCAGAGTATGAGCTAAACTAATAGGGCTTTCACACTTGCAGAAATCTCCTGAAAAACTCAGGACATTTCCAGGAGCTGTATGTGTGAATGCAAACAGCCAAATTTTTCGCTCTGACTTCACCCAAGGTTTCTCCTGCCAGACCCCTAGTATTTTTTCCGCAGCAAGTCCGAGTGAATTGATGAGAGAACGCAGCAGGATATTATTCGGAGAATTCACCTCAAACCAATAGGAGGGGGAGTGATGTTTATAGACTATTACTGGAGTCAGTGCATTGACTGTCTGCCCACGACCACTACGATCTCTGTGCACGTAATTAAACGGCTGCATAATGTTTTCTGTTCGCCAGTTTGTTGTTCTCCGCTCTTTTGTTGACATTGTGATTCCGCCGAACTACACGTAGCATTGATATAAAGGCAAATATTCTCACTATAGCATCATATAGCGGACTCTGTTGCTCCGTCCGCGTCTTTTTTTACATCACATCTTATCCCTTTCACACACCTCCTGTGTGAAAGGGATACTCTCCCGCTGTGAGGAGTAGCCTATATGTGAACAGCCAGGTCAGGAGAATATCCGGAGTATATGTGAAAACAGATTCTGTGACATATAGTGTACATCAGCCATTTAAAGTGTTTTTCTTGTCTAAAGCTACTTAAGTGCACACTTCAAGATTTTTAAGATCTTAACAGATGTTGAAAATGTGATAGACACCCCATACATAATAATAATAATAATAATACATTTTATTTATAAGCGCCTTTCTGGACAAACAAGGACACTGTACAACAATCATGACAACAAATGACAGATTAAACAGTTTTGTTCCTACAGTGTGTGGAGAGCAATAGCACAACACACAATAATTGATTCCATTCACAAACAACCAGTAGAGTCCAGATTCTAAAAACTGGAACTCTCCCAAAATCTAAACCTTTAACTGATTTACCGGTCATTGGCAGATAAACAAAAACGGTAGTTTTTGACCCTGGCTGTACATGTTACATCGCAAGCTGGAGGTGAGTAAGGAGGGGAAGAAACAGGCCTAAAATCCATAACCTGATTATCTTGTAGTGTGTACCCAACTTTAAATATTGGAGAAAAAAGTAATGCATAACTCACAAGCTGACACACTATTTGTATATTAATTTGTAATGTTAAAATGTAGAAATAGGGATAACATGAGCTGATCTGTAGTATTAGCATCAGTCAGGATGTATAATTAAATTCATATTTTGTTGTGGTAAGTGCTACTGTAGTGTTTAATAGACGCGTTATAATACAAGGCAAACGTGATTATATTATTTAAGAATGGTGTGAGAAGGACCGGGAGTATAGAAAAGTGGAAGAATCATTTTGTAAAGCAAGCGAGCAAGATAGATCGAAAAAAGTAAAGTAAGGTAAGAGCTCACCAAATTGCTCAGACAAATGCCAATGCATGGCTCCTCTACTTCAAAGCATAAATCAGAGCAGTCTGCTCAGAATTCATCACACAGGCTGAGATGATGGCCGAGGAGGCCGCTGAGGTGCTCCTCTAAAAGATGAACCATGGTTAGCAGGACAGTAAAGTGCTCTATTCATTGTTTTCTCTAAGGTTAAATAGTTCTTCACTACAATGCCTAAAGAATGTAATTGTACAACAATGCTCACACCATGCAAGATCAGGAATTGTTTTAATGATGCAACTATTACAGGGCTACCCTAATAAGCAAATAAGGAAGAGTGCTGCCGTAATAAAGTGAGTGTTTGTTTTACAACTTATAGATAACGAAAAAACTGTTAAAGACTTCGGTCCTCTTACCGATGTGTCTTTTCTCCTATCGTGCTTAAATGTGAACAGAATCAGATGGATGATGCAGCAGCTAATGAGAGCAGGAAATGTCCACATTTTACTGTCTCCCTAACGATAAGTAATGACGCTAGCTTAGCTAACACAATTAACACCAGCGCAGGGAAAAATAAAATACCCCCAGAATGATGTATTATGTAAATTATTAATTACTGCAGAGACGATTGCAATCTTGTTCAGCTGCCCATTGGCACTTGAATAAATGTGAATGATTTGTAAGGCAAGAAAGGAAAATCCAGACACAGTGAGAGTGTGAGACAAACTCAACAGATAGCACCTGCTCCTTAGGCAATTTATAGAAACAATTTGCATTTGCAATTCAGCCACTAAACAGAGGCTGTTATTCAGAGTGACTCACAGCAAAAGCAAACAGGAATCTTAAAATAATGACTGTAAACATTTAAATAATTTTGCATTTGGTTTAGCCAGTAGTTGTCAGTAAAATTGCTTTTCCATAAATCTGCTGTATTGTAATGCATGCCCGGAGAAGTCTTCCAAATTCAGATGCAGTACTCTGAAAAAGGACTGGCTGTCTCTCTTCACCATTTCAAGTGGTTAAACATTTAGAGCCACAGTATAGTAATCTGAATTTAATTTGAATTTCAGTTACTGGATTTCTGCACAATCTTACTATTTCACTGAGGGATGCATGCTTTATGAGCAGAAGTTTCCACAAATGCAGTTACACTTGAACAAATGTCCCCCCCTTGTATTCTTGAGATTTTGTTTCTGCATATGTATGTGTGTGAGAAGGGAGACGGTAATTGCCAGATAAAGGCCCAGAGAGAGGTAAAGAGAAAGACGAAGAGACAGAGAGAGTCCAGTGTTTCCGGGAAGAGAAAGAGAGACGGAGAAAGAAAGCGATCTCTCAGATTTGGTGTCTTAATGACACAGGAGCCACATGAGAGAGAAGGAGAGCCAGGCTCTGTGTTGAGGATATGATGAATCCAAAGACTGATAACCTCAAGCCTCCACACTTACACCACAGACAACACACACACACACACACACACAGTCATGAAAACACTGCCTCAGTAATTAACTGCTCAGCCCCTCTCTCTACAAGGAAAGTGAATTGGTGCTTTTCTCTCAGGATCTATTTCTTGTACTTTGTCATTCTCTCTCTTCACTCTGGTGGGGATATATCTCTACAGCTTCCAATATGATGTCAGTACCTTACTCTAAATCCCTCAACCTGTTCCCCTGCTGTGACCATGGACAATACGTCCGGCTGACTTTGACAAATTAAACCAACTGGATATATGGCAATAACCTTCATGGGATGACATGGGGGAAAAGGGGGACACGGGGGGTGGGACAGAGGGAGTTTAGGGAAAGGGAAAGGAAAGGAAAGGAAAGGAGAATGAAAAAGAGACACGTACAGACGGATGATGGGTAATATCATGCAAAGAATGGTATTTTCCAAACCAGGTACAGAGTGAGTATATATAGATCAGCAATCTCAATGTCACGATACTTCCTAATAAGGCACTAAAGCTGCTGAAACACACTGAATCTTCTGGTGTAACTGAGCAATGATCCAAAGCTTTTCAATAACAATTGCAGCAGTCCTGGAATCACTGTGTTTGCATGTACATGCTGATGTTAGATATACAAGATAGACAGGATACTCTGAAAACTATCACAACTATGTTTCCTCAGAGCATAACACATTTAAAAGGACCACACAGAATCCCCATCATTGAGTCTGAAATTCAAGGTACTTAACATAATTAACTTTACTATTTTTAATTTAATAACTGTTACTGCTATATTATCAGCAGCATCCACACAAGAGGAGGAAAACATTTTAAGTGACGAGTAAGTTGTCAATCTAAGTACCAAAGGCTTTAGATAAATATCCTCGCTATTACAGTTGTGATAAATTGCCCTGCACTGGAATCAACCACTTCACTTAGTTTTCTCAAAGCAAGCTTTTATAATGACTCTATTAATTTAACCATGTGGCAGCAATCCAGACAAGTTTCACCTGTTACAACACCAACACACACATATGCACAACTTACAAAAGCACACAAACGGAAACACACAAACCAGAAGGTCGTTAAGGAGCTATTGTTATGTTCCTCTCTGCTCAGCATGATAGTGGCTTGATTGATACTTAGGTTCCCCACTTAAATCACCTGGCAAGGACTATAAATACACACTACCTTGAAAATGATACAACATGAAATTCATAAACAATAGTGCATGAGTAAAGATAAACGACTGACACACACATACACACTCTTGTCACAGCTAACGCACTTGCAGGGCATCCACCCAAGGAGCAGAAGTTGACTCACCTGCTCTGAGTGACCAGCTGAAAGCTTTCAAATTGGCCCCGGGTGATCTTCTTCCAGTCTCGCTCTCCTCACTCCCTCTGTCACTGGCTACCCTCTCGTTTGCTCTCTCTCTCTGTGGCAGTACACGGATGTCCTATGGGCCGCTCACCCTTCCTGTGTGAATTGGCCTAAGCGCATCGAGCTCTCGGCCAAATGGTACGCGGTCCTGCTGTTTCCACAGACTCAGATGTGCTCTCTCCTCTCCTCCGCTCACTCTGCCTTACACGGCTGCAGAGGGAAATATGAGGACAGGCAACGTGGCTGAGTGCTGCTCCACTCTCTCGCTCTCTCTTTCTCTCTCTCTCTCTAGTGAAATGAGATGCTCTCTCTCTCTCTCTCTCTCTCAGGTTGTCAGCTGGTACGGTGCTGACTCCTACTCTCTCTTCACTGTCAGTCACTCTTGCTGTACTGAACTGCCTGCTATCTCGCCATCTCTTTTTCGCAGTTTCTCCACTGACTCCCCTTTCTCTCTCTCTCATTATTGATCTATGTATCCATGTCTTTGCTAGTGCAGCCTCTAGTGGCTGCCTTGTCTTCATGCTGCTCATATACAGTCAGCATCAAATTTTACTCATGAAGCTGTGCTGTGAATCCTATGTTCAGGTATTTGAGTAGCCACCGAAAAACCTGAGAAAAAAATGCAAAAGAAATGTAAAGTCAGGGTACAGTAGATTAGTGTTTGAAATCATTTTACTTAATGAAGAAACCTTTCACAGTTGTTTCATCTTGTCATAAAATAACAGATCATACACGCAGGAATCATCACATCTTTTATTCATGTAAATAGCCATAAGATGCAGCCTCTGTCTTCTGTATTGCTGATAAGTTCATATGACTTCCCTACCATCAATTAAAAGTGTGATGTTCTCTCTTGTTTCAAGCTCTTTTATGGGAGGTTGGATAAGTTTTTGCATGTACAAGAAGAATTGAGAAATGAAGTTATATAAATGTTTGCTAATGGGACCTTTTTTAAGGCTCATACGTTTGTCAATTGCAGAAAATATGGTTTTACATGATAAAAAGTTAAGCCTGTTTTTAAACTGAATAAATGTATTTTTAACAAACGTGTTTTAATGGCAGTAATCTTTATCGTCAAGTGTCTAATTGACATGTCTTTGATCTCACCGCCAACATGAAACTATATTTTTAATTTTTGTATGATTTTGGGATTTTGGGTGCATTAAGTAATTAAATACTACGACTAGCGTTTCAACTGTTCACCTGTTGGAGCTCATGATAGTAAAACATTGAATGAATTAATGTGCACTTAGGCTAATGTTTGCTGTCACATAATTAAACTTGAGTACGTATTAAGCTAGCTAGTTACTGTTAGTGCTTTACTTTCCTGAGGTTGTTAGATATGTTAGCCTAAACAAGATAGCAACATTTTAGCGTGCACAGTTTGTAAAAGTATGGTCTCAGCAATTTAATTCAGAAAAAGATAATGCGTAATTAAAAACACTTACAATATTCGAGGTGACTCGACTTCAGATAAAGGGCTAACAGTAACCCTAACATTAACCTAACGCAACAACGTAGCCAAACTCATTTCATCAATTTCTACCAGGCATTAATACTAAGCGGAAAACAATGTTAAGAAACTCACTGGATATGTGAACATCTAGGAAATCTTTTGAGGAGAACAGAAAGAAAAACACAACAAATTCCACTCAAATCCTAAAACCCAAGGAGGTGCTCTGCTCTGTGTGATAACGCTCAGTGCTGCCGCCAGTGACTGGAAGCTGAATTGCACCTAATCTCGCCTACTAGGCCTGTTGTTCCGGAATGACGTTTGTTTTTCCCTATTTACAGTCTACGGTTTTTCCACGTGAAAGGCTTACTGTACACTGTAATGTCACGGAAATGTAAGACTATTAGTTCTGATTGAAGAGTGCATTTTTTTATAGGCGATATTTTTTGACTGGATATAAAAAATAGGCCGGTCTTATTGTCAGGGAGCATCTCCACTAACACATCAGCGCATGTGCAAAGGCAACTCCTCTACTGCTTATTCAAAATTAGACTGCTAAATAAATACTATTCCATGTTATACAAGGCACATGTGCATCAGAGAAGACAACATTTTGTAGGTACATTTTGTCTGAAGAAGAAATAACCACACACAAGACAGCAAAAGTGTAGATTTTTTTAATGTCACTGGTTTGTTTGTTGTTGTGATTTTCAGGATATGATAAAAAGAAAAGGGCCCTGGAGGAATTGTGATGTTTTATGCAGTTACACACGTGTGTGCACTTGAATACATCTAAACTTGTTCTCACAATAATCAAAATAACACAAAAGTCAGTGCATACTCACACCACAGGAGATGAAAAAAATTATAATAAAAAAAAAAATTAGAATAATAATTGGAGTGTTTGCGGGAAAGAATAATGTGTGGGCAGAATGTTAAAACGCTGGCCTAGATAGAGATCCATAGGGTGCCATTAGTCAGGTATAGATGAAGAACCTGATGTTAGCTGTCAGAGCTGATGAACAGACTTCAGAGATCATATCAGGGATCATCATGCTGAGCTAATTAGAAATGCTCAGCAAGAATATCCCCCAGGAAAAGATTAATGCAGTTATGAACTCACACCTTCAGACACAAAGAGGTGTGAGAAAAGGCAAGAGTGTGTCCACCTGTTACACGCACACGTATATTTTAAGCTTTATTGTTTGAATTCAGGAGGAGAAACTTCAAAATGTTTTTTTTTATTCCTTGCTAATTTGAGAAAATCTAGGCCTTTAGACGAGTAAACCAGCAGCCATGTTAAAAAGTCTCTTTTGCCCTCCTAAACCAATGATTTTTTGTATCTTTAAAAAATGCTCTATTTAATCAATATTCCTTAAATTAGATTTTTTTTTCAGTGTATTTTTTTATGTACCTATTAACAAAGCGTATTCATTATGGTAAACACTGTATGTGTCTATTAAAAGACATTTCCGAAAACCTTCAATTTACTTTATAAGTTCCCACTAATAGACACGTAATCACAATTTTATTGAGGTTTTTTATTCTACTGAGGGCACATGTTGCTTCTACCATATACAAAGTGATAAATGTCTGTGTGGTTTTTCCTTGGGTTGAATAATATCAGACCTAGTCCTTCTGCAAACAAACTTGTTTTTCTTCATGCAGGTGGACACATGTATTTTTTTTAAATTTAATTTTAATTTTATATACTTTATTAATCCCCTACGGGGAAATTGTGGTTCGCACTCTGTTATTTTTAGACATGCTTCTCACACACACAGGCCTGAATCACACACATGCACAACGAGACCTGTGGACATGCATTAATGGAGAGATGTCAGAGTGCGGTGGCAGCCCCTTGGGAGGCGCCCCCTGAGCTGGTGGGGGTTCGGTGCCTTGCTCAAGGGCACCTCGGCAGTGCTCGAGAAGTGGTCTGGCACCTCTCCAGCTACCAGATCAACTTCCATATTTTGGTCCGCATCAGGACTTGAACCGGCGACCCTCCGGTTCCCAACCCAAGTCCCTACGGACTGAGCTACTGCCGCCCCAATACCCTCGGGTAAACAGGGGCATAGTGCCTGCAAAACATCAATTTTTGCAGGCGCCTTGGTCAAAAGCAACAACAAAAAAATTCCGATACACATCAATTTTAGCAATTTAGGTTTCAGTGTCTTGCTGCACATGTTTGCAGAAAGAGCAGAGGATCAAATCATCAGAGATCTGCAATGGTTACTAATAAAACTACACATTTTCAGAAACATTTCATAAAATTCAAGTGCGACTCACTTGATTTATTCAGTTATTCCACAAACATTTCAAAGTAAGACCTTGGTCTTACATAAAGATATCGAACTTGAACGCACAATCCATGTAATCTTTTTTTGGTGTTCCCAAAACTAAGGTAGATAGAGTTTACTTTGTGACTTTACTTACTCAAGCTACAAGCTGTTCTCCAAATACACTCACATTAGCTCCTCCTGGGCTCACTACCGCACACTCACTGCAGGACATACTAGTATGTTTTGTTCGTTTTGGAACGAGCATTATCCGCATGGAATTTCGCCTGACTATGATTATATTTTATCTTATTTGCCGCTACGTCCATGTCCAGCATATCCAACGGTTTCAATCGTGTTCAATTGCTGAATTGTATCCACTCCTAAACTCACCTGCACGCTGTCATTGGTTGGGGGAAACAAACCAGCTCCCCGCCCATAACGTCCTGATTTAACCAAAACATGAAAATACAGGCAGAGGACAGGGTCTCTGCAGACACAGTCACCACCACACATGGATGGAGGCCCATAAGTGAAGATTGCACAGCATTACTTTTGTAAAAGTCTATATTTCATTTTTTGGGAAAAATTACTGACTCTACCTAAAGTTCTTTTCACTGACACAAGTTTAGTTACAAGCCTAAAGTGACTTGACGTCCTTCATTTATAGGTCCCTTTTGCTTTAGTATTATTTTAGTATTATGCTTTAGTGTTATTTTAGCATATACCACTATCTTTCTTTTTCAACCCTTTCTAAGCCAAAAAGATTTAGGAACTTTTACCTTCTTGATATGAACAGTTTGCCCTCTTTGAAGCATGTTGAGGGTAGTTGTCATTATGGTCTGGTATCATCTGAATTTTGCGCCCTTTTATAATATAAATATCCAAATGCAATTTTTTATATTTCTTTGAACAAAATGATTAGCTCACATGTACACCAAGATTAACCCAAACGGAAATATTTGAGTTCAGGCTAAGAGTTTCTGCAATGCTATAAATTAAATTGACAGTGTAATATACTGTATTTTTGCTTCCCAGGATGTAAATGACGGCCATGATTTCTAAACAGCAACAGCCATGTTTATTATTTTAAACAGCCATTTCCATGCAAAACGTAATAAAAAACAAGCTGCGCTGTGCAAAACTCAGCACACTCTGCTGCTTCAGTGAGATTTCATTTTATTTACCTCCTGTGAGGAAATGTTCATGGAGGAATAAATGCAATAGCATTTTCCATATTGTACTGCCATTTATAACTTCATTGTAATTTATGGGCAATAGAAAGTGAGTATTTTTATGAAAATTTAACGGTGAGAAATTGTTTCAATCCCATAACCACAGCCTGTCTGCTTTGGCCTGAGCTGCTTCCAATATTCTTTTTCCCACTGCAATGTCAAACAAGTCTAAAAAGGTCTCCTTTTTTTATTTATGCTGCTGTGCATCTTTCTGAGCAAAGCCCCAGGCTATCTGTCTTTATTTACCTCTGAATAAGTGTGAATGAATGTGATGCAGATCTAAATAAGGATTTAAATCCCTTTTATCAACAATTTGGTTATCCGTTTCTTTATAAGCCCTGCTTTGCTCTGTTGTGTAAAAGTGGCTATGTAGTAAAAAATAAAAAAAATCAGCCGGCTTAATTGTGGATGAATAATAACATGAAGCTGTAATTGGGAAAGTTAACTTTATTTTAGAGCCACAATAGTTTTCAAGCAGTAATCCTATTTTGAATAAAGACCTCGTTTGTCATACAGCACAGGGCATCAACAAAAAATACATTATTCTTAATGTCTCTATGAGTTTACTGACTTCATGTTTATGTGGCTTTCTTCCAAAAGAACTGGGGTGCTGACTGGTGATAAAACCTCCCACACATTAATCAATAAGGCTCTCCTAGTGTTTAACATGAGTACTTGAATGTGCCAATATTGCAAATAACGCTCTTCTGGTGTACACAGATTATAAAAGTAAAATAGGAGGATGCCTTCATGTGAACAAATTAGCCAGAGATTAGAAAGTTTGACTGGTAGAAAGTAAACCACTCTTTGGGTTGGAAAGTTCCGTTTAATTTGACCTGTATAAAACTAAAGAACAAGGACACACAAAAGACATTAAAATATGAGGTTAACTTAGTGGTAATGTCTGCATGCAAATGCTACCATTGAATTAAGTTCAATGGTAACATGGTATGGTATGCTATAGTACAGTATGGTATGGTGTGGTATCTTATGGTATGGTATAGTACAGTATGTTATGTTATGTTATGTTATGTTATGGTATGGTATGGTATGGTATGGTATGGTATGTTATGTTATGTTATGTTATGTTATGTTATGTTATGTTATGTTATGTTATGTTATGTTATGTTATGTTATGTTATGTTATGTTATGTTATGTTATGGTTTGGTATGGTATGGTGTGGTATAGTACAGTATGGTATGTTATGGTATGGTATGGTATGGCTTGGTATGGTATGGTATGGTATGGTACAGTATGGTATGGTGTGGTATGGTATAGTACAATATGGTATGTTAAGGTATGGTATGGTGTGGTATAGTATGGTATGGTATAGTACAGTATGTTATGTTATGGTATGCTATAGAACAGTATGGTATGTTATGGTATGGTGTGGTATGGTATGGTATGGTATCTTATGTTATGGTATGCTATAGTACGGTATGGTATGGTATGTATGGTGTGGTATGGTATGGTATGGTGTGGTGTGGTGTGGTGTGGTGTGGTATGGTATGCTATAGTACGGTATGGTATGGTATGTATGCTATAGTACAGTATGGTATGGTATGGTGTGGTACAGTATGGTATGGTGTGTTATGGTATGGTATGGTATGGTATGGTATGGTATGGTATGGTATGGTATGGTATGGTATGGTATGGTATGGTATGGTATGGTATGGTATGGTATGGTGTGGTATGGTATGGTATGGTATGGTATGGTATGGTATGGTGTGGTGTGGTGTGGTATGGTATGGTATGGTATGGTATGGTATGGTATGGTATGGTATGGTGTGGTATGGTGTGGTATGGTATGGTATGGTATGGTATGGTATGGTATGGTATGGTATGGTATGGTGTGGTATGGTGTGGTGTGGTATGGTATGTTATGGTATGCTATATTACGGTATGGTATGTATGCTATAGTACAGTATGGTATGGTGTGGTACAGTATGGTATGGTGTGTTATGGTATGGTATGGTATGGTGTGGTATGGTGTGGTATGGTATGGTATGGTATGGTATGGTATGGTATGGTATGGTATGGTATGGTATGGTATGGTGTGGTATGGTATGGTATGGTATGGTATGGTATGGTATGGTATGGTATGGTGTGGTATGGTATGGTATGCTATAGTACAGTATGGTATGGTATGGTGTGGTGTGGTGTGGTGTGGTGTGGTGTGGTGTGGTGTGGTGTGGTGTGGTGTGGTGTGGTGTGGTGTGGTGTGGTGTGGTATGGTATGGTATGGTATGGTGTGGTACAGTATAGTATGGTATGGTATGGTATGGTGTGGTGTGGTGTGGTGTGTTATGGTATGCTATAGTACAGTACGGTATGGTATGGTATGGTATGGTATGGTATGGTATGGTATGGTATGGTATGGTATGGTACAGAGATCAGGACTGACAGCTGTTTGGGTATCAGTTTGGCCCCTACAGAAGAACATTTTAGAAAAGGGAAACGGGTTTGAACATTGTGAAAAGTTTAATTGCCAAAAGGAAGGACATCAAGCCAACTAAATTAAAGGGGAAGCATTAATTTCTTTACTTAATTAAACATGAAAACATTCTTTCTTTTTTCTAATTAAAGATCCGCTGAGCAGGCCAACACAAGTAATCTCAGGTGTCTGCACACCTCATTTCACTTCTTTTTAGCAACACGCCTGCACCAGAAAAGGGGTCTGTCACTGACTATTAGTCAGAGTAACACAAAGGAGGGAACAAGGCACTTTGATGTTCTGGCTGTATATTTTTAGTCAAGAAAACAAACACAAAGGGAGCTAAAACTGAGTTAAGATGGGCAGAAATGGAACAAAATCCTGAAGGTCCAAACTTTTAACACACTTTATTTTATCTTTGCTATTTATGTCAGTCTACTTAACATTTCTGTAATGATGCAAACAAAACAAAAAACAATGTTTTCCCCTAGTTTTCAGACGGCCTCTAGTCCTTGTCTACCATGGTCAGATTCTACTGCAGTGTGGACGTAACTGTATGAGCAAACACTTTGATAGGATGAGCACAGATTATATCACAATGCAGACTGTGGTCAAATTTTCTGACAGAAGGCCACAGTAAACATAACTTCAGGATCAATATACTGTAAGACCTTACTACTGTAGCTTGAGTCTGAATCAAGATTCTGATCATTCTGGTGACGAGCACCAGGATCAAATTTTAGGAGAGTGGACAACGATGTTACAAAGTACTAAGTTGAGTCAATCATGATATTTAGCCCTCGATTCTGTATTTGAGGAAGGTCATAAAAAATAGGCCAATCCACTTGTCTACAATGTTATTCTCTGTTGGAGGTTATTACAGTGATGTGTTTGGTAGATGACAGCCAGAAATGATGCACTTTTCTTGGCAGGCTTGTACATAAGCCCATCTGTTACATACACACATTTTATTGTCATGTTTTTTTCAGCATCGTTTGTACTCCTCACCTCTTTTCTTTTGTCTTATATGGGCGTGTACATATTGTTTTAATAGTTTATTAGTAATTTTAATTGCTTGTACATACAGTAGGAAGTAAAGACAACCACAGTAAAAATTCCTTGTAAGTGTAAACACATCTCCCCAATAAAGTTGATTCTGAGTCTTTGCACTTGACTCAATGGTTTACCTGCAAGAACAGGGCACTGATGCGGTCAATCCAAACATAAAGCTCAAGGACTATAGGTCATTGGTTTTTTTGTTTTGTTGATAAAGCATCTTGATTTCATTTAAAATAAATTAAACGAATAATGATACATGTGAAAAAGAGAGCCAACAGGAGCGCTTCAGGTGTCCCTCAAACCATTAAAATAGCGATACCCGTTGGTGTATTTTAATGTTGCAGCCCAATGAATTAAAGGCCTTTTAAATTTTTCCAACCATCCTGAGTGCCTGGCCCTGGATTATTTATACCAATGTTTTTTGGTCTTAAGTTTTCCTCCACTTTTTTAAAATAGCTATACATGTTTTTATTTGTCTTGTATGTATTTTAGGTTTGTTATTTCATTACAGATGCTTCATGATTGTCCACAAACGCATCAATTAATGCTTAAATGTCTTTCCAATTGCTTACAACTGCATTGTAAAGTGTTCACAAGTCCACTAATTTTGTATCAACTATTTCTCAATTGGTATCAACTGGTTCTTAATGCTGTACGTTGAGGTTAAAGAGACAAAGAGAGGTTAAGAACATACTCGCGTTAAGCAGGCATTTGATTTACTTGGTGTGATCTGAGGCCGAGCAAACACTGTTGACAGAGCTGTTCGTGATACATTAAGATTTAAATGTAATGACACTAATCATGTAATTGTAATTTAAATTACACACAGGCTTGATGATGGAGCTCATTTGCATTTGAAACGAACACAATGAATGCAACCTCAGGAACAGAAATGCTAACACATCTCGTCTCTCTTGCACAGATACACATTAATCTACGTTCACATTTATGATTTAAGAAATCTCTTCAGAAATAAGCAAATGTATGGATCCTATTGCGGAAAAAATAAAGTCAAATAATGGATGATTGACATACAAAGAGGCAGGAAAAAGGACAAACAGATATAAGTTGATAAAAATGATAGTGAATCTCTGCTCATTTATTCCATTTTAAGTTCTTTTCTGGGTGAAGAATGCCAACAGCAGGTTTATAATTTACCAAAGTAAGAACATTATCTGTTTCTTGCTATCGCTCACCTTCACTTGTTTTACCTTCAAATGTCTGCGACTGAAACACACTTTTCTTCTTTGCCAGATGAATAAGATCTGGCAGCGCTGTGCCTGTGAAGTAGTCTTTGCTCAAAAATGACTCGTATCAGCTCTTGAACGCAGCTTTGAAGAGTTGCGTTCATTTCAAATCCACAGATCTATTTTTAACTAAGAACGAGATTGTTCTGTTTATTGCAATAACAAGACAGTACGAGATTTTAGTAGTTTTTGGTGGATATGAGTAGAGGAACACACTGACTCCTCCTTGTGGACAGGTAAAAGACAGCCAAGTCAGATTAGAGCCAATAAAGGACACGGTTTGTAATGTACCAATCAACACACTGCTTAATGAGTCTTCTTGCCATAGCTCTGTTTAATCACTAAAGGTTACCTGGCTTCAAAATGGTGCTGTTTTTAGCTTGTCTGTCAGCTAGTCTGGCTCTTTCATTCTGGTGTGTTAATTTAATTCACTTGTGTTCACTCATTTGACATTTACCAACTGAAATAGATGTAAAAGATAGGTGACACAATGTGATCAAGGTCTTTTCATCTCTGGGTACATTTCTGTTTGAACTGATTGAAGCAAAGTGCATTGACAATCATGTGAATGAATGCACTGCTATTCTTTTCCTCTTCTATTTATAGGTAAATGATAGGGTTAGGGCTTTGTTTTTGTTTTCTTAAGATTTATTGTTTGGCTTTTTATGCTGTTATTGGAGGGACAGAACACTGGATAGCGTTGGAAGCATGGATGAGAGAGTGGGCAACGACAGGCCGAGGGTCGGAGTCAAATATTCAAGGATGGTGCGCTCTACATAACCGCTAGGCCAACAGCTCCCCAGGACTTTGTTTTGAGATTTTAAAAATTGAATGGGATTGTTGTAGTTCTTCAGATTTTTCTTTATTTTTGTTCGTGCAGGAAAATAAATAAAATCCCTGTCATTGCTGTCAGTCGGGGTCACCTGGCTTAGATCTTTTCTTAATTTTCCTATCTCCAGCATTATACATTTAAAACTCATTATTATGGCTGTACTGTGACAGTTTTTCATTCAGGACTAAAAGGTTGAGAGTAGAATGATCAGCAATCCTTTCATTAAAGATGGGTCTTTGAAATGCATGTGTGAAGAAAAGTGTGTTGGTCAGGAAAAAAAACAACGATTGTTAGCAATATTAAAAGCCTGGGAGAAACACCTCATATAAGAGATTGGCTTTGTGTGGGTGTGTGCTTGTGTTCACAATGCATATTCCTTATGTAAATCAGTTTGCACTCACAGGGGCTGAAAATGCATAGTTTCTCTGTTTTACACTAGGGAGAATAATTCAAATCACAAGCTGACTCATGCATCCAGTGAGTTAACATATTTGATTTATTGAATATTAAAGCTCCTGTGCAGAATTGAACTCGGATGCCTCTATATGACCAACAAAAAGCAAAGTTAACCATCTGCAACAACACTGATTATTTCATGTAGTTATTTTACTGCATGTAACCATGGCCTGGGTCAGAGGGGGGATGAACTGTGCTGCTGAGACAGCCTATGTTTACATTATTGACAACATAGTTTTATTGTGAGTGCTACATTTGACAGCAGGCTTATAATCTTCTACTCACTACTTACACATGCACAGGACAAGGATCAGCAAAGAAACAAGACATACTGCTTCGTCCACAAGGGTTGCCGAGTTCAACCCAAATGAACACTGGCCTTACACTTGCCTTGAAGTATAAAAATGTTAAATAACTTCAAAATATCTCAAATAAACAGAAAAACACAGTACTGTATGGTCCAACATTTCCAGTTCGACAGTATGTAACACGACAGCACAGGGATCAACATCCAGAAACACTTACAATTCAATAAGGACATAAAAAAGGTGCATCAAGTTACATAGTATGTAAGAGGGGGGCATCAACATATCAAACAAGTTTCTTATGTACAAGCACAAGTTCAAATTCATCATTAGATTGATCAAAATCTGCATCACTGTTTCATATAGATTATATAAGCCTGGAGGGGAAAAGGAAGAATGCTTACCTCTTTAAAAGGGTCTCAATGTATCCTGTTTACAAATGACATCAAATTCTACTTATGTTAATGACTCTCACTTCATGGATTTGGTCCCTCTTAACATTAATTATATAAATGTCTTCTTCTCTTACTAAATCAGGATCATAGATTGAATATATTGTTCAATTATTTTTCAAGAACGTCTCCAGAGCTTTTAATCCATTTTGTTCTTTTATATGGTTTTATTATGACGAGCTTCGCTGTGCTTACAATGCTGTTCTCTTTTATGTTAATTGTTGTTAATCATTCACTGAATCTCTTTGTACCTGTCCTTTGAAAAGGGCTGCTTTAACAGATAAGATAATATGCTCAATTGTAGGGGAGTCTTGGAGCAGAGTGAAAGAATTGGGATCAGACTACGCTCAGCCTTTTCTTGGAGTGAAGGACAGGCCACCAGTTTGCAGCTCCTCTGAGCCGACAGCGACTGTCACTGACTGTCAGACCGCACGGCCCACTCCTGAATGTTTTATCTGCTTGCTTGTGGCTCAGTGTGTTATATCCGCAGGTGTGTCATTTCTTTTTGTGCCCTGCAGATTTAATCCCCCTCTTGCTCAGCGATTGATTCTCTCTCTTTTCCTGGCCATCAAAGGATACCCTCAAGTGCTTACCCTCAAACCATCAAGTCTATGAGATTTGCAATCACAATCCGGTTTTATTACCTTTTAAAATGCTGATTGTAAATTTTACTTTGCAATATGCTTTTAATCCTTTTTTTTCTCAAGTGAGAAGATGTTTTTGATGAGTTGAGTTAATCCAAATCGAACTGTATTTGCATTGGCTCAAAAAATATTTAAAAAATGTGATGTTGAGTACACTTGCTGTCTAAACTAAGTGCACAGCTTTAGACTTGAGAAAAAATAAACACCAAGTTTGTAACATGAAAATGCTCTGAAATGATTATTTTGATCTGCTATAATCAGGATACATGCAGACTAATCTTCCCCACTGAAGTGATAACTGTAAGTCAGTGGGTTTGCCTGGATTTATAGGTGTATAACTGTGTGTATCTACTGTGTACTTACCCGCTTGCACATGTTTCTATGCAAATTGAATTGCTCAGACTGTGTCCAATTAAAGTGCTCCCTATCTGAGCCCCTGCTGTGTTTCCTCTGAAGTCCACAATGTTGACAGCAGCAGAAGCCGCAGAGGAAGAGTTTCTCTCACACAACGACTTTCACAGTTGTTGACTTTTCTGGAAGATGCTTCTAAAGTTTACTTTTGTTGCTGACTCTGCAAGCAACCGCAGATACGCTCACAAAATTACTTTCTTTTTTAAACACTCAAAACACAAATAGATACACACTCACATGACACTTTCTCAGGCTTTATTTGGAAGAGTAAGGAGAAGAAAGAGATCGACACAAAAGGATAAAGAGGGAAACAAAGACAAACGAGTGTGGATGTGAGGAAGGAGGTTGAAATTACAGAGAAGCCTTCGCTCAGTCTGAGGCCTCACAGGATTCTGTTTCAACCGTCGGCAGTATGAGTAGCAGTGAACTGTGCTGAGAAAAACTGATGACAAACAGTGAGCAGGCGGCACTGAGGGAAAAGATGAAAACGTCGACCTATGACACTGAAGCTGAAAATCCCACCTCCAATAACTTGAGATCTGAAGTGTAACTCACATGTTGTTAGAGCTGGACATCACAGCTGTGCTCATCCTAAAGTAGAAGAACACTTGATGGTAAAATGCTGAAAATACAAATTGAATTCTGCGACTGGTCATGTTGATTCTATGTTTAAAATAACCTTTAGATCAGCTTCATCTATTATATTGTTCCCCCTTTATAGCTGATAAGATTTATGAGCTCGGCCTATTATGGAAACTGAAAGTAGGACGATTGTGATCCCTCCTGTTTTTCAGGAGCCTATAACACAGATAAAAACAAATTCACATGTCACATGAAGCATGTGTCTAAGAATAAATATGCAATCTAAGACACTCATTCATTTACTCAGAGGATCAGCTCTTGACGGACACCATACAGTCAACAAAGAGTCATAATGGACTTCATTTCACCAGGACTATTTCAGATTATGTTCATTTTCATATAACATCTGTGCAAAATATCATACACTTTATCTGTGCTTAAATAATCCCTTATCATGCAGGCTGGTTTACTCTATTTTAAATTTCGACCACCAACACAGCATTTGTTAATATATCCCTTAATCATTCTCTTAACATTTGCTAACCTGTCCGTCTGTATTCTGATCAAATGAGCTAACTCAATGCTAAACGCTCAACATGAGAACGATTGAAGGTTGAGTACAGAATGAAGAGGATTTCGAATACGACTTAATAAAATGAAAGAAAGGAGGGAAGCGATGAAGGGGATTAAAAAGGGAAGCAAAGGGGCAAGAAAATGAGGCAGCAGGAAAGGAGTGAAAAAAGGCTACATAAGAGGAAAAATCACAGGAAAACTAGAAGAAGAGAGAAAAACAGCTAGCAGAAGATATGGTTATAGGCAAACATGTCTCCTGGAAATTATACTTTGTATAATAGTAAACTGCTTTTCCAAAGCGGAGATGACAGGAGAGACACAGAAGATGACCATTTAAAGAAGAAAAAATACAATAAGAGATAACTTGAAGATGTCAGAATAGGTAAAGGAGAGTTTGTGAGCAGACACAGTAAATGAAAAAAAGAAAACATGAGGAAAATGAAATGAAATCGACCAGCTAGAATGTAAGAGAATAATTACAGGGAAATCATATCATCATTGTCAATGTGTCAGTCCTCTTTTCATGGTAACATATTACTTCCTGTTTTATCAGCAGTGATTTGATGGGGTCCAGTATGTAGGACAATAAGGGCAGATGGGCACGTCCACAGTGTCTGTATTTGGTTACTGTATGTGTATGTGTTTGAGAAACAGGAGGAAATATCAGAAAACATGTCTGAGAGGAAGGCGTCAGAGCAACATGAATGCCTTTCTGAGCAGCTTAGTGATGTGCCAGAGGAGAGAGCTCACAGAAAATAATTGGATTTCATTTTTGTCTGCAGGAAAAAGATACCCCAATACAGATGCATGTGGTCTCCTTAGAGTTCCTGCTACAGGTATCATAAAGGCTGAGAATTGTCTCAGTCCCTTCAAGATTTCATCTAGTACAACATGCCAGGGCAGAGAAACAGAAAACAAGGAAATCCTTTAGTGCTTCATGAAAAAAAAATCCCTTCATGCACTATACAACAGAAATAATGCCGTAGATATTTTTCTGTGATGATTGTATTTTACCAACAGATTGAAGAAGACTTAAATCTGGACTCTCCACTGATTCAAGTTCTCTTGTTAATGTTTCCTTGTAGTCAAATCCACAAGTCCTCAGTTCTACTGGCTAATTCACTCATCACAACAAGCTTTTATTGCTCAACATTCAACACCTGCTGTTTACTCTGAGAGCAGCCTGTGTGGTGATGAGTAGGATTAGTATGTATTGTGAATCTCTGTATTATCTGGAGTGCCATTGTCAAGCTTGTTATTATGACAAAATATTCAGGACTACAACACCTGCATCGGAAAAAAATGTTTTCCATTCAAATCATTCTTATCGAGTGGCCATTTATTTTACCCAACGTACCTCTTACACAGTGATTTATTCTGTTGTTTAGATGCAACCTAAGTGGAATAAAGCTGCTGTTGTGTAGTTGTAATAAAAAACAGCGAAAGGAAAAATGTCTTCCCAGGAAACTTTGCAGGAATGTTTACAAGGAACTAGGTACTCCAGGGGCACTCGTAAAAAGAGAACCAGGAACTATTGTTCAACCTGTCAAATGTTCCTAGTCCGGGGCATACTAAATGAAAGTGCAGGGACGATAGGTGGGATTTGCAGCATTTGCCTTTTCTGATTGATCGAAGTGCAATTGTAATGTTAACAAGATATCTCAGATGGCAGGCGGTGAAGATACTTCCGGTACAAAGACAGCTTTTGCTTGAGTATTAATGCTACATGTAATGGGGCGTATTCACCGGATCACTGAAGGAATGTAGATAAACATAATGGTGAGCAGAAAAGAGAACGAAGCAGCTTCAGAACGTGCACGATGATCTCACTGGTCACATGATTAAATGTCATCTTGCCCTCCCGCTTACTCACAGTGAATTTTCAGAATATAACCTGCTGTGCTCACACGTTGTCTCGCCCAGACTTGATGCACGAATGTTACTCTGGGCTGGCAGAATGACGTCTGGGTAAAGTCGGGGTTTGCATTCACACATAATAGTAACTTTATTTATAGGGCACCTTTAAAAAACACGAGGTTTACAAAGTGCTTTGACATACAAGCAAAAGCATAAAAAAGTCAGGCGTGTGGATTTGTGACTACAGCATTAATGTCCAATATAGTCTTGTGTTATTCTTAATAAACCACTGTTAATCTTAAGGCAGTATGGTCATTCACTAAAATGTTGGAACTAATTTCCCATAATTTTAACTTGTTATGCCCCATCATTAGGCTGCTTTATGGGGCGAACAACAATAAACAAATTGACACAACAAAAAACACGAGATGTTTTATAAGATACACAAATGACTAAATTAATAAACAAAACCAACTAAGTGCAAGATCATCAAAACGCCACAACACATAAATCCCTGTCTGAGAGGCAGCGAGTCAGCAGTCTGCACTCCAAAAGGCCCTGACTTTATGTCTTTACTCTGCTTATTATGTCCTTAACACAGACTAGGTGCTCCACATTGACAAGTCAGTTCATCCACCTGAAGACAAAAGAAGGGGAGACGGGACAAGCAGTACAGAAAGAAAACACAGCTGGAAGAATTAATGGAATAAATGTGTCACAATAAGAGCATGGTCTAAATTATTTTATAAGCACTGAAATTGATTTTAGAGAGCGTCTTGGGGTCAGAAGTCTGTGTTTTAAATCTCTCCTACAGCATATAATATGGCACTTGAATCTAAATGTACAACAAACATTAATGGCAGAGTGTATTTATCCTGCTCCCCATCCTTTGAAGAGACCATTTTCCGGTGCACAGCGGAAGAAAAATATCTAGTTAGAGTTATTGGACATAAAGTGGCCATCTAGGGACGCACATTTTTACAGTCTATTAATCTATGAATAATTAAAGTCTCTCAGTAACCCCCGAAGGAGATTACAGCACTTTGTCTTTCAATACAGTAACTCATTTAGTGTTGTACGGCACACTGCAGACTCTATTGTCAGGAGGCCCCGAGCACAAAAAAATGAACACCTGCACTACATTTCACACAGAGCAGAACAAAATAGGTCAAAAAAACAGGCTGCACGCTCCTGATTTTTATGTTGTTTAATTGGAAGCGGCAAAAATAATGCAAAGTCAAACTCCTCTCAATTGTTATTTTTATTCCAAAGTGACAAGAAATCACTTTCCTTTCAGTTCTTTGAGATTGTACAGCAACTTTACAAAAAAAGTGTTGAAGATAATTTGTCATTATTCTGTCACAACTGTAATTCTGAGGGATAGATGATTCACAGATTTTGTAACAAGTTTCCCAAGCAGCAAGGAGATGTCCAAACAGCAGCTGTTATTGCTGCTTTGCTTTGCTTTGAGATTTCAAATGCTCGCTTGCTGCACCACTGACAGTAAACAAGTGCGTCTGTGAGCAGATGATAAAACCAAATAGTTTCCTATCTCATCAAAGCGTAGAAGAAGTGAAATGGATTCAGAGGCTAGTGTAACGTGTCACAAATGAAAACAGGATGTATTTTCTCCACATTAATGGTGTTGAGTTCTCTGGTGTGTTCTTCACCGTTCAAATCATTCAACATCTTCTGGTCTTAAATCTTTGGTAAAAAAAAGTGACTTAAAGAACTCAGGATGTGTGAATCTTGGAAGTTACCTAGTTATTCAAAAACTCAAATAGAGACAGTTTCCTGTAATAATTTCATTCAAAAAAGGCATTACAAAAGCATTTTTGATCAGCAGGAGGCAGGTTTATTGATTTGTAGAATAAAACCAAATTAAATGGACTGAAATCTAAATCAGGTGGTAGACACATGCCTGCAATCATTCGGTTTCCAATCAAACTGTCAAGGTCAAATATAATAGTTTCTTTGAACATGTGGTTAAACGTACAGTATGTAAAATCTGCCGCAAGGGGGCTCTCAATCAAAACAACAAAAAGAGATGATGACGCTAGCAGCTAGCGATAGCTTCGCAGCGGTCTTTGACGTAACAGCTGGTGTTTCCTTGACAACGATCAACATTTCGTGTCTGTCATGGCGGCTCATCATGGCGGCCGCCTACAAGACACGTCCCGTTACAACTTTAAAATTACGTATTTCTCTGGCTTTGATAACTTTTGGAAATATTTGAGGTAATGTAAGTACTAAACTAAAAAATATATATAACATGGGTTCAGATATTTTAATGTAAACATTAGCATGCAATCTTACATACTGTACCTTTAAACAGTAGCACAAATGTGAGGGACAAATGGGGGTAATTGAGCAATATGTTAAATGTGAATTAATAGTGCTCTATTTACCCTTTCTCGACTAAAGTGGCCCTTCATACCACATTACATCTCACAGCGCTCTCCCTGACAGCGATAAGAATCATTCTAGTTATAGTCCCAGGTATGATACTAATCCCTTTAATGGGGCCAGGTGACATAATAATGTGCTGTATAGTGTAAGGGCAATAGATATTAGAAGTAGACAATTTCTATGCTTTTCCATTCAATACCTCTGTCAGCCTTCGTCCTCATTAGGAGCTTTAGAAGTTCTGGTGGGTTGACATTTGTAACCATAGGCACAGTTTGAACTTTGAACTTTGAAGTTGGGAATGCACTGAAGATAAAATCTAGAGGATGTAATGTGTACTACAGAGGCTTGTTAACAGTTGGTACTGTCAGAAAAGTTTCATATCCCAACATATAGCTTAATAAGTGAGAGAATAGAAACCTAACTGGCACAACCTAAATATCTGTCAGTAAACCAATACAGATACCATAAGCATATCCATAGGCTTGGAACCACGACATGTGTAATAGTAAGTGGGGGGTAATTCTGATAAAATGGAAAAGGAAATAGTGTGCCGTTGAGAAAGTGTTTGAGCAGCAACACGAATTGATGGTGAAACATAAAACAGACACAGCAGTTCACATCATTACAAAGACTTTTCAAACATTAATAGGCAGTCTACGCCACAGACAGTGTCACAGTCAAGTGCCGAGGTGCAGTAAACATCAAATAGGCTAACAGATAATTTGACTGAATTAATCTTTACCAAAACTTAAATTAATGATGGCTAGGGATATTTTACTCACCAAGTGTCCCTGCTCAGTCAGCTGAAAGTTAGTGTAGTTTGTGTGTTTCAAAGGGGAATAAAAGTATGTATCTCACAATGCCCTTTTAGTTTCTTCTGAGTCTGGGACTCCCAGTCCTGCGTTTTCTCTTTAGCCCTTTGTTCCGTCGGGATAAACAGAGAGTTTTGTTGACCAACCTATGAAGGATCCATCCATTCCTCTCCACCTGTTCTCTCTGTTTTTAAAAAAAAAGTACCACAACCAAGGTGCTGTCCTGATTGATACATAATTTTGTCTTAAAAATCGCCTCTCTACACCTAACAATGATTTTTAGTGCATCTTGATCCGTTCAATCCCTTTTCTAGTGTAAAGACTATTGATTGTGTGATCTCTGGCTTTAAATACTTGGCAAAATAAGGAAAAAAGTTGTGTTTTTGTCAAAATAAACTATTATTTTTCATTGTGCGCATTATAAAGAGGAAAATTAGAAATAAGGGATTTAATCTTTATCCTAATTTGGACTGAAATGAACTGTTTGAGGATGAATAAATATTTAGGCATTTCAGAGCAACCTACAAGCTGTATTTTGAGTTTGAACACTATAAGGATAGTGATGAAAGGGTTTAATGATGGATGTCTGTTGTATACGGAAACAACAGACATCCATCATTAAACCCTTTCATCACTGCAAAATGACAACACCGTTCACAGTGTGAAAACAATGGAGAAATTAAGACTCTGTTCAAAGCCTAGCTGAGAAAACTTAAAATGATTTGCATTCCTGCTAAAGTGCTGACAGAGGCTTCATCTCCTGAGAATGCACTAATTTGTCTGCATCTGTAATTAGCAAAGAAATACACAGGGATGCACAAAACTTGATAGAGAACCTGGTTGTATTGCTTGTTACAGAAAACTGATAAATACGCAGGAGTGAAAGTGAGAACGTGGGCTGTATTTCAATGTACCAGAAGGTGAAAGGTATAAAACTCTCACATGAAAACAAAGACCGTGCCCAGCTATAGTGAGCTAGGAGCATAACTTAATGTAAAAAATAAAAATAAATATAATATTGACAAAAGTGAGGAAAAGAAAATAAGCTTAAGATACTTCAGACAACCAGAGAAGATTTCAGCCAATATTGTTTAGTTTAGTTTTAAGTCAGTGGACCTGTAACTGAAGCTGCTCTGATCCCAGCGGTGGTGTGTTGCCTCCTAATGTTGAAGTGAGCAGTAGGGATATCAGCCACCGCTGTGTTTCGCCGGAGGGCTTTTTCCACTCAGCAGTGACTGACCATGTCGATTTGTTTGGCCTCATGTACCCCTCTCAAAACAAAAAAATATACAGGACAAACTCTCTCTGCTGGACAAGCTCGGTCAGTTTGATAATCCATCACATGTTTGAAATCCCAACAAGAGAGAGTGAAGGGTCTTGAATGTAAAAAAAAAAAAAAAAAAAAAAGAGGTTTGTCTTGCTGCTGATATGGTGATGATGTTTTAACAAGAAGGGGGAAATTTTAGATTGTACCAGTAGAGATAACCCAAAACAGTAGTTCTACAATTTTTGAATTTCCTCATGTGCTCTACCTGCCTGGAAGATCAATGTAGCTCATACATTTGTATGGTAAATAATATGGCACCAGTTAAAAAGCTTAACTTGGAAAAATATAAAACGGAAACAGCTGGCCTGGCTCTATCCAAAAGTAACAATCCACTTCTGAGTACTTTCATAAATCCATACAAAAACCAACATTTGAAAATGGACTGCAGTGTACTGGACTATGTCTTGACTAGGATCTTATTAGATTATTTGCTGGTTTCTTCATATTTCTCTCTCACCAAAATATAAAGATTTTATTTGAACTTATAAACACATGAGTGATGAAATGGCGTTGAGTCTAAGGTAAAACAACACATTGAAATTTCATTTTTGTCACATAAGGGAAATGTAAAAAAATATTTTTAAAAACAACACCTTTGAAGCTGACATAAGCCCATAACAACAATAAACCCTTTATGTTACACATTTTATTTCACACAATTAATTCATTCAAATTAAAAAAAACATCATTACTTAAGAAAAGACTGCTTAAATTTTACTTGGCAATCAATCAAGCCCAAAGTGAGAAAAAGCTTTAAAACCTTTTCTTTTGACACACTAAGATGCGTAACTTGAGCTTAATAATCATGTCATTCGACAGCAAACTAAATAAAGGATAGTAGGTTATACATAAGTTTGGGTACCATTTTGATTCCGATTCCACCTAATGTCACGACTGCGGCTGAACCCAAATGCAGACCAGACTGATAGGTGTCAAAAAAATGATTTATTTAGAATATGCAGGGGGTGGTGTCCAGGGCTGGGGGTGAGGCAGTGAGCAGGAGGTGGCTGGCTGGCTGGCAGGCTAGTTGGCAGTTGGTTTTGAAGATAATCCTGGAGACAAAAAACAGGAGTCAGAGGGTGGGCAGGCAGGCAAAAAACTACTTCTTAAAGTTAGTTAGCAGGGCAAACTGAAGCTGGACTTGCAACAAACAAACCATGAATGGTACAACAATCCAGCAGAGACTGAGTGTTGGAGCATGGTTCTTGTAGGTGAAGATGATTGCAGGCAGGTGTGTTGATTGAAGATCCAGTGCAGGTGAGCAGAGTGAAGAGGACAGAGTGGAAGGGGGGAGGGGAAAACAAAATGCACCAAGCACTCAGCACTCACACAAAATACTCTGAAATAAGATAAAAAAACACGCACACCTCATGCAAACAGGAGTCAAGGAGCAGGTACTGTGACACCTAATTAATCTGGTTCTTAAAGAATCTTGATTCTGTTTCTTTATTCTTTTTTTAGATAATAAAATAACAAATATTTAAAGAAAACAAATTAACCTACTTTTATTGTCAGCACATTTAGGCGGCCAATCGCTGCTACTGTATTAAAGTTAATGCTTCATTATATTGGATGACACTTTGCTGTGTCATTATCTTTTTTTCAGTGTAGCTTAGCCAAGCTTTCATTCACTAGGTACACGGTATCTACATTACGTTAGCTAACATTAGCCACTGTTAGCATCTGTTCATAAAGTGTAAAGCTGCAGGTATATAGAAGGGAAAATAAAAATAAAAACAATGTATTTCACTGCTTTTGAATTCTATGCCTTGATTTTGAATACTTTCAATGCAATAATGTACAGTTTCTCCTGACAGAAATCCTCATTTCACATAAAGACAGCGTAAAGTTTGAAACCTATCACCAACTTACGAGAGGACAGAAATGAATTTGATCATTGTGACAGCTTCTCTATAAATAGCTGCTGCCCAAAGTATCTGTCATTGTGAGAACACCAAAGACTGTGAGAGGAGGCAATAATCACGTTAGATACTTTTGCTTATTTCACAAGAATTTACAAGATTTAAAAAGTGCACTTAGGAACACACTCAAACCAGCTATTCCTCTTTTGAAACAACTGAGATATAACTTGAGAAGAATGTTTTTGCCCAGTTCAATTGAGTCGAGGCCAACTGTTGATACAGAAAAGAAATGTAAAGGTATATATTTATCAAAATCCAGACAACAGCACTTTAAAATCAATGGGTGTGTTTTTCCATCCCTTATAGAAGGTCAAAGGCTGAAATACAGAGGATAAAAACTCTTAAGAGATGTCATTGCAGTTATTAAAATTGTGTACGACACTCTTAGTCTGGAAGTGAAGTGTTGGCAAGCAGAAAGGGAGCAGAGAGGAGGGCTGAGTGCAGAGGAGGAGCAGCAGTCAAGGCCTGTGCCAACCGCTCTGTCCTCACGTGGGACGGCTCTAATTAATTTGGACACTCGGCTGCTGGGTGGCATCAGCAATGATGTGTGTGTATGCATGTGTGCGTGTGTGTGTGTGTGTGTGTGTGTGTGCGTGTGTGTGTGTGTGTGTGTGTGTGTGTGTGTGTGTGTGTGTGTGTGTGTGTGTACGCACGCACAGGCCCTTTATCAGAGATGACATATCCCCACCCTCCCACTGTATGTTGCCCTTGAGGTGGCTATTTGCATTAGTGTCAGAGCAGGGCACATAAGCTAGCTGACACACGGACTCAAACATTCTCTTTCACACACACACGCACGCACGCACGCACGCACACACACACACACACACACACTTTAAAGGGATACTTCATCCGTTGAAACATAAATCTGTATTGACATTAGGTCATATATGTAGTAGAAATGTGAAATTATTTTTTAAGTTGGTGTCTTCTTGAGCGAGAAAAGGCAGAAAGTGTATTTTTGGCTCATGTGGATGAAAGACAACAACTCCCAGAATGCACAGCACTGCAGGCTACTCCCACTGTAGCTGCGGTGCTCTACAGACATTTAATACAACACATACAGACGTTTCCTCAACTGATTCCGAGATTTCTTCCACAAGGAATTGGCATCTTGGAACTTCCTGGCAGCAAATGGACTCTATGTATTCAGTGGTCGAAAATATGAGGATCTAGCGATGTAGTTTCACCCCTGCTAACCAAAACGGCCTCAGATGACGCAAAATGCCGATTTTTACGTCATCAGAGGCTGCTTTTCAGAAAATAAATACAGAGCTTTCCCGTCTCAGAGGAAAATGAGGGCGGGATGCACGACCATTCAAAAATTCTACCAGGTTTCTAATGATACAAAGCTTAATGCAAATGGGTGAAGTATCCCTTTAAGTATTAAAGTATTTCAAGTAATGAAGACGAAATCATTCAAAATGTTAAATTCTCACAGAAGATAACTTTGCATTGGGTTTTTCAGTCTTTGGAAGTTTTTATTCATCCTCTAGGACTGTAGTCTGTTTAAAACATGGTTACAAATAATTAGTTTTTTGTTTTTTGGCTGCAGGCTATGCAAGGTTACAGTGAACAGTATCCCAAAGCTAACATATAAAACAATCACTCATCTCAATGCTAGTGAATGAATAGGACAAGCAGCTCCCCTGTTGTAGAGATGGAGGAAAAAAGGGTAAACCTTTCCTGGCAGAGTATCAGTCCTTGGGTCTTTCTTGCTCTAATCTTTTCGTCTCTGCACACCTCAGGTGAGTGGAAAACATTACGTAGAGTGCAGACACATCAATCATGCAGCAGACAATTATCAAGGCGTCATTTATTGATTTTGTTTGGCCACTCAGGGGCAAGGCTACAAGCTATAAACACAACTCTGACTTGAAAAGTCATTATGGCTAACATGTTAGTGAGACACTGCTTATTTATAAATCCAGAAGATATGCAATCAACCTAAATCTTGTGTTATGTCTATCTCCACATGATGGATATTAGTCCAGGATTTCCACAACTGTTATTGAGAGATATGTCATTCAGCCCTTTGACTACTCTCTTGTTTGTTATTAGCTGGCTGCTCACTTTCATGGTCTGCTTTTTTGTGCTGCATCGGTATTGTACGGTGAGTTTATAGGGGTGGTTGTTGCTACAGAACCATAGACTGTATAACAGAAGGACAACATAAAAGATCCCTAAAAGTATAGCCTAAACATTTGGAGCACCCCCTACTGACAGCTCCACCTCCTCCTTGTTAACAGAAGGGACATGGATCAAACTAGAAAATGAATACACATAAAAATACATGTCTGATAAAATGTTTCTCATTGTTTGTGATAATAGCTTATTCTTATTCTGCTGATTCAGGTCTAAGTTCTAATTCATCTGAGAAGTTTAGTTTCAATTTACAAGCTGAAGACATAAAAAAGGAGTGTAAAGCCATGATTGACAGTTCTGTTGAGAAATGCAGCTCCTGTGTCCCTGTGTGAACCAGTTTAGCTGAGAGGAGGGTCAGCCAGAGGAAACATACCAACCACTGACACAAGTCACTGAACTCCATAAATGTGAGTGTCTGCTTCGAACCGACACAAGACTCTGCTCAGCTGAGAACTGCAACGGGCTGAGTGATCTTTGCTGTTTTATCGGTAAGGTGTATTTTGGTTAGCACAGCTACACTATCTTATCTCTAGTGCGCCATCTATGGCTCAATAATTAAGTCACCAATGCAATATGTCAGAGCTTGTCACAGGGGTATTTTGGCTTCATTTTTGTACAACAGGAGGAGGCAAAGACTGATGATCTATCGTCCATTTTTAAAACGGTCAGCAGTCTGGATATATGGTTTGTGAGAGAAGTGATAGAGAACCAAACCAGTGAAGTTGTAGGAAGTTAATCCAAAACAATGAGCTAAAAGACATTAAATGACCTGTCATGTGATAATAACATAAGCGTAATAGGAAAAATACTCTTGTTAAGAATTCATGGCTGGTACCAGACACGTTCTTATTTAACGTCACACCCTGTCAGTGCACATAGATAAATAGTATGGGACATAAATAGTCAATTACTAAAGCCAAGTGCAGCAGTGTAAACCAACAGCAGTTTAACAGTTTAACTTTAATGTTGAGATATACCAAATAATCTAATGACACCAATATTTTGATTTGAAATATCTCTTTGTGGTTAGCTGAAATTTAAGCAAAATTAAACTGACAAAAAAATGTCTACCTTGATATTACTCTGCAGAAATAATCCAAGCAATCCATGCAGCAGATGCAAAACCTTACTCTGGACTTCCTCAAACTTGTATTTGTTGTGGAAACCTCATACTGTGTACCTTTCCTTCTTTCCAGTGACAATTTTGTTCAGTTGGAGAAGAAGATGGATGTGTGAGCATGCAGCTTGGACACTGCTGCCACCAACCCTGCAACTTCAAATAAGAATTGCACACTTTCTACACTCAGTCACTTGCAGTCTGAAATTATTTTCATGCCATCAAAGAGCAGGAAAGTCGTGCAGAACGTCTCACCTTTGCCCCCTGAAGAATCCTGTCACCAAAGGTAGGATGTTGAATGAAGGTTACGTAACTGCCAATGATGATTTCCACACTCAGATGTTGGAGGGTACCACCAGGTGTCCACCATAGTATCCTGAAGTCCATATGGGAATTCTTAGTGCTGTGTTCCTCTGACTCTGAGAGTGTGTCACATATGAGGGATAAGGAACCTCACAAACGGGTCCCAATATCTTGGTCTGTAGATTACATACTATATCAGATATATCCAAGGTGAGGAGATTATCTGAAATAGAAATCTAGTTTACTTGCAAAAATCTGGTTTAAATTCATAGATTAGGGTTTGTAATTGTATTTTTCATCATCATAATCCCTCTTTCTCTTTCTGTTATCTGTGGTCACATAATAAAAGAGTAAAGAAAAAACACAACAAGGCTTTACCTCAGTGGGCTCATTCTTTCAAATGTTATCTGTGCGAACCACAGAATCAAACCACAGTAATTATCTCACTGTTCAGGCTTCTTGTGAGTTTGTATCCAGATATTCAATAGAAGCATATTCCATGCAGCTGACTGGATGTGTAGATTTGCTGATTGGCTTTATTTGAAGCCCATATTGCATGATTGTCTTTAAGAGTGACTTCCAATGTCAGAACTTGGAGCATACCTTAAATGTAGTGAGATGGAAATAAAGGATTTAATTAACTGATGACTCAATGTTTTTGTTTCCTTATTCTAAACACGAAAAGATACAGTTATTTAGTATTATGCTTTTAATTTTTGGGGGGTTTACAGGGGACATATTAAGAAAATAACTGCTATAGATTAAAGCAACAGAGGAAGACATATCTTGACTTACTGTCCCTATAAAACACCAGAATTGCTGAATCCTACATGTACCATTATACAATTCCATACTGTCTGCATTAAGAATATCTGGACGAACAAAAATTGCAGTAGGAAAATGTCTTTGTATCTCCCAAATGGGACCTTTACCAAATGGATGAAGAGCTGGTTATTTATCTGTTTGATGACTTTGTTCCAACAGGAAGGACACTCCAAATGCATTTTTATATGTGTCAGTATAACTTTAAAAATAGACTGCTAAAGATTATTTAAACCAAAAGCCTTTTAGCAATGACTTAAAAAAAATATGGAAATCCACATTTATATAAAGAAATGTAATTGTGTACCCACAGATTTGGAAAGAGCCCATTGCTGGGCTTACAGCAATTGGATTGGTGTTACAGTGTTGTCACAAACCATAGCATTGCTGCATCATGCAGGATTCTCAAGAACTACTCATGAGATGAACTTCACACTCGACACTGTTTCATCGCGTCTTTGAAATAACTACCAAATGTAAAACCTAGCATATCAGCGTTTTTGAGAAATGTGAAGGACATCCATTATGTTAAGAAGAAGTTTATATTTGGACCATGTTAATGCAGCTTGCAGCCATGTCGAGAACCGTGGAGTGACCTCTTGCTCCATTCTTAAAGATCCTGGGAGGCACTTGTGGTTTGTTTCCAATCTGGTGCCCCCCGTGGACAAAGTAGTCCGTCTTATGTGTCTAAAGACATCATTTATTGTGAGTCTTTGTTGTGGAAAACAAAGGGTGTTTCTGCAGTGTGCTGTAGCTCACTTTGTCTGCTACTTACCCAGCGGCAGAGGTAAATGTACACATTAAAAACAGTTAATGTCATGGTTAAGATCTTATAAGTCATTTTGTTAGGTTAAGAATGTTTATGGCACTTGGGATAAATTACTTCTTAAACACATTTTAAGTTGCCAGAGCTCCCTGAGCTGAGAGGCTCAAACTGGCAGAAAAGACTTTCTTGTCAAAAATGTTCTCCTCTTTAAACAGGAATCTGGATCTGCACATTTATTTTCTGTAATGCAACAAAAGGGCATAGAAGTCACACACACAAACACACACATACGCACACACACACACACACACACACACACACACACACACACACACACACACACACACACACACACACACACACACACACACACACACACACACACACACACACACGAGCAAGGCACAGTCTCTCTCTCCTATAGCTAGTCAAACAATATGCAAATGAATTGCAAAATCTCCTACGTTTTTGAACATTTACCCTTGCTTTTGCAGTAAAGTGCCGATGCGGTAAAGTGCTGAGGGTCGAACCAGGGCTGCTCACTTTAAGAACTACAGCCATGGGGTGCACAACAAAAGTGCTAGGCTTTCCGGTGCCCTGGAATCAGTTTATGTTTGTAATAAATTGCTTTGATGTCACAAAAATAGTTGCATTTAGTGTAACAGCTGTTACTTAGGCTAATCCTATTCTATGTGATGTCAATACATAAGTGTGATCTTTCCCTAATTTAAACCAAAATGTAGATTCAAAGTCTATTGCAGAAGGCGAGTTGCAGATTTGACCACTACTGATATTTTTGTTCTTTTGTTGGTACAGGAACATCTGGAGGAAGAGAAATTCTAAAGAGAAGATGTTTGAGTGACTCTCCATGGAGACCTTGAGCGAAATAGATGAAAAACTTGATATTTTTCTGTCTGAGAGATAACTCTGTGACATCTCACTTAGTCCCAGCATGAAGGATTCTCTCTGCATGATTCAGTGGCTTAAAAAAAGGACTGTTAAAGGTTATTCAACCATTAGCCTTTTTTGACATGTTTCCTCCTACTTTAAACAGGAATGAGAGAGGTTATTAAAAACATTTGAAAATTCTGCAGCCACTTGAAAATAATTTTGGTGCCTGTGTTCATGCCATTAGACTTGATCACTTACCACAGAGGGCACTTAGCATAACTCATACTGGTATTAAATTGTGTCCACTCGTATTACCACAAACTGGATCTGGACAAGTCTAGCAAACAGGCTGATTGCTTGGCCATTGTTTGGTGCTTACAGTGTCTTAAGAACTGCAATATTTTGCTTGCAGCATTCTCGAGAAATAATCATGTGATCAACTTTACACTCAACACTGCACTCCCAAATGTCTCCAGCAATACACCTGCCAAATGTGAAGATGATCTTATATACAGTTTTTGTGATGTGCAAAGGATAGCTATACAAACAATAAATCGACAAACTGCGATTCCTTCCTTATTTAGTTACACCATGCTGCTACAGCTCCATGCATGGGCAAAATACTACTAATTTCTGCCATGGGGACTCACTTTATAGTAGTTAAACATGTCCACGAAATGTTGTTGCAATAGAACACAGTGTTAAGGAGACAAATGCAAAATGTGTTTATTGGAGATAGAGCATTTTTCAGAAAATCTAAAATCTAAAAAAAGGGGAACTTTTTCCAGCGTTATCTAGAGATGTCTTGTAGAAAACAAACTATCTAAATAACTATAACTTTTCAATGGCCAAATGGACTTGTCTTATACGGATGGATTTTTCTCAAAAAATATGTTTCTGAGACTGAAAGATCCAGTGTATAACTATTAGATCAGCCTGTTGGCGATAGATAGATAGATAGATAGATAGATAGATAGATAGATAGATAGATAGATAGATAGATAGATAGATAGATAGATAGATAGATAGATAGATAGATAGATAGATAGATAGATAGATAGATAGATAGATAGATAGATAGATAGATAGATAGATAGATAGATAGATAGATAGATAGATAGATAGATAGATAGATAGATTGATTGATTGATTGATTGATTGATTGATTGATTGATTGATAGATAGATAGATAGATAGATAGATAGATTCGACAAAAATGTAAACACATACATGATAGGCTGATCATATCAGACTCCATAATAAGAAAAAGAAACATTTTCGAGGATTAAAATACACTAGAAAGCCCCGAGGGCTTATTTCCATTGTGGTCCTCTATCACACCAATAAAGCAGGAATGTACAATGAAAAAGAGGAAGAGATGAAAAATGATGACATGTCTTTGAAGCTGAGGATTTATGAACTTCCATATAAGCTTACCTTAATGGGCAGTAAATTATATTTTAGAAAAAAGAAGCAAAAACTGCCAACGTAACTTGTCTAAGATTGTTGTCAAATGACGTAATAAGATGAGTGAAGTCTGCCTCTCGCTAGTGTTATAGCAACTGTCCCCCTGAATACATCCTGAAAGAAATGTTTGTACTCCTTCATTATTCTTTCAGGTAGAAAAAAAAACAGGTTTTGTGAGTGAGAATGTCGTATCCAATTGAAAATGGAAAAAAAATATTGGGCTACAAAAAGAAATGTGTTCTTGGGAACATGCACGATAACAGCTCATGTTCTTAGGGAACTGGACTTGTCGTCTTTTAGTTTATGTTTCCTAAGAGAGACAATCTATTGGTCTTTCTGAGGAAGAAAATGCTCCTTTGTTATTGCAACAAAAAACTGTTAACAAAGATGGAAAAAAATATAGGTCCCACATTTGTTGTTAAAGCAATTCTGTGTGACCAATTCACACCAAAATGGGGCACTGAGCTTGTTTGGGTCCTGAGCAATACCCAAGGCTAGTATCAAGCTGATCAGATTCACAGCTGTAGAGAAAACTGAAGGACGAACATGTTTGTTAACACATATACATACAATTTTACAATGACAAAGCTTGCTTCTTTTACACTCAGATAATTAGAGTGTCCCCTAATGGTCCAGAGTAGATCATGACAAGCTGTAATAAAGAGTAAGCGCTGTCATTATTCAGAAAATCGTGAAAATGTGGAAAATATATTTGCTGCAAATGTGTTTAAAAGGGAGAAAAGCAGGGATAGAAGATGGATGTGAAAGTTCAGATAGATTAGGAAGTCTGAGTTAAAGAGGAAAGACGAGGAAAAGAGGAAATGTGCATGTTCATGTTCACAGTCCCAATTAGCCAACCTTGGGCCGTCTGATGAAGGACACGCCATCGACAGAGGCAGCGCTGTGCCTGCAGGGAGAACGCACACAATGACACACAAATACACACTATCACTCACTCTCCCACTCAGACACACACACACAGCTTTAATTAAATTTACAGATGTCAAAGCTCTGATCACGAAAGCAAATCCTTCACCCCTCTCCTGTCATTCATCCGTCTATCTCTCCTTGTGTCCGTCCCTCTTTTTTTCCCACCACCCATCCCGAATCATGACAACAGCTCTGAGCGGTGTTAATGCTGCTTCATTCAAACCAATACAATTTAATTCTGTCTCTCACACACAGCCACACAGCATGGCTACCCCCCCCCCCCCCCCCCACACACACACACACACACACACACGCTCACATGAAGAGAGAGGGAAAGTGATTGCAGACAGCTATTGATCTGTTTTGTGGCTGATAGGACAGTAATGAACTTCCCCAAGAACAAACAGCAGACTGTAAAAAGAGAAATCTACTCCAAATGTCCCAGCACTTCAAAGATTTCTGACTGATGTTTTTTTTTTTTTAATAGTTTTTTACAGTTTGCAGTGACTTTTTCACTTTCTGAGAGCTCATGTTTTTGCAGCAGCTGTCAAACTGTTTTGGGTCAAAATACTCTAAGCAATGATCACTCTCTCCACCAAGGACATGACTTGTGGACAGAATGTTTGAAATGTTAAGTTCAACCACTTGTCATGATTCTTAGTCGCCCCTATCATACCCAATTATCTCTATTGTCTGTGAGCCAAAGAACAGATTATTAGCAATAATGACCTGATTTACTCGGCTCTACATCAGTGATTCCAAATCAGGGATATGTGGTCCCCAGAAGGGTCTATAGGTTTAGTGAGGTGTGTGAAAAGAATGCAGAGGTTCAACTGACTGAAAATTAATCGTGTTTAAATGCATGTTGCTGTGGGGGTGATGTTTCTCAAACCAAACAGAGTGTTTAAACACTTAGACAGAGAATGCTTTATAAATAATTCACCTTTTACCTTCCTTTCATGTGGTTTCAGTATGAATGCAAACTCGCCTGAACTTATTGAAACTAAGGCAGAAAAGCCCAAAAGTCAAGTCTGCTTCTTCAACTACACTGACAAATTATTAAGGGTTGTGAACCGTTAAATTAAGCCAACCAGGAAACATGGGCTTCTGTAGCAAAAACAGAACCTCATGACACCCTCATTATCTGTAATTATTAGAATAAAAGCACCAATATAAAAGATATACTGAATCAAATCATAAAATGGCCTTACTATATCATTTAGGACATTAAGACATTAAGGAAACATGCTTTGATGAAGTGTTGGCTTCTCTGACAACAACGCAGCAGCCAGTATGTCCTCCTTCTGAGTTACTATTCCGGTGCAGAATGGTTTGTTTTTGTTTGGACTAGAGAAGGGAAGTGGTTTTAAGGCAGCCCCACACGGCCGTTTTGGATGCCCCTCAGTTTGTCAGATATGAGACCAGTTATCATGGCACCAAACAGATGATGCAGCGACGGAAGTATGCAAGCGAGCTGGTTCAGTGATTCTACCCGATCTAAAAAGCCTCAGCATTTTCTGATAAGCTCCACACCCAGAAAAAGTTGTAAGACTAGGATAAATATTGGAGATGCTTTTGAAAAATGGAAAGAGGTTAGAACGCAGAAAAGGCTTTCAGACCGATGCAGAGCTGGTTGAACACTGAAGCTTCAATGGCAATCAGAGGGGGGACACAGCTTTCACAGCTGTTCTTTCACAATTTTACAGCTACATGTCAGAGTTTCATTTTGTTCCTTTAAAGAAATCAGTTAATTTAACATTTTCATTGTTCTGATTATTAGTTTAAAGCCCTTTGAATAAGTGTTTTATTTGCTCCTTGAACAACTTGTCAGGCTCACACATGGACAACCCGCAGTGGCATAAGCTTCATTATACTAACAGAAGTGATCATGAAATAACATGGAAAGGACTGACCTTGCTTCTCCCCTCTTTACTGTGCAAAAAAGAACTACTTCCCTTTGTCTCCCTTGTCACCCTCTCTCTTATTCTCCTCAGTGCTGTGTCACCATTAATGTAATGGAGCTACTGGAGCAAAGTGTGCATGTGCCAGAGATACAGAGAGTACGTGTGCCCTAAACGCCCCTGGCACCTTGTCTGAATATAGAAAGGAGCCCATCAATCTTAGTGTCCAGCTGTCCGTCCAGGAGCAATGACACTACATACACAGTATGCCTTCGGTGTATGTACAGTGTCCTGATCTTCTGCTGGAGGGGAGATAATAAATATACTCTTTTTCTAGCTTGATCCTTGCTTTTTGTCTTCCCTCCAGTCCAGCCTGAAATGTGTTACTCTCATGAACTAGAAACATGCAACACAGATAATACTTCACCCTGGGCAGTAGCTGAACGTTATCTTAGATACTCCTGCAGGATGCACCACAGCTGAGTGCAAGATCACACTTTTTTTTCCAACATGACTCAGTGGAAAAACTGAATCCAAGCAGAATTTTAAAATGTATTAATTCTGCCCGTCTGCTCTCTCCTCCTTCACGATAAAAAGCTCTTAATCCACTTAGGTTTATTTTCTTCTTCTTCTTCTTTTTTGTCAGTTATTTTATAAAAAAACCCAAGTAGTTTTCAACTTGTCGGGCATCGTTCACTCCGCCCCCAACAACATGAATAATCTACATTTTAAAAAGTGTGCCTCTTATCAGAAATGTCTACCCTCCAGTGATAGCATGGTGAAAATAAACTATGAAGACAGGCTCAGATAATCGGCTCACGTTAAACACACACACACGCATGCACGCGCACACACACACACACACACACACACACACACACACACACACACACACACACACACACACACACACACACACACACACACACACACACACACACACAGGGTTTAAGTGAGAGCTTCAGTGGCTGGCTTTATAGTTTGGGATTTACCTTTATGATTTACCATAAGAGTCCTGTAATGTGAGTGAAAAGAGGGAGAGAGAGAGTAACAAAAAAAACTGTGAGCGGCACTGAGCTGCAGGCGGAGAGAAGTCATGTGTGTAGAGAGCTAAGTTATAATTTCAAACATTGCTTCCATTTATGCCCCCTCCTTTATCCCTCTCTGCTATTCTCAAAGATCATCCTCTCCTCTCCTCCTCTCCTCTCCTCTCCTCTCCTCTCCTCTCCTCTCCTCTCCTCTCCTCTCCTCTCCTCTCCTCTCCTCTCCTCTCCTCTCCTCTCCCCTCCTCTCCTCTCCTCTCCTCTCCTCTCCTCTCCTTTCCTGCCTGAAGTCAGATTCTGTGTCAGGATGAGACTGCATGACTTGTAACTCATATATGAAATGGGGGAGCCATTTTTGATGCAATGCTTATGACAGGAGTGTAACTATGCATGTAACAGCTTGGCTTTTCTCTTTAGTTTAGTGTGACATATACTGTACTGTAGTACCAGCTGTGAACAATCTTAAAGCTTATGTCAAAATACGTTATATTTTCCTCATTTTCCTTTCAAACTAAAGTTCTTGATATGCTATGTCCACGAGATGCATAAAAACAGCTTTTTTGAAACGCAATGTGAGTAACTAAATATGCAGGTGTTTGAAAAGGTGTTGCAATGAGATACAGTATACAGTACAGTGTTCAATCATGAATGTTTTAAAACAGCACATTATACGAGTGAGTATCTGGAAGATTTTTGTTGTGAAATGCCACAGCAAGAACCATGCTCTCTTGCTCACCTTATTTAAAACAGCTTCTTTCTGACGACAGCTGGCTTCATCCACCAGACCAGGGACCCCCACTGACATGACTCTCTTAATCCCGCCCCAAGGACAGTACACTTTACCTTAACCTCAAGGCTCGACATCTGACTCAATGCTTTTAAATTAACACACAAACTTGGGTTACTATTTCTGCACATTGCCCATATTGTCAATGCTGTGAAGCTTTGGAAGACATTTTGCACATTCTATCTTCTTTGTTTTAACACCTTACAGCCCGTTTTGAATTTCAAAAAAAGTTTAACTTATTATATATATTATTTTTAATTTCTTGGGTTATATTTTTAGATTGAAATTAATATTTTTATACTCCAAAAATATCAGGAGGGTTGAATGTCTAATGGCAAAAATGTTACATCTGACAATGTTAATAATGATGAAGGAATGGCAAAGAAGGCATACAATATTTTTCAGGGTGTCCTATGAGTAATTAGCTTCCAGGACAACTTAAACAATATGGGTGTTTGACCTGCAGAATTTCAACAATTTCCTAAAAGCAACAAGGCACAGCAAATTACATATTACACAATCTCAAAAACCCATCAGCTTTCATCTGAAGAGGATATATGCCTCCGTGGGTTTTCGGGTCTTCCGATGCGGCCAGCGTTTAGCTATAAAGAACTTCCAGCCATGAGTTTCTTCTCCGTGAGTGTTTACAGTCTGAAGAACAGCTTGAGACAGAAAAATGGAGTTGGAGTTTAGACACAGTGTCTCAGAGCGTATTCTTAGCTGAATTTGCATGCAGATAACTGTTGAGAGACATAATATAAAGCTAAATTGTTGCAGCTGCCGAGATTTCATTATGTTAATAGTGTTCCGCCCCTTTTGCTCTGCACATTGACTGTTATCTGTGTACAGTCAAAGCCGGCTATAATGCTGGTGGACTAGTCCAACTAAAAAAGGAAACCAGAACACTTGCACTTCTGAGATACGGTCCCAGGCCTACAGCTTTTGTACTTTTATTCAGTATCTACAGAAATGACTGATTTCCAGACAACAATAGGATAAACCGAAAGTAATTAAATTCCTTTAGAAATTTGACCTTGGAAATCTAAACACAAGGTCCCCTCGATACACTTTCAACCACATGGGTCTTAAACACTAGTCAGTGTATCTTCCCTGAAGCTTTATTGCCTATATCTTGACATAACTAGTTCTTTTATGGTGGAACAGATGCATTTTTAAGTGCACTTTATGCCACTGGGAGCTGCATGCTGTTTCTGTAACACACTCAGGCAAAACATCCCCTGGAACAGTAAAGAGACTGAGAACTGAGAGAATGAAACAGAGGAATGAACAGGGATTTTTTTTTACTGTACATAGTCCACTCACTGCATACAATATGTATACCATAAAATGTATTATTTGATAACTTCTGAACTTGTTGTCCCTGGGGCCGTAGCAAATCAATAAATAATTCATCACTCTACTTTCTAAGTTTATTCTTACTTTTAAACTAAAAAGCAGCTCAACTGGAGGAAGTTTATGTGAGTGAAGCACGGTGTAAACCTGTGTTATGCCAACAAGGTCAGACCAGGCCAATAATAATCAGTTAAGGGTGCTTATCAAATGCCATTACACACACCATATATCCTTTTATATGATGTGTGAATGGACTTTAGCGAGGAGGATGTCCACTTTGCCCTTGGTTTAATGGCACTGACAGTTGATAGAGTTGCTGCTACAGACGCCATAATGTGCCTGATGTATCATGTTCATCTCTCTCGTTCTGCACGCAGTCAAGCAGTAGTAAGGTCATCACTGTGACATCACAGGGGGGTGAAGAAACGAGCCATGGACCTTGAGAAGGAGTCATTCGAGAGCAAATAATATTCAAGCTCTTCATATCAATCATGGCTTCTGCAAACGTTCAGGGCAGAATAAAACGTGCAACATTATGAGGCGATGGAAATAGGAAATTGTTAAAACTGACGGTATTTTCACACTACAAATGTGTTTTCTGCAATAGCCAAAAGATTTTCACAAAGATGTTCTCTGGGAGACTCCAACAGTTGAATGGAAAGTTTGTTGTATGTCTTAATACTGCTGACCTCTGTAATCACTTACCTCCTACTGGTAGCAGAAAAAGTACAATTTCTATAAAGTGTCTGTAAGTTAGCATGCACAGTATGTATTCTCGTGACTGCACTGATATGGAAAGATAACCTCGCAACTTTCCTCTGTGTCGTCAGTACTCAGCGGTGGTATTTAGCCTGGCAACCCCCTGTACGAAAGCGACTGATATTTTATAAATATTCATGATCCCTATGGTGTATCCTTCTCATGACCTTCAAATCACCTACTCATCTGAAGCCAGACACAAACACACACGCACACGCACCCCTCCACGCACATACACACAGCCGTGATCTTAATAACATGTGCCGCCTCAGAGCATCGAGGCTGACAAATGTCTATTTTTTCAATCAAATCCAATTATTTCTTGCGTGAGGCGTCTTGTAAAGCAGTGGTATGGAAGGAAGATCGGAGAGCAGAGATGCGTGAGATGAGGAGTGATGGATGGAGGAAAACGTAGAAGAAAATTATAGATTGGATGAGGCAAAGGGGAAACTCTAAATAACAGGTTAAGGAACGAACAAAGGGGACAATTACCATTAAACAGGTGGAGGAGAAGGGAGCAAGAAAAAGGAATACATTTACAAAGGCATAAAAGTAGGACCTGTATGCAAACTAAAGAAGTTGAGACAACAATATACAATTCGGCAGCTTCTGGTTTCTGTTGGACAAGTTTGTTCAGTGTATGCTGAGATGGGGCCCTTATACTGCCTGGCTGTCTGTAGCTTAGATCAATTTATTATTTGATTTATTTTTTAATAATGGTCAGGTGTATTTAAGAAGGATAAAAACAGTGTATGTGTGTTGTTGGTTTGGTTGTTTCTTTCTTTGAAGGTGTTTCTCTGTTAGTTTTGTTTATCCACTTTTTTCTTACCTTGTACCTCCATGAATAAAACGTTATGGTAATGGACAATGGGATCTTTGCTATTCCTTGTTTGAAAAATCAATAAAAACTGTTGAATATAAAAAAGATACCGTAGTTAAAACCAAAAGAGAGCAAGGAGCTGCTCTCTATGAAATCTGTTTGGGGATGTTTTAGAGTAAAATGATTCTTCTTACTGGAGAGAAACAAAACTGAACTCCACCCAAAATTCAACTTTCACATGAAGATGATAAAATACAGTAAAAAAAAAAAATTGAGGACAATTTACTCAGAAATCTTTTTTAATTACGGTGATGTCACTCTGAACAGGAAGACCAGCAGGTTTGCAGAAATACAGTAGGTAAATGCTACTGTAATAGGAACTGGGATGAGGGTAAAACACGGACAATAAATACACGCTCCAGTCCAGATTGTACAACACTTACTGACCAGAGCAGATTATGTTAAAATAAACACCTTTCTGAGACAAAAATAAACTATGTATTAATTGGACTTTGAAGTATAAACATGCTAGCAGCACTTTGAGGCTTTTAGACAGGGATTCCTTTGTACTTTTGACCTAGTAATTGGATGAGAAGATCCTCTTGGGACCATAAATGTCTTCAAAAAATGTAACTGCGTCCAACAGATGTTTAGATATTTAGATGTGGACCAGTCTGTCAGATTTACCTTTAGACTGACATTGCCATACCGTATTGGTGCAGCATGGCAAATCACTGGGAATACACGAGTGACAGTTGCCTTACCTGTGTGAAATCTTCACAATGCAGTTTATTGTACAATGGAATCTAAATTGTCTTCAGGTTATTCATATTTCAAAACACAGTTGCAACTACAGTGTTAAGTGTCAGTGTGTGTGTATGGATTCTGTAGGGACATATTAGTCTGCTGTGAGGCAGTGGGTGGAAATGTAATATGCCTGTGTTGATTTGGAGGAACACAGCGGCCTGGTGCAGATAACTGTCTTTGTCTCAGGCTGGCACTGTCACAGCCACTTGGGGCTTTCTGTCACCTCTGATTTCGCCACAGACTGCCACCCTGCATGTGTGTAGTGTACTTGTGAGCAATAGGGTGATTAACATTTTAGGCGTTGATTAAATTGTTTTAGTTCAAGCGAGTGTAAATCAGGAAAAGGAGTGGAACAGGAAGCAGATGTTGGATTGGCTATCAAAATCTGCTCTTGTGCTCTGGAGTTTATCTGCCTGTGTAACCATATCCAGTGAAATTCCTCCAGGAAGACGAAAGAATAAGTGAGAAACAACTCGAGGATAATCAAAGATATTGAAGTTGTTTGAATATGAGCTCTTCTGCTACCAATTTATAACACAACAAACTGTGCAAAAAAAAGGAGAAAGAAACCTTTTTTTCTTTCACCGCAAAGCTCAATTATGAATGATGAAAACAAATCCACGTGCTTTAAGAATCTGACTCTTTTGAATTAATATTACACGGAAAATGTTGTTTATATGACAGATCTCCGCAATCTTTTCATCATTCTACACCTCTTTGCTGTCTATTATACATGAGTTCTAACCCAATGTTTCATTTTCTGTTTTACTTGTAGTCAGACTGCAACAGTATTCCTGCGAGAGTTAATCATTTTAAATATTAAACATGTCACAAATGTTTCCAGTATAACAGACTTTCTCTGCCATTGGGTTTCTTGTCAGAGGGTTATATTCCTTCAGAGGACAGCATCAGGCAGAGGGACGCTGTATCAATGCAATATGCAGGAGTTTTGGTATGATGATAATAATGTAGCCTCATTTCCCATCATGCTTTGTGTTGGATTGAATGTCTCGTTAGGTGAGCTTCTTGTTTTCAAACATGCAGTTGTAACTTACTGTCTTGTGTTGTTAATGCCAGTATTCAGAAGATGTAGTTCTACACAGTTACATGTTATTTTGTGTAAATAGTTATTTTTTTGTTGAATCATAAATCATTGCAGTATATTAGAGAGGAGACGTAATTCCCTATTTTGATTCTGAAGTTTAGTTCTCTGTATCTAATCTCTTCATTGAAGTTATAAAATTGTAATAGGCCAGTATGAACTACACCTAAGACTAAGACTTCCTCTGTACACTTAAAGAGTTTTACCAAAGAAAACAAAACATGACCATTTTTACCAAGTGATTACACACAATAAAAAACATAACTGCGACTATTTAATTCTGTTTCTGCCAAAAGGTCACCTGACTCGTGATTTAAAATTTCAGGGACATGAATGGAGGCACGAAAAACCAGGACTAGAGAGTGACAGTGGAGCGAAGTGTTTTCTGTTGCTGGATATGATACCTCTTGCTGTGTTTAATGTGTACTGCTCTGAAAATACTTTCAACCATGTCGACTTTTTACAGCTTATGAAACAGCTCTAATTTAGTACTGATGGTTCTAAGAGAGAAAGGCAAAAAAGACCATCAAAAAGAAGATTGAACATATCCATTTTGTTGTTGTATATGCCTGTCACAGAGTCTGATTCACATGAAGCAATTTACAGCTTACAGACCAAGAGAGCCTTTGTTTACATTCTCCACTGCAAAGTTTCGCAGTAATTGCTTCGGTTGCCAGTTGGAGAAGGTTTTTGTACAGAGAATAATACACAAGGATTTACAGGGCAGAATCAGAAAAAAGAGGCATTGAATCGCTTTGTCAACATCAGCCTATGAAACACAAAAAGTTTCTCAGAGTAGCTTTCAGAAACATTTTGAAGAGAAGTAAAAAGTGTTGCAAATCAAATCTGTCCCTTACGTTGAACTCTATCTCAAAAGACTACAGTTTATTACAAGGGAGTTATTTGCAGGCATGTACTTTTAAGTATCTTTGCTACAAACATAGCTGCTGAGGATTTGACAGTGATACATATGCTATAAGTGTTCATGTTGGCAACAGTATTGATTTTTTTGTACCCTAACTCAAATTTATGCTCATCTCTGACTAACATCAAACACGTCTCCCAACTTGCTGACATACCCGACACATCACTCCGACCCTGCTGTTTTGGATTGACGATGCCGTGCTGTGACACAGGAAGCAAACTAATACTTGCCAGTCAACCAGGCTGGATAGCAAGAGACAAGTGATTGCACCCTTGATGGGGGTAATTCAGCGCAGATAGGGGCTGGAAAGAGAGGAGGGGGACGAGGTAAATATCAGAATACAAATGTGGTGTGATTGATTAATACTGTATGACAGCACTCTCTTTCCTGTGAAAAGTCTGGCGAGGCCATTCTTAATCAATGAATGACTACTGCAGTGAAACTTTATAGAGGAAAAGATTTACAGAGGAACAACTTTCCATAACTTATTCAAAAAGACAGCAGAAGGTTTTTTCATATTGTTGGATCTTCAAACAGATTACTTGATAATCGTGCAAACAGAGGAATAGTTTGATGTTTTAGGAAATAAACTCAATCAAGTTCTTGTCAAGATTTTGCTGAAAAGATTGATACCACACTCATACATCTATTCATGTAATATGAAGCTGGAGACAGCAGCTGGATATCTTAGCTTAGCATTAAGAGTGGAAATGGGAGAAGCAGCTAGGCTAGCTTGCATGAAGAAATACAAGCAGAATCAAACGTCTCATCATACTCATGAGACGGTGTACTTCATAAAATATAATGCTTAAACTTTAGAGGGCAACATTTAGTGTAGTTCAATAGCTCAAATTTAATGTAACCAATACCTCTCACAAGTTAGAAAGGAATCAGGCTTTTTTAACATCAAAATGACCAATGGGAATAGTGAAAATATTATACTGAATACATCTTCAAAGGGTCAAATAGCTTAGGACTGACAACAGAGATCCCTTATTGATAATTAAACACAGAAAAAGCAAACAGCCCAAAGGCAGGTAATAAACAGACTAATGTCCTCTGGGAATCTGACTGTGAGCAAGAAAATGTCACTTGGCACCGGTGGATTCCTATATCTGTTTGGCTTATGACATTTGGTCGGCATTTGAGCTCCCAGTTGAGGGACTAATTTTCAAATCTGATTTCTACAGCAAATAAAGAATCCATAAAAGCAACAGTGGAGGATCTATTTAATATCCTTTTATATTCATGATATTTTACTGTTGTCTTTTAAATCAATATTCCAGTCTATCTGATCTACACTGGGAAAGAAATGAACAGAAATAAAGATCTATATTGTTAAAGTAAATATATGGTTCAACATTATCTTCCATTGTGGTTGCTTGTAAACACATTTGTTCTCTCTATGGTGCTGTCTTCGTCTTTAGTCTGAAAAAGAATAATGTAGTCTATTTTAAAAGAGAGCAGCTCTGATTATTCAACAGACAACCTGATAAGACTTGCTTCAAATAATCAGAGGCAAAGAGGAAGATTTATCCCTTTAAAAAGAGAGCACTTGAGAGAAAATAGACGAGGTATAATAATAAATCCATGACCGATTAAAAAAAAGGGAAAAACAGACAAAATAGCTACATTGTTCATAGCACTTAGGTAATGGATAGTGCACATCAATTTTGCAAGCATCAGCAGCTGGCTCTGTGGGGGGAATCTTGGATCAAATTTAATACCTACATCCTCTTCTAGGGGGGGCTTTAGGATATCTGCAAGACCAGAAGGTCACCTATAGAGCCTATACAGATATAGCCGGAGTGATAGTGCACTTAAAGCCTGCTTGCTAGGAGAACTATCTGGTTCCCTTGAAATGAAATAAAGTGCAGGCAAAATAAAGGAAGAATGGAGAAAGACAATTGCAGACTCATTCAACTAGACAGTTAAGATATCACAGCAGAAAAGAAACTGTACAAAAGAGTTGTTGAGAGCTGAATAAGACTCAGTAATGTTTGTAAAATTGCACTATTTGTGGCACAATGGCGACATCTAGTGGTATTCCTCTATTTTGCAGGACTTCCTCATCAGTGTGCTGATTGTGGATACAGTGGATTCAGAGTTATTGAGAATCAATAAATCACTAATGGTCCAATGTAACTGTCTTTTTTAAATGTCTATGACATTAAGGGATACATATTGGTGTAACAACAGTTATTTGAATTGAATATTTTCTGGTGTCTTCAATGTTGTTATCTGACTGCAAATGCACCCACATTTCCTAAAAACTCCAGAACAACTTATTATTAAATGAATCCTTACCACCAAGAGAAGTAAATCACTTACAGTGTACTATAACATACACCTAACTAGCTGGTGTCTCATTAGTTATCATCAGTTTCTTGCTTTATTTTTAAACCTCTGTGATAGTTAATGATTCATGGGCCAAATTGCAGCCTGGCAGAGGTGAAACGTAAGTCTTAATTACATTTTTGAGTGAATCCGACTAAATTAAAAGACCAAACAGGAGGTTTGTGAAGTGTTATTTCTTCTTTTGTGGACTTTTTTCAAGAAACAACTAATATAATGTTTAGGTGTGTCTTTTAGGGCTTCCAGTTCACCTTCACTCCCATCCAGCTCCAAACGAAGTATCTGATTTACACAACCTGGAAAATATAAAACTCATCTGCCTCCTGTGCAAACATACCATGTCCTCATTTGTCTCTGAAATGAGTCAGTGCAAACTCAAATTACAGAGTGTGTACTAAGTTTGAAGCTCATTAAAAAGACAAAACAATTTCAATTAATTCAGTTCTCCAAACAACCCTCCCTGTTGATAATCCACGAAAGCAGCCTCAGGCTTGGCAAGCAACAAAGAAGTTTCTAAAAACAATCAAACAAAAACCCCATAGCATAATAACTAGAAGACCTTGAATCATTACTGGCACACATGGAGAAAGAGGATAAACATTTAAACAGGGGGGATTCACTCCAGGTGTTAATACAAGCCTTTTACAAGACATTTTGCATGTTTAAAAAAAATCATTCAAATCTCATGAATTCAACAGTTGCACATTTTTTCTGTACAGTACAGAAATTAAAATGTAAAGGCTGTAAAGTTAATCTGAATATGTGATTAAATATTGACATTATGATGTCATCCTGTGGATTATGTTTGTCATTTGCCACATTAGAGGCTTTATATGCAACATTTTGAATATTAATAGAGCAAAAAGCACATGTACCCTATATGAAGATAGATTTACTTACACCTAAAAAAAACAATGTATCACAGAATCTTGTTTTCAGATGTTCATCAGCACTTGTCTGCCACTCTCCGTCTCACAGACACTTGCTGGTGTAACAGGACAGGAGAAGTGTTGAGGAAAGAGGAGGGGGGGGGGGGGGCTGAGGGGAAGGAAGTGTGTTGAAAGAGAGCATTTGATTTAGTCTGAAAATCTGCTGTGAAAGTCAAAGTCATGGTAAGCCTTTAAAATGCTGCTCTGAAACCTTTGACTGCAGGTTGTCTTTGAACTTTGCAATAGAGATGAGTTAAAAAGTTATCGTCATTGAAGCATAACAGAACCATGACTTACTAACATATCTAACAACGTTATCGCACACTAGTTTCAGGCTTCAGCAAGCTGATATTTGTAGCATTAAAAAAAATTATCAAATTCAATTTCTGCCAGTAAAGTAGCTAATCAATCAATGTAAAATATAACTCTTTGTAGACGATGGACACAATAACACACCATGTGTACCTGCCTTATGATCGGGAATTGATTATCAGTAGAAATCTGGCCTTAAACGTGTATAAGGTGAACCCAGGGAACTACTTTTTGTACAGATTCTAATGAATTATGTGAAAGAACATTTTTATAGCTCAAACAGACATGATGTTATTCATTTATTTATACACCTAAATATGTGACAGTTAATTATCTGAATACTGATTGATTTCCCCACAGACGAATATGGCTGAAGTTAGATTATTTAGAAGTCAATGAAAAAATGACCGAATCATAGAATGTCAAAGGTTTTATTATTTTGAAACTGCCATTTTTTATAAACAACAAGATTAGAGTACACCTTTCCCCCAAAACACTCACATATCTAAAACAAAGTTTGAAATGAGTCCCATTAATCCACGTTCTACCCATTTTACTTCTGTGATCTACAAAGCAGATAACAGGTTAAAAACTGTTTGAAAACCAGAGGAACTTTAAGTATTTACAATAAAAGTACAGTAGTTCAGAGGGACGCTGGCATAGATGGGATGTCATGTTTCTCACATCACAAATTGTTAAACCTAAGAGTTGATGATTCAGTTCTCTAAAGACCTCTGATTTTTACAACCTATACATTTGTTATCTTCTAGACCTTTTGATTTTTCTTTGCTCTGCCACATGTTTACTTGAGTTCTTCCCACTGCTCTGATTGCTGTACCTCATTTTCTTTGTCACTTCTTCTAGGTCAAAATCAGAGTCAATGTCCTCCTTTGGTCCTCCTCTTGATCTCCCTTTGCTCTTCCTCATTGGTCCATCCTCTTCTTCTTCTTCTTCTTCTTCTTCTTCTAAGTCAAAGGATACATCACCGTCTGTTTTCTCATCCTCACCTTTCTCAATGCTTAAAATCGTTTTATTCGACTTCTGCAAATTTGATTTTATACTCTTATTGTTTAAATCTCCAGCTTTTGGCCGTCCTCTGGGTCTACCTGTGGTCTTCTTTTTTTTTTTTTGTGGTACTTTTGTTTTCTTTACCTTCTGCACCTCCTCTTCTGTATCATGCTCTCCTTCTCCATTGTCTACCTCAGATTCAGAGTCTTTTTGATTTCCATTGTCTTCAGCATCAGGAGCTTCAGTTTCCCTTTTGACTTTCTTTCTTTTGTTACGATCAGGCCCAGAGCTCGATGTGTGGTAACGCTGGACGTGACTCTTCAAACTCACGTTGTGATTGAAGCTTTTGTCACAATGCTGACACTTATAAGGCCTCTCTCCTGTGTGAAGGCGCATGTGAGACTTCAGGTTGCTCGCCTGGTTGAAGCCGCGTTCACAAACTGAGCACTTGTACGGTTTCAGTCCTGTGTGCACGACAGAGTGTCTCTGTAGATGATGTATTTGACTAAATTCAATCCCACAAATTCCACATTGGATTACATCCGGGGTTCTGTGATTTGACAGGTGTTCGTTTCGTTTTTTACGGGTGGTAAATGTCTGAGGACAGTCAGGACATTTGTAGGGATCATTGTTAACTTGATGATACTGCTCGTGATTCAGTTTGTCCATCCTCGTTTTGAAAGTAACGTTGCAGTATTTGCACGGATGTTCGTAGGTTTCATCGTGGATCCTGCTATGATTTTTCAGAGAAATCTCGTTGACACATCTTTTCCCACAAATGTTACATGAGAAAGGTTTCATTTTGTGCTCACATGTGTGAGGCTTTTGACTATAAAAACTTCCACACTCTGTGCAGAGCTCATTAATTTTGAGGCCCCATAGGTAACCAAATGTTTCTTCTTCATCCTCTTCCTCTTCCTCTTCGCTCTCTTCTTCAGAATCCTTTACCAGCAAAAAATCATCCGTCGGATTCCACTCCTCATCTGAACTAGCCCGCTCTTGGTTGTCTTCCTCTTGTTCTTCTTCTTCTTCTTCTGAGGTATGGCCTTGTCTACCATCTAAAGCATCAGTTTCAGAGAGAACGTCGTCGTCTGTTGCCATTTCCTGTGAACAATACAGTGACAAGAATGAAGACATAGCATGGGGAAACGTTTTTCCTGTCTATACAGCAGAGGAAATTAACACCAAATTCTTTCATGATATATCATTTTGATGTAACAGCCTTTTATACATTAAAGCTATAAGAGAGTTAAATATGTGTAAAAGAAAAGATAATACTAGGTAGTTAAATGTGTTTTTATTAATTCGCAGTCTTTTCTCAGATCAATTAAATTCATTCTGCCTTTGTAGCAGTCACTTACAGAGCTGGGCTAACTTTCTTCAGAAGTTATAAATCTTGCTGCTCTGATACTGATTCACAGTATGGGAAAATACAAAGGCAATGTGGACATTTGACACTAAAAATTAGGCTTTGGCCTATTTTCTATAGGATTCAACAGCTGAGAAACTAGTTAGTTAATAGGCCACGACATATAAGTCCTTAAAACAGAAAATAATACCGTGTGGTTTTCTGAGATATTTCTTTCGACATGTAGCATGTGTTCAGTGACACAGGTTACAGATGTGTCTAAGCAGATCTCACCGGTGACGTTGGGTCCTCCAGAGCCTCGTCTGCCTTGATAAACAGTGATGGGACTGCACTGTACTTGAGCTGAACCGAGCCATTCTTAGAAGCCGGTTTGACAAAACAGTCTTTAGTAAAGTGCGCGCTGCAGATGGCTATTTCAGTCCAGTCTGACTCTTTAAATCGTTGTTCATTTACTTCGAAAAGGAACTGAACCCACTCAAATCTCATATCTGGATCTTCTGGTAACTTGAACCGCTGCACACCGATATGCCCCGAGTAACATCCAACAACCGAGCACATCTTGGCTTTTGTTTGTTCCCTTAGCTGTACGAGTGGCTCCTCGGCGTTTAGTTTGAAGAAAAAGTGTTTGTTGAAGCTCGTTGATGACTGGTTTCCAAAGCTAACAACAGGGGCCAGCTAAGGGTTAGCGGCTATGCTAGCGACTGTCGTTACGGAATGGGCGGAGTTACGGATGAGCGCAGACAAACGTCACTTCCCCCTTGCGGAATAGTCAACGCCCCATTGGTTGAAATTCCAGTCTCAAAATGTGTGCTGTTGAAGTGATGACTGTAGATTAGAAATCACCAAAAGCTTGTTAACATGAAATGCAGCATTTTGCACTTACATACAAAAATTAAAGGACACCATTTACTATCTCAGGATCTTCCTCAAAGGCCAACGGACATTAAAAGAAGAACTCCTGGGCTTGAATGTGGTGGTAAACAATGGGACCCAGTGTTTTGTCCCTTTGGCAAAACATCACTGTGTTGGTTTGACAGATGAACTGTAAATGGACAGCGTGCCTCAGCCTCCTCCCGTTGAAAAGGACAAGGCCAAAATATCCCTGTGACAGGCGCAGACTTATTGTGAATTTGCAACACGAGTCGTAAGGATCAGTAGAAAAACCTATTGACTTCACGCGGCTTACGCTTATTCAATCAGGAGAGACTAAATTATTTAACAATGAAATGTGCAACAATTTAGAATTAAATGTGCAGAGTCTTTTGGGATTAGACTCCATCGTGACGACTTCATGTACTCGGAGGGGTAATGAGGCCGACAGCAGGATAGGATACCCCCCTATGGAGTTTAGACACTGGTGGTGGTGAATAGGAATGGATGATGAGAAGTTGGTTTCTGAGCCTGAATCTGGACTCAGCTGAGCTGAGATGGAGGTGACTGGGGCGGAGGAGGGTTGCAGCGGTTGCACTGAAAAGACAGAACGACCGTGGAAGAGAGAGAACTGTTTAAGCATTTGGCAGCAGCAGGATGATTGGTTGAGAGAGGTTGTGCCCAAAACTGGTTGGTTAATTACTTAAGGAATAAACGCCCATAATCAGCTGATCACCCGTGCAGGGAGACGGAGGAAATAGTAGGGGGAGTGGTATAGGTTGAAGTGAAGACATGAGCTCCCTCACAAACACACCTTTAAATGACACAAAACATATACAAAGAATATGCAAGTATGAAATATATAATATATTTTTTAGGATGACAGGTGATTATTTTCTGATTATCAGCCACTAAAGTACTTTCATCTTCTTTTGTATCGGTGACATTGAACTGTTAACAATGAAGAATGTACATTTTCCCAAATGTGTGTCATTATTTTTTTAATGTCATATCATAAAAATAAAAATACACAAAATAGTTCTGTGATAGCCGCAGCGGTCATATTGTCCTTATTCTTTATTTACAGCATACATTTTTTGAGCACGGTTGCAGTAAGACTAAGGCTAAAAAGTTTTTATTGCCAATGATTATTCTAAGTATCAGTAATTGTTATGCACATGACAATAATGATCTTGACCTCTTGATGTACAGCAGAAGTACATTTACCCCTCCTCTAAGCAGCATGTGGGATGCAGTTGACAGGTCAATGATAAATACGTATTCTTGTATGCGATGAATAAAGCAAGGACATGCAGCAACCGAAATTGACACTAGCACTTAAAATCATCTATTACTTATAACCAAGTACATCCCATAGCCTAAACATCCAGTAACAGAGAAGTCATTTAACTTCACAGTTAAAGTCGATTCAATTTGAAGCGATCCCTTGCCTACAGGTACATGTTTTGTCAGTCATGTAATTTTCTAGAAAATGTGTCAAGTTTGTGTGAATGTCCACTTCACAAGGCTCTCTTCTTTTCACAGTTATTTAAATAAAGTTCATTATTCACCTCTCAAGAACAGAGCTCATGATTTTTCCTTGGTCGTCCCCTGCGCTTTAAGCTCTTACCGGTGTTCTGGCAGCTGTACTTCTTTTTACTGTTAGACCTTTTTACTCTCCCCCTTGATCTAGCTATGTTCTGTTTTATTTTCTCGTTCCTTTTCTCTTCTTCCTCTGCTGGATCAGAAGACATGTCACAGTCACTCTGCTCATCATCACTTTCTTCAGTGCATTGTGTCTTCTTTGAACTCTGCAACCGTTTTGGAGTCTTAGTATTTGGTTCATCACTTTTCGGCCTTCCTAAAGGTCTACCTGTGCTTCTTTTTTTATACTTAGGTCGAGATATTTGCTCCATTCCCACACTCTCTTCTGGTTCCTGTTTTACCTCTACATTGCCAGGCACTGAAGCTGCAACTCTATTGTTTTGATCCCCTTGGAAGTCAAAAGCAGTCCTTGAAGTTTCATTATTGTTATCTGGTTCCCCTCCCAAGTCGAATGTGTGGTAGCGCTGGACGTGACTCTTCAAGCTGACGTTGTGATTGAAGCATTTGTCACAATGCTGACACTTAAAAGGCCTCTCCCCTGTGTGGAGTCGCATGTGAGACTTCAGGTGGCTTTGCTGATTGAAGCCACGTTCACAAACTGAACACTTGTACGGCTTCTCTCCTGTGTGCACAGCTAAGTGTCTCCGGAGAGCAAGGGGCCAGCAGAATTCAATCCCACAGAAGTCACATTTCAACTGTGGAGGGCCTCTGTGATCTTGAATGTGGATTCTGCGTTCCTTATTTTTGGCAAATGTCTCTGGACAGTCAGGACATTTATACGGCTTTCCTTCGATCATGTGGGTCTGCTCGTGAGTGATTTTGTCCACCTTTGTTTTGAATGTAACATGGCAGTATTTGCACCTGTACTCATAGTTTGCATCATGGATTCTGCTGTGACGACTTAGAGCATGATCAAAGGCAAACCTTTTTCCACAAATGTTGCAAGAATAAGGTTTAGTTTTGTGCTCACATGTGTGAGGCCTACGTTTATTGAAAAACTTCCCACAGTCAGTGCAGAGCTGACTGTCTTTGTGTGCTATTGGAGGATGATCGTCATCCCCCTCCTCCTCTTCGTCTTCGTCTTCCTCTTCATCTTCGGTTTCATCTTCCCCTGTAGTTTTCTGATGAGGCACTTTAGCCAGCAAGGAATTCTTATCAGGCTTCCAGTCCTCGTCTGAATCCATGTCATCCTGATCAGATTCATCCGTTTCCTCCATTTGATCACTTTCCTCATCAATGGAAGCAACAATCTCAGGTACGTCTGTCATACCCCTCTGGGCATCATCTGTTGGCTCTACCTGTGATATAATAACAAGAATTGTTACAGGTAAGTGTAACATTTTCTAGGTCTGTATAGTAGACAATTTTAGGACTACAATTAAAATCCATCCAGATGAATTGCAAGGTTCCTTTCACTAACTGGTCGTTTCTGCAAATCTGAGAAATAACACTGGCCTCAATGAGAAGCTGAAAGACATGAACTGTTTATCTGGTTGTCTGCACAAAAAGCAATTTACTCAAATGCCATACATCAAATTTACTGATCCCCGTGGCAGCACAGAGGTAACAGTAGGACATGAAGAGGCAGCAGGAGAAGCAGTAAAAAGACACTTCTCCATTATATTTAAGATGGGGTTGCTGAACACTTTTAAAAATCTAACTAAATTCTTCTTAAGACTTTTTGAAGACCCAAACTAAGAAGAATTAATGCCAATTTTGCATTAAAAGCAGCAACTAACAGAGGTATGGCATATTTAACACTTTCTCAATAATGATTGAAAATGAAAAGCAGTTTTTGATATCTAAGTACACAGGACTAGTGAGCAATCATTCCTTCATTCCATTTCTGAACTATGCAGTCCTTTACATTTCATGTTGTGTAATATTTAGGAAAAGTGACAATGGATTGTTCTTTCTAGTAACTGGGCACCTCTGTACCGTCTTTGGAGGTAATCTCTGGTCAGTGAGGCTAGCAGAGAGTGGAGCCACAGTTTCCATGACCCCACCCTTTGAACAAATGTTTAAATTTGATTCAATTCAGTAAATCACGACTTTTGAAATGGCAATTGTTCTGTAGCAAACCATCTTGTGTTAAAGTAAACAGTTAAACAAATTGGTCCTATCATTTTATTTCTAAAGGATTGAGAGGATGGATGCATAATTCCTAAACTTTAAGCAGCTGGATATGTTGTTACACATGTCCTACCTGTTGGCTCTCTGGAGTGACTTCTACGTGTCCTGTCAGGTGTTGCTCTTCATCTGTTGGGATGTTGGCATTGACTTGGCTTGTCCACTGGTTTCGGTATCCACACTGAAGGCACTGTTGGTTAAAGATGATGAGCAGCCCATTGGTGACCTTCTCTATCTTGAGTTTGCAGCCACATGAAGGGCACTTTGGGTTTAACAACTGGAGGAGGTGTTTTTCATTCACAACGAACTTCCCTGTCATCTGTAGACGTGCAGCTCTAAAAAAACAGATCACATTTTTCACATTAAAAAAACACCTTAAGTTGCAGAGTAACTGTAGCTAACCCAAATGTTAAGCACAGATGTAAAGACAACTTACTTTTCTCTCATCAGATTAATATTTACGTTTCGTGTTTGCATCTGGCCAGGTATTGACATAATAGCTTGTGGCTTATCAGGAGAAGATGAGGCCTTTCTTGGGACTGGGCTTACTTGGAAAGCTGAAAATTAAGTTAAAGTGATAATATTGAGTTAAAAGGAAATAATTTACTTAACATTTAATAACGCATAATAACTTTATCTTTACCAATTGGATTAATTCCAGATCCTTCAGAACTGGAACTTGAACTATCACACGATTTGACTTGGTCCCGCTGACAAGCATCTTCGATTGTTTCCAAGGACTCCTACACAAAGTAACAACAAGTACAACATTTAAAATCACTGAACAAAAGTAAGACTGCTTGGTCCAACAATATGCATTAAGGCAGTCAAAGTTTTCAACACTTGGATACAAAGTGTAAAATAACACAACCTCTGTTATTTTATTGATTGATAGTATCAAAAAGTACTGAAAGCCTTTATAAAAAGACAGATCTTCAGTCTTATTTTTAACCAAAAGCTGTGTGTGCAGGAGTTTACCTGCAGTTTTTTTCGGATTAAACACAATATTGGATGCCCAGGACTTCTATTTTTGTCGCTGTAGTAGTGAAACAGGTGTAGACATTATTTGAGTTTTACAACAATCGTCTTCATTTAAAAATGAAATTTTGACAACCCCACAAGTTATATATGAAATTAAGCGCTGGTAGTACCTCCTAAGAAACAATTTATTTTTTCCACAGTAAAGAAAGTGTGTCTGCCATATTTTGCATTGTCCTGTGAGGTGCATGCAATTCTCTGAAGGCATGCATTTCTCGGCACAACACCGGAACTTAACTCTAAAAATTGTTATCGCATGAACCTGCCCCTGCTTGTCCCAGAGAGATTTAACCCTCTGGTCTATTCAGTTGGAATAAATAAATAGTATTTCCTTGGTGTGTCGACAATGTAAGTGAATACCCTGCGGACACCTTAATGTGCCTGGCTTCTGTCCTATTATTTACAGTGTGTGCTTATCTGTCATGTTGCTGAATAGACTGAACTACGTCAAGTTATTAGCTCGTACCCACCCTAGCATTAGCCGCATAGGATCAAACAGGGGTTGCTTCATTAGGTGATGCGTTGTGTTTCGCTGAAGGTTTAACATATTTTTATACAGTTAGTCTATCATTTCAGCTACAACAGACTTACCCCACATTTTGGGCTCTCCAGAGATGGCTCCGGCTCCTCCGACTCGGACTTGTCAAACAGTGATGGCACCGCACTGGGCTTTAACGTTAACTGGACCTTGTCAGTCACACCTAATTCTTTCTCAAAACAATCATCTTTAAAATGCTCTATGCAAACGGAAATGTCAGTCCAGGATGACTCTTTAAAACGCTGTTTATTGGCAGTAGCTAGAAACCGAACCCACTCCAGTCTCCTCTCTGGGTCCTCTGGTAACTTGAACCGCTGCACACCTAGACTCCCCGAGTAACATCCAACAACCGAGCACATCCTGGTGTTAACACGTCCAGCATTAAAAGTGACTGTAAGGCTTTTATTCACGACGCCAAGCCTCGATGCCTAATAATACAATTCATCAACAGTAACAAGCTAACAGAGTGCTATTTCTGCTACGAAGGTGACGGACAGGCCGAATGGGCGGGGCTTAACTGCGGGGTACGCATGATTTGTCATCCAGCGTATCCCTGCTGTCAGGTCAAAAACACGAGATCACTCTTATAAAATACTTTGGGGGGAAAAAAACATTCCTTTTTTTTTCTCATGAGATCACCGAGAAGGACACTTTATATTCCCACAGATGAACCTCTTTAAAACTGGATTCTTAACATGATTAGGCAACACTATGAACAACACTTTATTGATTGGTTACTTGTGGAGCTCTCCAGTAGATAAGTTGGCAAATGTTAGTTCAGCTTCATCTTAACCAGCTTGTTAAACATTTGTATAATCATAATCAATTCTATAACTCAAATTGATAAAAAATTCTTCTGTACTTTTGTGAGTAATGATTTGCATGCATGTACAATATGTTCCACACTGTGGTATGACTTTGATATAACACCTGAATGCATCTCCTGCCTCTGGATTGTAAATAACACTGTATGAACATTTAACACCAAATACTTTTACTTCAAACGTGTTAGAAATATCACACTAATATCTAGAATTGTAAATAATGATTCAAAACAAAACTGTTTGCAATACTTAATATCACTACAGGAGAATGAGGAACTCTTTTTTTTATTCAGAAAAAATAAACTAAGTACCGTTTTGAAACGTTTCTCTTAAAAACTTAAAGGTACATTAGCTGGACCTGAACTCTGGCCTTGAACTTTTAACAAAATCAGTTGTGTGTGTGTGGATGAGACTTTAATGTAGCTTTTTCTGTTCACATTTTTAACCCAGATTGATTTTTAAGCTCGGTTGATTTCAACAACAGTCATTCAGAATCCTACATGGTCAACTGATGGGCTTAACTAAGTCCTTAACACTGATCTGTCTGGTGTTGTGCCTCTTTTTCTTTTCTTATGGGTCAAAATCTGAATGACTATCAGAGATTTTTTGCTCTCTCTTTTGTTCTTGCTGTGTGTTTTTTTTTTAGCTCTCGTGTCTCTGCTCATTCTCTTCTGCTGCATCCAGGGACATGTCACTGTCCCTTGTGTAATCTTCATTTTTCTCTTAAATTCTGCTCCTGTTGTTTACAAGTTTCAGTGTTTGTTTTATAACTCTTTGGGGTTCCTTCAAGAAGGCCTGTGCTTCTTATTTTGTAACTATATCTACATAAACTGTCTGCACCATATCCTCTTCTTCCACTGCACTGTCAAGCACAGATTCTACAACTCCCTCGTTTTTATTGCCCTAAGCACTGATTGAAAATCTGTTTGTTTACATGTTGTGCGTCAGAGCTGAGATAGACAACTTCTACAACTGGTGCTCTGATAACTCATTGATTTGAAAGACTAAGAAAACTAAAGAAATTATTATTGTTTTTAGAAGAAATTCATCTCTCTCCCCTGTAAATAAGCACACAAACTTACAGACACAAACATTTTAATAGTACAGGAGTATAAGTTTCTTGGCACAATAATTGACAACAAACTGTGAAAACAGATTACAGACCCTCAGCATTTCTAATTATGATGTTGCGCTGTAATAATAGAGAAATAACAGACCATAACTACTGTAAGAGTTGACCAATCAGAATCACGTGTTCAGCTTAGGAGTGTAATAGTGTATAATAACAAATGACGAAATGTTACCCGTTGAAGTGGGTCTGAATTGGGGTTGACAGGATGTTGTACTATCACGTGGTATAAGCTGATCCCTCTGGGAGGTAACTTGTGTTGTATTTCCAGGTTGCTAAACAAAGTTATAAATACAGGGACAATTTAAATCATGTGATTAACAAACAGCAAATTAAAATGCATTGAAAATTATTTTGGATCAATGTTACGGCACTGGATGTTTTGATTGTAGATTATTAAATATGTGTGTAAAATGACTGTACAATATGTTTACTCACCAACTGGATGGATGCATTAGTGTGTAACTTAGCATCACTGGAACATGTGATCAGTCTTAGGGCTGTGCTTTCTTGAGCTGTTGCAAATGCAATTTAAATTCTTTATTAAATACTTTATTGAACATTATTTACTTCATATGTATTTACATGTAAAATAATGTTACCCTTTAAAGCCAGCTTTGATTCTTCAGAACATGATTTTGGACCATCAGAGTTTTTAAACTGATCACTCTTAGCAGCAACATCTGTGTTTCCCACTGGCTCCTACACCCAATAATAATAAACACACTTAAAATCTTAACCAATATCAAAACTTAATGCAGTGACAATTGTTTGCTCAGTGTTCCAGTGCCAAATGTTTTAATTTAATGGACAATAACAAATATATTAACCTTTCTGTGTGCGCTGACCGCACAATGTGTATACTCAACATCTGGAAGACAACAAAAGTAATTCCAACCTCATATGTTTGGCTCTCCAGATGTGGCTCAAGCTCTTCTGGCTTGACAAACAGAGATGGGACTGCACCAGGTTGTAGAGTTAACTGGACCGTGTTGGTCAAACTGAAATGTTTTTTAAAACAATCATCTTTGAAGTGATCAATACAAACTCTTATGTCAGTCCAAGATGATTCTTTGAAACGCTGTTTATTGACAGTAGCGATAAACTGAATCCACTCAAGTCTGATATCTGGATCCTCTGGTAACTTGAACCGCTGCGCGCTGGGGCGCCCCGAAAAACATCCAGCGACCGAGCACATCCTGGATTAAGAGTAGCCTACAGTGATTCACAAGTTCTCCATTATCAACAACTGCGGAAAAACAAATGTACTTAGCCGTTCTTGCTAACACGTTGTAAGTGTGGCTGGTTAGTTTATATTTATTTTCGTTACCTAGCGAAGCCATGGCCCGCCTTACTCACCCTCTGATTGGACACAAATTGATTGATTTGTCAAACACAAGAGAAGCGATTGGTTAGCGTCAGAGACGGAGAGGGGCGGGTATGCCTGATGCGCGGGGTTTTGTGGACGGGTTTGCTTGTTTTAAGGTTAAGCGCACACCGACTGCTGTAGGTGAAATCCATGGTTAAATCTAGCAGTTTTATCCTAGCTACTGTAAGGGCCAATGATGGGTCAATTTTCTGTAATTTAGCAAACTCAGGGCAACGGAAGCATGTAGGCTACTTTAAGCAAAACCGGACAAAATTGACTGGCTGAATAGCTAGTATGACACAGCTTTTCAACATTGTTATTAAAGACTCCTGTGAAGTAATACCGGTAATGTTAACTTAAATATGACAAACTGTGATTTGAGAGTTGTTTTTAAGCAAGGCACAGTGGCTTGAGTCAACATTAACACCTGCCTTGGTTTTGTTTTACACCTAGCTGAATTTGTTGGTGAAAAGATCTTGGCCTTTTTCTGGGGTTTCGAGCGTCGGTGATATCAGCATCGTGAGACAGACAAGACAATACAAACACAAAGCATAGGTAAGTCTAATTAAAGCCTTTACAGAGACAGAGATGAATTATACTGATAAATAATGGCGAAGTGCAGAAGTTTACTAATGTGCAGGCACAGGAAGTCCAGTAGGCAGCGCTGTTTAGCTTCGAAGCTCTCTTTTATAAGCTGGCCAGTTTACAGTAGCAGGCTCAAAACAATATTTGTAGGAAAACCTGGCCATATAAAAAACTACATTACATCTTTGTGGCTTTGATACATCCATGCAGGGTCATCCCTGTGGTCTTTCGGCCCCTCAACAATCAGCAGTACAGTCACAACTTCAGCCTTTCCAGCAGGCTTGAGCAACAGGTGTTGACGAGAAGTTACCAGTCTGTATCCCACTGGGCATATCACATATTACTTATGTCCAAAACATGCTCAGCATTAAATGACAATAGAAACATATGATACGGGGCTTTGTGGATTGCCTATTTTCCCTGCTAGGTGTTTGCTTGCTGGGTATCTGTTTTAAATCAGTGCTATCTGCCCCGAGGAGGCTAGTCAATCAAAGTCTCACATTCATTCTGACATTCATGTGTGTCCCTGTGTATGTGTGTGCATTCTTGTGATGTGTTTACAACAGTTGTAATTTTGGTATTTTGAGTGTCTACGAACAAGAATTTATGTACGTAAAATGTTGCACAGTTGTTATTTCCTGAAATTAGTGTTTTGCCTACTTCAGAATAATAAACAATTACTTATATAACAATTTGAGCTTATCTGCATTTCAAAAACCTTCTCGTTCCTCTTTGATTTAATCTTTCACTGTCAGCATGTTGGCTGAATGTGCTGACACTTCAAAGGCTCATGCTAAGTAGTAATGTGCTGTTAAACTGTAAACAGTAGAATGGGGCAATAAAGCCAACAGTGAACACAAACACACAGCGTAAGAAGATCGTTTCAAAGGTTTACACAACAACAAACCCATTCCTTTCATGGTGCTTCTGGTCAATATGAAGTTCCCATGTGACTGAGCCAGAGAGAGAGAGAGAGACAGTGAGGAAGGAAAACCTTTTCAAAGAGTGAAGAAAATGCAATTTTCAGCAAGGAATTTGGCCTCTGACTTCTATTTAAGTTCTATCGTCCTTCATCATATCAATTCTGGGAAGGAAAGAGCTGCAGTCGAAACATGTCAGCTGCCTTTCACATCCACGGAGGAATGTTGGCGAGTCTTCCCAATGTTGTCAGTCAGTGCGCCAGATAAGAGCGCTCAGTTCATAAATAAGATTGATGGCATTGCATACCACCAGTTCCTGCACTGTGTTTTCCCATACAAGCTCCTCTGTTGAAAGCATCCGCAGTATCTCTCCTGTTTATATCCTTTTTTTTTCCAAGTCCAGTCTTGCAGAGGTGATAAAAAAAAAAATCCCCATTCCATTATCAAAACACACCGCAGCCGGATACATTCCAGTGCTGCTCAGTTAAAACTGAAAAGTTCCAAAGCTGTCACAGAAAATGTACGGGTACTATAAATACTTTGATGAGGGTAGAGGTTAATGGATAACTAGGCCCAACAAACACACCGATGTTCATTCATTCAGATCAGTGGTCTTCAGAGTCTTCAGGAAATACACCCCACTGTCACATGAACCAACATCCACAGTCCCAATAGATTTGTCAACACTATTTAAGCCTTAAGATATCTTGTCTTGAGTATTGGCTGATGTCAGGTACCCCTCTGAAAGTAGTGGGATTTAAATAAGTGAATAGAAATGACCACGAACAATCACTTTGTTTCTTTGTTGTTTGAATATATGGTTACTTTTCTGTGATATCCTTGTGATTTTTTTCCTTCTATTATTCACCATCAATACTGCCAGGTTTCGTTGATGTGCACATTACTACTCCAACAAAAGTTAAGGTCTTAACTGCAGCAACTCTAAGAAAATGTAAGTACTTGCTTGCTTGGTTTCCTCAGTCCACAGTGGAGTCACAGCAGCCAAAACAGACCCCCTCAAGCTGTTTGGATTCAGTGTCTTTTTCACTTCTGCAAAAAGGGATGCTGGACAAAGTTGGTTGTGAGAAACTTGAGGGACATTGGCGGAAACAAGGATATTTATGTTCAAATATTGACAAGCCTGACTGGTTCTATTGGTTGGTAAACCCTTTGGGTTAATAGGTTGTAATTAATTACAATTGGCTGTGGTATGTATGTGACTTCCGGGGTTCCTTGAGCCAGCCTCAAGCGGACACTTGCAGGATTTTGCACTTCCGCATTGGCTTCATTTTTCAAGACCGGAGGTAGACACTTGGTCTGAAGAGACACTGTCTACTGCCACCTCCGGGTGGAGAGCAAGTGTATTTCCCCCAGCCAATGACAGCGCATAGGTGGGTTTAGGAGCGGATACAATTTAGCAATTGGACATGATTCAAACGGCTGATATGGCTTGGCTTTCACCCTTGGGATATGGAGTTGGCCTGCTTTCTGTTGGACAGGCATGTGCCAAACACAGGCGGTTAGCATGTGCTAGCGTGCTAAATTATCTGCTTTTCCATTACAACAAATATTTATATTCTCAGGTAGCTTGCAGTGTAGGCACAAGCAGTAAATGTACACGCTAACCTCGCAGTTGGGGTGCGCTTCTGGTGGTGATGAGCCTAGGAGGAGGGGCCCAATTGGAATAGATAGACAGATAGATACTTTATTGATCCTGAGGGAAATTCAAGTGTTTACAAGCTGTGTTGTGTTATGTATACAAGCTGCAGTGAACATTGCTACTTACTCTACCTTTACGCTATCGACAACAATGTTAAAAGTCTCGTATTCCCCGGCTACCTTATATATCTCACACAAATGTAGTGAAACCTGAGTTGACACTGTTGTCACTGTATCGTTCATTGTTTCTGTCCTACTTTATTGTGACGGCTACTGTCAGTGCAGCTCAACAGCCCCAAACTGGTACAAGTCGATATCTGTGTGTATTTGTGTGTGTTGTGTGAGTGTGTGGGTTACCAGTGAGAAAAGAATCTATCCTGAAACAGATCCAATAGCACTCTCCATTCGCTCATCAGCATATCCAATGGCACCGCCTGGAATAGTGTCCACTTCTGGGTGTGAGTTAAATTGGAAGCAATAAAAACACGTAGGAATGCAGCACACATTAGCAAAGGTGTACAGCGGCACAGAAGAATTTCAAACAGCATTAGTGGCTAATCTGGGAGAAACCTGTCTTTGTCACTTCTAGGGTTACACGTCCCTTTGAGAATGTGATCTATGTCAAGCACGCTCTCGATGGCAAGAGGAGAACAAGAGAGCAGGCCACCCGAGAAAGTTGAACCCGAAAGAATGCAGCTCTGGTATTCATTAATGAAGGGCGCTGCAACGAGAGCACAGGAATGAAGAGATAGGGTGACAATGTGAGGGAAGAGGTAGTGAAACAGGAGGGGGGACGAATTCAGATTTAGAAGAATGATGTATGTAAGATGATATCTAATCAAATAGAAAACAGCCAGAGTCACTTAATGTATCTTAGAATATTTTATTGCTTTATGAAATGTTGCATGAATTCAACTGTCGAAACCTTCATATGAGTTGAAGTTCACAGAAATGTCTGTTTTTGAAGTCAACACGCGGTTGGTTGTGTACAGCTTGACATGACCGTGATTGTCGGTACATAACTTACAACAAACAAACATAAACTCTTTGGCATCCTGCTCAAAGCTCTAATTTAACTAAAACAACAATACAAACATCTGTATAAAATATATAATAATAATAATAATAATTAACCTGTTTTGTTAGTTCAAAGCTCACAGTAAACAACACGCTGTAGTTTCTTTTTTTTTTAAACTGCTTTTTTCCCTCAGTGTTGACCAAACCAGCAGAATCAGCACATCAGGAAACACACTCACATACTGTATTCACTCATGCAAACATACTCTGAGAAGTCATCAGATAAAAGCAACAGATGATGAAATCAACATCATGATGCAACACATCCCAAAATAGGAACAGTTGGCAAAAACAAAACAGAAAAACACATTTTCTTTTACATATATTCTGCATCTCACTGTTGCCACGCTTCTAAAGCTTCTGCAGAACCAGCTGCTCGAGCTCAAGAAACATGGACGGCAAGAGCGTTGAAATCAGCAGTGTTTCATGTGTCTTCTCAGTTTAGTTTATTGAAAAGAGGGCAGACTTCATAAACACTTTGTGAACAGATCCATGTGATGGGAAAGAGGTGACTAAGATAGACACCATAGATTTGTTTTGAGAGGAGGGAATACAGGTCACATTGATAACCTTGAATTGAATATTTTTCTAAAAGCGCTTGGACTTTACTTTATATTTGGGGAATGTGGTCACTAGATAAGATAAATATGTAGCTTTAATTTACTGGATAGGGAAATGAGATAAAGAGGAGGGGAAAGCAGCAATTATATATATATAAGTATATTTATATAAATATTTTGGCATACACTCTCTGAGAATATGTTGCCCTATTACAATCCACAATACTGTCAGAGTACCTCAGAAGATTCATCTTTTCTCTCCTGGCTGCACAAACCGCCTGCAGCTGTCCAGTTCAGTGAGAGGAAGAGGAAGAGTGAGTCGGAGCACAGCTCGCTCTCTCTTTAATGTGAAAACAGTCCTTTTTTTCGTGCATTGGCCTCTTTCCACAACATTCTTGCATCCAATATTTACTCCATTCTATATTCAAAGACTTGCACTCTTCACAGATTCGCTTTTTTTTGTGTGTCTCTTTTGTGAAAATCCACCTCTTGGTTCTTTAAATGAAGATCTCCACTGCCTCTGACTCCAGCTCATCCAGGCCTCTGAAGGGGTTTAATAACAACTTCTTAGGCGCTTCTTTGTCTGGAAAAACGAAGAAGAAAGAAAGACAGAAAATGAATAACTTTCTAAATGCTTTAAGGCCAAATGGTTTAGCTCAGCTAGCATGATCAAAGGTTAACAAAGAGTTTCTGCAGTCAAAAACAGTAAACAGATCTACATTATTATCCTAACCCTGCACATTCCTCCAGGCCCACATTATGAACCATGACCTGCACACATGCTATCTGATTGGCTGCTTTAGAGGCGGCATGGTTAATCAATGTAAACATCCATGAAGTTGAGGTCCAAAACTGCTTTAATGCGCACTGAAGATTGCACTTCCCTGCTCTGTGCTGCATGCGTGCAAATTGTTTATCATTAAAGTTGGATTTATCACTCACCACTGTTGAGCTTAGTGGTGCTGGCAGCCTCCCTGGCTTTGGTTCCCTCCACCTGCCGCTCTAAGGTTCCAGGTTCAGACTGAGCAGAGAACTTTGGCAGACGGTTTGGCAAAGTTTGATCATCTGAAAGACTCTTTCCTAAAAAAAAAAAAATCGAGAGTGTAAGTATATGTCAGTAGAGGGCTAAATTCACTCTAATTACAAAAATATTTGCATACTTTTTAGTATACTCCACTAGATCTAGAGAGAAGTGTATTAGACTAGACCCCATAAATATGTATGTTTTTTTTATTGGGGTATGTGACGTAAGAAGTATAGTCCGCTGCTAAACATTATTAACATCCAACTAAATTATTAAAGAAGGCATCATTAAGTTACTCACCTCTACTCTTAGCGCTGCTTGATGTGATACTGATGGAGGGCGTGGAGGAGGCAGTTCGGAGAGGAGCCCCCGCCAGATTTAGCAGGTTTGTACGATGATTTTGCTCGTCCTTCCTCCCTTGGTCCTGGTGCAGCCGCTGGTTGAGAATCTTGATCACCGCATCCTTTTCCAAGATCTGAGCGTAGAGTGCACGGATCCTTATCCAAAAGAGAATCATTCAAAAACAGGCCAGGAAGCAGAAATGTTAATAAAAAATATCACAAAAGTAAGCCTTTACAAATGGGAGTGCAATAATAAGTACACACCTGTTCTCCATCTCCTGATTCCTGTAGTCAGCGACCGGCAGCTCCTCATTGAAGCTGTTGTTAGAGGAGTGGCAGGGCGAGTGGTTAATGATGGTGGTGTCTCTGCAAAAGCAAAAGACTTTATTAACTTAAATTCAAATTAACAAAAGAAAACATGTGGACAGAGGATTTCCCAGCATATTTCAGGCAAAAGGGATCTTTACCTCTGAGCTGCAGCAGTAGCAGCCACCTCCATTGCAAACTGCCTCATGGTGCTCTCTTCCAAATACTTCTGCTCCCAGCGGACCATGTCAGCTTCCAGGGCGAGGATTCGCTCCTCCCGCTCACGCAGACGCTCTTGGAGGGAGCCCATGGTCACTCCTGGTGGCTGGGACTGCCTCTGAAATGGAAAAAAGAAAGGATTTATTGAAATATTACAGTACAGAAATGTGAGAATTATTTTAGTTTTTGCTTATTTTTTTGTAAACTTACCTGCTGTGCTCTCAGACTCCTCAGCTCCTGCTCTAATCGCGTCCTGAGCTTCATCTCAAGGCTCTCCCTCTTCTCGCAGGTGGACTGCAGCTGGGCCAGCGCGCTCTGAAGCCTCTCCACTTTCTCCACATAGGCCCTCTTCCTCCTCAACTCCTCCTCGAGCTGGCGACCCCGCTCACGAGCCGCCTCCAGGGCCTCCTCAAGTCTTTTTGCCCTCGTACTCTGCTCATCCGCCATTGAACGAAATCGCTGCACCTCCCGCTCGACCCGCTCCCTCTCAAAGTTCTGCTCCTCGTCTAAGCAGAGGAAAAGGAAAGATAGGCTGGGTTTATTACATGCTTGATGAGTTGTTTGAAAAATCATTGCAATCCTGCATAAGGGTCTTTGACTAAAAAGAATATACAGGAGATTTTCTACAAATTTCCCACTGTGAGTATAACCCCAGTAACAAGCACCAGATTTGCTACATGGTGGCCAGTGTTCTTCATTTAGCAAAGCACTTCTGGAATGCTGAGAGGAGGAAGGAGGAGGAGGAAGGGAGAGAAAGCCGCCCCTATCCCTTTGACCCACATAGCACAGAGAATTCCTCATCAAGGCCATACAAACAGCAGCACTCTGCTTGGGTCCAGTTCCTTAAACAGACAATATAAATCACACTAACAACAGGTGGGTGAGCCTCAGCCCCACCACTTCCACTGCCACTCTGTGATTTAGAGCCTCCTCATTTCCTTTAGAGGGAATTGAATTCCCTATTATTAAGCCTTGATGCCAAATGACCAGGTGTTATGCAAGACAAATTCCAGCATGAAGGATACCATAGCTACAAAAAAAGTGACCATGCTTATGTTCCAATCCAACCTAGTGTGCTGATCTTGATCAAAAAGCTTCCACTTCAGGAACTAATGTTGTACAACTCACTTGCAGAAGTCCAATTGGATCCTGATTGGATCATTTTATACTCAAACTGAAACCGTTTTTAAAGAGGCTCAGTCTTGTGTTTAGTCTTGATTTGATGCTTTCTGTTTTATTCCATGATCTTTTGCATCATGAATTGTTATGTCAGTGTTAGTGCTGAGTTTGTTTGTTTTGTTCTGCTTCTGTGACGTTTGATGTTGATTATATTTCAAAGTCCCATCTAGGGCTGGCATTAAAAATTAGCCTGGGCTTTAAATGCTTTTGTTACATGCCTCACAGTTAGTTCCCTCTTTACAAGTCAAGCCAAAAAAAATGAAGAACTTACTTTGTTCAAGGAGCTTGGCCATGATGTGCTGGTTATGGTCAGCTACTTCTACTTCTTTTGCCACGTGCGTTCTGGCATTTTCCAAGTTTTCTGTGATAGAAAATTTTTAAAAAAATGTAAAATTTAAAAAATTAAAATGGCATTACAAATTGTTTTTTACATTTTAGATCGCATGTCATGGAAGAATATTATTCAAATTGATTAAATATATGGCAGTAGTCAATACCTCTAAGGTCTCTGTTAAAATCTTGCAGCCTCCTGATCTCGGCCACCAGCCTCTTCCTTAGCGTCTGCTCCAGGTTTTCCCTCTTACTGCTTCCCTGCATCAGTGTCTCATAGGCCTCTGAAATACGCTGGATCTCCTGCTCCAACTGAAAAGAAAAGGGAGAAAGGTGGAGGAAATGGGGGAGGATTGGAGAAGAAGAAAAAGGGAAGGTAGAAAAAAGGATGTTTTTGGTTAACCGACTTTATAGGTTGGGATAGATTCATGTTGTTACAGTACACTATGTACAATAAACATATGGGTATATATGTGACTGTGTGTATTGAGTACACTCAGTGTGTGTGTGGTATAACTCTGAAAAGGAATTCGCGCCCGCACCACTCCCTGTGAGAGACTGATTTATATCTACATTCCTGAGGGCTGATAGCTCTGGTTCCAGGTGTGTGAGCGCACAAGACTCACATTTACACAACACACTGCAGAATATGCACACAAGGACTCTCACACACACACACACACACACACACTGGTCTGGAAGGGCTGCCAGCAGAGGGAAGGCATGCATGCCTGTGCCTGGAGTTGTGGAAACGGCAAAAAGAAACCCACCATTATAGCAGTCACACAGGCATGTTTACTCAGGGCTGCGGCCTGACGGAGAAAACTTTCCAACCCCGGCAATTATCATTCTTAAAGCCTGAGACAAGGGCCATGTGACATAACTCCAGCAGAGAGTGGGTGGATTTTTACAAAGATTGGCTGAGGTGTCATATGTCTTTGAAGCTGTTTCCACAATGCTGAACAAGAGTATCTCTTATTTTAGGTTGGTTTGTTTGGCAAAAAGACAAACAAGTTAAGAAAAATGCTGTTTTGTCTAAACAAAAGTGGCCTTTCACTTTTTACACACCACCTGTTATAGACCTCCACCCCCTCCCTCATCAGCTGTGTGCGTGAGTCAACCCAATCGACTGCTGTCTGACAAGCCCTAGATTATGCTGAAAATCTATAGCCTCTGTGGAAGCACAAACACGAACACAAACTCTATGGCCTCCACCAGGTCAGCTCCACAATGAAAGAAGTGTGTAAACACAGTAGCAGGCTGTGACCTCTGTGGTATGAAAGGTAGCAGCTGCTGATCTCATCTGTGCCGCTCAGATGAGGGAGTGTGCCTGGAGTTTGGACGAAGGAGAGACAACTGTCCACTGGGGTTGTGTTTCAACAGGTGGCTGAGATGCTTTCCCTCTGAATTCACTTTTTAACGTTTAATGCAGCCGTCAGTAACTTTAGAGTTTAGCGGGTGCTGTGAAACATCTGTGAGAAATGTCAGCTCTATTACAAAAAAAAAAAGATCTCTTATAAATCTCATTCTCTTACCTTCTGAATACGTCCGGTTTTCTCCCTATGCAATTCCAGCTCATGCCTAAGCCTCTCATTCTCCATCAGCAGCAGCTCCACCTGGTTTGGCTCCTCCAGGCCAGCAGGGGGCAGGGTGGTGAATGTGCTGTAACAGGGGAGTTCAGCTGCCTGACCGGGCTGGACAAATCTGTGAAAGAAGTAAAAAACGAATTCAAATTTTTGCTATGTCCAAACTTGTGGCTGCTTTAGGTGTCTATTGTTTGTTCTGGGAAGCTGAAGTTAAAGGTGTAAGAACTTTTTTATTTTTGAGGAAGGCATCTGGAATCTGGCTATTTTCTACCAGCAAGAAGACAAGCTGACTCCAGTGGCTGAGAAGGTAAAAAGCCTATATGTAGAACATACTATTGTAAAAGCATCTGAGGCAACACAAGCATGTGCAGCTATCCTGTTCCAGTATGCCAAGCATTACAACCAGCTACAGGGCTGGACTTGTTTTGCTCTAAGTATGTCAAGAAGGAAATCAGTACGGTGTGACTAACATCGATAAGTATGTGTTTACGCATGTGAAACACAATGACAACGATGATTACATGGCTGGCTCTCGTACAATAACTACACCGCAGACTATGATGTAATGTTAAAGTAGTTTTACACACAATGTTATCCTCCAGAGTGGTCTTTGTACCTGTGCTGCTGTGCTTGCATTGGCTCCTGGACCTGCTGAGGGATAAATCCTTGGCCCTGGATGGGGGTTGAGTATTCTGGAGGTGGGCTGCGCTTGTCCAGACTAGGCCCCACTATCTGGGGGCCCTGTGGCGTGTAGTAAGGGAGCTCAGGGTAGCTGTGAGAGGTGCTTTTGAGGGCCTCTGCCTTAGCAGCTGCATCACTCCTCTCCAGAGATATCTGCATGTGATGCTCACTGAGTGACCGCGCATGGCTGCACTTTAGCTCCATCAGATCTGCCTCTTCGTGGAAGATCCCCTCATGCAGGAGGGTCCCCTCATGGAGCTGCCTGATGGGGTCTGTGGTTCCCCAGTGAGAAGCTAGATATTGAGAGTGTGCCTTGGCCTGCTCGTATGTTGGCAGCTCTTCCCCGTGCACCGGGTAGAGCTGGTAGCCACTTTCTGAGTGGTGGTAGTCACCCTGGTGCTCCTGGCCCTGAGGCTCCTGTCTCGCAGAGAGCTGAGGGAAAGGTAGCTCCTCTTGGGTCAGACTCTCCAAAGAGGATCGTGGGCTCCTGCCCATGTCGCCTCCGCTGCTGGGTCCACTGTTGCTTCCACTGCCTCCACGCAGGGCCTGCTGCTGGATGGCAAGTAAGGTGCGGGTGTCTGTGGGGTTTCCGTAGCGGAGCTGCTCCTGGATGAGCCGGTGCAGGACCGTTCCAGACGGCTCTTCAGTGGACGTCATACTTCTTTTGTGTCTTTATTTATTCTATAAAGATTAGTTGAATTCCTTCGTTGTGGCTATTACTTCAGAAAATCAGCTGTGAATCTAGAACAGAGTAAAAAAACAAAAACAATCAGTGAACAGCACAAGACAGCTGGTAAGTTTAACATGTCATTGAAAGTCACATGTAGAAGAAAGACTGTCTATTACCAAGGCATGTAGGACTTGGCAATACAGACACACTAGCAACACAGACTTTAAAGGCATACTAACACACTGTTAATTAAAATCTTATGAACCTCTGCAATAGCGATTTATTAAGAGTTGGCCATAATGTGAAAATATCATAGCCTTGAGTTAACTTAACCAACAGCGACAACACAGAGATGTGGACACATTTTCCACAGCAGGATGAAACAGCATGCGCCAAAAATTCCAATCTCACGGGGGAGCAAAAGCGCACAAAACCGAATTGTAAAATAACTTCATTTTTTCTCTGAGAGCACAGTTTTGGGATTGTAATACTCTTAATAACTTTTTAATTCCCGCAAGACTCTACAGTATCGTCCTGTTTTCCACACGTCATTATTTAGTGACTTTATCTGTGTTTGTACTCGTTCTTCTGTCGTGGAAAAGAGAGAAAAAAGACGCTCTTCTTACCAGCTCACGCTCGCATCGTTTCCAAACGTTGTTTCTCGTCCTCGAAGTTCAAAAATCAAAGTAATTCCACTGTTTCCGTGAGTTTTTACGAGTCAATCGTGTCTCATCTTCCTCCCCCCGGACGGGCTGCTTCGCTCTCTTGCTGTGAAATGATTGTGGAGAGAGCAGGCGGCGATAATAAGTAACCGAGGAGGGACTGAGGTCGGAATGCCAGGAATGTAAAACGCGAGGTCCCTCTGGGATCAAAAGCGTAAAACCACACGGGAGGGAGGGAGGGGGAGGCTGCTATGAGCTTTATCGTTACCAATGAGCAGTTCAAAAGCAGTAACCTATAGACGAGAGAGGATTTCTGCTTTGAATAAGTATGTTCATGTTTATGGAAAGGGCAAGATATTAGTCCATTTTCTGACTTCACTTCTCCTTTCACAGAGACTTATAAGTTGCAGCATACGCAGTGGTTTGAACCGTTTTTGTTCCTTTGATGAACTCATTGTTATAAGTAAAAGTACTCAGTATTCAAATGGTATCTTTCAAATTTAATCTAATTAATTACATCTTTGAAATAAAATCCTTTTATGAAATAGCTTTATGTACAATTTTAATCTGAAAAGTAACTTTTACTGATAAATACATGTGTTTGAGTAAACAGTAGGCTACATTTATTTAGCCAGTTTAAAATATGGGTAGTTTAAAGTTAAAAAGTCCCCCAAATAAATTATCAGCAAAAGGTACAATTACACATGTACAGTACTTCAGTACAGAATGGAAAGAAGTTGATAGAAGCAGGCCTGTGTCATTTGGTTATTTTGGTTGTGCTTTAGTCATATTTGCTGATTTAAAAGTATTTAATTAATTGGATAGTTCTAGAAATAAATATATTGGTATTATATATTAAAATGGTGCAATCTCTGCTGACCTTCTGCTACATATAAAACAAATTACTTAACTCTGTTTCTCAAATATTTGATCCTGAGTTTGTAAAATTCTCATTCTTGTGAAACATTCTGGCAAGCTATTTTAAAAATACTGACAGCTTAAATAAAGTGAGACCAAGCAGCACTTTCCGGTGTTTTAAATGAAGCCAATGCAGAAGTACAAAATACTGCAGTTCCTTGAGTCTCCACTTGAGGCTTGCTCCAAAAGCCAAGAAATCCCCATCAGATTCCTTGTTAAAGTGCCCTTTTTTTACATCAGAAATGAACATGTTTACAGACTGGTAACGTCACATTTTTTCATGTAAAAGTTACCATAGCTGTTTAAAAATATAGTGGAGAAAAATAAAAATAAAAAAATAAAATAAAATAAAAATATAGTGGAGAAAATGTGAACAAGTTTACCTCTAGTAGAGTAGAGGTTAAAGAGGCATTAAATGAACATACTAATTTTACTTGGGTGAATACTAACTAAATGTATTCCTCTGAATATACAAACTCGTCTCTTTGCTATGTTAAGGCTGTGCATGTCTTCACTGTTTGTGTGTGTGTGTGTGTGTGTGTGTGTGTGTGTGTGTGTGTGTGTGTGTGTGTGTGTGTGTGTGTGTGTGTGTGTGTGTAGTGCAGCTGTCTGTCCCCTGGAAGCTGAGGTCTGTGTGCCCCATTACTACAAACACAGTGGCTCTTTGTACCCAACATAGCACTACATGGTGCAGAACTGAGCCTGCGGGATGCCACACATGGGCACACCTCTTGCTAATATACAGGTTCAAATCTCAAACATGCAGTGATCGTTCTACTATGTACTACTAGAGAGACAGGTTGTTGTTTTTTTGTTGTTTTTTTACAAGGCTTTTAATTACAAAGACCAACAAATTAACACAATACACAACAAACAACAACATACAGACACATTACAACAAAAGACAATGAACGAAGATTGACAACAACATTTCTCACAACCAGCAGAGCTTTCTAAATAAAGAATATTTCATATATTCTATTCAATTCTTTTTGATATTCCTATACACATTACACTGAACCATTCCTCTTTCAGAAGTATTGCCAATGGGGACCGTTCCCTTACAAAAACCTCAAGAGCACCTCTGAGTACATGAGATAATCTCTCCAAAGGCAAGATGGACATCAGTTTTTTCATACCACATGGAGATATCAGGAGGATCTTCGTCTAACCATTTCTGTAACACTGTGAGGCGAGCAGCATACAGAGCAACTCTAAGAATGTACCTGTGCCTACGGTCACAGAGGTCAAGTCCAAGAACAAAATGATAAGGATCTAAAGGAATATAACGCCCAAATATTTTCTTTATCTCATTTTGTACAGAGAGCCAGAAATTTGTGATTTTAGGACAGAGAGACAGGTTAAAAAACAGAAACAGGACATGTGTGGATGAAATGACAGTCAGTATGGCAGCTAACCCTCCTTTCATCCACATATTAGGTCATTTCATTGGTCATACATCGTCTGCACCACAAAGCTGTATGACACTATTTTTGTTCCTGAATGAGATAAACATTCTAACTTCAGTGTGAAAGCAGATCTTTATGATAGGCTTTATTTCTGTCCCATGCCAAAAGACAAGACAGAGCTATTTATTACCTGTGTGGACCTAACTGCTTCTATAATGAGGACTTTAGACTCTGACTTTTACTGTGGGCCATTTAAATAGCAGAGATGTCAGTCATAACAAACTAAACATGTCTTTGGTCAGAGGAGGGGGACGCAGAAAGAAACAAAAATGGATTCTACTTTTGCACATTTTCACTCCAAAAGGTCTAGTGCAGGGAAAATGCAAAATGAATCAGAAATAGTGGTGGCATCACAGCACAGCAGGCCTCATTAATTGATTGTTGTCAGTATGCAGCCGCTGGCCGCAGGCTGATTATCACAGCAGACCCAAAAAAAAAAAACTCTCAGCCCTGTGAGTTCTTATTGATTGTATGTGTCCACAATCATCTCTCTGGCTCTTTTCCCTCTTCTAAATTAAATGCACACACACACACATTCCCCTCATGTTTCAGATGCTGCGTATTCTTAAATGGGCTCTTGTAGAGAAACATGCAGACACGGTGTCTCTGTGGGCGGCACTCACATAGAGGCGAGTGGTCAGCAAAGTGGAACATGTTTGCATTTCCCCTTCAGATACTGTGAAGCAGCACAGTCTCCACCTTTTTAAAAGTCTGCCCATGTCATTTAACACCACCTCACGACTTCCTCTACTCCATCTGTGTGTGTGTGTGTGTGTGTGTGTGTGTGTGTGTGTGTGTGTGTCAGCATGTGTGTCTGCTGCTGGACAACGCCTCTGGCCATTTTGTTCTCCATTGTACCACACTTCCTGTGAACTTCCAAAAGAATGCAGGGCTGACCCTTTAAAAATGATGGACTCTTTCAAAAAGTCATTACAGGAGATGTGCATCTAAAGTGGTGTGCCACAAAAATACCTCAGTGACTGTCTGAAGAGCCCAGAACAGACAAAACCTAAATGTCATGAGTTAGTCCTTTATTTGTTTAAAGAGAGGGAGATGTTGAGGAATGTTTGAGGATATAAAATAAAACACAATTATGTTGTTGCTTTACACAGTAAAAGCGTATTACTTCTGCGGTTTAGGTGGAAACATGAGCACAAATGAGGCAACATTGAGCAAAGTCAAACTACCAGTTACACATTTGGAAACAGTCTGACTCTAAATTTACTAATTTTAGCCGTGTGTCAAAGTCAGTACAAAAGTTCTATAGTCGGAGGGAGTGTTATAAACAGTGACATGTAAGCTACTCCTCTATTTTTAGTTCATTTAAAAATGGGCCTTTAGTATTTTGCATATTGTCACTTAACCTCTGCTGTCATCAGGGTGTGAGGATCATTGCATTGCAATCAATACTACATGCATTTTGAGTGAACTATTCCCTATTCCTTAGCAGTGTTGGAGTAACACGATACAAATCAACACTCTGATGTTCTCACAATGCAAAGTACATATATTTATTGAAACATGCAAATATTTTAAAGCATTAGAACACAACTTTAAACGTTCCCTTTGAAAGTTTACAGGTGTATTCTGACCAACCTTACATTTTCCAAAGAACATTTTTTGGAGTATTTTGCAACCCATTAAAATTATTTTTTTTTTTAAGTAAATGGTTAAAATTATTTTAGGGATAGTAAGTGTTTCCTCCATTGCTGTTTTTTCTGCAAAAATGGAAGAACTCTTTGCAATGACTTTGTGCGTAAGTTTGCCTCTGAAAAAGGGTTTCCCGTTTGAGACCAGTGTTTTTGAAACTGGAAGAACTGCAGAGTTAATCTAGGAGATTAAGGGCCTGATTTACTAAAGGTTTGCGTGTCTTAAAACGTGTGCAAACTTGATACCACCAGCAAAAAATGTGCTATCTGATCTACTAACGACACGCAGTGAGGATTGCGTCTTTCATATGAGCAAAACAACACGCATTGTCCATTTAGCACGTTTGCCTTAATGAATATGTAATATGGGGCGTTTCTGCCGTAGCGTGCAAAATACTGGGAGGAGAAAATTCAAATAAGTTAAGTTAGTACACGCATTGCGATTTACCAAGCCAGGCAAAAATTGCGGTGATTGTGACGGTGTCTAAATTTAACACCTTTGAAAGGAAGGTGCTAATCCAGGAGCCCAGTGTTACGCACAACAGGCTGCAGTTAGGAGGAGACATAGGCTCAATAAAAGAACGTATAAAGATCACGTTTTTCCCCCAACATGTTAACATGTTTTCGATTGACATAAAAATAAATGACATGCAATATTTTATTTCGATTCAATAATAGTTAATAAAGAGAAACACCATGATTAAACTAATATAACTGAACATTCACCGCCTCTGCATTCTAAACAATTTACACATTGACATTTATGTCCTATTTCCCTATTTTCTACAACATTACATTTTAAACTGGGCATTTCCTTTTTCTCGGGTTGCGCGTCTCTCCAGCTCGTCTCCTCCGGTGCGCTCCTCTCCCTATCGCGCTCGTCTCCAACCTCTACAGCCCCCCGCTGCCAAGCTGTAGGCACTTGGATTGGGGGACCTCACCACTGCTTGTACCCCCGTCTTCGATACCTCTTGCCAGGGCAATTATGTCCGATCAGACACAGCGCTGGCCAGCAGTCTGGTGCGCAACAATAGCCCGAGGGGCGCGCCTGAGCGCCAGTGCCACATAGGTCACAGCTCGCACCTCCTGCGCAATGTATGACAATTCATTCAAAGGATCGAGGGAAGAAAAGAGAGGCCCTGTTTAATGCCGAGGTTTTCTTATAAGCCAAATGTTCTTTTTGTTATATTCAGATTTATCTGCTATAACTCGAAAATACTGTACGTTCATTTACCTGTCCAGCTAATACCTATTTTGCGCTTGCAGTCATTCTGCTTTCCGTCCAAACTCTCCGTGACGTAACCCAGTAGAACACGCAAAAGCCTGACTTAAATACTACCGCCTCCTCAAGGTTTGCACCCGTTATCATTCACGCAAAGTTTCTTAGTAGATCACCCGCAAAACGCCCACAAGCCAAACGCGCAATGTTTTGGAGTGAACACGCAATTTTGTACTCTTTAATTGGGATCTTAGTAAATCAGGCCCTAAGTGTTCAACAAGATGCACATTTTTTTTAGTCTGACAAATGTTTTCTTATTTTTCTCATTTGAAACTTCAGGCTTTGGAAAATTGTTCTTTGGTTGAGTTTGTCCCAGTCAACTGACAAAAACAACTGAGAACAAGCTTTTTACATGCAGGGCCAGAAGCCTCAAAGAAGGACTAAAATTGTTGTATAAGAGACATCCATCCACAAATGACTAAGAAATTAAAGTGCTTGAATTACATGACAACAGTAAACCATATGTCAAAAAGGTTCAACATTAATATGAAATCTAGCGACAAAAGGAAGATTCTTAACTTGAACCAATACTGAGCTCTCACTGAAATTCTATCTTCAAACCAAAGATTGTTTGCTGCAGTTGAGGCCTGACGAGATTTTTGTGATTGTACGACAACAGCAAGATGAGGATAATCATCTTCTCCTGAACGTTGTTTCACTTGCCATAGTTTAGATAAGAAATTATACTGAGAGATTTGTGGTGCTTAACTTAAGACCAAACAACGAATGTTTGACCCCCCCCGTCTTTTTTTTATCACTCAGTTTCTTTTTGTTCCCTTCTGTATGATAAAGTCTCAAAGTTACTTCCTGTTCTCAGAGCTAATCTGAGAATAAAACATCTGTATCTGACATGAGACAGAGTTAAGGTACAGGATGTGTGTAACAGTGTTGGCTGGTGTGGGAAAGAAGGACACAGAATAGCAGACGAGGTCATCCGATACGACAGGATTGGTGAGGAATGTCACTGATTAGGCTGAAGGAGTGGGATGGACTCCTCTCCTTGTCTCTCACATCCATGGACGGCTTCCTCGTTCACACAACGAACAATAGACGAGGACGAGGTGCGCTACATTCAGGTGGTATCCTGTTCTCAGGAAACCGCTGACGACAAGCTTCCCATGTATTCGAATTTCACAACAGCTTGGATTGTGATCTTGGGATGAAATTATGTTTAGTTAAACAGGAATGAGGTCATGTGTGTCTTTGACACCTTGAATTCTTAATAAATAGATACAACAAAATGGCTTTTGGTGTATTAAACGGGAAGAGTAGAGAAATTGCTGCTTGTCACAACAAGTCAAGCAGTGTTAAAGGGAATTTCCAGACGTTCACAGCAAACAGACTTTTCAGACATGAGTCACAAGAGATGAATCCGTGTGTTAAAGCAAAGATGACAACACAGGCGTGAAGTTCAGACAGGCAATTGTATTGACCCTCAAAGCCGATTGAAAGGAGGTGAAATGTTGTAGTCTAGATGTTACTAATAAGCGTGTAGGGAAACGTTTTGCATTTTGGGGAAATGCTACACCTCTAATGTTTGTTTTTGGTGGAAAGATAAATTAGGGGGATAGATCAGTCTCATTTCTGCACAGGAAACACAAAGCTATATCCTGCAACTTGTTAGCTTAACACAGCAGAACATATGAACCCATGTATTATTTTTGTAGAAAATCCTAAAACTAGACATAAAGCTTGATCTAGTGATCTTCTCAACTAATGGTAAATGAGTTTTTGAGTCCTTTGGATAGAGCCAGGCTAGCTGTCTTCCCTTTTAGTTAAATAGGCAGCATGTAGCTGCTTATTTTCACACACGTGGATGGTATTGTTCTCTTTATCAAACTTCCTTCGAGAAAGCAAAAAGCCTTTACCCAAAATGTAAAACTACAAGCTAAATTCTACAATTCATTTAGCAGACAAACTCTGTAATACTATGATGAACTCCCATTTGTAATCAACAGAATATCACTGTTTAAAATCTATTTTAATGTAAGTTTTAAATTGCTTCAATTCACCTCAGCTGTGATGTTCAGGTTTGTTTTCAAAGAGACCACATTAAGCTACTAGCCCTGTGTGTCTGCAGAACTGGAAAATCCACATTTTTCTCCTCACTCATGATATCTGAGAAGTCTTTTGGTGTTTTGTGCTTTGCTGCATGGTAGTTAGGTTTGCCAACATTTATAATACAGTGCTGTAAGAAACTTTAATTGAACTCTGTTGGCAGGGGATGGATAGAAACATTAACTATATATAAACTGCAGTCAGTAAAAACAAGCCACAAGTCATCTGTACAACAGAGAGGTCTAATCAAGCTAATAAGAACTTATATACAACAGAAATGTCTGGATAACTTATCTTTTATATTGTAGGGCCATTGTAAACATGACATATTGTCAGATCAAAACAACAAACCCATGTCGGTATGTGAACATTGTAAGCTAAAAATCTCCCCCATCCGTTAGCTGCTCAAAGAGCTATTCATCAACTACTCTACTCAGCATAGATTGTAGTTTTTTTTGCTATTGTGTAAAACATTTACATTTTTCACCTTTAACTCATGAGATTTACATGTTGACTTCGTCATGGCAACCTTACAGTATTTAGGTCTCAAAACACTTTGAGTATTTGGCCTCTCAGACACATTACTCATACAGAGCTGGGGGCAAATAGCTGAGTGTCACTGTAATGATGTTTCTTTTCCATTTTCTCCCCATATTTCTCCTGCCTCTTTTCTGCCAGTTCTCTTTGAGTTAACACAGGACTATAACGTTTTGCTATGTTAAGTGAACTGTAGTTTTGGTATGTGAAGAGAGCTGGGAGGTCTTGGGTCAAAATGGAAATCCTAAAGTCGTAGTTAAGGTTGTAGCCAGCAGCAACGTGACTGTTCATCTTTCGCACTAGCATATTCTTTTCTAGAGGGTCATATATTGTGTGAGAAACCAGGACTCAGCCTTTGCCAAGAGCTAACATTTACCATAGCCTCTAACTGTAAAATCCTTTTAAAGATCCTTTAACTTGTTGCAGTCTTGTGGCTGGTGAAATGAGTGAAAACGCAGGGATTGTGTTACATGATGTTGCCTTAATAACAACAGAATCTTTTTCCTATTTGTATTAAACATTAATTATCATATCCCTTGCAGGAAAAACATTATTGCCCAACATCTTTCCACATGTGAGCAAATCTGATTTGGTCATGTGTTATTCATGTATATTGTCTGTTGGGGAATGGTATTATTACTTTTAACAAACTTGCATCTAAACATTTATATGTGTTTTTGTCTTGCAGCGACCCTGTCAGAGGTTAAAAATAACTTAAAAAAAAAAAAGGTTTTCTAAAACAAAGAAAACCATGAACCACAAATTCCTTTGCCCCCATTGATGAACAAAGGAAACTGTGCATCCAACAAGTCATGGGATCTCAAATGTCTTTCACTTTATTTTTGTACAACTGGCACAGAATTGAAATGCATTCTATGCCAACCCCAAGAAATGTGGTGCTCATAAGTCTTTTTGTATTTCTGTGACATCAGCTTCTTTGAGGCATAGCTCTGAGGCCTTTTATAAATACCATCTGAAGCTGCCCTTTAGAGGTGTGAAAACATTTTGCAGCCCTCAACCTCGGAGACAACATACCTACGGCAGACGAATGACACAGCAACAAGCCGTGACACCCTCTCCTAAAACAGCCCTCAAACCTAGCGGTGGGCTGGCATCCTGGGAGGTCACAAGAATGCCAGTCATTCATTCGGGGCCCCAGCATGTGTGCCCCCCAGCAAATAGCTGTGCTCCTCTGCTGCTGAGGCTGCACATAGCATGTGATCTGATGGCTGGCTTTGGCCGGCAGCACCATTGAAACACACAGAGAGAGAGAGAGAGAGTTCTGTGTCTGTATACTGGCTCAGCAGCTCTGAAAATGTACCGGGGGGCTTTCCATGGTCCAGAAGCAATGATGGGAATGTGGGCTAGGATGGTGAGATGGGGGGGTGTAGTTTGGGGTATGTGTGTGAGAGGATTCAGTTTAGGGTGAGATGGGAGGGTGAGTAGTGTTGGATTTAAAAGTTGAAAGGGGTTGGACATGATTTAAGGAGGAAAATGGGTTGGTTAATTTGAGGTTTAGAACCAGACTCAGGTGGAGAGTGGGATAGAGTGAGACACAGAAAACTGTAGAGGACTCATTTATAGGCTATATTTCCCTAGAGTCAGTTAACAGAGACTCAGACCTGCTGTATTAACATGGGTGTTATAAAGCATTACATTAGGTTTTATGATAGAACAACTACTTTTTGTTCGGGGTAAGCACTCAATAGGCCTGCTCTTTCGCTTTCTAACTTTCCTTCTCTCACCATAACCAAGGGTGTAGTTGAGTATGTTTAAATAATATCAAATGAATATTCACAGCCCCAATGCCTTTGGTTACAGTGGGAAAGCAGAAGCATCGCTTTGCTGGAGTGTCTCGGTGTCAAAAACAAAGAGTGGGACCAAATTGCAGAGAACAAATATGTATCTATTTTAACAAAAAGTCTAAAAACAAATCTTACTTTAGAGAGTTCAAGTTCAAAACAAAGTCCATCAAAAGTCCAAATCCAAAAGAGACTCAACAACAAGGAGCCACAAGGAAAACACTGGAACCACTGGGAGATAAGATGTATGAAGTGACACAGAAGGGAAGGAAGACTGAGACTAAATAGACACAGGGGTAATCACTCACAGGTAAAGTCAATCAAGGCATTCAAAGCAGGAGGGAAATGCACAGAGGCAGGCAGAAACACAAGACATGATACAAAGGGGAAAACACTACAAAATAAAACAAGAAAAACTACAGAATGGTCTCAGAAATAAAACCGTACATAAGCAACAAGAGATGACACAAAAGGCAATAATTTCTAAATATGACAGGAAACACTAAAGACAAGACGAGGGAAAAGAGAAATATGAGGATACAAAATTAAACAGGAAACAATAGACCTTCAGAATATTACAGTAAAGAAACACACAAGGAGATCAGGAACACAAGGAGAGGGAAATGACAAAATACAACATGAAATAAAACGTGCCAATTACATAACTAAGGAAGAGTAATGGTAGAAACACTGAGACTCAAACTCAAGACTGTGACATGGAGGAATTACAGACTAATACTTAAAAAAATAAAATAGCCTTAAAACCAAAGTTAAACCTCTTTCTTTTTTTACACAAGTACCAGTCACCGACTCAGGGAGGAACAGGCAGACAAACATTGAAGAGTTCAGTAAGAATTTCCATCGCCATGATACCTCCCTGACATATTAAAATTGTTTTTAAATGTTCTGGGGTTGATCTGAAAAAAGGGCAAAGCCTTGGCATTAATAATGAAATAACTCATATTAGAATTGCATAGAAATTCAGATGAGTAAAAAACCGTCTTTTCAATGAGGTTGTTAACATTCATTCTCCTCCAGGTGAAACATGATCTAAAAAAATGGATCCACTCCTTAGTTAATGTTTTCAATTTGTCACATCTCAGCTATTTGCCCTCCTACAACTGTCATATATTCATGTTGTGAAATAATAAAAACATTGTGCAATAATTCATGGTTATATTGTGCAATATTGCACTCTTGGGGTTACACCCTTATACCATTTTACTGTATCAGGCAACATCTAGGTTGTTGTTTTTGAAGAATAATACTTTCACAATAAATATGAAGGAACTTAGCTGTTAAGTTTATACTTCATTTTTCTACTTCCCTTGATAGAGCTCAACCAATACATATCCATTTCTGATTGATTGATGCTGGCTCAGGTAGAAGGTACCCCTGTGGAAAGTTTCTTATAGACATTTTTGACTGATCTTTAATTGTAATATTTTATTTGTCCCCTAAATATCAGTAATGTTGTAAACCCAGAAGGTCAAGTATGAGTGTAGCAGGTGTGTCAAACTTATTGTATATGATTTAAAGATGACTCTCTGATAACTTTTTTTATTGTCTTCTATCCTCACTATCCTCATTATTTCTTTTTTATTTTAATTTCTTGGACTTTTACAATGATTTCATTGAGAACCAGGTTCTTCTCTTTCATTATTTATTTTCTATCAGTCTTAAATTCTATTTTTTATTTTTATTTTGCATTATTAAAACAATATATTTCCAGTTTTACTTTCATATGCTTTTATCTGTTATTTTTTACTCTAATGGTTTAATATGTGATGGTATAGATGATTGTCACATTACCCAAACTCAATAGTTTGACTACATTTTTTGTCCTTCATTGACTCCTTAAACATTCACTTAATTTACTAGTTTTGAACTCTGGCACCTTGTTTTTTTTCTGCTTCAAATGCTGTGAGCCTCTTGTTAAAATTCAAACAGCTTCTTAGAGTGTCAACTTGAAAAATCCATTATCTTACAGATGATTCCCAGCTTTGGTGTTTGTACCAGTAAGCGATGATGATTCAGCTGTGAGATATGTTAATGGTTGCAGCTCAAGTCCTGGATGTGTCTGCTTACACACAAAGCCTCTATTGTGCTGACTAGAAGAAGCTCATTGTCTTATTTTACACAGACTACCAACAATATCTAAGGGGGGGTTTCTATTCTGAGATCAACTCAAATGGCCAATATTTGAGAAAATGATTTATCACTTTGGTGAATCGGGGGTCACATTGTTCATACATAGATAAATCATCAGCTGTGAATCAGCTGTGGAGTTAATGTGGTTTTACAAAACAGAAGAATCAGCGGCATGTTTTGTATTTGCATGAACGTCATTGCACCTCTGTTATCTACTTTTACGTAATGACTCTCATGAATCTGTTATTGTAATTTTACCAAACACAAATTCTTAATCTGTACTGAAACTTCAAAACAACCGCAAATCCAAACTCAAGTGGAGAACATGTGAATATTTCTGCAAGCATTTAAGAGATGAAGATAACAACACATTCCTAAACTTGGCTGTTCACAGCTAACAGCTGTAACAAATTATTTGATGTGTGCAGCACAGTGAAAAAAACAGCTTCACTTCTTTTATGGTTTTAGTGGCTTGTCATGCAGGTACCAGAACAAATGATTGGAATAACAATGATATTTTGATTTCATGTGTGATACTATTGATGTCAGGGGTTTGCAGAGTAGGGTTTTCTGGCCCAACTTCACCAACTACCAAGGTTCATAGAGAGTGAAAGCTGAAGTCAAAAAACTCCAGCAACACTTCTAGTATGAATATCAATTTTAATTTTATTTTTTTATTTTAATTTTATTTTATATACTTTATTAATCCCCAAGGGGGAAATTCTGGTTCGCACTCTGTTACTGAGAGAAATGCTTCTCACACACGCCTGAATCACACACATGCACAAACGAGACCTGTGGACATGCATTAATGGAGAGATGTCAGAGTGCGGTGGCAGCCCCCACGGGAGGCGCCGCCTGAGCTGGTTGGGGTTCGGTGCCTTGCTCAAGGGCACCTCGGCAGTACTCGAGAGGTGGTCTGGCACCTCTTCAGCTACCAGACCAACTTCCATATTTTGGTCCGCATCAGGACTTGAACTGGCGACCCTCCGGTTCCCAACCCAGCTGGAGCTACTGCCAGCCCAATTTTATTAACCTTATTAGAAAGACGCATTTCGGTGACCCTGATGAAGGCCTACTACAAGTGTTGCTGGAGCTTTTTAACCTCTTCTGATGTCAGGAGTTAAAAAAAATAGAAAAGTGTTTAAGGCTTGTGCGTGTATTTCAGCATATTTCTGTGTAGCATGTTCAACAACAGAGTGTAAAATTAAATTTCCCCTTGCATGATTGATAAAGTATAGATGATGATGTTTCTTTGAGGCAGCCATATTTGTTTTGACATTTTGGGGCAGCATAGCAAGCTGTAATGACAACATTGTTATGGCCAGAATGTGGTCTGTGTACTAGCAAACATGTCCAGCTGACACAAAGCCACATCCCTTTTTGTGAAGGAATATTTCTGGGCACCTGACAAATGTTAGTCTAATTTTCACTCCTTTAAGCCCCCAGTCCTCCTTTTTTTTTCTCGGATTAGTCTACTACTAAATTCAATTTCTGTCTCTTTAGCTCTTAAATGCACCACTTCATTGATAAAGTATTGCTGACTGTGCTATGTAGCTAACTTGTAATCAGTCTGGTCGTTTGGTGCTCAGTATGTGTTCTGGGATTCATAGAGCTTTTTTAACTCAAACAGTTGGAAACGAGGTAAATGAAAACAATGACATTTAACTATCATTGAGGTTGCCTTAAACACAGCAACGCTTTGATCTTAAAATGTTCCTACTCTGAAGAAACCAGTGCTGTCTAGGAGCTACACCTTTACAGATCACACAAAGGTATGACGTGCAGTTTTGGGTGACTAATGTTAACCTATAAAGATAATTGTATGTACATATTATTCTGTTACCAACATAACTGAGTTATCTTCTCCACTTATCCCGCTGTTTGGAGAGCTTAGCATTTTACCTCAGTGGTTTAGCTTTCGCTTGTTTCTGCTGTTGTGTAAAAACAGCATAATCTCCTTTTAAATGCTACTTTTAAACTATTTTTACTTTGAAAAGAGGGACAAACATCTACTGTCCTGAAATTATTGGCTTGACCTGCGTCACCATTGTCAGATTCACAAATTACAGAAGAATGCTCAACATCTGCTAGCCTTCATTTGTCCTCATATAATTCTCAGTGGGGACAGTGCAGTGATCACAGGAGATGCTGTTAGCACCGCCATCCCAAAGGAAGAATGCAAACAGCCAAGCAGCTCTTCCAAGAATTCCCTGTTGAAGATCTTTCTGGAATGTCCTAACGAGCCTTCTCCGCTGTGTTTACAGTTCCAGACCGACGGCAACCCTGCAATCTGCCTTGCCAGCGTATCATTATCTGGCCTCCTCAGGGGACACGCACTGAAACAGAGAGAGTTAGAGGAGTTTGCCTCTGCCTGACCAGAGTTTAGATGTTTGTCTTTAGAGCTGACCATATCACTCTGAACATCACGGGAAAGACAGAGATGACAAGTAACCACAGACAGTGACTAAGTAAGTCTTAATAAACTGCTCTGAACTACTTCAAATGAGGCAGGTGTCTAGACAAACAGCAGGATGTTGTGAAGCTACTGTCTCCTTAGATGGATCTAGTTGTGTTGTTGTGATAATACTTGCCTGCAGAAGAGAAAGGGACACATTTAATTAGAATGCCAAGCAAAGTGATAATTGTTTTTAACTTAGCCAGTGTGAAGTTACAAATTGAACATGACTGATACCAGGAAAGATAGCTGACTTTGAGATTTTTTACTAAAAGAGGAAACTTAGTGTCAGGAAAGAGAAGAGTTTCTTGGAAGAATGGGAAAAGCATGTGACACAGCTGTGCTGCTGTGTGTGTGTGTGTGTGTGTGTATGTGTGTGTGTGTGTGTGTGTGTGTGTGTTGCGTGCTTCTGTGTGTGTGTGTGTGTGTGTGTGTGTGTGTGTGTGTGTGTGTGTGTGTGTGTTCACCTTCAGATAACAGTATGTTCTGATCTGCTCCAGTGAAATCAGAAACACAAATAAAAACTCGGACCTTAATGACTTCTGTCCTCTCTTATGTAACACAGGAATGTTTGAACTGGACCATTTCAATCTGAACTATGTGACCATATCTTGTCACAAATATGCTGCAGGAAAACCTCTCAGTTTATAGCAAGTAGTGGCACTTCACCCAATAACTTTTTAAGTACAAAATCTTAGTTTGTTGTTGTTGTTGAGGCTGCAGGTGGTGCTGTTGGTGGTTTGATTAGTTCTGCAAAATAATCATCTTGTCTCCCCTTGGGGCCTTTTTTTGTGCTGATTAAATTTTACTCTATCAGTTGTGAAAAAAGCTACACAGGTCTTTGACTCAAAGTAAGTTTAGCAGTATCATTTCTAAAGTAAATACAGATGTTTATAAATCTGCAGGATTAACTGATACCAAAAGTAACAGCAGCATTTACATTTCAAATCTGCATCTGCTGAATTAACTTTGACCTTTTAATTTGATAGATTCTCCAGTGTGAGACAAACATGTTACAAGAGTGCAAATGGATTTCGGTGGCTTTAGTAGAGTTGTTTTTTTTGGGTTTTTTTATGGATTTATGGTTCAATACTTGTACACACAACACCTGATATCCATACTCACAATAAGACTCAATGAAACTATACTGACAAAAACTAAGACAAAACCACACCAATAATCAAGAAGCCTGCACATCACAGTAGACGGTTCTGCATAATATTACCCAAACTAATAACGTCCAAACACCACCTTACCAGAAATAGATGATTTCTCTCCATCAGTATGATATTTTATAGGTGTAGAACAAGTCCTATTAAAAAGAATGGCAATGATAAGTTTAAGGTCAAAAACAGAGATTGTCTCATTGCGCAAGACATTTTGATGCAATTGTAACCTTCCAATATTCAAAAGAGCTTCTAATGGCAATAAATATTTAAAGAAACAGCTTCCACGTTTTGGTACAATGTCCTGTGTTCTTATCACTCCAAAGAAGAAACTCTTTCTGCTCTGAAACCTTATGTCAGTTTAAAGAGGGTCGTCATGCAGCTTCCTGCCCACAACAATGGTCTAAAGACACGGTGAAGGGTCCTGACTGGAAGTGGATGAGGCCCTACCTCTATAGAAATCCTTCAACTGGCCCAGCAGGAACACAAACTGGAAAGCTGCCCACACTTATGAAGAGCAGAAAAATGTGAGCAGAGGATGCCCAAAGCGTGGGAATTTCACCTATAATGTTTTTTCAAGAATTCCAGGCCTGTGACCAACAGAGCTGTAACAGGAAATGTGTGTGTGTGTGTGTGTGTAAATGTGTCAGAGGAATTTAACCTTGCATTGGGGCAGAAGAGTGGGTGTTAATGTGTCTCACTGATATATAGTTGAATTTCACTTATTCGTTGCCTGGATATAAAACTCTCTCCTGAGAAACATCATCATCATCATGTTGACTGTGTTGAAAAGTTGTCTCTACAGATATCCATGTTCAAACTTTGTGCAGTCAAGTCTTTAAAGAAATTGTTCAAGTTAAATTTGCTGGTTTCCTTGTGCAACATTATTTCTCAGGAACCAGAAAATTACCACAGGAGTGATTGTGGTATCATTCGTCTTATCTAAGTTCAAACAAGAATGTGACTTTGTATACTTTTTAAATGTTAAAGTTGATGACGGAGACATTATCACTCGTGCTCCTGATGACCTGGGTGACATTTCTGCCTCTTTAGACATCATGTAGGAATGCAGGGCGGCAAGAAATAAGATATGTAAGATTGGAAGGAAGATGCACTGCATCAGCGGTTATGTTATTTCTCATGCATTACTATGTGGGAAGCAATGCAAGGCAGGATCCAATTCAAGTTAAATCTACAGTAAAATATACAACAGTATATCAGATTTTATAAGACCACCATTTGTTGATGTAGTTACATTTTCTCCTTGAATGTTTTGGATGATAAAAAAGTGGCATGTTTGCAGGAAAGTCATGATTGAAGTGTACGCATGTATATGTAAGTATGTGATTAGTTACTTTCAATACTTCTTTAAAGATAACTAATATCAAAACATATTTAATGCCAAATAATGAGTTTGTGTTGGAAACAGTTTCGATGGATTTCTTCTGTCCTGATGGAATCTGGGTAACTTCCACTTCTCTATAATCGTGCACATTGTTTTGTAAGAGGAAATATGTCATCTTGGATACTATTTTGGAACTATTTGACTCCAATACCAAAGCCAAAGAGAACTTCAACAAATAAATCAAAACGTGCATTCAAAATCAGCTGCCTACCTATGAGAATAATGCTTCTGTGAAAAAAACAACAACTAAGTATAGTCACAGCGTTTTATCAATCAATCACTGATGACCGCCACCTAGTGGTGAGCTGGTGCTTTTCATTTGGACAAGAGCGCAGGCTCTTGTGAAACTTCATCAGTTTTTCCATGTGGTCTCTGATGTGGTATGCAGCTATAACGAGGGGAAGATTGAAACCATTGAGTAAAAGAGATGGTGTAAGCAGATTTACATGTATGTCCATGAGATTGGAGAAAAATATCACAAGAATGTAAATAGAAAGACAGCGCTAAATAACTATTTGTACAAACGTGTACACTAATTCATGTCAGATTTGTAATTATTTTCAAATTAATTAAAGGTGTTTCTCATTGTTTCTTTGGCAAGTATGTGCTCTGTCTCTCGGTGATATTCCTTTTCCTGCAGGGATGCAGAGCCCACAAGTATGCAGGATGTTTCATGAACCATTGAGAAATTGGGTTCATAAACAATCAGACACATGCACACAGGAACGTGGGGAACATGTTTCCCATCCTCTGTTTTGGGCCTGTAGGAGCTGGGCGCCATGACAACCAAATACCGAGGGGAGAGGAATCCGTGTGCTGCCTGGCTGGGCTCCATCCCTCTGGCAGTCATGCTAAAACTCCTGAATCCCATGACAAAAACAACATTCCTCATTTAAGTGATATTCTTCAAGGAATTCCTGTTAAAAGAAGGCATTTCTCAGCGTGCATACCTCATCCTATTGAAACCATCTGGTGTAACGTGTGAATGTGAATTCTTTCACACAGCAAGGGAGACATTTTCTTTGTCTTTGTGAACACATGTAGAAGTTTGCATTCTCTCTCTCCTATGACTCTGTAGACACATGCTTGTGGGTTTTAATCTGCCTAATGAGACAGCACTGTTTACAAGAAAGTTCACTATCTTCTTCAAGACTTTAATTGTAAAGGTTTTCACAAGCTAAATAAAAACAATTCTGAAATCTTTCCTGTTCGTTCTTCAGAGTCTTTCTCCATTGTTAAAAATAACTTCTTGGCTCTCTTTCGACAAATATCAATCATGCAGTGATGAGCCTGGGTGAATTATTTTACAGAGAGCTCAAAGTTGTTAAGTCATGTTTTTATTACCTAATGGTAAGGGATGGAGGGTCAGCATAGGCCTTGGGGATGCATGCACATGTTATTTCATCAATGCAATAAAAAGAAGAAAAAAAATACATTCCCTGGTTTATGTCAAAAACATGTATTTATTAAGTGCAATCATGAAACTACTCCTCATATTCACTGCTAGAAACTCAGCTGAGAGACTTTTTACATGACTTATCATAACTCAACACAGCTTTATGTGTTAGAATTCTGCATTGAAGCGTTAATGCTTTTGTGAAAAGTTAGTTCTGGTATCTTTTGTTTTGTATATACACCTACAATCTTCAAGGCATGATGCAATGTTTTCCCATGTAACAAAATAAGTGAAAAGTTATGTTGTACAGGGCAAATCGACATGACCGGGCAATCCAAAGCCATTTGAACCTTAAATATTAGCTGGACATCAATCATGACACCTAGGTTCCAGGTAGACTTTGTTGGCATGAGTTTGGTTGTACCAAGTTGGATATTGATCTGTGGTTGAATAGAGGGACTGGCTGGGATGACAAGAAGCTCGGTCTGAGAGGCGAAGGCGGTTTTCATTCATCCATTTAGAGATATCAGCAAGGCATGCCAAAATTCTTGCTGAGACTCTAACGTCGTCTGGTGGGAATTACAGGAAGAGCTGGGTATCATCAATCTCTACGAGATCTCCAACAAGTATTTAAATGAATGAATAAATACTTTATGTTCTGGTCCTTTGCATTTCCCATCCCTCATGGAATTATTTAGACACATTATCCGAGATGTCACCCATCACAACATCAAACAGCACAGTACAACAACGTCATCAAGCAAACATAAACTACTCCCAGATATTACTATTTACTTTAAGTTCATTATCTTTTATTGTTCTAGTGTGAATATTCTCGTTTTTTATTTTTTTAAACAGGTGAACTTAAAACAACAAAATGTACAGCACAGTGAGACTTCCAACATGTTAAGACAGATTTAGACAAGGCTGCATTTTCACTGAGAACACATTAAATAATCTTGTGTCTGAGCTGTTGATGGTTTTAGTCATATCATTTACAGGAGCTACAATCATAGCTGTGTCTGTTTTGAACCACTGGGGGGAGCTGTTCACCACTACAGAAGAGCTTAAACAGGGAACACTTATATTGACCTAATGAAGGTGTATACTGCACCGAAGCTATTTATTAAGGCACATCTTTAGACCTCAGGATTCACCCTCTTTTTCTGCAGAGCTGACCCTTGGTCTGGAGTAGGACAAGCAGATGAAACACAAGCACACTTACAATCTTACAGAGATTGGCTCAGGCTGTTTTTGTGTGTATAATTTCACTAAAACCATACAGCCAGTACTCAAGAAGATTACAAAGGGTAAGCATCAGACAATTTAAGATGGGATGGAACCTGGCCTTTTATGTAAAATATATACAAAGACAAACATTTTTTAGATCATGACACATTTATAAAACACTGAAAACACCAACATTATTGTAAGCCATTGTTTATATTCTACTGAATATTGTAAAGGATTTGTTATACTTCTTATATCAAGAACCACTTCAAAGGATGCTCATATAATGTATACATATTTTACAGATTTTTCCATACAGCTTTCTATCCATCAGTCATAATACGCTTTTTCACTGATCATCATCAGCACATACTTGTTGATCAATACTCATACACTGATATCTAAAGTCTGATCATACAATCATTCCTCTTTACACGTTTCAGTCATTCAGTAGTAGAACTGATTTTATATGCTTCTTCTGGTTAATGTCAACAGAGACTTCATAGTTTCACAACAGTAATTTGACGTTTGGGATGTGTAACGTTGAAAATCACTTCACAAAAACTAAAAACGACATTGGCCAGTACGGGGATCGAACCCGCGACCTTGGCGTTATTAGCACCACGCTCTAACCAACTGAGCTAACCGGCCATGAATGGTGCCATCCATGAATATCATCCAATACGGTGATGCATATCTGGGAAGGAGGTGAAGGGACGACAGACTAGTGATCTAACGACGTACTTGTGCAGCCTTCAATCAATCGCGTTTATATTTGGTTCACTGTAAACTGCTAGGTTATGCGCCAAACAGGCTTTCTGTCACGAAAACAAAGTACATTTGTATAACCTATATTTTGTGTACTTACTGAACAGCTGAATAGGACCTCGTGGCGCAACGGTAGCGCGTCTGACTCCAGATCAGAAGGTTGCGTGTTCAAATCACGTCGGGGTCAGTGAATTGACTTTTGCATCACGATTTACATTTAATTCTAATGAATCTCTGCTTTAAAGGATTCAACCGAATCTATGAGGGACAAATAAACAGCAAGTAGAAATAAAATGATAAATTCAGGTATAAATACAGAAATAATAGCGTATATGTACATGAGTAATTAGATTGTGTTCATGAAAAAGGCTATTTATGTTTTCATTTCTTCATTTATTCCTCATTCAATAAAGTTTATCTTTTATCTTTAACTTTATTTATTTCGGCAATTCTTTATTTATTTACTTTGTTATTAGATATATATATATATATATATATATATATATATATAGACTATATTTATTCAAATAATAATTTGATCATTTATTTATTCATTTAAGTATTTCTACATTTCCACTTTATTTATTTTTGTATTTCTCTATCAATGTTGTACAAAGAAAAGTATATATGTAAATTAAGTGGATTATCCTTACATTACTCCGAAATAGTGATTAATCAATCAATGATTCAATGATCAGTTTGGAAACCCATACAGAAGCAACCAATTCCTCGCATATTTACTGTTGTTTTCATTTAAGCAATCAATCAATCAATCAATTAATCAATCAATCAATCAATCAATCTTTATTTGTATTGCGCCAATTCATAACAAGTGTTATCTCAAGACGCTTTACAAAAAGTAGGTAAAAGACCTTACTCTTTGTTATTTAATATTACAAAAGAGCAGGTAAAAAGACCATACTCATCGTTATGTTTACAAAAAACAGGTAAAAGACCTTACTTATTGCTATATTACAAAGACCCAGCTTAATTTAATTTAAGCAATGGCTTGAGTGGTAGCTAGCTAACCTGCCCTTTTTTAATATATTATTTACCAGAAACACAAGTCTATCAACTGGATTGGGATCGAGTGCAGCTCTCTTTTTAATCACAATATTACCTGCTGACGAGAACATCGTTCAGACAAGTGCGCCGACATTCGGGGTACAGAGATGTGTTTCTCTTGGTAACAGCTTAGTCTAGGCCCCCTACCATGTGGAGTCCCCCAAGGTTCAATTCCTAATGCCATTTTTTTTTCTCTTTAATTTTTCCTTCTGTAATTGATTTTTTATTTTATTTTTTCAAACATGTCATCTCTTTCATCTGCATGCGTTTGACTCACAACTTTTCACTTCATTCAAATTAAAAATTGTGAACTAGTTTTTTTTTTTATGATGTCAGATAGGATTCAATTTTGTCATTGCACAAGAACAAGAAGACCTCCTGAACAAGGAAATGCAGTTTTTTTAATTGTGAACTTGCACAGCACTGATTACAGTCTGTCAGTCTGCTACTTCCACTATCAACACTGCAGTGTTAGTGAAATTTAACACGACTGGAAAGCAAGATCCCTGACAAGGACTAAAATATGGGCTCGTCCGGGATTTGAACCCGGGACCTCTCGCACCCTAAGCGAGAATCATACCCCTAGACCAACGAGCCACTCGTCACATAAAGAGTGGAGATAATTCAGAAGATTCCCGAGTAGGGAAACTGGGGCGAGAAACCCCTTTTTCACAGAATCAGTTGCCATCTACGACCCAAAGTAGGTTCATAAGTATGTTTATTACAGCAAAACATACTGACATTGTTACATGTGAGTTTTTTTATTCATCATACCACCATCACAAACTTTCCCCTAAAGAAATGCACTATTTCATTTCGTTAACTGCTTCAACATAGCCTATTTTACATATTTAACAGTTGTGTACGCTTGGTTTAAACCATATATAGCCATATAGCCATATAGCCATATAGCCAATATCTGTTAGGCCTATTATTGTCAGATAATTGTTATTACAGTACATAAATAGTAGTAGAAATTACATTACTGAAGTGATAAATGAACTACTCGCGAAAATGACCAAATGAAAGGCCCCCTTACTCAAGGTGATGGTGAAATTTAATTTATCTTTTTTTTTAAAGATCTCCAACAACACCAGGTAATTCAATGTAGAAGAAGATCTGTACGACTATATATTAAATCCCTATTTTTTTTAAATCTACCAATGATTATTTATTATAATATCTCATGGGAAGCAGTTTGAGGCTTTCCATAGCGAATTAAAAAGAGGTTTGTTAACACTGACACTAGGTTACCTGTAAACTGGCAGGTCAAAAGCTAGCTAAACTAAGTTAGTGCGTGAGAAATTAGCTAGTTTTAGCATGCTGTGTAGCCTACGCTTGTGAGCAGAGTCTCTAGGCTATACAAATAATCTATGCTTGTGAGAAACGTGAAAATTATGTAATTCTCGGTATTATATAGCGTAGATCTACATCTGTCACATACCTTAATCCATATCGATGATTTATCCTAAGGCATCGAGCCGCAACACACCTGCGGCATCTTCTGCGCGCCTATGTTCAAACCATGAGGTTGGGTTGGTTGAAACCCTGGCTGCGTTTATAGCCGCCTGTAGGTTCAGGAGCTCAGCTCAGCATCGATGCCAGTTTGTTTGTTCTTACAACGTTGGGAGGCGCTCTTACCTGTCCTAACAAATAAAGAAAACCTCTAACACTTAAACTATGTAGGGGGATTACAAACTTTTATGTGAAGGCTTCCCTGTATGGACAACAGGGGGGAAAGTCAAAGAAAGTTTTGGTACCAAATTTTGCATCAAATGATGCGGAAACCTGTTCAAGATAACGAAGTATGACTTGGTGGTGAATTTGACAATGGTTTAAGTATTGCATATAACATTTTTAGATGGTAGCCTATTTATGCTATAGGGTTGTAAACACTTCTTGCTATTATTATAGAGTTACCAAGCTCGATTCAGAGCATAACAAGTAGGCTATACTCACTTATCTGATATTCTTTTCTCTCTCTCTTCTTTATTGCATAAATGAAGTAGGATATAGCCTACAATTTCAGTTACAGAGAGGTTATGAATTTGTAATAGGCCTAACAAAAAAAAAACAGATGCCAGGGGAAAAAACTGCAATTGCAGAGCCAGAGAAAATAGACATTTAAATAAAAATATGAAAGGAGGTACAGTTACTGTCTTGAAAGATTTTTTGTTTTGTGAGGATAGAATAGTTTTAATGTATTGTTTGGTTTCATGTTCAAACACAATAAATGAGGGTTTAGATTAAATTTAGATTTACGTATGTAGGCCTACATTTAATTTTATTAAGAGAATAATGATACATTTTTCTGTGATTTAAATGTTGCATTTATGAAAACCAAACAATACATTCTCTAGACATATAGGGTAAAATCAGCATCAATATTATCAATAATGAATCTGCTCAAGTCCTTCCATAGCTTTTAAGGAATGCTCAGTGCCATTATAGACGTGTTTCTGGGAGCACATGACAGAATAAATAGTTTACACTGATGTCCTTTTAAATTTAAAAAGATAATGACTTGCTGGATAGAGGATATTAAAGGATACTTTTCTTACTTTATTTGTCAAAAGATACTTGTAGCGAAAGAGTCTATGCTTTTCTAACTAAGGTCTATAAATGTACATGGTTGTTCCAGTAAAGTTACGAGGCACACTACCAACATAACTGGGAAATACCTGACGTAGGGCCTATTTTTGTTATTATTTTTGGTTGACAAAAAACCAATCCTGCCTACAGAAGTGTCCCCTGGATTAGTAACCTGTTGTTCAGTTTCTCCTTTAATACCATATGACCCCAGAGGGGACAGCATCCATGACCGCAGCGTAGCCTACTCTTTTGGAGTTGCAGGTATACCATACTTTGTACAACATTCTGTGTAGTTTAGCAAAAGGCCTTCATTATTAAACAATTGTGTAACCAGAATAATATTATTTGTGAACAATTTTTCACAAAATAAAGATTTATTGTCATATAATACATTTATGTTGCTCCAAATAAAATATTCAGGCCTATGAGGTGAGAAGTTGTGTGTACTTCGTTTTTGCAAATATTTTAAGTTATCTCAAAACATGAAAAGTACAGCTGTTATTAACAATGATGGTGTTGTTCCTCCTTGAGACATTCATATTGATTTAGCAATGGATATGAGGGACCAAACAAGTCACTTATCTGATTATTCCAACACCACATGGACGTAGATTTCAGTAGAGTTGTTAAAGGTGACGCTATGTAGATTTGGGAGTGAAAGTTGGAGAAGTGAAACAATTCTATGCTATATTTTCTGAACTAAATACACAAAATGTATTCAAAGAAAGAATGGGTCCCTGGAAACTTGTTTAGATCTAAAAAGCTACCAGGAGAGTTACGGTTTCACCGTTACGGGCCCACCACCACAACTTCTCGCGGAGCATTTTATCTTCAAACAGTTTTCCAGGGACCAGATTTTCCTCTGAGGACAGTTTGTGTATAGAGTTATGAACATATACCACACAATCTGTACATTTATCCAACTTTCACATTTCTCTACCAAAACTACAGTGCATCTTTAAGGTTGTGAACTATGTAGAGGGTGGCCCGAGTCACTCACGTTCTCTCAAGAATGTACAGTAAAAAGTGTTATCTGCATAATTTAAATAACCTTTTACGTTTCATGACCCCTACTATTTAGAAAACTGTGCATTACAGGCTCATATAACACGATATAGTAGGGTTATTCACCCCACTGCTTGTAAATACACAGTAGTCAGCAAATCTTTTTACGGCATGCATACGGGTTTTATCCGTCGTCACATGACCCGTGCTCAGCCATCTTGTGGAAAACGAAGAGAGAGAGAGAGAGCCCAGAGAGAGCCACACAACTCGCATACAAACCCTGTGCTGTCACAACAAGCAGAGGTAAGACAGCCAAAGTTGAATACACTAGAAAAGAAAAATCATAAATGTAATTAAGCTGCCATGTCAGGGAGTCATATTCTGAAGAGCTAGGGGGCTGGGAAAGTTGTTAAACCCACCATGTTTACTTGGCCTTGCAGCATCGGCCTCTAGTGCCTCTGTGTGCGTGTCAGGGCCGTGTGAAATGCGGGACGGGTCGACGAGGAAATGTTGTTGTGGCTCCTGGCTGCTCGAAGGCCGCGTGTAGCTAGTTAGCCAACTTGTTAGCCAGAAGTGCTGGGATTAACTTATGCCAGAGGACTGCTTAAATTATTAAAAATAGCGTGCAACAATACATATGTTGTTATAGTAACCTACATTAGTGGCAAATGATATGTAGGTAAATGTTACAGCGTGACAGGCCATATTAAGCTACATTTGTATAAAACGCTGTTGTCTTGGTTAGCTTCTGGCTAAGTGCAGCTAGCAAACGCATTAGCTGAAACCACCGTGGGCTACGTCTTGCTGGCTAGCGAAAATAACCCTGGTGTGGCACTTTAACTTGCTTTACTCTGCTGCCTGCTTTCAACATATCTCTAGCTCTACTGTCAACATCGAACTGTTGAGGAAACGTGTCTATTAATGTTAAAATGTGCCCTACATATTTCCGTGTGTTTATTTAACTGATTAGCCAAATGTGTTAGCTTACCAAATGTTTGTAACTGACCATAACGTGAACTGCATACCAACTTTTTTTAAATGATACCAAAACTAGCGTTAAATTTAGCATGGTCTATAAAAAACAAGTTTGTGTTTCAGGTCTGACTTTTATTAAGATGCTGTGTTTTCCTTACTTTTCAGTTAGATTACAGATAACATTACACCACGTTGCACTAAACGTATTTCAACAGTCACTAGCCGGCAACTAGCAACTTTACCAGAACATTATGTTATGCTCAATTTTGTGGCTTACTGAAGCTGTTTCACCTCCAGTAATCACTCAGGTATGAAATGATCCAACAATAAATGTTGTTGTGAACAGATTATGACGGTGACTCGACTATAATACTTTGAAACGAGTCACAATTTAATATAAATTAAAGACCGCCCATCCGATTTATCTTTTTGCTAACACTGGTTGCTATGACAAACGTGTAGGAGAATTGTCTAAAAAAAACAGGCTACTTTGCTGTATTTATTGCTGTCAATATCACACTTACACGTGGCTTAACCCTGCTTCCATATGGTCAGTGGTATTGTAAGCTTACTGTCGCCTTTTGTCCGTCATTTGAGGGAGCCTCTCAACGTCATACATCCTCACCTAAAGCTTAAGGAAGGTAGAGGAGACACTCATACATGCAAACAGCAAAATGATTATTACTGTTTATTTGCTTAGGTTAAGTGGGAACCTCAGTTGTCAATTACAGGTGTCTGGCATACCGTGCTTGGAGGCAGGGGGACTTCCTAAAATAGCTTTAGCAGATTGAAATTGTACACTGCTTGTGTGGTTATGTGATAGGCTATATATCCCAAGGAGTTGGAATTCATTTAAGCGGGCGACAAAACCTCAAGTATTTTTCAATTCTGTGTAGCAGAATTATGCTAGTAATTCAAATTACATCAATGCATCCAATCTTGGTGTTCTGAAATGTGCAGCACTTCAAAGCAAAGAAAGCAGGAGCAGGAATGAACTGCAGTAACATTGTTTATTTATGTAAGATATAGTACTGACCATAGCCTATAACACTTTCATTTTCAAAAAATACACAACAAGTCAAGTCGAGTGGTGGTTTGTCTATCTTTCTGCTTTACTTTGATTTTCAGCAGTGTCACTGTTATAACAGTGAATACAGAGTGGTACTAATCCTTTTCCTCCCCTTTCATATTTGCAGAACTTCAAGGAAGAATGGCCGAAACCCAAACTCTTAACTTTGGACCAGAATGGTAAATTGACATGAATTGAAGTTTAAACTGATGGAAATAATTTCGAGGCTGTGAAACTGGTTTTCTGTTAGGGCTTAGCTGTGCATCTTTTCCAAATATGTTCAGGCATGTCATTTGCCATCTTATCAATATTGTTATCTCCCTGTCCTCAGTCAACACTGCCTTTACTACCCTTGCTACCCTTTCTCTCTCTCCAGGCTCCGTGCCCTGTCTGGAGGTGGCGGCGGCAGTAGTGGTGGTGGTGGTGGAAGCGGCTGCGCGGTTGCCTCTCCACCCCTTTCACCTGCATTGCCAAAGTATAAACTTGCAGACTATCGCTACGGGAGAGAAGAAATGTTAGCACTTTATGTAAAGGATAACAAGGTTAGTAGGCTTTTAATGTCTGCATCTTAAAAGTTGATGCTCACTTGGGATCAGCATGATTTGCATACAAATTGTTAGTGTGAATATTTAATTTTCATCTTCTGAATTTTGTCATTCAGGCAGCGCATTTTGATGTTATCTATTTCTCTCCGCTAGATCCCTATAGACCTACACGATAAGGAGTTCCTGCCCATATTGCAAGAGGAGCCCTTGCCACCTCTGGCACTCGTGTCTTTTACAGAGGAGGAACAGGTACAGCTTCTTGTCATAACATCAGGTCTCAATCTTGCTGAGAAATTGTAATATCAAAAATGCTCTATATCAACCACACCAAAATACAGTATATGTCTCATTTGCCCACTTTCTGTTGTTTCTTGTATCATACTGTTATTTCATCAATTGATTTTGCTGCCAAATGTAACAAAAAGCTGACAGTGTGCTGTTTTTTGTCCATTCCTCCTCCCCATTTGTATTTGCAGAGAAATTTTTCCATGTCTGTAAACAGTGCAGCTGTACTTCGGTTGACAGGGCGAGGAGGCGGTCCGATAGTTGGGGCACCAAGAGGTCGAAGTACTTCAAGGGGTCGAGGTACTTTTATCTAAGATCATATAGAATTGTGTCATGTTTCCTCTCATTTAAATCATACATAAGATACTGGTGGAATTGTATGTGTTAGATTGTTTTTATTTATTTTTATTTTAAAGTTGAGCCTTTATTGTAGCAATCCAATTTTCCCACTAATTTGGCCTTCGCTTGGGACAACGTTTCAGTGTACCTGCAGGGTCTTAAAGTCTTTAAAAAGTCTTAAATTAAATATTCTCAATTAAGGCTTTAAAAGCCTTAAATTTGGTTATAAAAGTCTTGAATATCCATTTATATAATGTCTTAATTGTCATCTGGTGTTGTGTAGGATTTAATAATTAATGTAACATAAATAACTGTTAAATGTATACAGTTGTCTGTGTAAGTGCATTCCACTTTGACAGTGTAGTGTGTGAGAGCAGTTGAGTGAATCAGCTGTCAGGAAACTAAACTTAACATCCTTGGTGCTCACAAGCTAAGGTTAGCTCCTCACCTGTCAATAGTGATCTGTTGGTTTGTTTTAACTGCTGTGAGAGGTGTCTGTGGGGAGTGTTTTCAAGTGTATATTGTGTCTAATTAAATCCCGTTAACTTGTGGGTTGGAGTTATGAGCATAATGGTTGTCAAGAGAAGTTAACCCCAGCCAACATCCACACAAAGTGAACCAGCAGCATCATCAGCCAGGTATTTGTCAGGTTGTTTCAGGAAATATGCTTGTGGCAGTGAGTTGGTGAGGTAATTACTGAGAGTTCTCTAGTGAAAAATGCGGTTAGTGCGTCCGCTACATGTGTCAATAAAGTTTTTAGCACTTTCCATGCTACTCACGTGAAAGTGCAATGGAATGCTCATGCACCACCCAGAATGTCTGGACAATCAATCATATACCAGATGTGGTGAACCTCGTCATCATGGTGACCACATTTATGGAGGATCATGATTGCAGAGATAGAAAGGCCCATATGTGGGAGCAGACTGGCAAAACAGTGAATGGTTCCACAAAGTTCTTTTATATCAGAAAAAAATCGAATAGAGTAAAGAAGCCAACAGGATCTGCTGGTCTATCACACAATGTAGCAATGAAGCCCCACCACCATTAGTCTATGTCATTCTGTGGGGAAACACTGAAAGGGTAAACATTTAGACAATTTATTCACCTGAGCACCTGCAGGTCAGTGCTGCCGAAGGTAGGTACATGCTTTCTGATCATCTGTTGTGGAAAATGTCAATTATTTTGTGCAACCTTCAGCCTATTTTAAGCCACTTTTGTCCTAAGAAGTTATATATGCTATCTAATGCTCAGCACATGTACAGAGTCATTAGCCTGTCAACCTCTTTAGGTCATCTTAACAATGTCATCAACCTGTATTGTTTTCAGGCAGGGGAAGAGGAGATGGAGGGTTTTACCAAAGAAGTTTTGATGACGTGGAAGGTTTTGGGCGTGGAGGGAGGGAGATGCATCGCTCCCAGAGCTGGGAAGAAAGGTATGAAAATACCCAGACGATATTTGGCATTACAAATGTTTGTGTTCCAGCTTTACATAATGTGTGTGTTTTTGCCAGGGGAGACAGAAGGTTTGAAAAGCCAGGTCGAAAAGACCCAGGTTGGTGTTAAAAGTTGTTGCTTAAATAATCAATACATGACATGCTCATTGGCAAATGCACTGGCTTATCTACTTGTTACTCTCTGTGAACCTTGCAGAAGTTGCTCCAGGACATTTTCCGATTAATCATAGTAAGTGGGTCTTTTAACAAATTCAATTGTTGACTGAAAAGCCACCCATATATTTTAATGCAGTTAAAATGTCATGGACAAGCCTTTTTTGTTGTTTGAAAGCCTTAAGCAAGTTTACTCATTTGTTCTATGACCCCGACTCCTATCGTTGCAGTCGTCCGAAGCAACTATGAGGATGTTGGGACAGGCCTGCCGAGGAAGCACGACTTCACGCGTTCAGAGAGTGAAAACTGGCGTTCTATTCGCGACGCTCAGAACGGTGAGGATGATGAGGGGGGGCTGGCGACTGGCGGGTTCTCGATGGGACAGTGATCGCTGGTGCCCCCTGAGCCCAGGTGGGCACTGCACTGACCACATTGGTTGTAAACATATCTTTATTAAAACAACCTTGATGAGGGCTCATGTGGTGTTCAGATGGGTGTTTTGTATGGCCTGTCTCAGAATAAGAAACACTTGCAAGCTACAGGATGTCTACTGTTGTGTGTCTGTTACTTACTTCTAGCACACAATTATATTTAAACAGTTATATTTGAATAAAGGGATATTCTCCAGCTCCACCTTTTTTGTATTATGGCATGTTTGTATGAATGACAGTACATGACAGCTTTTGAACTGCACATGCTACAACAATCCTGGTATAACTGTGTCAGAAACATTGAATGTCAATGCACTTTAAGTAGCGCTGGTTGCCACAATGTTTACAGTCCATTTGATCATGAGAGTTGAGATTAATTGATAATAATTTCCCACAGACGGGTCTCGGTCAGCAGGGTGGCGGGAAATCGCAGAACAGCGTCGCCGTTTCCCATTTGATGCAAGAGAAGAGGAGCGGGGCTACAGGAGGCCACGGTCAGGCAGCGGCAGCTTGGAGGACGAGAGGGACAGCCTGCCAGAGTGGTGTCTGGAGGATGCGGACGAGGAGGCAGGCACCTTTGACTCATCAGGGGCCTTTCTCTCACTCAAGGTAAACACTGGACCTGAGAGAAGTTAAAAAGCATTGATTTACAAAGACTTTTAAATAACTCTGCCATGTGATTTATTAAAACTAATGTATGTCACTGTAAATGGGCCCTTTGTTGTGTATTTAGAAAGCATCTAAGGAGCCAATCATGGAGGAGGCAGAGCTAGACTTCAAACCCTTGGAAGAGTGTGAAGAGGGCCTGGAGGAGGAGGACATTCTGCCAAAAGAGACCAAAGAAATGGAAACAGAGGCTGAACGAAAAGGTTAGTCTATTCAGTCGTTTTCAGTTCTAGTCTACAGGGATGTGATTCTTCTGGATTAATCTGGGATCCCGGATTTTCCGACCTGAGGAAGCAACTAACATAATAATGGATAAACAAAAAACGAGTTAAAAAGCCATGAATGGTGAATTTCAGGACATCTACAGACTAGAATACAGAATGGTTACCGACTAGTATCCATGCTACTGTTTGTGTTCAGATGACCTCAGCTCCTTTTAATATTGACAGCTGTAAATCATGTAATATGTTTGTGTTCATTTACAGGCTATGCATGAACTTTAAAGTACAACACACTATTAACCACTTGCGGCACATGAAATGATTTTGTGCTTACAAAGAATGATCTGATTTGATTTCAATTTCTTCCTGTTTTTCTTTTTGTTTGTTTTCAACCCGGAGGCTTTATCAACACAAATGAGTACATTTTAAAAGGACTTATTCTTTTTCTGCTATCAGTCCTTATTGCAGCTCTTAAAGTAGATGTACCGTTAAATCTGGAATATATAAGATGCAGTCTGTTTTAGGCGGGTGTCCCAGAGAGAAAGAAGTTTCAAACCGTTTGTCCATGTGACGATTACTATTGCATCCAGCAAAGTCCACAACATGCAGTTTCTGTGCGGCTGTGTAGCTCTTATAATAACTTTGTGCAGTTGTATAATCCGGTATATAGGACGCTGCCAACTTTGTAGATGAAAAAATAGGTATTAAAAGTTTTTCTCATACACTAGAATTTACTGTACTTAATTTTTAGAACATCAGCAGATGATCTGTAGATGTACTGGTTGATTCTTGCAATTTTGGGTTGCATCCTCATGGTTAAAGCACTTCTTGTAAGTCATTGTTGAAAGAAGCATCCACTAAATACAAAAAACTATTTGTGTCTTAGATTTTACTATTGCCCACAAAGAGTGTGTATTAGGGTGCGGTCACACTGGCCATCCGTAACATTCCATTCTCAAGCACGATTGCCCCCCGCTGCGCCATTCCCCCTCTGGCCAGTACGGCCCGCGGTCACACTGCATCAGGACTAACCGTACCTGAGCACGATTACCTCTTGTACACAACGTCGTAATACAGCACATGCATGCTTTATGTTATTATGAAGCGTGCTCAGTTTACAAACAGGCGAGAGAGTGAGATTTAGGGCCCTTAATCAATAAGAACATGCAGATAAGGAGAAACATTAGCAACCACAGGGGACCATAAGAAGAAACTTGGTTATATAGTGGTGCTGCTGTGTTTCTGTTTTGTTTTAGGACATACCTCAAGCATTCAGAAAGCAAAGGAATTAGAAACTTTGATTTTTTTCTCTGATTTGGTTTGTTCTTGTTTCCACTGCTCCCTCTCTAAATTCACTCACACAAGCTGGTCTCCCTCTTGCTCCTAAATTAGAATGGTTCATTTACAAACAGCAAGCAACAAATCCCATGCATTCTGCCTTTAATGACATGCATACAGTCATTGATTTAAAGTCAAATAAATTGTGTGCATGAATTTAAAAATGGTTTGTGGACTGATCCTGAAGTTCAGCTACAGAAAAGCAGCACTGAAGCTAGTGTAGTTCCCTCCCTTGTGACAGTTGAGTTTATGGTCACATTTTTTTAACCTGAGATTATTCAGCTGTATTTGTAACATGAAAACAATCTTACTTTTCTCATTTTGACGCACTCAAGCAATCAAAAGAAACAACATACTTGGTATGTAGGCATTAGTATTTAAGAGGACTGTAGCACTCAAGATTTAGCGGTAACTTGCAAGTTAGGATTATTTTTCAAATTAATTTTAGGTTGCCTTCTGCAGTTTTCTTGTAATCTATACAACACCAGAAAACAACCATCTTGCATCTTGCAGCCAAATGGTATTTCCTTGACTGATGTCTTTCTTTTTTCTTTTCTTTTTTTAGAGTTACTTAGAGTTTCAGAGGAGGCTTCAGCTGTCACTGCACCTGTTGCTCCCCAAGTATCCGCAACTCAGGCTTCTACCCAGTCCCTGTCCCCAAGCCAGTCTAGCAGAACAGAAGAGTCTGAGAGGCCAGCTGAACGGCAACCCCCCCTGGAGCGCCCGCCAGAGACCTGCAAAGTCCCCCTTCACATCCCCATGTCAAACAGCATTCTCGAGTCTCTGCCCATGACACACATTTCTACCACACGCACAGGTAGGGCTTTAGTCTTTGATTTCACTTTAAATTACAGTTTTAGCCAGCTGAGTGCTGCTAACATAGAATACCTCCTCATACTTACCTGCTTTCCCCTCTTCTTGTTATATGCAGAAGTATCTGCTCCATCGCCAATCGTTCAGTTACCGCAGCCAAAGCCCATGGAAGTTCCAGTGCCGATGAACAATCCTTTGCCCTTCCCTTCAAGTATATTGGCACCTATTGGCAGACCCACTGCTGTTCCACATGACACAGATGAAGACGAGGGATTGAAACACTTTGAGCGGGTAAATGAGTTGGTTTTGACCATTAAAGTCTGTTGTAAGATGAAAAGGGTCTCCTTAACTGTTTCTTTGTCTTTGCGACCAACCCTCTCCCAGGAGGCAGAGAAGATGGTAGCATACCTACAGGACGGCGTGGCGGATGATGACAGACTCACAGTAAAGACTTCAGAGAAGCCCAAATCTGCATGCCTGCCACTTACCCACGAGGCTGCTCTCAAGTGGTTCTACAAAGACCCCCAAGGGGAAATACAGGGTGAGATGGGAAGAGGTCTCTCATGCTTAAAATTTGACTTGGATTTTTTTTTTTACATTAAAAACCACTCCCGTATCGTCCCTAAATCTGCTGTCTTTCTGTGCTCCCTCAGGTCCGTTCAGTAACCAGGAGATGGCTGAATGGTTCCAGGCTGGTTACTTCACAATGTCTCTGTTAGTGAAAAGAGGCTGTGATGAAGTATTTCAGGCACTCGGAGAAATCATGAAGATATGGGGGAGAGTACCATTTACTCCAGGCCCTGCACCTCCTCCTCTACAGGTTTGTGTTTGAAGACCCTTGCTTATTTCCAAAAATGTACTGTGTAGTAGGCTCTAGTCGCCATTACTAACCATGAGCTGTAGGTGGTGTGCTAGTCCACTCTTTTGACTAGTAATATGTTTCCAGAGGAATCCTTCATGTCATAGCTAAGTTTCATGAACCCTTTTCAGTCTGCTCCGGTGAATTTTCAGGAAATGTATTAACGTACAAATTAATTTCTTTCTCTTGCCAGCACAACCCTTTTTTCTCTATCTCAGATTCAAATAATCAAACTTAGAGAAAGTCCAACCTGAAGCAAGTTTGACCCCATACACACATCAATCACTTCTTGATTGAGGACAGCAAGCTCATAAAAATGTTAAAGTGGTAATGCATCTTACAAGCATTCAGGACAGACTGAAATCCAGATCTAGTAAAATGTTGAAATGGGGCAAACAGATATCTCATTTGAAGTTTACAAAATCTTTACTCCTGCCATAGTGTGGGACATATCAACTCATCAGCTGATTTTCTCAATACACCAAAAGTCCATCTCTTCTGTCCCTGTAGTAACATTTGGAAGCTATACTTAAACTAAAGATAAAAGTCATTGATCTGTTTCTGTTAAAATAAAAATGAAATGCTTAAGCTGTTTATTTATCTGTGATCCCTTTCACAATGCTGCTGCTGTTTTTGATCTGTTCCCTGATAATAGCTCTCACATTCAGGTGTACTCAGGATGGCTTTAAGCTAACTGTTAGTGCTTAACTTTACTGCTTATGTGCAGAAGCTATTCTCTTTATGCTGTTTTTGTCAGTCACAAAACAGCCCCACTAAAATGGATTGTATGAAATCAGATTTTTGATATGGCTAACATGACTGAATGTTGTCATTAAAGTGTCTGTAAGCTCAAATACATTCAATGTAGGATGCAATGAAGTACAGGCTCCTTTTTCATTGTAATTGCAGCCTCGCTTGTGTATGTAAGGTTTTTTAACTGGTCAAAGGAACTGAACGAAAAATCAGCTTTTCTGCAGGATCTTATCACAGGATCTTCAGCCTCTTTGTTCACATCATGCTTCTTTAGCTTCCTTTTTCCTAATAGACTGCAACAATTCATTCTGACTGTCTTATGTGTTACAGGGGGATGGTGATCAAGAAAGGCAGAAGAGGCAGCAAGAGCTCACTGCTCTCAATCTATACCAGTTACAGCAGCTCCAGTATCAATACCTCCTCAGGTATGTCAGCCAGATCAGACCTTTTTATTGACCTCCAGATGCTCAACAAATGTTCAAGTACCTGTTTAAATGTGCCCAAATCCACATACCTGGAAGTGGCTTCACTTTCTGAATTAAGACATAAATTACACAACTTTTCCAGTCTTTTGTTGCAGCTGTCCCAAGCTTTTAAAATACATGTCAGCATCAAATTCAAAAATGTTCAGTTTAAACATTTGATATGTTGTTTTCGTGTTATATTCAACCAAATAAAGCCCAGGGACTGCAGATGGAATCTAGTTAATCCACTAAATCCATTAATTGAGATGAATGTACATTTTATACATGGTTCCTGACAAACTAAAGTAAAAATGGGCTTTCAATGTTTTGCAAATCACATATAGTTTGTATTTACTTTTTACACAGCGTCCCAACTTTTTTTGGAACATGGGTTGTAGTTTTGTAATCTGTGCCTCAAAATTAAAAGGTAACTTCCACCACACCTTAGAAAATTGTAAAGATAAAAATCAGGCTACAATTAACCACAATGTGTACAGAAAATAGTAATCTAACATGCCACGTTCATAATTCATTCACTCATTTTTTTTTAGTGAACTCCAATTTCCTATTTTTTCTTCATTTCTCCTCCACCATTCAGGCAGCAGTATGCTCAGGCCCTGGCCCAGCAGAAAACTGCAGCTCTTAACTCCGCTCCTCTTCAACAGCAACAGCAGCATCAACAGCAGATCAACCTGCTACTACAGCAATACCAGGCTCTCAAGATAAGGTCAATAACACACAACCATGCACACTCTCTCAACTGGAAGGTCCTCAGCTCTTTCCACATGTAGATGGGTCCTGGGCAAGACACTGAACCTCAAACTGGTCCTGCTGCTGCATCAGCGGCGTGTGAAAGTGTATGAATGGGATTAGTTAATACTGATGGACACTTTAGATAGCAGCCTGTGTGAATGGGTAAGTGTGACCTGCGGTGTAAAAGCGCTTTGAGTTGTCAGAAGACTAGAAAAGCTCAAGTCCATTTGCCATCTGTTCTCACACACACACACACACTAATGCAAGATCATGATTCTATCACCCTACCTTTAAATACATCTGTACCTGTGCTGTAGTGCTTACATACTCACCCTGCATAGACTTTTTTTTTTAAACATTGATTTCTTTTTGTTCAGGGCGTCTGAGAGCCTTCTACCTCCTGTTACCCGGTCCTTGTCTGTACCGGACTCTGGTTCTGTGTGGGAAATGCAGAACCCGTCCTCTCAGGCCTCCTGCACACCAAACCTCAAACAGTCTGCCCAAAGCAGTGAGTTCTCACTTTATGATTCTGCAGTGTTGTTTTCCTTTTAAGTCACATGAGCATGTCAGGAAAAAGTGTATTATACTTTTGAAGGGGTAATGCATGATATTGTTTTGTGCTTAACAGCGTGGGATGGCAGCAGCGTGTGGGATTTACCTATAGACTCCATGGCACAGGCTCCAACCATCGAGCAGATGCAACAGTTAGAGAAGTCAAAGGCTGCAAAGGTAACCCGTTCTCCTCGCATATCTTTTTGCATTCAAATGTTTCTGAAAAGTCTCAATGTATCTCGAATGTAGAGAGTTTGTAAGATGACATTGATTACATTCATGTCAGCTTTTTGAACCTATAATCTATCTTTTTTATTATCTCCTTTTTTTTCCCAATGGAAATCACTTTTTAATAGGTTAACCTTGTTTTAAAAAGTGCTATGCTTGTTAGTGCTACACCTATAGTTACAAAGATTAAAATGGTCTGAAGTCTTACCTGATGTTACTGAATAGGAAATAACATCTGTCCCAAAATCCATCTCTAATATCTTCATATAATCTTTCTTTGATTTGACAGTCGGAGCTGGAGAGACGTGAGGCAGAAATGAGAGCCAAAAGGGAGGAAGAGGAGAGGAAAAGGCTTGAGGATGCCCTGAGGGCTCGACAGGAGGAGGAACGAAAGCGTTTGGAAGAAGAGGAGCTGGCACGACAAAAACAGGTGAAGCATTTTAACCAACCATCCATCCGAAGCACATAAGGCCATTAAGCTGCAGTTTCAATGGGCAATATTTTTACTTGTGAAATTGAGACTAACCACATTTTTCAAATCGGTAGGAGGAGGCATTAAGACGTCAGCGAGAGCTTGAAGAGGCACAGCGCAGACATAAAGAGGAGGAGGAAAGACTGGCACAAGAAGAAGCTCTCCGCAGATTAGAGGAGAGGAGGAGGGAAGAAGAGGAAATAAAGAAACGGGAGGAGTTCCATCGCAAACAGGTGAGCGAACAAAAAACGTTTATAAATTACTCCTGGATGTTAAGGTAAGATTGTCCTTTGAACAGAATTACTGTAATATTTTGACACACTCCCTGACCTTCCAGAGGGCCAAATCACACTTCATGGATGGTAAGGGAGATAAAGTATTAGTCATACTTTGAGTATGACTTGTTTTGTTTACCAGGTTCAGCTTTTGCAATTGTTTTGTTTTATAAAAGGGACTTTTAGGTCATTTGACTCATCTCATTCTCCGTTTCAATGTCCAATCATTGTTTACATTTTTTTTTCCAAGTCTTCAATTTTCTAATTTTTTTAAAATATGGCAATATGATATCGAACCATGGACTTGTTATTGCGATATTGTCCTATCATGTGATTTTGGTATCGTTACATCCCTTATCACCTCCCCGCTTAAAGATCTCCCCTAGTCTAAACCTAAATTGTGTTGTTTTCTACTTCTCTAGGAGGAGGAGCGCAGGAAGCAGGAGGAGCTTGAAGCATTGAGGAGGCGTGAGGAGGAGAAGCGAGCAGAGGAGGAGGCGGCAGCTGCTGCTGTAGCAGCTGCTCTTGCTCAACAACAAGAGGAGGAGCAGAAGAGGAGAGAGCAGGAGGCGCAAAGACAGCAGGAGCTGCAAAGACAGAGGCAGCAGCAGCAAGAGGCCCTCAGGAGACTTCAACAACAGCAGCAACAGCAGCAGCTCGCACAAATGAAGGTGAGGTCAAATAAGATTACTCTGCAAAAATAGACATCCAAATAGGTATAAAAGCTGACAAAACACCTTGTACATCTTCCACAGCTTCCATCCTCCTCAAAGTGGGGCCAGCAGTCAGCCAACAGTATAAACCAGAACCAGAACGCCCTGTCGCTGGCCGAGATCCAGAAACTGGAAGAAGAGAGAGAGCAACAAGCGCAGGAGGAGGTAAGAGTAGGAAGCAGCGGAAACACAGTTTCAAGACAGCTTGGTTGTAGGTCACCTGCATGGTTTGGTGACTACTTTGATTTAAAAATAGTTTTAGTTGACTTATTTCTGGGTTTTTTTCTCCTCACCCCAACAGCAGCGACGTCAGCAACAGGAACTCCTGAAGCTACAGCAGCAGCAGGCCTTGCAACAGGCTCAGCAGCCCCAGTCCAAGCTGTCTGGTTGGGGTAGTGCGGCCAAACAGCCAGTTATTACCAAATCTTTGCTGGAGATTCAAAGGGAAGAAGCCCAGCTGATGAAACAGAGAAAGGATCAGCAGCAGCAGCAACCACAACAACATCCCATCGTCTCCCAACAGATCCGCCCTCAAACCAGAACTGTATGTGACCCACATGATACTGTTTTATTGGCTAAAAGAGGATAAAAGCTATGTAGAGTGGCAGAGTTGGGCTTGGACTGAAACAAATTGAAATTTTGATTTTAATAATAAAATATGGCTCAGTGCCATTATCATTTAATATGAATGTTAAAACTCAATTGCTGTGGAGAGTTTCTAGATGTTAAAAAAAAGGTTGCTTGAATATTAGATCTAAGGACTCTAAACAGTTTGACTTTTCACATCTCTTATAAGTTCAAATCATTACTTCAAATGTCAATTTCTTGCTTTTTCGTCATTTGCCAACCACATCCCAGATTAGTCAATCAGCAGGAATTACATAGGGAAATAATGAAATAGTTCTGTCAGTCAAAACACCACATCCTTACAGCTTTTCAGTTCTTTCAGGACCCTATGCTTTTCTCCCTATGCTTTTAGAAACAGATTTATCGACCACAACTCAATAAAAATGTACTAGGCAGATGTTTTGGTAATGAAATAAATTGAGCCCTATAAGAATGACTTTGTAACATTGTGTCTCTCTTGTCACAGACATCTCTGAGTAACTCTGTGTGGGGGTCTGTGAACACCACCCCCTGCGCCAACTGGGGCTCAGACTCCAGCAGTATCTGGGGCGACACCCACAACTCCAACATGGGCTTCTGGGACGAGGCCGTGAAAGAGGCAGTCCAGCAACCTCCTCCACCTAAGAAAGGCAGCACGCAAAAGAACAACAAAGGCAACGCCAACCTCAGGTATTAAAATAAGACGGCTAAAAATGTCTTAAAGGTTATAAGAAATCCACAGGTTTTAACTTCATTTGTCTCCCTCCTGTATATGTCTGTCCATATATAGTAATTCTGTGAGTGGGCGGGCCAATAAGAAGGTAGAAGAGGAGGAAAAGCTGCTAAAGTTGTTTCAAGGGGTCAGTAAGAGTCAGCAGGATACCTTCATGCAATGGTGTGAGCAAACCCTGCACACCCTCAACACAGCCAACAATCTGGATGGTGAGACTTTAAAAATAAGTTTTTGGAAAAGCAAGCCACCCACAAATATTGATGGAGCATTTCTGTAAATTCACAAATATTCTCCATGTGCCTCCCTGCCAGTTCCGACATTTGCATCCTTCCTGAAAGAAGTGGACTCTCCATACGAGGTGCACGATTACGTCAGGGCCTATTTGGGGGACACTCCCGAGGCCAAGGACTTTGCCAAGCAGTTCCTGGAACGTCGTGCCAAACAGAACGCTAACCAACAGAAACCGGCACCGCAGAACCAACAACAAGCCTTCAAGCAGCAGCAGGTGAGCAGGACTGAAGTGCAATCAGTCAGTACATTGACATTATGTTAAAAAATAAAAATGCGGTTGGGACTTAATTTACTCCTGCATGTATAATCTCAATCAGCCACAAACTGGCCTAGGTGTTCTGAGCATGCTCCACAGTTCTGGCGGCTGGAAGTCAAACAGTTAACGATAACAGTTATTTTTAATTCACCATGAATAATTGTTTGAGGGCTCATTGTGAACAATAGTGATTTAAGCTAGCAATTTTTTCAGGGTCATCCAAAAAATCTCCACATGTGGACAAAACCCCAAAAGATGCAGCATGTCTTCAGCTTCAAGAAGTGACACTTTTGAGCCTTTTCTAAACCCCATATCTGTTTGTGGATTGTTTGGTATGTGAAGTTATAGGTCAACAGGAAAAAGGTAACTAGCTGAAAGGGGCAAATCGCGGTGTTCTCACTTCAGCTCACTCAGACTTGCTGCGGAAAAAATACTAGGGGTCTGGCAGGAGAAACTCCGGGTGAAGTCCGCGTGAAAAATGTGGCTGTTTGCGTTCACACATACATTTCCAAATGGAAATTGTGAAAGCCCTAGTAGTGACTGGCTTAAAGGCTCAGCATGGGGGCACTGAATGTGTTGGTCCCACTTTGTCTCCAAAGCCATGCAGGTCTTGTAATGTGATCAAAAGACGGGCATCTGTCCCTTTCAATGTCCAAAAATAGTTGACACCATGCGGTATTTCTGTGTGGTATTTTCATTTGACATAGCCACTGCCTTCATACTCCATGGCTAACACTGCTGTTTACAGTTCTGCTGGGAATTTCTCTTGCGTCACACCTTTGGATCAGTTCCAAAAGATGTCATTCCACGGCCTGTTCTTTGTTTCTTAGTGGAGCTGAAGCTCATATCTGCTCACGTGATCGTCATGCAGACCTGATCTGAATAGTGCATTCATTGTGTTTTCATTTACAGTACTTTATCACACAGCTGTTCTTCATAAACCACTCGTCAACATGCGTTTGATCATCATTAACTGTCAAGTTCAGAAATGAAGGCCTCATGTTTGGTGGATTTTTTTATATTCAAAACAATGTTTTTCAAAGTGTCCTTTTCATAAGTCATTCAGCTCATAAATAACGACACTTTTCTTTTCAGCCTCGGTATCAGATCAAAGTCTCACTCGACCCTCATCACACATTGTTGTTAAAACCTATTCCCACTCACTCATACCTTCTGTGTAAAGCTGCTGTTTGTTTGTAATACCTCTACATGTTTCTTTCTAGAAACCTATGTTAATGTGATCAAATGTTTAGTGACAGCTTTTACTGCCCACTACTTCAAATAATCATGAGCTTGGTTCAGTCTTTTTTGCAGTTTTAGGGACATACAACTTAGTGGCTCCTTTGTCTCTTTTACTTGAATTAGTTTAAACAACAAAATCAAAATAGTAATAACTGGACTTTTCTGTCATAAACAAGAAGTTCTCTCCAACAGTTTCTCAACAATTTCTCTCTTACCCAGGACTCGGTATGGGGTGGAACAGGATCTTCATCACTCTACCAGTCCAACCATACGAGTGGGCAGCAGCAGCGCTTTGAGACCGTCACCTCAGGGAAGAAGAAAAAGAAGCAAAAGATGGTCCGCGCAGATCCCAGCCTTTTAGGTGAGTGCATACACCCATCTGCTCACTGAAAAATCTGCAACCATGTATCAATGCATTTTCCATTTCACCCACTGATCTCTGTTTGTATTTTTCCTAGGTTTCTCTGTGAATGCTTCATCTGAGAGATTGAATATGGGAGAGATTGAGACTTTAGAAGACGCATAAGGGACTGCAGCCAAGCAAACCCAACTGACTGTATCCAATTTGAACAGCAGCTGTTTTACCTGACCCCCTCTCACAGCCCCCTGACTGCCCAACAACCTTTCTTTTTAGTTTCCCATTTTTCAGACAAACACTGGTAATCCCGCATTCATTTTAGATTGAAAACAAATCTCTGAGACAGGGAGACTCCAGTTTGCTCACGGAGCTTTAAAATGAAAAAAAAATCTCTGAGACATAAATAGACTGAAGCAAAACTGCCTGTGAAACCATCAACCAGCCAAGAGAGCAACTACATGATGAACTCAAGTATCTGGAGAAAAGTCTGGAGAGGCATCATTGACTGTTTGGCGTGCACCTGCTGGGTCCCGAAACATGACCTGTTTTAGAAACTCAAGAGACAATAAATTTCAAATTTGGCCGCCATCGTTTGGGATTGTTTTAAGTGTGGATATATATGGGTGGGTGGTTGGGGTATTATGGGAAAAGGTTATAGAGATTATATCCATTGTTTTTGCTTTATTTATTGAAATTTGTTCTTCATCACAACCCCTAAACCCCACCCCCTCTTTCCCCTCCCTGTATTCTGCTGGGTGTTCATGGATAATGACGGCAAAGTAGAGCCCAAGGATTCGTGCCCACTTATGTCCTGTTTTAAGGACATGTTCAAAAGTTCCAAGTAGTTATCTATTTCTTGTAAAATACTAGGCTGTTTAAAGAATCAACTTTCAATTCTGCATCTGTATTATAATATATGAAAATGATCTGCTGGAGTCATACTTTTTTATTGCAGTATGAAATAAAACAGTCTGAGAAGTGGGCTGTTCACATCTGTGTCTGAACTATTGAGTGAAACACTAATGTGCACCATTCATTTGATTCACTTTTCACAAGGATCCTATTTAGGACTGTGGAAATAAGAATGACATACATCCTAGTGTTAAAGAGAACATGAAGGAAGCATGGTATTAGCATTGATGTTAAAGATCTGAAGAACATTTTTAATCTCCAAGCAGTGGAATTTAGATCGAGATAAATGTTTTACAAGAGTAGATAAGATTCATTTTAGAACTGGTAGATATAGCTTAATTTAAACAATACACATTCCTGGGTAAACATCTCCCCTTATACGTTTTTATCCTGACAGATCGATGGTTGATATTTAGTTTTTCTTTTGCTTATTTTTAGTCATGGTTTTAAATTCCACAATCCCTTTACTGATCAACATTAGGTTAACCTTACATTTCTAAGCCTGAATGTGTTGACAATGAAAGCAGAAGGTGAGATTTGGACTGCCGTTACTCTACCAAAATGCCCTTTTGCAGTTCTTTGAACTTTCTCAGGGTTACTGCTCTAACATGGTTAGTTTACAGATGTTGGAGGGTAAAACCACAGGAGCCATGTTTTGTCAAGCAAGAGGTTATAAAGTGATAATATGCACACTTAAAAAAAACTGAAATAGGGCTTTGTATTTGGTCAATAATGATCATGTTCTACTTGTATAATGTAACTTATCTTCACCCAGCAGGTAGGATTATGAAGGAGGATTTGTCTTCCTACAGAAAGTAAGAACAATTAGATGACAAGTGTGGATGTGATCGACACAGATGTACAAGTATATACTGATTATATATAGATTATAGTATATTATACTTGGTGGGATTAATACGTCACTCGTATTGGGTGTAAAACAAAACTAATGTCAATAACTAATCTGGGTCTTTTTCCCCCAAGTCCCCCAGCTGTTGTTTTTATTAATTTGATATTTATTTTCAGGCTTTTGCCATTATTTTTTCAGGACAGTGGATAAAGTATGAAATCAAGAGAGAGTGGGTAATGAATGTCTGACTTGAACCCAGGCGGCCCGTTTTTTGGGACTCGACCTAACTGCTGGGCCATCTGGGCCCTGTCCCAAATTCTGCCTATGTATTCAAGCATCATTAATTCAGTGATGGAACAATTTTGTTTGCCATTGACTGAATAGTGCACCTTTTTTCTTTGCTAATCCTGTCCTGTTAAGTTGTGAACTTTTATCACATTGAAATCTTAACTTTATTTTTCAATATTTCCTCAATCATTGCCTTCTTAAGATTATTTTGAAAATCATTTATTGTGCTCCAAAAGTGACCAAGCCAGGGTCAGTGACTAACAAATGTTTACCCCTCACAACCAGCTATGTGGCCGGAGAAGTTTGGAGAGGGTGTTGCCCTGCGATGATGTGCTCACAAAGTCCACACTGTCCAGACAGTCCTGTGCACACCTAGTCCCACCCCTCAGCTGCCTACCTCTCTCCCTCTCCTGCGCTACCCTCTACTCTTCTCTTGCTCTTCTCGAGGGGTCATTTACTTGATTAAAGCTCAAGATTTTTGGCTTATTTCAGTCTGCAGCTCGTCCCCCACAGCCACTATGGTTCACAGCAGCTGGATCCGCAGATTACTCCTCCTGGTTCTCCTCGGCCTCATGGTGGCCTTCGTGCACACAGGTAAACCTCCTTCAGAGTGTAATTGATATTTTAGTCTGGGGTTTTTTTACACGTGTGCAACATTGCTGCAGAAGTTAATACTAAAAATAGTAGTAATGTTACACGAAATAGAGGAAGACAAAGCATGCAAGATTACAATCTAATTAACAAAAAACATCTGGCTGTTACAATGGAAATAAAAGGTGTGATGTGGAAGAAATGGAGTACAAACAGTAGACGTGACAGTCAAACATATTAAGGGTGCTACTGAGTTAAGTAATGGAAATGGTATTGAATTTGAGCAACACTGTTTTTAATTGTTCTTTTTACATGTGTAAATAGGTAGATTCAGGTTTGTCTTTGCTATGGTGGTTTGCTTTAGGTATTTAAATCAATAAGTGTTTGTCAGTTTTTCCGTTTTCCACACATGTACATCCACAAGCTGTGATGTGTGAGTCTGCAGCCTGAAGTAAATGATGCAGTTGTTAAGAGCGGTGAAAGCTGCTCTTTGACAAATAGGATGACTCAATAACTTTCATGATGCCCCCTGTTAAACTCACTACCTGCTGCCCTTTGATTCATGCTTTAAAGCTATAGAGATTCAGTGTTGAGTTTATTTACAGCATATGACGAGAATTCAGAGATAGTCGTGATGCTGATGATGATGACGACACTGTAGACGTGTTGTAGGAAGCGTTTACAACCATCTCGGCCTTCTACCCTTGACACTCAGCTCTTATTAGACACGTATTGGTCTGTCTTTAACTTTCACTCACCTGCTTTTTTTTATGTTACAACTACGACCAGTTTGAAAAAAATCGTCTCTGGACATAGTAGAGCAGCTCACAGGACCAGGGGTCACAGTAGAGGGCAACAGGACGACACTGTTAAATCACAAGTTGACAATGTCCTCCCTGTACTGAAAGAAAAAAAGCACAACTGTGAAGTCACCTTTAACTTCGGACAAAACATCTTATGGTCAGAGTTTCTAACACTGAGGTGCTACTCTTTAAATATATCTTTTAAGGCAGAACATATTTTCAATAACTAGCAGGTCTCCCAGATAAACTTAACCTTTCCAAGAAGGGATATTTATGGACAAACTGAGCAAATACAATGATCTGAAAGATTCCCTGTGCCATAAAGTTCCCACACAGCCAAGAAAAATTATTATGAAGGACAATAGTGCTCTGCTTGGCCATATACTCAGTCTCCAATATGCCTGTTTCTGTCTGGAGTGAATGATATGGTCATCTTGTACAATATGATGTTTTTGAGTCTCGCCACCAATCTTGACCACAACCCAGTGACTGAACCATCATGACCAGTAGCTCAACGTTTGACTCTGAATGAAATAAACTGAGATGTGTCAAAGAAGAAGCTTTAGAAACACAGTGTGATAATTACTCATACACTCCCATGTGGACCTTACTCAAAATGTCAAGTATGAGAGACTTGAAGACCTCATTACAGGACATGGAGATCAATTTAGCCCTATGATTTAACCCTATGTCTGCTCTCCGACCTCAGTATGAAATCAACAACGCACTGGTCAGTTGTGTCAAATATTTCACTATGGAAAACTCAGAAAAATTGAAGTTGGAGAGGGTGAAGCAAGGACATAGGGCCAGGTCACTCGCTGTTTTGGCTGCTTGGACAGGTTGCTTTCACACACAACCGTCCATGCTCTTTGTTATCTCTCCAGCTGGTGTGAAATCCCGACCAAGGATGCCTGCTGTACCAACAAATGGCCCTCTGTGTTTTTAGAGTCTGAAATCATCCTTCGGTACAGTCTGCCAGGCTTTTATGAGTCTGGAGTAAGAGGGCTGGCATGGGGTCTTGTCTTTGAAAAGTGTCATAAGTGTTCCCAGTCAAAGGTATTTGTACACTTAAACAAATACGTACTTTATTAGGCACCAGGTGAGAGGTGTAAAGCTTAAATAAAAAAGTTCATTTATTAACTTTCAGTACTTCAACAAAAGGGAAAACACATTTAAATTAAAGAAATATTAAAATGTGCTCCATGTGAAATCAAATATCCATTAAGGACTACAAATTTAATTAAAACCGCAAGCGGTGATGAAGGGCCCGAAGCACTTTGTGCATGTCGGGGTGTGTCGCGACCGCGGGAGTGCAACGGCGAGACGTGACCAAGCAGCAGGCCTTACAGTTTGATTTGTGTAAAAGTGAAAGTTTGACAGTACACTGAGGCCACGCCCTTTTATGTAAAATCATGCGGAGTACAACGAAAGATCTTAAACATGTCTAGAACACACTGATACTGAGTTCGCAATGATTGCATGAACAGGGTCTCAGGGAAGTATGTTAAAATAGGAAGACTGAAAATGCAAAATTTGGTCATTATTTATACATTCAAAAAATGATGGTGGACATCCTTTTGGGTTTTGACAATGGGCACTGCGGCATTTTATGTAAGTCCTGACATGGTTAATATGCAGAAAAAATGTCATGCATGTCAGGGAAAAAACCTCTGGGGGGGGCCTTTTGAAAGAATTTCATGGGAGTGCACGAGACATCAAAGTTTGACAGTACACCATGGCCACGCCCTTTTATGTAGAATCTTGATTTCACATAACTTTGGATCTTTAACATGTCTAGAACACACTGACATTAATTTCGTAATGATCGGATAAATGGTGGCTTGGGGAAATACCTTCAAATAGGTAGCCTGTGAAATGCAAAATTAAGGCATTTTTTTACACACAAAAAAAAATATGGCGGACTTCCTGTAATGTTTTGACTATGGGTGTAAGAGGATTTTATGTAGGTCCTGACATGGTCAATATGCATAAAAATTGTCATGCATGTAGGACAAAAAAACATCTATGTGGAGGCCTTTTTGAAAATTTCAAGGGGGCGCCACTGAGCCATTTAGCCACGCCCACTTACTATACCCACATGACAAGTTTAACTTTCCTACTGAGATCATGTGTATGACGTTTGGTGACTCTACGACTATATTAAGCCCCTCAACAAACTACTTCCTGTTTGTGGCGAACGACGCGTCTGTATGGTGAGAGCGTTTGACGCAGACATTTGAGCTTGAAAAGGTAGTATGGCCAAGGTCTTAGGACGGTCCACAACCCTTTTGAAGAGGATATGATCAACTGTGTAGCAATGGCTAGTGCTAATTTACAAGCAGTAACTTCCTGTTGTCAACAGGTGGCGCTGTAAGTAATACAAATATTTTAAGCAGGGATGTGTTCAGGGCGGGACCTTTATCATGCATGACACATTTGGTGATGATTGACCTCTGCATGGCAGACATATAGGCATTTTGTGGTTAAAAAATGGATTAAAAAAAACATGCAAATTTGACCGCACGCCAGGGCCACGCCCTTTTATGTAGAATCTTGGTTTCACATAACTTTGGATCTTTAACATGTCTAGAACACACTGACACTAATTTCGTAATGATCTGATAAATGATGGCTCGAGGAAATACGTTCAAATAGGTAGCCTGTGAAATGCAAAATTGAGGCATTTTATTACACACAAAAAAAAAGATGGCGGACTACCTGTTAGTTTTTGAATATGGGTGCCAGAGGATTTTATGTAGGTCCTGACATGGTTAATGTGCTTGAAAATTGTTATGCATGTACGTGAAAAAATTTCTATGGAGAGGCCTTTTGGAAAGGTTAAAAGTGGCACGACGAGACATCAAAGTTTGACCGCACGCCACGGCCACGCCCTTTAAGTTTTGGAAGAGTAGAGCACAATTTAATATGTTGAACATGTCTAGAACTCAGTGTTACTGTGTTTTCATCAATCGGATGAGCGCTTTGGAACAAGTTAATTCAAATAGGTGTCCTGTAAACGATCGAAAATCGCGTTTTTTTTACTTTCAAAGAATCCTACTGGACTTCCTGTTGGATTTCGAGCATGGGTGCAAGAGGGTTTTTTGTTGGTCTTGGCAAGATTGATATGCATAGAAAAATTCAGAATTGTAGGTTCTACGTGCCGCTGGGGCTGAGTGTTTGAAATATTATAGGGGGCGCCACTGAGCCATTAAGCCACGCCCACTCATTTAAATGATATCACATCTTTAGCTTTACCACCAGGATTATATGTATGACGTTTCGGGAGTGTAGGACAATGTTAAGCCTGTGAAAAAACTACTTCCTGTTTGATGGCGAACGATAAGTCCGTAGAACGACAGCGTTGGACGTAGGCGTTTGAGCTTGAAAGTCTTGTATGGCCAAGGTGTTAGCATGGTCCACAACAATTTTGAGGGGGAATTGAGCTACTGTGCAGCAATGGCTAGTGGTAATTGAAAAGTAGTGACTTCCTGTTGTCAACAGGTGGCGCTGTGACTTATCAAAAAATTTCAATCATGGATATGTTCAGGGCAGGCTATATATCATGCATGATTTTTTTGGTGATGATTGATGACTCCCCATTAGAGTTATAAGCATTTGATTTTTTGGCAATGTGCCAAAACGCACGTTAAACTTTGAACGCACGCCACGGCCACGCCCTTTGAGTTTTGGAAGAGTAGAGCACAATTTAATATGTTGAACATGTCTAGAACACAGTAACACTGAGTTTTCGTCAATCGGATGAACGCTTTCGAACAAGTTAATTGAAATAGGTGACCTGTGAAACGACAATTTGAGCCATTTTGAGCCATTTTTTTAAAATTCAAAAAAATATGGCTTACTTCCTGTAATGTTTTGACTATGGGTGTAAGAGGATTTTATGTAGCTCCTGACATGGTTAATGTGCATACAAATTTTCATGCATGTACGACAAAAAAACATCTATGGGGAGGCCTTTTTGAAAATTTCAAGGGGGCGCCCTTGAGCCATTTTGCGAATTTTTTTTACGAAAAGGCGAAAATATGAAATTTTTCGCCAGACCTGATGACCTTGCACATTTTGGTGAGTTTTCATTCACGTTCAGGCCCTCAAAAATGGCTGCAAAGAGGAGGAACAATAAGGATAAGAAAAATTAAAACCGCAAGCGGTGATGAAGGGCCCGAAGCACTTCGTGCATGTCGGGGTGTGATGCGACCGCGGGAGTGCAACTGCGAGATGTGACCAAGCAGCAGGCCTTACAGTTTGATTGGTGTAAAAGTGAAAGTTTGACAATACACTGAGGCCACGCCCTTTTGTGTAGAATCATGCTGAGCACAACGGGATATCTTAAACATGTCTAGAACACACTGACACTGAGTTGGCAATGATTGCATGAACATGGTCTCAGGGAAGTATGTTAAAATAGGAAGACTGAAAATGCAAAATTTTGTCATTATTTATACATTCAAAAAATGATGGTGGACTTCCTTTTGGGTTTTGACAATGGGCACTGTGGCATTTTATGTAAGTCCTGACATGGTTAATATGCAGAAAAAATGTCATGCATGTCGGGGAAAAAACCTCCTGGGGGGGGGGCCTTTTGAAAGAATTTCATGGGAGTGCACGAGACATCAAAGTTTGACAGTACACCATGGTCACGCCCTTTCATGTAGAATCTTGGTTTCACTTAACTTTGGATCTTTAACATGTCTAGAACACACTGACACTAATTTCTTAATGATCGGAAAAATGGTGGCTCGGGGAAATACGTTCAAATAGGTAGCCTGTGAAATGCAAAATTAAGGCATTTTTTTAAACACAAAAAAAAATATGGCGGACTTCCTGTAATGTTTTGACTATGGGTGTAAGAGGAGTTTATGTAGGTCCTGACATTGTTAATGGGCATAAACATTTTCATGCATGTAGGACAAAAAAACATCAATGGGGAGGCCTTTTTGAAAATTTCAAGGGGGCGCCACTGAGCCATTTAGCCACGCCCACTTACTATACCCACATGACAAGTTTAACTTTCCTACTGAGATCATGTGTATGACGTTTGGTGACTCTACGACTATATTAAGCCCTTCAACAAACTACTTCCTGTTTGTGGCGAACGACGCGTCTGTATGGTGAGAGCGTTTGACGCAGACATTTGAGCTTGAAAAGGTAGTATGGCCAAGGTCTTAGGACGGTCCACAACCCTTTTGAAGAGGATATGATCAACTGTGTAGCAATGGCTAGTGCTAATTTACAAGCAGTAACTTCCTGTTGTCAACAGGTGGCGCTGTAAGTAATACAAACATTTTAAGCATGGATGTGTTCAGGGCAGGACCTTTATCATGCATGACACATTTGGTGATGATTTACCTCTGCATGGCAGACATATAGGCATTTTGTGGTTAAAAAATGGATTAAAAAAAACATGCAAATTTGACCGCACGCCAGGGCCACGCCCTTTTATGTAGAATCTTGGTTCCACATAACTTTGGATCTTTAACATGTCTAGAACACACTGACACTAATTTCGTAATGATCTGATAAATGGTGGCTCGAGGAAATACGTTCAAATAGGTAGCCTGTGAAATGCAAAATTGAGGCATTTTTTTACAAAAAAAAAAATGATGGCGGACTACCTGTTAGTTTTTGAATATGGGTGCCAGAGGATTTTATGTAGGTCCTGACATGGTTAATGTGCTTGAAAATTGTTATGCATGTACGTGAAAACATTTCTATGGAGAGGCCTTTTGGAAAGGTTAAAAGTGGCGCGACGAGACATCAAAGTTTGACCACACGCCACGGCCACGCCCTTTGAGTTTTGGAAGAGTAGAGCACAATTTAATATGTTGAACATGTCTAGAACACAGTAACACTGAGTTTTCATCAATCGGATGAGCGCTTTCGAACAAGTTACTTCAAATAGGTGTCCTGTAAACGATCGAAAATCGCGTTTTTTTGACTTTCTAAAAATCCTAGTGGACTTCCTGTTGGATTTCGAGCATGGGTGCAAGAGGGTTTTTTGTTGGTCTTGGCAAGATGGATATGCATAGAAAAATTCAGAATTGTAGGTTCAACGTGCCGCTGGGGCTGAGTGTTTGAAATATTATAGGGGGCGCCACTGAGCCATTAAGCCACGCCCACTCATTTAAATGATATCAAATCTTTAGCTTTACCACCAGGATTATATGTATGACGTTTCGGGAGTGTAGGACAATGTTAAGCCTGTGAAAAAACTACTTCCTGTTTGATGGCGAACGATACGTCCGTAGAATGACAGCATTGGACGTAGGCGTTTGAGCTTGAAAGTCTTGTATGGCCAAGGTGTTAGCATGGTCCACAACAATTTTGAGGGGGAATTGAGCTACTGTGCAGCAATGGCTAGTGGTGATTGAAAAGTAGTGACTTCCTGTTGTCAACAGGTGGCGCTGTGACTTATCAAGAAATTTTAATCATGGATATGTTCAGGGCAGGCTATTTATCATGCATGATTTTTTTGGTGATGATTGAAGACTCCCCATTAGTGTTATAAGCATTTAATTTTTTGACAATGTGCCAAAACGCACGTTAAACTTTGAACACACGCCACGGCCACGCCCTTTAAGTTTTGGAAGAGTTGAGCACAATTTAATATGTTGAACATGTCTAGAACACAGTAACACTGAGTTTTCGTCAATCGGATGAACGCTTTCGAACAAGTTAATTCAAATAGGTGACCTGTGAAACGCCAATTTGAGCCATTTTGAGCCATTTTTTTAAAATTCAAAAAAATATGGCGGACTTCCTGTAATGTTTTGACTATGGGTGTAAGAGGATTTTATGTAGGTCCTGACATGGTTAATGTGCATATAAATTTTCATGCATGTACGACAAAAAAACATCTATGGGGAGGCCTTTTTGAAAATTACAAGAGGGCGCCACTGAGCCATTTTGCGAACTTATTTTACGAAAATGCGAAAATATCAAATTTTTCGCCAGACCTGATGACCTTGCACATTTTGGTGAGTTTTCATTCACGTTCAGGCCCTCAAAAGTGGCTTCAAAGAGGAGGAAGAATAAAAAAAAAAATAATAATAATAATAAAAAAAAGAAAAATAATCATTTGGGTTCCAATAGGGTCCTACGCACTTGTCAGTGCTTCGGTCCCTAATAATCGCAAGGGTTCCAATAGGGTCCTACGCACTTGTCAGTGCTTCGGGCCCTAAAAAGAAGAAGAAAAATAATCACAAGGGTTCCAATAGGGTCCTACGCACTTGTCAGTGCTTCGGGCCCTAATTAAAACCGCAAGCGGTGATGAAGGGCCCGAAGCACTTCGTGCATGTCGGGGTGTGTTGCGACCGCGGCAGTGCAACGGCGAGACGTGACCAAGCAGCAGGCCTTACAGTTTGATTAGTGTAAAGGTGAAAGTTTGACAGTACACCGAGGCCACGCCCTTTTATGTAAAATCATGCGGAGTACAACGAAAGATCTTAAACATGTCTAGAACACACTGACACTGAGTTCGCAATGATTGCATGAACATGGTCTCAGGGAAGTATGTTAAAATAGGAAGACTGAAAATGCAAAATTTGGTCATTATTTATACATTCAAAAAATGATGGTGGACTTCCTTTTGGGTTTTGACAATGGGCACTGCAGCATTTTATGTAAGTCCTGACATGGTTAATATGCAGAAAAAATGTCATGCATGTCGGGGAAAAAACCTCTGGGGGGGGCCTTTTGAAAGAATTTCATAGGAGTGCACGACACATCAAAGTTTGACAGTACACCATGGCCACGCCCTTTTATGTAGAATCTTGGTTTCACATAACTTTGGATCTTTAACATGTCTAGAACACACTGACACTAATTTCGAAATGATCGGATAAATGGTGGCTCGGGGAAATACGTTTAAATAGGTAGCCTGTGAAATGCAAAATTAAGGCATTTTTTTACACACACAAAAAAATGATGGCGGACTACCTGTTAGTTTTTGAATATGGGTGCCAGAGGATTTTATGTAGGTCCTGACATGGTTAATGTGCTTGAAAATTGTTATGCATGTACGTGAAAAAATTTCTATGGAGAGGCCTTTTGGAAAGGTTAAAAGTGGCGCGACGAGACATCAAAGTTTGACCGCACGCCACGGCCACGCCCTTTGAGTTTTGGAAGAGTAGAGCACAATTTAATATGTTGAACATGTCTAGAACACAGTAACACTGAGTTTTCATCAATCGGATGAGCGCTTTCGAACAAGTTACTTCAAATAGGTGTCCTGTAAACGATCGAAAATCGCGTTTTTTAGACTTTCAAAAAATCCTAGTGGACTTCCTGTTGGATTTCGAGCATGGGTGCAAGAGGGTTTTTTGTTGGTCTTGGCAAGATGGATATGCATAGAAAAATTCAGAATTGTAGGTTCAACCTGCCGCTGGGGCTGAGTGTTTGAAATATTATAGGGGGCGCCACTGAACCATTAAGCCACGCCCACTCATTTTAATAATACAAAAAGTTTGACTTCACCACCAGGATTATATGTATGACGTTTCGGGAGTGTAGGACAATGTTAAGCCTGTGAAAAAACTACTTCCTGTTTGATGGCGAACGATACGTCCGTAGAATGACAGCGTTGGACGTAGGCGTTTGAGCTTGAAAGTCTTGTATGGCCAACGTGTTAGTATGGTCCACAACAATTTTGAGGGGGAATTGAGCTACTGTGCAGCAATGGCTAGTGGTAATTGAAAAGTAGTGACTTCCTGTTGTCAACAGGTGGCGCTGTGACTTATCAAAAAATTTCAATCATGGATATGTTCAGGGCAGGCTATATATCATGCATGATTTTTTTGGTAATGATTGATGACTCCCCATTAGAGTTATAAGCATTTCATTTTTTGGCAATGTGCCAAAACGCACGTTAAACTTTGAACACACGCCACGGCCACGCCCTTTGAGTTTTGGAAGAGTAGAGCACAATTTAATATGTTGAACATGTCTAGAACACAGTAACACTGAGTTTTCGTCAATGGGATGAACGCTTTCGAACAAGTTAATTCAAATAGGTGACCTGTGAAACGCCAATTTGAGCCATTTTGAGCCATTTTTTTAAAATTCAAAAAAATATGGCCGACTTCCTGTAATGTTTTGACTATGGGTGTAAGAGGATTTTATGTAGCTCCTGACATGGTTAATGTGCATACAAATTTTCATGCATGTACGACAAAAAAACCTCTATGGGGAGGCCTTTTTGAAAATTACAAGAGGGCGCCCTTGAGCCATTTCGCGAACTTTTTTTACGAAAAGGCGAAAATATCAAATTTTTCGCCAGACCTGATGACCTTGCACATTTTGGTGAGTTTTCATTCACGTTCAGGCCCTCAAAAATGGCTGCAAAGAGGAGGAACAATAAGGAAAAGAAAAATAATCGCAAGGGTTCCAAGAGGGTCCTACGCACTTGTCAGTGCTTCGGGCCCTAATTAGATTCTCACCTAATAAAATTTACAATAAACAAATGACCCGACCTCATTTTTTAACACATACGTGTTCAAAATGAGCTTCCATAAAACGAGTTAGCCAATGAGAACAGAAATTGAAATGGTTTCAAGAAGGAATGAATAAATGTTTGGTAAACAATGGCAAACAATAGAAGAGTTAGCTGTTAGAGATGAACAAACGTTATCCAAAAGTATGGAAAAAAATACATTGGAAAGGTTTGCTTAAATAGTAAGCTAAAAATAATATTTGAAACTTGCTCTATTTGCTAAAAAAAAAGATAAACAGACAAAAAGTTATCATCAACACCACGAAAGATGAACAGTGGAAATTGCTCAAATTAAATAGTTGATAAGCGGTTGCAATTATTGTTTTAAAGAAAGTATGGACGAGGGTGCCTGTAGCTTAATGGTTTGTGCGCACACCGTGTACAGAGGCTAAAGTCCTCCAAGTGGGCAGCCCGGGTTTGAATCCAACCTTTGGATCACTTCACGCATGTCATTCCCTACTCTCATTGTCCCTGATTTCCAACTCTATACACTGTCCTATCTCTACAATAAAGGCGTATACAAATCTTTAAAAAAAGAAAAAAAAAGAGTTAGGCTAAAATTGTTGATAAAAATTGTTGACGCAAAAGTGAGTTCAAAGTTATATTTTCTAACTGAAATATTTATCTGAAAGTGATGAATTAAGAACTCAATAATTAATGTTAATAAACCAATGTAGTAATTATCTTGAAGTAGTTGTTAGGACAAATGAATAAAAAATGGCTACAGCTGATTAATATATGGAAACTGATAAACTAATCTTTAAGCACTGAATTAGAAAATGACAGACAGTGTGTTTGAGGGGGCAGGCATGTTTTAGCTTATGATTTGGTTTGTGGGTGTTTATGTTGCAGTACATCAGATAACAAGAGTTATGAACTACTGCAGCTAACTGTCAGCTCAGAAAAAGTATGCTCATCAGGTTATACTTCAGTTATACTATTCATTCCATTCAACAGACATTTGAAGCTCGAGTAAACGTCTCTTTGTGGAAACAAACACCAACGGAAAACATTATGTTTTTATTTTTTGCGTTCTTATTAAATCAAGCTGTCCAGCAGGCACAGCCTTTTACACACAGGGACTATTTAATAAACAAGTTTGTTTGACATCTAGTGCCCAGCCGTTGCCTGCTTTGGGCCTAGCCGGTTGTTACTGGTTGCAGCCTGCCGCCCTGCGTGACCGCACAAGCTGCCTTTTGTGCCCTGGGCTGAAGGCCTCATTGATGACTGAGCTGGCCGGAGGCCCGGGCCTCCAAACTTCCAGCCAGCTTCAGGACAGGAAGCTGCACACGACTTAGAGTCAACACAGCAGCATCAGAAAACTCACATCTGAAGTGCACATCAGAATTAACACGATACCACACCTAGCAGGCAGACATTTATCATTTGAGGTTGTATCATATTCACTGATTCCGTAGTACTTTTGCAATGTGTTTTGCTCTATCAGAGAATATGACACAGACAAGAAGCAGAGATGTAAAAACGGGGTGAAGGAGTTTATTAAGGGCGTCAGAGGCTACAAAGTAAATATGCAGCACTAAATAACCTGAGTGCAAATATGTTTGGATTATGGTTTTGTTGGTATGTATAGAGTTGAGGATAGGATAAGTGATTCAGTGAGTGGGTGGGCTTGTGCATGAAGTTTGTTTACTCAGTTGAGATTAAAATCATTTTTCCTATTTTTCTTTATATATAAAAAAAGCTTCATAGCCAGTCAGCTCAAAACGACAGAAACAACCATTTCAGTCCTTTTTTGTGATTCATCTTCAACTGAGCCTTTCTAAAGGTGAAGCTTTACAACATGTGTTTGCAAACAAAAAAGAGGGGGAGAAAGAGACTTTGTTTCTCTGGCTACTGTAGAGATGTGAAAAGTCTCAGGGTACCTCTATGCTTAGATGAGAGGAATGTTAGAAGGTAACTTCAGATGGAAAGAGAACGGGGGAATGATTGCCAGAGGACAAGAGATCAGAGAGATATTCATAACTCAAGCTTAATACTGCCTTTCTAACAAGCTTTTTGTTTAAATATTTTGTAGTCCAACAAACAAAACAAAAAATCTACCCTTGGTTAAGGCGTGAGGTTTTTTGTTGAAAATACACAAGCTTGGTTGAACTCTTGGGCAAACGAGCAACATACTGAGAGGCTGGATAGCTCAAAGGGACACAATGTTCATCTTCTACAAAGACATCCTTATGCCCAGGCCTGTTCCGTTAACCCACAGAGACAGAGAGAGGCTGTTGGAGTCACTACAGACAGAGCCATGTATGCATCTGAAGGCCTCAGCGTCCGTAGAAAAATCAAACAGAGCCATTAGCAAAAGCTGTGCCTCATCAGTTAAATTACAGTCTTAAGAAAACATGCCGTGAGTCAATACTGCACAGCACACATTAAGTTTCTGCTTCCAGATCAACTTTTTTGGAGGGTTTTTTGTGCCTTCATTTAAAGACATAGGATAGAGTCAGAAATCGGGGAAAGAGATAGTGGGGAATGACATGTGGTAAAGGAGCCACAGGTCAGATTTGAACCCGACCTGCCAGCTTGGAGGACTGTAGCCTCTGTGCATTGGGGGCACACACTAACCACTGAACTACCAGCACCCCATAGATTAGCTGTTTTGAAAATAAACACAAGTGCTTAGTATTTTTTCTTCTTGGCATACAGAGACCGTTGCAGACCCTGCCTCAACAACCAGGGACAACCAGGATACCATGTCTGGGGAGACGCCCAGTGACGTCACCACCAAAGACCCTCTCCAGGACATGACTGAGCCGTCCTTCACCTACGACTATGAGGACTCCACACACTCCCAGGCCATTGACGAGGAGGAAGGTAAAATTCATCTTGCATTCAGATCCACAAATCTGTGTTGATTTAACATAATGAAATACATTAAAAACTACATCTGTGTGTATGTGTGCAGGGGTGCTGGGGCCAGGGGCCATCACAGCCATCGTGATAGCAGTCTTCCTGGGAGCATCCGTACTACTCGCCCTCATTGTCATCACACTCAGGAAGTTCACTGCCTCCTAGAGTGAATACATCCCAGCTTAGTGTGCGTGTGCGTATGTGTGCGTGCGTGTGTGTGTGTGTGTGTGTGTGTGTGTGTGTGTGTGTGTGTGTGTGTGTGTTTGAGCGTGCGTGCGTGTTTATATGCCTCAAATGATTGTGTGTTAACACTTCTCTCAACTCATAACCGTCTTATTCCTTGTCTTGTTTTATGCTTTTCTGTGGACACAAAAATAATAATAATAATTGTGGCAGGTCCCTTTTCCAACGATTTGTAGAGCTACTCCAGTCAACACACTGTCATTGACCAAATAACATGATGGCCATTTTCTGCTTTAATCAAATATATTATGTGGAAGGGTTAAGATTAGGGTTAGTGAAGTTACAAGCTGTACTATGGAATCTTAGAAACGTTTCCATAAGAATAAATAATGAATAAGATAAAAATTACTAAAACTTTGGAAGGGGCATGAGGCCCATTTCAAACCTTAACAAGAGATTTGACAACTCATTTGAAACTGCTAGACATTAGCTTATGTCAGTATTATACAATTAGAACACTTTCTAGATCTGGTTCACTGTAGTTTGACGAGACAAAAAAAAGAAGAAATTCCGAGCTAACAGTGTCAGCTGTTATCATTATTATAAACATTATAAACATCATTATTAACACAGTGATGTTGTTAATGTTGGGTGTTTTGGTTTCTGGTCTATTTGTCTTAAAGATGGTGACTTGTGAGCCTGTTTGGGCTGGACAGGCATGACACAATAATCAAATCAATCATTAGCTGTTGCCAACACTAGCTAAGAAGTTGTTGTTGTTGGTTTACCTTGACATATGGCCCAACGGTTTATTAAACCACTCACTATCTTTCTTTACAGTTACTATAGCTTACTTTACAATTAGCTAGGAATTGACATGTTGCATTTATTAAAGTTCACCAGGAAACACTAACGTTAGCTTGGAAGTGGTTAAAAGCTAATTCTAGGAATGATAAAACAGAAACTAATAGGTTATCAAATGTGCTGTTTCACCAAAAAGTTTGCCCCAAAGTCGCTCTGAACTTTTCAAATGTTAGCTTGTAGTCTGGAACACAGTAGCAGTACTTTGACAGCACATTAGCTTTCCTCCCTGAGCGTTTGAACAGGCCTCCGTGTTAGTTTGATGAATTCTTGCTCAAAATGTTAACTAGATGTTAGAAACTGGCTGGCTCTTCCAGTAGAAAACAAAGCATGTCCATTTTATTTTTCTTCAGAATTGTTATTTCTTTTTTCACGTTGTTGGGTCTATGCTCTAAAGGGTTTTTAATGTCTGTGGGTTGTTTGTTGATGGCTGTAAGATGTGAAGCATCCTTCATGTTTCTTCATTAATACATGAAGTGTGTACTGTTTTTCCTTCAACATGAAAACTCAATCTGTAAAAGTTGCTATGCCTGCATGAGCCATCATAACCTCTAAAATATTCCCTCTGTGACACTCGTGCAAGTTTATAAGTTTTTACTTCAGAATCTACAAACATCTTTTAAAATTCATGTAAACAGGGTTGTTTTCTGTTTTTCTTTGGTTTTACTTACAGAGCAAATATAAAATTAGAGCATGAATGGATTTTTTCCCCCGTTTTTAGTTGTTGTGTTGTTCTTGTTTTGGGGGGTCGGGTAAGCCTATAGGTTTAGCACAGTAATTCTTCCTCTTTCTATACATGTAAGAGTCCTCGGCAGCCATTTATTTGGATGTTCTCATTATAACTTTACGGCCCGATTATTTGTTTTGAGATTCATCTCCAATAAAAAAAAAAATCAGAAAAATCACATGGCAGTAGGCCTTTCTGTGACTAATGTGTGACGTTTTTTAAGCACATGATCACTGAGTCAGCACAGTGATCACAATGCACAATTATTTTCATTTCTTTTAGACTGTCATCTTCACTAGAAATAATAACCACATTATTCTTACTGAGCTATCTAGCTCTTACCATTTTAAATTATACTCATGTGTTTCAATTCACAAAAAAATAGTCATGTAAATGGTTACATCAAAGATTCATCTACAGAGATCTTGGTCTCAATTCAGTCACACCAGCAGGTGGCAGTATGGCTGCAGGCTGCGGAAAAAAGATCTACGCTTTTGCTAAAACTGAAAGTGACATTTTCTTTGCTCTAAACATTCCAAATGTCTTCTTCTTCTGTGCTTAATTTATGATTTTACTGCTGGCTGATGAGGATTCATGTTCAAGTTATACTTCACAACCTCATAATTTACAAGTTTTGTTTTTCACTCCGCAACACTCTCACAATTATAATAAAGTCAACTCATTTCACCATCCAAAACCAGGAAAACCCCAAACATTATCAAGCTCTAGATCTGCCTCTGCAGTTTCTTTCAGACTTCATGAGAAACGCTTTGAACACTTCCAAAATTTGGTCCTTATCTTCACGATAGATTGACTGATTTTCACCATTGACTTGAAAAAATAAAAGAGAAAACCATAAAAGAGTTGTCAAACTAAATCAGTGACAATGCATGATTTATTCTTTAATGCAGTGATGGACACAAACTAGACTCTGACACGTCTAGTTTGTAAAATACAAGTCGGTTCATACAATAAGATGGGCCATTTGGTCTTTGTCTTCTCACCATACATATTTTAACCTTCCTATATGTTCCCACATTGAGTGAAGATGGTCAACTATCTTAACCTAACAGTTAAGTGATTAACAATCATGAGATGCAGCTAACAAACACAACTTTTTAGGAGTGTTTAAAGTTATGAAAATTTCATTCTGAGGAAACATACAACCACAATCTTACAGAAATACCCACAGTTAGCCAATACTACATTTCATTTCATGTGACCAGTTAAGTTTTTGCTCTTTCAATTTTCTCTTTTGCCACTAAAGGGCTGTGGTTTTGTGTGATACTTTTTGGACAGACGGTCGGTCTACCACTTTGGTCCAGGCAGAAATATTAACAACTATTTGAAGGATCAAGAGACAATTTTGTACAGACTTTCACAGACCCCTGAGATCAAATCCTGCTAACTTTGGTGACCCCCGACCCCTAATCTAATTCCACCATCAGATCAAAATAACTTAGAAGCCCCTTATTTGATTGATGACCAAAATGTGATTCCAGTGTCATACCCATTAGCCTAAGCGGTACTATATGACTGCTTTTTAGCACATGTAGGCATGCTAACCTATTAACTATGATGAATATGGTAACTATTCTATCTTCATTACTTTTCGATCTACAATAACTCAAAACAACAGAAACAAATGATCCCATTTTCAGAATCAAAAGATGAATACAAATTAAATATTAAGTTCCTGTAGTTTGCGATGATGATGCATTTATTTTTTTAAAGTGTATAATAGTAAGACCAGCTGGACCAATTCACCTCTAGTTTGATTTTATAAAACACATGCATGTTGGGCTGCAAAACTCAGGATGTGGTGATGAAACACCAAAAGCAGAAGTATGTCTGGCACAAAGCAGACAGACAGTGTGAATGTTCAGTCGAGTGACAGACTGGCATCCCTGAGGTAAGAGCACAACTAGGTTTCTCTTTGCAGATGATACCTAATACTTAAACAACATAATGTCAGACAGTGTTGAAAACATGTGTAGGCACATATTTGTAAATGTTTTTAATACAGGCTCTGCTTTTATTGCAAAACCTCCAAAATGAATAAAATATCAGAAAAGCATTAAAAACTATTTAGACTATTGGTTTTGTCAGGAACAACATTGATGTAATTTTGACAGAATTCTTCTTAGTATTCATTTTAAAAGCCAGCACACAGAAGAAGTCAAACATCCATGATATGCGTTTTATTTTTCCCGTCTCGAAATTAAAGAATCAACATTTTTCCTTTTAACGTACACCTAATTATTCTTTTATGATTCAAACTTAAATCAGGCATTTAAAGCATACCCACTTATGAGTGGGTATGTTTTCTGTTTCTGAATTTGGCCTTTACATTGAAAAAATATTTTTTTCAGACATGAAGAGAGCTATGTAAACCCACACAACTGAGAGGTTTGTGGCTTGGCACAATAGCATATCTAATATATGTCAGTGTGGGAACAAAAAGTAACAACAGGAAAGACTGATTCACTTAGCGACAACATCTTGCTTTGATTCAGACAGAAACAGAGATTTTGAAACTAAATCAAATCAAACTTTTTTGCCCCGCAGCAGCAACAATGACAAACAACTGTTCATTTGAAGATGTGGACCATTTGATGACATATTTGGAGCTGGTCTTTTACATCCCTATTTTCGTTTTTGGGTTAATTCTAAATGTTGCAGCTCTTTTTGTGTTCTGTGTCATTCTGCCGAAATGGACCGAGTCAACTATGTACATGACCAGCCTGGCTCTGATGGACCTGCTCCTCCTCTTCCCTCTTCCCTTCAAAATGCATGCCACAAACCACCGCTGGCCTGCAAACCTCCATCTCCTCTGTTCAGTTTTGGAAATTCTGTATTTTGTTGGGATATACGGTAGCATCTACACCATCATGTGTATAGCTGTGGACCGGTGGGTGGCTATCTGTCATCCGTTCAAAGCCAAGCAACTGCGTTCGCCCAAAGCCGCCCTGGGGACCTGCATGGGGGTTTGGATGCTGGTGCTGGCCGTGATCTCTCCGACCATCTATCGCTTTAGGGAGGCCGGGCAGGCAGACTTCCACTGCTTCCACCAGTTTTCAGAGAATGGCTGGAGCCCCTCAGTGATCATCTGTCTGCAGGTGTTTGGGTTCCTGCTGCCGGCTCTGGTGGTGGTTACCTGTTCAGTTCAGACCATTTGGGCTCTAAAGAAGTCTGGAAAGCTGAGCCCGCAGAGTCGGGCCTGTGTGAAGATCATCTACAGCAGCCTGAGTGCCTTCCTGCTGCCTTTCACCCCAAGCCATCTGGCCATCCTCCTGCAGTTTCTGGTAAGATCAACAGATTAATTTTAAAGCTTCTGTGAGGAGTTTTGAGATGGATTGGAACCAGACTGAAATGAATATGTATGCCTCTTAATGACCTACAAAAGAAAACAAGACCATCAGCAATAAAATGGAATATTTCTAAATAATTTCAATGCCTTCAAATAATGCTGCCACAGTATTTTTTCAACATGTACCTTAGTAATGATTTGATTTTACTACAATTTACTGTTAAAAGACAGTAGGATGAGATTGGTTTCAGTCAGAAAACACTACCCACGCATGTACGGGAAGAGATCAGAAGAGGTTAAAAAGAAACGTGTCGCTTTGAACACGGGGGAAACCAATATCAACACATACTAAAAGTTCCCTACAAGAACTTTAATTAAACTCAACCCTAAAATGGGTGAAAGCAGCAAATGTCAATTTTGTAGTTGTTCTGGAGCTTATCTTTCATTATGGCACAACAAAGGAAGAAGTAAGAAGTTTTACTGCCTTTCATATTAAAAAAAAACAAAAAACAAAATCAATCTATAATAACTTTAACAGCAAAAAGAAACCCAGGAAAAACATGGGCAAAATTGAATCCGCGATTATAAAGATACTAATGTCTCTTGTTGAAATGAAAATATTTTGCATGCTTGGTCAGAAAAATGAAAAGCTGGTATATTTGTTCTTCTGCTTTAAGAAATGAACAAGTTATATTTAAGTGAAAACTACATTTTTTATTAAAACAAAATATCGGCAGGATAGACAAATGTTTCTCTGTCGTCCATGTGTTTAACTGAAGGTGCACCAAGGAGTGATCCAAGACTGTGAAAACAAGCTCAGGATCAGCCTTTTCATACAGACAGCCATGTGCCTGTCTAACATCACCTGCTGTCTGGACGCTCTGTGCTACTACTTCATCGCTCATGAGGTGAGGAGCACCAAACACACCTTCAGGCTGTCGATGATCAGCCAAAGAAGAGCCACCTTCAGCAGCTCAGAGGTCTGAACCCCAGACAAAGACAGTTCAAGAGAAACAAAAATTGTCTCCAGAGGACTGTTGGTATAGAAAAAGAGCATGTATTAAAATGTGTTTTTTACTTAAAGTAAAGGATGGAAAGAAGCAGGTCGGAGGGCAACCTCAATAAACCACATCACTGAGAGTTACACTGAAATGCAGTTCAGGGGGGAGGTCATACGAGCGCGAAGACATGATTTGGTCTAGTGACAGGAAGCCAGTGGTACCTCTAACACCAGAATGCTGTGATACCTATGGAGGGTATAGGTCGTAAAAAGAAATCTACCAACAAGCAACCGTGTATCTTACTTTCAGAGTGATTTAAGGACGAGATGCTTCGAAGCACATGCTGCCCGACACACAAAGGTTGAATGGTAAACTGATGTAGGCTTTGCAGAGCTTTGTTGTCCACTGTGCGCGCTTTTACAAGCCTAGCCAAAGACATGTAGCAGGCATTAGTTTGACTAAAAAACAACATTAAAGATCAGGGCAGATACCTTATGGATTAATAGGACTGGAAAGATACAACAGCTGAATTGGGAAACAGCTACAAAACCTAATAAGTACGTAATTAATTTATACATATCCTGATATAATATATAAAATGCATATTTAAATAGAAGCTCAACCTGAAACGTGAATAGTTTAATATAAGCAAATTAAGTCAGTTGGAACATATAAATTAAAGCTTTCAATTCAGTATTTGTTTGAACATTTTTATAAATCTGTAAGTCTCATTAAGACGCACATGTGAGTTTGCAACACAGGAATATTATCAATTATTATCAAACATTTTTATCTTATATCTGAATTAAGAAACACTGATTTTTAGGAACTGAAAGGGATAATTAGTTCATTGTTGTCATTAGAATGAGTTTGTTACCACATTGATGTGGAAAGAAATAACATTATTAAAATATCTTGCAAATTATAATATAAATATGGCAGAACAGCATAAACACTCTAAAGATTTGAATTTAATAATGAACCAATTGAAAATATTGTTCCCAGCATCAAACCGTTCTTAGCTGTTTTAATATAAGCGTCGACACGAGTACTTGGAAAGGGACCTGAAAGTTTTCAGAATGCAAACGGATGTTTCACGCACTCACAGAAGTGTATTTATGACTTGATGTTGTTCATTGCGTACTACTGTATGATAATACAATTACATTTTGACTATTAATTTGTTTTTGATTTTATTTGTTACAATAAGGCTTTGACCATGTGCAACAGTATTGAAGCACTTCACAGCAGTCAACCTGACATTTAAACTACATGACTGATGAGACAGCTTTCACACAATGTTGCCAGTAAATGTTTGTTTGCAAATTAGACAATGTGAGGAAGTAACATTTGATGACACATTGTTCTGTTAAGCACCTGTTTTATGAAATGGATGTGCAAAGGTTTTTTCTATTCTGAAACTAACCAGGAAATTGTCATGTTTCGGTGGTTTACATGCATTACTTCCACAAGATACTTTCATTTTGCACTAGCCCTCATTTTTGCTGAATTTGAGCGTTATAATTTAAGCATTATTTTCTTTTCTGTTGCTATCATTTTTCTTTATGTGAAATGTGTTTTTGTTAAGCTGTGGACTTCATGAACTGATAGTGAAAAAAACAATTTGTCTGGTCTTTTTCTCTTCTTTGCAACTAGTCTTTAAAGTAACATACGCCTGATAAAAACACAAGATATAGACTATGAAATTAAAATGTATTAAAGCAAAGTCCTTGCAAGAGATATACGAGAATGTGTGAATTCTTGACTTCTGTGGATTTTGTTTGTTCTCAATTGTTTGCAAGGCATCAAAACCAAATCTTCTTGTTCCATTTGAAGAGAAAAGATAATTAACCAGAAGACATTCATCTTGTGATGAGTAACATTCACTATTCTGATGGATGTGAAGAAACAAACAGATTGAAGGCAACTCATTAAATATGGTTATTACGTCCATAAGATGCGGGACCGATCAGGGCTGTGTGTTTGGCCCACCTACATTAAGCCTGTTCTTGCTGCGAAGGAAGTTCACAAAGGAAATACAAAGTCTTTGTTTCTCTTTTATACACACTAGCTGCCTCTTTAGATGTTCTTTTGTTGGACAATTGTTAGCACAGGCTCCAATTTTTCCAACCCATAATTTCCACAATTATGATGTGTATGCTTGACTGAAACTGATGCTGATAAACACTCGAAAGACACATTTAGTTTTCTCATTTATTTTTAAAGCAGCAAGATATTACAAGAAAAATCGACTGAACATCTGAATAGGAGTTCCAAGACAATGAAATATGAGAACATACTACAGGTCTCTCTCAGAAGAGACTTATTTGCTGTTAGTTGTTCATAAGAACGACACCCCAGATCTTGTTTTTAAGATGTGAAGAATCAACATTGATAGAGAGAATATAATGCAGAGATAGAAAGGATTGAGAACTGGCAAGAGCTAAAGACAGATCCAAGTAAATAGGAGCAAGACAAAATGAGTTCAGCCTTTGATTTCATCTACAGTAAAAGCATTCTTCCTAAATATCTCATGTATATTTGACTGTTAGCACAGCATTCCTGACCACAGACTTTGGTTCCTTCTGTCTCTCTAAAGCACTGCTACTAATTACAGTCTAAAGCCGTTATATCCAAGGAGTAGGCAAGTTTGACACCAAATGAAAAGAGACAAACCATTAAGAAATGAATTTTACAAAACAAGTCGATCTCAGTTAAAAATCTATGCATGTAGCAGTATGTTCAAAATTAATTTACAGTAGATATTGCTTAGGAACGATCAAAGTTATGTACACAATTCATCAATGACATCAACCAGCAAAGAAACTTCTAAAGTACATGAGGTATGTTTTGCCATTTTCTGACATTCAAACAAAATAAATTAACAACAAAGAAACAAAAAGTAACATGAGTGCACAGTGCAAGCAGCTTCAGTCAGAATGCACCGTTACTAAATGAAAATAGGACATGTTTGAAATAAAACTCTAAAATGAAACAAAATCAAGTCTTGTGATGAAAATGTCCCAAATAGACGCACTGAAACATAAACATCCTATGCACACACTTGACTACAGAGATATTCAAACATTTATAACATCATCCAAATATACAGACAATCTGAATAAAAAAAGACATTAGCATTGTGCATGAACAATTAAAGAGCATTTCCAACTAGAGACAAAAAACAGAAAAAGAAACACAGAAAAAAAATGACAGAAAGTAAAATTGTTGGACAAAACTAGCTCTTAAAGTGCGTTTAAAAGCCTAAAGAAGAGGTATGGTTTTGAGTTGGCTTCGGCGTTAGATGGCTGTGCTTTCCACCTCAGATTTAGATCCTGTCACAGATGACGGTCTCAACCACAAACGTGTTCTCAAAGTGACGGATGCTGTGACACCTCTTGGTCTCGCGCCTATCGATACCTGGCGAAGAAAAGATGACATGTTTAGAAAATCTGTTCCATCCTTACAGAGGAGATCTGCAGTGATAACACGTCTGCTGCTACCATGACTACCAGTGTATATCATTTCCATATATGTACTCATTGTTGCATCATTTCTCAAGCTTCCACTCCAATCACAGGCAGAAAACACAGAGATGTCACTCATGTGCATCACTACCTCCTCCGTAATGTGTGGATGTGTCCGCTTCACTACGAGTGACTCACACAGCAGGAAGTTCCCTGGCTTGCCCACACACAAACACACTGTCACGGTATTGAGGCTGTATGAGGAGGATTTCACTCTACGGATACACCGTCTAAGATTTTCTCTAGGAAGCCCCTATTTGGTTCTGGTTGTTTTTATTTTCTGCCTGATCACACACACTCTGCCTGCTCCTACACACCAAAACTAGACACCTGGTTCACTGTGACTCAGTGGAGGACTACCATCCTGCTTAATTTCAGAGAGAGATCACAGTGATCAGGACGTGTCACATGACTCAACATCTCACAAGTGATGTGAAAGAGGGTGATAAATTACCGAAAGTGAACCCTCACTCATGGCTTGTTATTTCGCAAATAATTGAATGGATACGATTGGTAAAGGAAGTGGATTTGTGCACTTACGTCTGTGCTGGTTCCGGCGTCTGAGGCGGTAGGTTTCTTTGCCATAACAGAGCCGGTGGATGAAGGGGCCCAGCTGCCTCATGCTCCTCACCCTCCCTGTCACCACCATCTCCTCCTGGATGATGTAAGTCTGAGGAAGGTACGTCCCTCTCTGTGGCAAAGAGACACACATGAATCACTCAGGCTGTGGGAGGAACACTGCAGACATGATGCTGGGAACACAGAACCCCTAACTCTCTAAGACAGCTATTCACAATAACTAACAATTCTCTCACAGCAGCAGATGGAGTCAGCGTCTTACCTTGACATTGACAAGCAGCTCCCACAGGTTACGTGGAGGCATCACCAGGGTGGTGTTCAGCTCAGTGATGTAGCATTTGTCCAAAGCGATGTCGTAATAAGCTGTGAGGCCCTGAAACAAATAACAAGTTAAAAATCAGGGCCAATTTGAAAGTCTTAAACTAAAAACTATCAACTAAAGGAAACGAGTGAACACAAGCAAAACTTAACCTACCCTCTGAAAGTCATGGATGATATCAGCAGGGTCACTCCCTCCAAAGTGTGGCACAGGTACACTGATCTGTTCGTAGTTATCGTCAAGGTAGATGCCCACATTCTCCTCCAGTTCCAGCCGACCCCTCAGAGGAGCAAACACAGAGTCCTCGTAGATGACCCGGCAGTGGAACAAGCTGTCTTCTGGGATCTGCTAATGAGTCGCAACAGAGCTGAGTTAGCATGTGATGTTTACTTTAGATGGCATCTTTTTATAATATTCTTGTTCAATAGCATTCTGTGCCACTGGGCTCACAGTGTAATAGGTAGAGTGAACTGACCTGAGGTATAAAGTAGTAGCGATAAACATAGATAGAGGCCAGAACCAGTCCTGACATGAAGAGCACCAGACCAAAGGTGAGGCAGCAGAGGCCGGTTGGAAAAGCCTTCTTGGACCTGACAGGAAGAACCAGCTGCTCCTGCAAAGAGAAAAGGAATTTGGTTTAGGGAAGTCTGGTAACAAAAAAAAGGGTAAAAGCTTTAGGCGATTGTAGTCTGAAACGTTTTTTGACAAGATACTTTGGGGTATTTGGCTATTTGATACAAACTTTTCATTTCAATTTTAGGTACCACCTCCAGGTTCTCAATAATACAAAATTTGTGCAAAATGATGCAAAGGACCATTAATGTAATGCAGCAGCCAAGAAAAATATATCTTTAAGTGTAAGTAGAAAGAAATATTAGTCACAAGACTTTTTAGTATCTTTATTTTTCTAATATTAAGTTCGATGTTGAATTTTCAGTAGACATGATTTCCTCTTAAACCACAAAGGTCAGAAGTCCAAATTGTAACCAAGTTAATTCTGACAAAGACCGGTTGCCAAGTCGTTAGTCAGTTGATGAAATGTGGTAGTCGTAGGACGTACAGGCATAAGACATGCCAGACGCCCACCCACAGTCTCTCAGTCAATCTGCTGCCTCTCACTATACTCTTCCTATGGTGAGCGGAAGTAGGGAGAACAGATTGTGCCAGGCTCTGACGAAGATGCTGGCACGTGGCCGTCTGGGGCTATTCATAGAGACCTAATTCCACGCTCCATATTTGCAGTTAGTTAGCACCCTCGGTGGGAGTCACAACGAGAACAATTACGTGGAGCAGGAGTCCCTCAGCAGAGAGGGGAATATTTATAGATCTACACACATCGGCTCTGACACCTAGCCAACTGTCGTAGCCAATCTCTAATCCAAACACATTTTGAGATTATGTCTCTTGACGTAACAAAAACCTGGAAAAAATGATTCTGCAGGAGTGATGGCTACGTCATTAAGCAGGAGTCATTGTGTACAGTATGTTATGGAACCAAAGAAGGGGATTAAACAAGCTTACATCCATTATGTGCCAATTATTCTATTGTTTTAACCCCTGGGTGGCAAGTAGTCAAGAAAAGGTTTAGAAGAGCTGATTCATCTGACAAGTCACAGGGTCTAAACAATTTATTTAGGTTTGAGCCTAAGAGCCAGTTAGAGATATCATGATCATTCATTTGCACAATAAACTACCACATTGATATAAGCACAATGTCATTCTGTCAAATAAAAATAAAAAAATCAAATATTGTTACACTTGTTCAGTCTTATGTTGGAGAATTGTTCCAGGGATCTTCCATGTTGTAGAATAGGTTTACATTGTTATACAATAATGTCTATGTTCCTTTTCTTTCTTTCCTTTTTTCACCCTGGTCTTTCATATTAACTCAAATCTCTAAATTAAGTAGCTTCTTTAGATGCAGGCATAACTGCGAAATTTAACTTGCACATTTTTAGACAAGACTTTAACGAAAAAAACTCATCCTTTAGACCATGGCCTTTTTTTGCATGTTCATTTATCCTGGTTTAGAACTCTCAGCAACTGGCTCATGCGCTGTGAGGCGCTACCTGCGGGATTCACGTGGCATAACACCTCATGACGTCACTGGTGCAGTGACTGCATCTGGCAGCTCTGCTGTTTTCTAAAGTCGCCGGGACACTGGCTATTTGCAAGCCTGCCCCGGATGCTAAGTTAACGTTATTTAAAAAAAAAAAATCGTAGCTTAATTCATGATGAATTTAAATTAACGTTGTTATATTAATAAAGGCAGAGAGCCATCTGCAGTATGCCCATGCAGTGGCCTTACAATGTGACGTAATGTCAACATCCCCGGGCTGGGATGGCCTGCAATGATGGGTCTAGTCCATTGTCAGGCTATAATAACGATATTGTACAATATTAAAAAAAAATAGTAGTGAAAATGATTCGAAAAAATAGTGAAAAACAATTCAATGTAGCGAAAACCCCAGTAATAACTATTAGCTGCATTCGAACATAATGTAATTTATTATACTGAGTATATGCTGGCGATTACAAAAACGCATTATGGTGTTAATGCATGCAATAAAAATGTTTACTATAGCCTAATTGCCATAAGAAAGAATATACTTAGCTATAAACTATGCAGAAAGTGTACAGGCTACAAATGCAACACTGAGACAAAACACAAATGATACAACACATAACAAATAAAAAACAAAGTGTGCAAACTCACTTGAGCCTGAGGTATAATGATCTTGTCTTCATCGTTTTCTTTTTCAGGCTTCTGCGCTGAAACTGGCTGGAAAGTGATCTTCACCATGTTTGTCTGTTCGGTGTTTGATTGCTCAGTCGCGTTTCTGTTTCAGTGCGCTGCTCTCATTCACCGAACCGGGAACACTATATAGAGGGAGACCTGTATCGCCCCCGGTGCTTGGTGACATCAGATGAGCGTCTTCTCTGACGAACGAGCGCTGTGTGGGTCTGAGGGGAAAGCAGCCTCACCTTTGTCAAAATAAGAGTCCGAGTCCAGCTACTATTTCTATTTTTAACAAGAAACATACATTTTGTAGCAATTTGGTAAACAAAAAATACAAATCAATGTTTTATCTGTTGATGGCGGAAAAAAAACGCTGTTTAACCCCCGTTTTCTTGATATTAAATAAGCTCATAGCCTTATTCTGAAGGAGAGTGCCCAATAAGGTAATGCTTTCCGTATTTTATTTAAAGCCGCATGTCCTCTTTGCAAGCATGTTCTTAACACTATCATCCGGAAATGTAGGGATGTTTCAAACTCAGTCAGCGTTGTCACTAATAAAGTAAGCACATTGGTCTTTTCAGTTCAATTGTTTCTTTAGTTAAGCATCTGTAATTGAGATAGTAGTATAATATTCTTTCCCTCTGCTGTCAGCCTGATGAACAATGTCCCTGCCCTCCCCCCCTCCTCCCACATAACACAGACTCTCATCAGCCCCAGTCAGAAAACATCCCAGTAATGTGAAGGCTGAAACTGTTTTTATGTGTTACATTAAAGCTCACTGGACTTTAAATTCTTTTTTCTTACATGCACTCCATTGCAGCTTGTACATTTTGTTATTTTTTATTATTCTTTATATTTGACATTTTTTAAATTCTATTGTTTATATTGGTAAATTTCTTATATTTTTATTTTATTTAAGTTCTTGCTTTTTTGGCTTTATTTCCCTGTTAACTGTTTTTGCACCAATACACCAAGACAAATTCCTTGTATGTGTAAATGTACTTGGCAATAAACCCGATTCTGATTCTGATATCATATAAAAAACAATAATAATGTATATAGTAAGTGGTAAGTGGTGGTCAGAGCAAATCTTAAATGGCTAGAGATGGCCATTGCATGTGGTTACAAGATGATGTATCATTGCTGTGGAAATTAAAATGTTAGTAATTATTTGACACAATGTTATCTACATTTAAGAAGTCTCTAAACTCTCTAAACTCATTGTCAACTGTCACTGGCGATGAAAGCCAGCTTCATGCCATAACATCTAGTAGTCTTACAGTGGATCACAGCAAACCAAAAAGAGATTTGCTGGAACATATCTCTACACTATATGCAAATCATAGAACACATGCAAATTTGCACAGACATACACACAACCCTAACCATATAGGAGCAGTTGTGATTGTGTGCACATATATGACTCAAGACAGACATAATAAGCCACATGATGTGCTAAAAATGGACCGTGCATAAAATGTAATTAGATAACACAACAATGGAAATTTCTGTTTGGCTCTACCCTCTAATTATACAAGAAAAGGACAAGGGCAAATGTTGTGAAGCCTTCTAAATAAAAGGATTTCTTTTTACTGTTTGAAAACAGCGAATACATTCAAGCTCCCTGGTCCACCTCTGTGATGCTGTTAAAGAGGCTACAGGCTTTTTACACTTTGTACACATGTGGGCACCTGTAGGCTACTCAAAAGATAGCTCAGTCCAATTCACATTGTTGTTTTTTTTCTATAGAGGGTGTGATCCACTAGCCTAGCCATTAACTGATGGCTCACATTCAAGTATTAAATAGACCCTGCTTACTAATGATCGCATGTGAGAATTGGAGGTGTATGGCCTGAAGAGTTGACACACATTAAATGAGAGTGCTTCAAAAAAGGCTTACAAAAGACTGAAGACTTACCATCAATAAAACAGGATTAAATACTGATGAAGAGTCAGATATAGGCCTATAGCTATAACATAGACCAACGTGCAAAGCACTGTTTTTTTTTAATCAGTTTTGAGTGTTTGATGTCATGCATTTAGGCCTATAGTACATTTTTTACAAATTACATTCTCAGCAGTTAGATGTGGAAATTGTTGACCACTTTAAAATCTCATCTCTTGAGGAGTTTCTGTTGAAATCTGCATACCGGTTAGGACCTTAATATTTACAGTCTATGGTTAGGACTTAAGTTTGAGACAAAAATCATGACCACTGATGATTGGCGGGTGCGAGCGTTGCGCGCCCTCGTTGTGTAGCCTGTTCATTCATTCACATGTAAATGAACCGTCACATATAGCCTACCTAGCACATGCCCCCTCGGAGCTGCATTCAGGAGCCCGGCCCCTCTGCAAGCTTTGTTGACCGCTGGGATCGCCCGGCCATCTGTCCCATTGATAAGCTGTAACGGCTCTTTGGACGACACAGCAACCTCCACTCCGTGGGCGTGTGGCAGCGCCTGGGTTAAACTTCAACAACATGGCCCCCATCCGTAACACCACAAACGGAATGGACCGAGGTGAAAACTGCAGTGAAGTCAAATCTGACAGAAAGGTAAAGGCAAATGTAAGCACTTGCACGAGTGTTTCTGTTTTCACTTGTCCAACTAGTGACAAAGTAACTCCACTGTCTGTACTGACTTGGCAGATGAGGAAACCCCTGGTCGAGAAGAAAAGGAGAGCTCGCATCAATGAAAGTTTACAAGAACTCAGAGTTCTCATCGCTGAAGCAGACGTGAGTTCAAATCTCTGTGCTATACGGGGCCCTTTATGAAGGCTAGTGTTGTACTCATTTTTAACTTGGGAGATGTTTTGTTTAAGCTAGCTTGTGTTGCAAAAGCTTGTTTCTTACGCTTTACTTGTCACTCGCTGCAGTTACAATCAAAGATGGAGAATGCCGAAGTGCTGGAGATGACAGTCAAACGCGTGGAGTGCATCTTGCAAAACCGGGCTCAAGGTAAATGATTACATTCTCACCAGAGAGGGCTGCGCCATTTGGCTAAAGTTGAACAACCAATTTCCTTTTCTTTTCTTTCTTTTTTTTAACAATGGCAACATCAAACCAACTACCATCAACTAACATTTACCTGATACGAATCTTTCCGTCGAACTAAAAATTATTTTTGATTTAATTACAATTGAAGTCATTAAGGTTGGCGCATTGATATTCCGATCAACTGTACTACGGCCACAGACGCGCGTGTTCGTCTCAGGGCCGCGGCTCAGCCAATCAGAGATTCTGACGTTTTCACCTGTCCGTTTCAATGTGTTTGCTAACTTTTTAAGGTCACTACTGATTTATTTATTTATATTTCCACAGAAGTAGACTCTGTGAACCGGGAGGCATGTGAACGCTTTGCAGCTGGCTACATCCAGTGTATGCATGACGTGCATACTTTTGTGTCCAGTTGTCCGGGAATTGACCCAACAATTGCCGCGGAGCTGTTGAACCACCTCATGGAGAGCATGCCCCTGAACGACGAAGACCGCCTCCGGGTGATGCTACCGGATACGGTGGCGGAGTGCCCCGGTAGTAACAGCACTTGGGCCGTGTCTGAGAGCATGTACACGGCTCTGGTGTCCCCGGCTCCCTCCACCACCTCTAGCGATGACCTCTGCTCAGACCTGGATGAGACGGACTCAGAGCAAAGTCATGTTTCTTCTTCAGAGGAGGCCGACAACCAGGATGTGTTGAGCCTGCCTCCACTAATTTACACCAAGTCTATGTGGAGGCCATGGTAGATAATTTGTTAAAAAAAAACCATGTTTTAAACTACAAAAGAGGATTCAGTGCTTTGTTTTAGCATGCTTTGTGGGGTAGTTCAAGTCACACACAGAGAAATACTGCTGGAATGACATTTGAGGTTTGTGCAAGCCACATGAGAAGCTCTTTGTTTAATTATTGGGAAACTACAGTTAACTTTAAATGTATTTAATAAATAATGTATCTAATTAGAGACATGTGGGGTCAATTTGGAAGTGCATTGGTCATGTATAAGGGCATGCCTTCAGTGGGGGGGTGAATGCATATGTAAATATTTCCTTGTTGAAAAAGACTGAGCTGTATAGAAGATTGCTGTCTTGTCAGAACTTCACTGTTAGTTGTGTGTAAATTATTTTAAATGTAGGACGTTTTTAACTTTTTATTTATTAGTGACTGTTAGAAGGCTAACTCACCTGATAAATTTCAATAAATATCTTTTCAACAAGTGACTAGTTTTAAACTGTTTGTGCAGCAAGGATGCCACATTTCACACACAAGGATCCCACCATCCACCCACCCACTGCTGTTTGCAAGATATTAGTTATTACTCTGCAATTGTAGACCATTTGTGTGCACTCCCTCTCCACGATCCCTTAACACGTCGTAGGCATTTGTGAGGTGTGAAATGAGTAATCCACTCAGTCCTTATATAGGCCTAGTTGAGGGTTTGACAAATGGGTTTTATAACTCTTCCTGACTTCAGCTCTTTTGATGGTACATTTAAAAATAACTTGGGAACTTGCTCAGTCAGAATTCTTTGGTTAACCAGCATTGTTCAGCACTCTTTGTTATCAGCCCATCAGTTCGTAGGTGTATTGTTTGTTAGGCTCTATATTTTCTACTGTACTATGCTACTGAAACAGGGCTTGCAAGCAAGGCAATAAAGATCTTATCTTTTGCTGAAAAATGTCTGCACACAATTAAATATATATAAATACAAAAAAATGTATACCGTCATACATAAACCAGCAATTACATCAAGTCACAATCCTTCTGAATTGTTATGTAGTTTCCTTTGAATCTGTCAAGTTTAGGTAGATTATCTGAATACATTGCCAGAATGGAGAGCAATGCCATTACCAATAAATGTTACTATTAAGGAATGTTAATTTTTAATGGCCTGAATGGCTCTTTTAGAGAATTTGTCTTAAAAGTATAGGGCTTCCCATGTTAATTCACAGTAGCAGTTGTGTCTGCACCTCAGACATGACCTTTTTGGTCCTGGTGGGAGACCCAGACACTGATCTCCCTCTGCACCATCAGCTGTTTGAAACCACTCATGAATAAGAAAAGGAAGCAGTCTGACTTAATCCATGTCTATAGTCAGATGCCTCCTCTGGTGTTTTTGTGATGTCTGCTCCAACGTGTAAATTATTACACCTTATACCCATACTGAATGAGATCCTTGCTATAATGACAAGAAAAAGATTAACAAAGCCAGACCAAGACTAAATAAGGGCATTCATCTTATAAGCATGGAAAAAGGACTCAAGGGTTTTAGTCTCATCAAGTTCGATTCTCAGATACATGGGCTTTATCATGTGTTTCATGCAAACAATATCATAGGGAGAAAAAGTATGCTACTATTTCATCTACAACATTAAGTTACAGTTGTATAAAGTTAGTGCTACAGCATCCTTTTGTACTTGTCTGGTAAATGACAATGAAGGAATCTTGACTCTTGTACTTTAGTTAAGTATTTCTATTGCATGCTTCTTGATGATTGTTCTTTTTAGTCCACTTAAAAGGGCAAAAATGTACTCTGTAATCTTATTGACTTTTAAGAATAAGCTTCTGTAGTAAGGCTTACAAATACCAAGTCAACAAGTGATGTTTTTTATTTCATTATCATATTACTATATTTGTATTTATGTAGACTGTTACTTATTGTTCACCTTATCCTTGTTTAAGCATGTGTTTATGTCTTAGTATGTAGGATAAGAGCAGTCAAACCCAAAGTAAACACCCTTTGGATGTTTACAAATAACTGGTGTTAAAGCTGATTATGATTGTTATTAATACATTTAAATTCGAGATAATGATAATATTATTTATACCTATTGGAGTATTCTGGGTTATGGTTAGTCCTACTTCTGATTAATTAAACGGTAAAAGTAACCACTGTTGTAAATTCTAATTGTTTAACTCCCAAGAAAGCAAGAAAGACCCTGATACAACCCACGGTCAGACTTGTTTGTGTCTGTGTGGAGACGACACCGGATTTGCAGGTCCCCAGAGGTGTTAATGACCACTACAGGAGGACACTTTGTTGATTTTCGCACCTCGTCTTCATCTTGGACATCTTGGATCAAACCTGAAGGTGTGAGTGTTGGGGGGAGAGGGAGGGGTCGGGGCGCTTTGATCAGCCTGCTGAGCAGTGGTCTGTCTGCAGAGAGCAAGGCATTGTCTCTGAAGTTGGCCAGACATCCGTTCCTGATAGGAAGACGAATGTCATGATTTCAGGACGGAGAGGGAACTGTTACATTACCCCCATATTTTTTTTAATAATGCTTAAAAGCTGTTATTCTACATTATTTTATGATTCGCTGATCTTCTCTGGAATCTACAAACAGTAAAACGAGAAAAGAAAGTCACTTAATGTTTTCCCTTCAGTGCCCACTAAAGTGCACAACGAAAAAGAATAATCAATATGTAAAGGCCTTTCTAAATTAGAAAATTCAAACGTACATTTTCTCTAATTTCATACTATAATAGTCTAATGACCCCCCCCCCCCCCCCCCCCCCCATCTTAGCCGTTTCTGAAGCATCGACCTGCTACATCAGGCAACACTTCGTAGTCTTTACACTCATTAATTGGTCATCGGCCCATTAACAGCTGCTCTCCTCAATGAGTGTAGTATTTGAAAAATGTAGTCTAACATGCTGCTTTTCAGCTGATCAAACAATTGCCCAACGTCATTAATTAGAGGCCTTTTCAAAAAGAATAAACATTGTATGACACTTCGCCTCATCGTAAATTAGTTAACATTTTATTAAAAGAACATTTAACAAACATTAAAAAAAAAAGGAAAAATTGAAATGTGCATTATGTGCATCGCTGTTCAAAAAACAAAAGAAAAAAAATAATCAGGAAATGATTAGTAGTTGAAAAGCAATGTTTAATCTCACATTACAGCCGAAGCTTCAAAGCAGTCCACACAGTGTGCTCACATGTGTGTGAGCGGCTTTATACCCGTGCAATAACCCTAAACTCTGACTTCTGAAGTGACCACATTGTTTGTCCTGAACAGCAATGGGCTTCAGACACTTACACAACGTCCTCTTTTCTATATTTATGAGGACCAACATCAGGCCTCTTCAAGTGTGATGTGGCACACGTTCAAACTGGGGAAAACATCCATATTACCCTAACTTTACCACAAACCCCACCACGAACAACTCCAGTTTTTGTAACAATCCATGGTGGGAATCATCAACACATATATTTTTTAAATATTATATACAGGAAATATTGTCTTGGTCCTGCTTCCTGTTTAAGCCAAATATTCCATCATAACTTAAGATCACACATTTCTTTTTACAGAATAAAAATATTGCATACAAAAATATATTTATTTATATGCTGAGACAAACACAAAAAGCAGTGACTTTATGCAGCACCAGAAAGTGAGAGGAGTAGAGCAAAAAGAGCAGACAGACAGGAGTGTCATTCCTTTTCCTTTTCCAGTGCAGCCTACAATGTGCTCTTCATTTGGTGCTCGATGGTCATTCAAGTCTCCACCTGTTGTCACTGCATGCTGATGAAGCACAGTGTCCGGGAAAAATCGACCTCACAAAATACTTCATTCAGTCATTACCTGCAACAGCAAGAACACCGCAGAACCATTTCCTGGCACTGTGCGTTGGTTCATCTTTGTTTGACCTGCTGCCCAGTGGATGAGCATATTGTGTTTCCCTTATTGTGTTCTGCATCTCTTCATCAGTGCATAAAGCCCTTAACCCAGGTGTGGCAAACTGTGAAGTGCTACAGAGAAATGAATAAATGCTTGCACTTTATTTATTTCTGGTGTGACCCCGGTGTCATCAAAAATGTCCGTCGGGTGAACAATTTCAAAGTGTGTTTTAAAAAAAAACAACTAAAGTGTCATTTGAATATTCACATTCTAACAGTCTTGATAGTATGGAGCCGTTTCCTGACAAGTAAACAGGCACAACTCATAAATAAAAACCAGCAGGACAACAACAGTATTGAAGTCGTGTGTGAAGAGCAAAGGGCCTGTTTGCTGATGCTTCATTTAAACTAGGTCCCTCTTCACAGTAAGTACGTTTACATGCACAGTTAAGTCTAGCTACCGTTATAGCTCAATTAGGCCATATAATTGGACTACTGTTCATGTCCCAGTATACAAGCCCCAGGGGAGTATCGGTTTATTGACGTACATATGCTACAGTAGGTGGCGATATATCTCCTTTCAGCTAGTAAGTACCGGACCTTCTTCTGGTTGACCTATTATGTCACGTACAAAACAATCAACAAACAAGTTGACAGCAGAAAACTGTTTTCCTTCCGTCCATGTATGTCAATATGTTTCCCTCCTTCAGCTGACCAATATAAACCGTGTCTCCTCATCCGTCCAAATACGCGTGGTTCTCGCTCAAGCACTAGCCATGTTCATACCCTCGTCTTGTTTGTTTTTTACCGGCCTCTTCTATGCATTTATACTTTTTGACTTCTTGGTCAAAACCTGGCTAGGAAATGGGAGCATGCGTAGAATGCCCAGGTCAATTTCTGGCCAACTGAGAGGTATACACGCAATAGTAAGTCAATTCCCAATCGCATTATCTAGGTGTATTTGTCCGACTTTGAGAAATTGTATTTTGTACAATTTCAGTCCGACCAACATGTTTATATGGATTTTAAAAGTCCAGGTTTAGTTGGACTAGCCCAATAAATCAACTTGTTTTAGCATCATGTAAACGTACTGAGTTTTGCAAAACAAGAGGCTGATGGGTTACAAGAGTCACTCTGAGTCTTGAGCAGTTTGCCGTCAGGTTGGATGTGTCTGAGAACTAGGAGTTGTGCTGTGGCAGGAAATGACAACAGTGTTTGAAAGTTGGTCTCTGGGCCTCTGCTGACAGCCAAGAACCCCCGAGTCTGTTTCACCGATGACCAGGTCTGGTCGATCCTCCATTACTGCTGCTGCTGTTGCCTCTGAGGTGCCTTTACAGCAGGAGCACACCTGGACAGCAGAGATTTAAAGGAGAAGACAAGAAAATATCTGTGAAATTGACACTTTAAAAAAGAAAAAAAAAACCTTTTTAATATGACCTATCAACTTTATGAAAACAACTGACGAGCTTATGGCCGCATGCTAGAAGAACCATGAGCATCAAGGCAAACTTTGAATTCCAGTGTGCAAATAAAACTAAATGTAGCACCATACACGAAACAAAATACAATGTTATACGTTTTCCCAGCTGCTTAAAAACATGTGAATCTACCTTAACATCTATTGCCTTGGGCAGACATCCCTTCTTAATCCAGGGGTGGACCTTCATCAGCTCCTTCTTCTGCTCCTCTGAAAAGCGTGGCTGACTCTTCTGCAGCAGCTTCAGCTTCTCTCTGTCCTCCCTGAGCACCTTTTCGAAGTCACTGCAAAAACACCAAAAACACAAACACATTCAATACTATACCCAAAAGCCTTATCTAACAAACCTTTCCAAAGGTCTGGTTTGGTAATAAGCGGGCTGGATGATGTGTGCTCAAAAGTGGAGGATCACTGGCTGTTAAAATTACACAGCTATAATCTTCATGATTACTCTGAGCCTTCAATGGAAACCTTTGTTAAAAAGAAGCCAAGTGCTAATAAACAACTAGAGTTATGTTCTCTGTGTTAATGTAAAAGTGCCATCTAGTGGACAGAAAGGGCTACTGCACTGAGTGTGAGACATGCACACTTCTCTTTTTCTCTTTAGAGACAAAATAAGACATCAATCATCAGAGGATTCAACAGCACGGAAATAAAGTTTAAAACAGGATGTAAAACAGGCTGTTCACACAGGACACCATCTCAGTGAAAGAGCTTATGGTAGCTTGTAGGCAGAGTTAAGACTTGTTAAATAAAAAAAGGACTGATGCTATTTTGGAAATTGGTAGTTGAGGACCTGAAAACCTGTATCAGGTCGAGAAACAGGAAACCTGCTTATTAATAAGGAGAAGATGACACTGCCTGTATGCATGCTCACCCTTTGCCTTCCATAACAAACAGATGGCTGTTAAACTAACACACATTAGCATCTACAGGGCCACTATCCTATTCCTTATGGGCTGAGCTGCTGTCCTCCTACTCACCGTGATGGCAGCTGAAAGGTCATCATGACATTGTCATCTGTGTTGGCCATGAGCAGCCACGGCGGGTCCTGAAGAGCACTCTTGATGTAGTTTTCTCCCGTGTCCATTTCCACCAGCCGTCCATCGTTGCTGCTCGAGTGACCGTTGACCTTCTGGCTGTTCTGGGACGAGTCCACGCTGCCAAAGTAATTAATACTGTTGTTGCTTCCTAAGAACAGACGAAGAGAACACATATTTTTTTTAATAAAATAAAGATGTTGTATTAACATTATTGAACAAAACTCCTCAGATTCATTCTTAAAAATGTAGCATTTCTAGTAAATTTCCTCGACACATTTCTGTACTTATTTTCAATCTGTTAATCCTCCGGATTGTTGGGAGATAACGTTTGTTGGTGTTGTTTGTGAGAGATAAATAAATGTTTACTGAATTGACTTACCAGAAGGAATACATCAATAAAATGAGAAGAAGCTACATAATGTGTTTTTTGGCTTCCTGTTCACTTTTCGTATGAACTTATTGCTACTTATTTACCCCTGGGGGAGGTTAATATATTCCATCATATCCATAAGGTGTTGAAACAGACCTGTCCCACTTGCAGAGGCTCCGCTGGCTGATGTCCTGCTCTTAGATGTCCCGCTGTTGGATGTCCCGCTGGCGGAAGTTCCACAACCATTGGACCCTGAGCCCATGGACCCTGAGGTCGCTGAGCCAGTGCCTGAGCAGGAGTCCTCATGGAGAATAATGTCTAACATGTCACTGGATGAAGAGTTGACGTCGCTGTTGTTGCCATCACCACGCGAACTTGCCTGCAAACAAACAAAAGCATTAAAGCTTTTACATTAAAGAGGAGTGTGGCCTACCTAGCAGCTCTTGCAAACAGACTATTGGTTCTCTCTCCATCTCATAGAGAAGGCAAGAGCAGTTAACATCGGCTAAGCTGCAACTTGAATCTGCATTTTTAGACTCAGCTGGGAGTATGTGTCTTCAGTGAGCATAGCAAATTGTCTATTGATCAAATTGCTTGGTATATATTACATTCTGATTTCTATAGCTACACATGAGCAGAGGTAAAAAGAACAGCGACCCTGACAGTAAGTAGGGCAACTCATTTTAAAAGAGCATGTACAATAAAGCAACATTTCTCCACCATGTTCTTTTGATGCCAAAAATGGTTTCCATTGCTAATGTGAGGAATGCCATGCAAAATCAAAGAGTGTGTGTATGCATGCATTCAGTCATACACTCAGTACAGTTGGTGTACTAAAATAAGGCTTCTATTGAACTTTGAGGACATCCTTAAGGAACATTTTTGGGTTTTCAGATTATGTCTTTTAAAACTCCTCAGTCTCATACATTGCAAGATTTAAAATTCTGGTAAGTCATGAAAAGAAAAAAGTTACACTTAAAATTGACAAATGGAATTGGGGGGAATGGGATTGGAGAAGTGTGGAGGTATTCTGATGATTCGCCTACCTCTTTGCTGCAAGAACTCAGCCTAGAGCACACTTTATCCCAAGACAAACGCTCACAGACACTGGGTGTGACCTCGTAATGCAACGGTCCTGGTGGACCAAGGAGACTGACAGATGGCTATAGGGTGAAGGGATAATATCATGTATTAACACCCTGGGCCACATTCAATCTGTAGTCTAGACTGACTAGACTTAAAACATAGCATGGCAATTTAAAAGCAAAATTGGCTGCATTTTTAGACTGAAATATATCAAGGAATCAGTGACCATGGCAATCATTCCCGAAAGGTTGAGAGACATTTCAATTAATGTCTAAGTGGAATATCCCTGTTTACGGGAGTTTTAGATACAGGTATATATCAGAGATATTTGGGGAGGAAAAAGACAGAAGAATAATTAAAAGTAGGTTTGTTTTTTTTGTTTACCTGTTTTAGCTCTCTCTCCTTGGCCTGGCTGTCACATGCTCCTTTCTCTCTTTCACTTGTGTTATTCCCTTGTCCTCCAGAAGTAAGCCCTGTGCTGTCCAGCCTGTCCACAGACAGCTCCAGCTCCAGCAGGTTTAGCGGTGAGCTGCAGCGAGACTGGAACAGGGGTGGCGATGCTGGGCCTCCACCTCTTCCTGACTGTGGCGTTGAGGAGCGAGACTGGCCCTCCATGGGGGCCTTTGGGGTTTCTGAGAAAGGAGGGCAGTAGAACGACGGGGCTAGGTTGCCTGCCTGAGGAGCAAAGTGATTCTGAGAGTTGAACTGGTTCAGAACACTGAAGGAAGGTTGGCTTGCGAAGGGGATCTGGCCTGGAAAGCCAGGTTGAAAGAAAGGCTGTGTTTGGACAGAGAAGCTGGTCTCCGGGTGGTACAGAGGCTGAGGTGGTGGCGGACCAGTAGCCATTGGGGGGTACAAAAAGTTGGGCAGCACTAGAGCCACGATGGGGCTGACCATGGAGGCATTATAGGGAGCAGGATGGATAACAGAGGGGCAGGGAGTGGCCTGGGTGCCCTGGTTGACCCCATATCCTTGTTGAGTAGCGTCTGTGTGGGGGGCACTTGGGTAAACCTGAAGGGGGTAGCCCGGCATGACTGCTGGGTAGGCCATGGGAAAAGTTGACTGTGAGGTGTCAGAGCTAGACCAAGACGTGGGGTTGAGACCGTGGTTTAGAAAAGGAGGCCGCGTGTGCTGTTGTCTGTGATGGGACACTGCGCTGTCTGAAGACTCCACCTGCCTCGCTCGCTTTGACTTGGTCTTCTTATTCCGTGTGCCTCGCCGCGTGGTGGGCACTGCTCCCGCTCCAACCTGCTTGCAGGATCTAGCAGCGGGTACAGCTGCAGATTTGAGAGGATGAAAAAAAAAAAATATTTTTTTAATAAGAATGTACTTCATCAGGTGTGTTTGTTATCTGTTTATCACTGGCATTTGGTAATACAGAAACATCATTACAAATAAAAGATACAAAAAATAAATAAAGCAGTGGTGGAACTAAATCCAACGGAGTATGAGAGCCAAGTTTAAGAAAAGAAAATTCTTATGTGCCAAAAGATTCTAGAAAATGTATGACTTTCTTTTCTTACGATATCTCTGATTTTTCCCCCCTTAATGTGGCCCTAATACTGACTGATCTGTCAGTGGGGTTGAGTGAGTTACCATTGCTGGTGATCTGTTCTCTCTGGCGCTCCAGGTACTGCGAGCAGTTTGCTTTCAGTTCAGTATGTTTGCGAAGCTCCTTGAAGCGATACAGAAAGGCCTGCTCCTCCTTCTGTGTATGGGCTGCCAAGACCTGCTTGGTCAGCCCAAGCTTCTTGTAGGTCTCCCTCTCCTGACTGGGAGGTGAAACAGCAAAAGCAGAAGCTCCATTGTGTTGGCTGGGCTCTGCTGCCTCTCCTGTAACCTGGACGTCTTCTATGATCTCTGTGTGAATGACAGCAGGGAAATGTCTTTAACATATTGTAAAGCAATGAAAGCTCGAGACAAGTATTACATAGCTTATTAACATTTGCAGTCACAATGACAAAAGCAATGTTGACCAAACACTGCAGCAGCCTGAATTCCTATTCATCCAGTGATGTTTAAAAAATGAGGGTGAAACAGTGAAACATAATGTATTGCAAGGTGGTTAGTTAATGACTCTTTGTATATAAGCTAGCTGTAGTGACACATCAGCTGATGCCTGCATCATGTTAGCCAATGAGAATCAATCTGTAGGATTGTGGTACTTTGCTATAGAACTATAAAATAAACATGCTAAGAGAATTACCAGTACATTATTACTGGTCTTGCCAAATTTGTCCAATTTTATGACTATTGTGTATACTACAGAACTACTGCATCAATGAGCCACAACACACTAAAGACACAAACACAGCAACAGAGAAACACAATAATCTTCGCAATCAAGTTTGAAAGAACTGAGATGTAGAGATACAAATCTCATACACATCTGTGCAGTTCTGAGATTCAAATTGAAATGAACCGTTATCACCACTGTTGCAGTTTTTTGTTGTTGATGGGACCTAATGTCCCTCGGAAACACTGTTTAAATGAGTAGGACTATTTTAATTAGTGAGAAGAGTTTGCTGAGATTCAAGCTGTCAAGCATCCATTGACTCAACTACACTACCAGAGACAAAGACACAGCCACAGCCACATACATACAAAGACACAAAGAAAGAAGGGTGGAAACATTCAAGTACAAAGTTGTATTTACAGTGCTTTAAAAAACCATTCGCTCATTTCCTGAGTTCTTCTGTTTTTGCATATTTGTCACGCTAAGAAGTTTCAGATTTCAGAAAAAAAGGGATACAAAAATCATAACAGGTTACACCCGTAAAAAAAAAAAGAGCTAACAATTCTTACATACGCTATGTGGTCTTTGAATAATTGTACTAAAGATCTGAAATCTCTCTGCGTTAGAAATATGAACAACAGAAAAATCAGGTTGTGAGCAACACTTTTTCACAGCACTGTACCTGACTCTGGGTGAGGTTTCTTGTCCCCAACATGCACTATTGTGCTACTGTAGCTACACTGGCTGGTTATGGACACCACACTTTCTGGCTTGTTAGGTACAGGTAGGGGTAGTGAGGTGCCCACTACCGCTGCGGCTGCGTCGCTGGAATTTTTGTCTTGATCATCTAAAGCGGAGAAGCCACACTGATCCTTCAACAAGGCTGGTTCTGCCAAGAGAACAGAGAACAAGATATGCTGACATGGAGCTGGCATTACAGAGTCTTAAAGAAGAGTATGAAGGGCAGAGAGGCCCCAGAAGGCTGCAGCTCTGTATGATAGAGTGAAATTAAGTGACTTATATCCTTAAGATGTAGTAAACTAATTGGTGAAACATACCTGCAGACACCTGCATGTTGTTTGATCCTTTCTGATTGTCGTCATCTGAGTTAGATGACGTGGTGTGAGAGGAAAACTGGCACTTCCTCTTCATGGTGATGGGACCATTACAGCTATCCAAGTACCTTCAGGAATAAGGACACAGTCAAAACTCTTAGTTTATTAAATCCAATTAAAAACACAGAATAGCTTTTACAAAGACAAATACATTTGGTAGAAATTGCGTCAGAAATAACTCCATTAAGTTTTGAAACACAAACTCTGACTGGAAACTTCCCAGCAGAGGAAAAGTCTGAGTGAGATATTTTCCTGGGATCATTTGAAGAAAACCTAATCTATGTAACCAAGTAAATGCATTTACTGGTTTAAAGCTTGCATTTACTTGAGTCCAATGTGTTTTTAGGTGAACAACCCCTAATTAGAACATTTACAAGAAAGGGTTAAAATAGTGTCCTGGCTTCAGTCTCCATCTTTGTACCTGACAACACTGTCCAGACAGCTCACATGCTGGTAGGAGTAGACCCTCTGGTCATTGAAGGCTATCTCCTCCTGGAGAGAGGACCTGCTCTCCATCAAAGGGAACCCGGTCTCCCTCCCGTTGAGAGGAGCTGCAAAGTCTTTTGGTGGAACCACAGCCAGGCTCTTCTGTAGAGACTCTACTGGAGGGAGGCCAAGAGTTAGGGTCGAGTGCAGGAAGGGTCACATTTCAAGTTGTTTTGAATCGTCTTAGGCTTGGACAATACATACATATATACATTTAACTATCACACTCGCTCCTCTTCATTATAACTACACACAAAAATAGACATGTAGAAATCAACTGGACTTACTGCCATTGCTCTTCTTGTGTTCTGTTTTGGCTGTGTGCTGCCTCTGGTTCTTCTGGAGGTGAACCCCCTTACAGATTTCCTGAAATGTTCGCTTTGAAATTGAAAGAGAAGAGTCAGCACAACATTAGTTTGACAAATTGTATCTTTTCTGCATCTTATTTGTAATATGTTGAAAGACTTTTCAAAAAGAAAATATACACATACAGTAGTTAACCCAAATTCTGATTTATGTGAATATATATCTGGAACCTGAATTATTCCTAGGTTTACTCACAGGTCTTTCTTTGCTGCTCAATTTTTCCTCCTCTAGTCCCACTTTGCTCCCGTTGCACTTGTCGAGGCTCTCGCTGGAGGAGGTCATGCCCATAAGGTGATCGTTTCTGGTAGGATTTCCGTAGCCACTGGACCCACTGTTATGAACAGGCTGATTACAGATAAAGAGAAGAAAGAAAGAGATTAAAAAATAACCATAGGAGAAGGTATGAGAGGATGTCTATCTGTCTTTAATAATCCACACCCATGCTTTAATTTTGAGAGGTATCGACTTTCTTTAGAGTCTGTAAGGTCCTTAATATTTATCCCCCTTCACCCACTCTCACCTGTAGCAGCAGCTTATGGATCTGCTCAGTAACCTCCTGGATGTCAGAGTCCATGGTCTTCCTCTCTCCAACAGAAGAGGAGGGGGCCACAAAAACATCCTCATTCACAGGGCCCCTGATAACCAAGAAAGAAAAAGAAAAACACTTCAGAAAACTGATATTCATCAAAACAGAACTGAACAAATCTAACAAACGCAGCAGCAGATGTCCAGAGTAAAACTTAGCAACAGACTACAAGATCAGCTGTCAATGTTTGTGTGATTAAGAGCGGGAAGAAAACTTCTACTTTCTTTGGCTGTGCAAATATGATATGTTAAAAAGAAAGAAGCTGAAAAAGTTATTCAAAACACAAGACTTGGAGGCACAAATGAGACTAGATTAGTGTGGCAATGAACTGAGCAGTTACGATGGTCTCAATGGTTAATGACTGTTAGATATTCTCGATGAAGGGCGGTGTCATTAACTGGTCCAGCTTTCTTTCAAACAGCTACTGCTCCATGAATGTCTTTCTATTGAACACTATAGCTCTTTGTGCAGCTGACTGACACACAGTATATCAGCTTAGGTATTACAAGACAGTAATACTCACATCCGCACTTTGTGTCTCCCTATAACAAAAGAGACCTTGCGGCTCCAGGGGTTGACAAAACTGGACCAGCTGGTGTCGAGAATGATGTATTCTCCATTTTTGGCACAGAACCGGATGGATGAGTGGTCAAACGGCTGCCCTGCGTATTGCAGAACTGCAGAGAATGACAAAATAATGTAGTCAGATCATGAAAGCCTTCCCGTGTGGACCCAAGAAATTTTGTCTTCATCCGTTCTATTTTACAGACTTACTCTTTCTGTGAATGGCCAGCATAATAGGCCGGTCATTGGGATGCAGGTGGAGGAGGACTGATGTGCCGATCAGGTCCTGGGGGAGGTACCCGAGGAGAGGAACCAATCTGAGACAAACAAAACACAAGGCAAAGTTAGTTTGAAAGCAACTGCACCAAACCTCGGATCCTTTAGCAGTTAGGTCATGTCTGTGGACAGACTCAAAACGTGGCTTACCTCTCATCCACATCCTGAATCACGCAACTCGGAGTGTGTGTGGTGGTGAAGATGCGTTTGTCGGTTGGTATTCTAGGAGCTTTAAAAAAAATTAAAAAAAAGAGAGAAAAACTTTTCATTAACCCTGCTGCTCTCTCAATTACAATTGTGACTGATCTAAAAAGTATTAAAAAGTTTTCAGAAAAAGAAAAAAACACATTTTAATTCAAGATTAAAGGGCTTTACAAATTTTGATTAGGAGTTATGGCGTGGATTCTCAAACCTGCAGTCTGTTCCTTACCATCATAACCAGAGTGAACTCTCTCGGCCAGCAGGAGGCAGCAGAACTGGTCTTCAGCATGTACTGTGTCTTGGACCTTCATCAGGTAGGGCGTCATGCGGAATGGAAAGTACTGCAGATCGCCTTTGCACTCTTTACCACCACTACAAATTAGTTTGAAAAAGAATTCAATTAAAACAAACTAAATAAGGACAGTCTGTGCGCAGGTTTTGTCCAGATTTTAAATGACATTAGTTAAACTAAAAGGGGGACGTATTGTGCTATTACAAGTACAGTGTGTGTGCGCGTGCATGCGCGTAGGTGTGTTCTATTATGTATGAAACTGGACTGGAAAAAGCATCTGATTAGAGTTCACAAGCATATGATGTCACAAACTAATTGAAAAACATCTAGAGTGGAATGAAAGCATGAATAAACACATAGAAAGCGTTACGGGCAGCAGATGGTCCGACAGCAAGTTTGACCCAACAATCACCCACCTGATACGACAGAAGAAGGACTTCTCCTGCATGCAGTCAGACGGGGATGACTCTGAACAGGGGAAAAAATAAATGTTTTAATTCAAAAGCAACACAATCTCACCGAATGCTGGTCAGGGTCACGTCTACATGCAGGTGATCAGGCTTTGGTTATTTCCATACAAAACATCGCTTAGGAGGGCAGCTCTGCAGTTTCTATGAATTTAAAGTCAAGGTTGGATCAGAGTCAAGTCTGAATTTCATGTGCTAGCCAAAATATTTCCAGGCATATGTAGGACAAATCACAACAGATTCTGTGCAACTGTGTGTCTGATTTGTAGCAAAGATTGTAGGCAACGGGCAACATTTCTTAATATATGCCAAGTACCTTGAAGTAAAGTACTTGTAGGCTGTGCGAATAATATTTCCACAGCGCACTAATGCTCCAACTATTATTATAATCAAGCTTTCCCTCTTGGGTATTATTGACACTGTGTATTTAGAGAGCAGTGAAGTTGTAACATATCTACCTGCACCAGTGCACATGCTCCAGGAGGGCAGGCGGTATGGCGTTGTGAAGCTGTAGAAAACACTGACATCCTGCGGTGTAAGGAACTCAACAAACTTGGTGTCCTTGAACACATCTCTTTTGCAGTCGAGGATAGAGGCAGCCTGGTCAGAGATGTAGACGATCCTTCCTGTGTTCAGAGACACTGCTACAGCAAACATATCCTGTTGAAGGGACAAAAGCATAGGACACATGAGAAAACCCAGCTTCTAATACAGGCAAAATATTCATTTGATTATTTTCGAGATAATTAAGTGACTCACGTTGTTTTTGAGGGTGTATTCAGAAGTTATGCTGTCTATCTCCTCTATCGTATAGGAGGAAACATCCAGGCCTGAAGGCTGACTGTCATTGATCATCAGCAGCTGGTAATACTCCTCATTGGCTGCAAGAAAACAGAATCAGTTATTGGCAGCCCTCAATAAGAAATCCATAAGGGGATGTCTGATACTGAACACAGGGAAATTGTGAGAGGGAAATAAAGTCGTAGGGCTTCTGCTTAAATGAGTCTGTTCTGTAACAACAGGCTTATTTCTATCCTTAGAACTGCCAAGAAAAGGTGCCTTCCAACGCAAAGTTATGCATTCATTTATTTTCTTTCTCCCTCATTTAGGTGTATTCATAGATTTACACATGAATTTGGAGTGAATAATGAAAGCACAGACAGTCAAAGGAAATATAAACATTTAAACTGTGAATAGACTTCAATAAGTAGGAAAGGTTTCTCTCACCTTCCACCTGTTTGACACAGCGCAGGGCGTACTTCAGGGTGTTCAATGTGGTGGACTTGTTACTGTGTCTCTTCTCAGCAGGAAGATGACGCTTCAGCTCTTTCAGAGTTTTAAGCACCTCCTTTTGGGTCTTGGCTTTGGCCGACTCCTGACTACTGCAAGATGCATTAACACACATGCACCGGGGCAAATCAGAGAATTGCAACAATGGAAACTGTCCCAAAGATATAGATTGAGATATAGACGGAAGCATAGTGTAAGCACAATTGGTTCCCAAATATGATTGATGTGATTGTCCTGCAAAGTACAAACAAGTGTTTGCAGTGTTACAGTAGCTTTTTAGAGCACTAACCTGCAGCCGCTGGTTGATGGGTTGTCCTGCTCGGAGCTCAACAGGCTGAAGGCGTTAGAGCTGCTGGGAGGAGATGGACTGTGGGAGTTTGAGCTGTAGGAGACAAGATTTTCCAACAATATAGAAATTACATTGATAACAGAGAGACACAAAGAGAACAATATTAAGTCCTTGTGTAGTTAATATGAGCGATACATAACGAAATATTCACACAATTTCCTGATATTTCTGAAGCACACATTTCCCCCAAGCAGGTTCTTCTCACCTGTCAGAGACACCTGATGTTGCTAAGGTGCTCAAGCTGAGTAATAATAGCCTACTCAATATGTAGTCTCACAATATGGGGTGCTGCTAAAGTGAGCCTCAAAAAGGATAAGCGGATTTGGGCCTTTGAGGAATTGAATGGTGAACAATGCACATGCAGCTCTAATTTAGCAGCCAGGCTACAAAGAACCACACTTCAAATCTGTGGTCACGCTCACCTCCCTGAGGACCAAGAGTGCACCTGTAGCTCAAAGGGTGCACGGTAGGGTAGCCCTAATAAAGTAAGAGTGGCTCCTGTGGCTCCTGAAATATTCCAGAGTTGCTTGTTCACACATGTCCCTTATAGCAGAAAAAAAATCCCACTGGCTCAAGATTAATTTTCCTGAATATTACCATCTCTGCTCACACATTTGCTCACTCTGACTTTGTGAGGAAGTGTTACTATGGTGCTGACAGGAAGAAGCCTGAATAAAGTTTGGTGAATAAATTGGCTGCTTTTGTTCCTACATGCAACTCATCCACACAATTTGAGTTTTGTGCATGTGTGAATAGATCTTATGTCTGTGTCTTTGTGAGGGAGATCTACTGCATTAGCCTACAAGCTTAACGCTACACTAATACATGAAAGTCCTCAGCGACAATGACTAACCACAGCACAGGTAACTATGTATAACCTACTTACCAGGCTAGGAATAGAACAACCCTTCACAAATAGCTTCTCCAAGCACAAGAAGGTTTTAAGTCTTTTAAATGCAGCCTTTAGTGCTTCAGAGTACAACAGCTGGTTTTAGACTAGACAGGCTTCACATACTGTATAACTGAGTGAGATTTAGAAGCAGTTACTTAGAGTAGGTTCATTAACAGTGTGGTAGCGGATCTGTCTGCACCCCGTTTCTTTCTCCTAGGTGAATGTGAGGAAAGGTTGCTCAGCTAAGAGTAAACCTTCTCTTTCTAAAGAAAGACATTAGTTAACAACTCCACATGTGTCATCATGTTTTTTGAGTGTGAATATTTTTTTTTTCACTAAGTAGACTGTAGACAGTCGACTGTTATCTGAAGAGCTTTACAGCAGCTGTGAAATACTGACTCACTGACTCATCTCAGGGTTACCATGTTTAACCTGCTTACCTTTCCAGGAATAGAAAAGTCCTTTATACATAGCCGCTTTTGGCAAAAGGAAGGTTTCTAATTCTATTACATTTGCAGTCAGTGCTTGCAAATGCAACAGCTGTCTTAACCTGTATTAGTGATCAGTAGGTTAATTGACACGGTTGTATTTAGTCTGTGAGTCATGGAAACATGTTCCTAAAAGATGCCAAGGTGTTTCTGTTAAGCACATAACTCTGTTCAAGGTAAAGATCAGGGCAAGGTGGCCTTGTTTAATCATAAACCTTCCACTGACTGGCAGGGTCAACGTTTGACTGATTACCTCATCAGAATAAAAAGACAGGAACAACAAGGGAATCAACTGTTTATCGATAAGGTAAAAGAAGAGTTTAGCATTTTAAGGCAGAATTTGACTGCAGCTTTTTCGCTCTCTCGTCTCTTACAAGTGCACAGCTGAGAGCCACACACAGGTCAAACATGGTCTTTGTCACAGGAGTAAATGGGGCTTTGGTGAATGATACTGCTTTTGGCAGTAGAAGGCATCAATGTTAACGGACACTAAACTTCACATGCTGGCTTCCAAATAAACTGATGTAAATGTCACTCAAGGAATTAAACATTGGCACTATCTTATTATAAGTTTAAATTGTTACAGTCCTCCCATCACTCCATGAGGGAGCGAGCTGCCTGGGTGTGCGAGACAAATGCAGACAAGAAAAAGGAGTGGAAAAATAAAGTCTGGTCTGACGAGGCAAATGAGGTAAGAGAGGCAGAAAAGAATGTGAGAGCATGCAATTATGCTTCTTCCGCCCAATGATAAACAGAGAATAGTTTTGTTGCCATGGCATTAACAGTGAGTCACAAAGCGTGACACAACCCATCTGGCATCACAAGAAAAGCCAGCCTACAGACTCCTGACTGACAAAAATCCAATCCCCCAACTGGGAGCCCAAAAGCTGCTCCAGTTGTCTCGTGGGCAGACCGTGCCGTGTCACAACCTATTTTTGGTCACGTTTTGGACACATCACGGCTCTTTGGTGGAATGGGAAATGTTCTATCATTATGACTTGAGCCAATGCAAACCTCTGTTGTAGAGCTCAGTACAGAACACTTTACTTAAGAGTTACTCTGTCACCAACAAGTCTCCCAATTAGGGGTGGGTGGGACCAAATATCAATATGGCAGGATATCGTCATTAAAACATTAACATTGTTATAAATAGTAAGTAATAAATACATTTATTACTTGAACTTTTTAAGAGCCATTTGATATTTTTCAGTTTATCAGATATCGTGATTTATTATTATACGATTACCTTAAAATTAGCGACTATCGCAGAATCTCTGTGAAAGCAAGATAAAGAATACATAACAAATATTTTCTCTATCACCATGTCCTTATGAGAGGAAAGTTATGCTGTAGCATACATGGTATTAATGTTGTTTGTTTGACAATAACACAGTTAGCATAGTGTTATTTGAAGTGGGATGACATCTACTTCACAGGGAGTGATGACATTGTTGGGGTAAAATGGAATTATGTTCCATGTCAATCCTCTTTAGCCTCCAAAAATACAAGCGTATGACAAATAGCATGTCCATATGTCTTTCAGGTAGGGCTCAGCTGGCAGGAAATAACACTGAAAGGAATATCATTTTAAAACAAGTTACTCAGATCCATCGCCATTTACATTTTTAGCTCCTGCGGGACGACTCTCGTGGTTAGAGGAAACCAACGGGGCAGGTTCGCTAATGTTTGAAACACGTCGCTTCCTGGATGACCATCACTACAGCCCCGGCTCACTTATGTATCTACTGACATTAGTCAACTCTTACGCACACATGCAATGCTAATGGCTGCATTCATTAGAGCCGGTCTGTTGAGGTGGAAGGCAGAGTAGACATGATGTTATATATTTTATTCCTAAAAATGCAACAGTCACTCTGAATATGGTTGAGGGCCAAAGGCAGAGGGAGGAGTGTAAAGGACAAACTAGTGGGCTCAAAGAAGTTTAGTACAAGGCCAGTATTCAAATATTAATATCAAAAGGGGAGTATATTTGGGAGTTTTTCTACCAAGTTTTTTTTTTTACACTAACAATCACTGAGACATGACAGAAAGAAGCAGGCTTACTTATGGCTTTATGATTACAACATCCATCACTGACCTCTTGTTGCTTTCAGAAGACTCAAGCAGTGCTGAGTCTTTGCTGTTGCCATTGGAGCTGCCCATTGATTCGTGGCCGTGGCTTTCGTTGCCATGACTCTCGTTGCCGTGAGATTCTGTTCCGCTCCCGCTGGACCCGCTGCTCTTCATCTCCACGTCCTCCTCGGGAAGCGATCGGGAGCGGATGTTCTTGCGGTGGTTATGCGGTAAGGCAGGAGGGTCTTGACCGCTGCTGTCGCTGCCCTCAGATGGTAGGCCTAAGTCAGGCCCACCTTGGCTGTAGCCTCCCAACCGGTGCAGCTGTGCCATGGAGCTGCACCCTGAGGCCCCTCTTGGCATCGGGCTGCAGGAGGTGGACACTCTGCAGGTTCCTTCCTCATCCTCCAGCTCAGGGAAGTGATAGGGTTTTATGTCTGAATCTTCGGACATCAGGAGGAGTAGTGACCTGGGCTTTTTCCAGGTGTTTGTAAATAGATGATGAAAGAACACAATTACCCCATTTTCACAAGGGCGTTTACGGACTGAATCAGAGAGGAGGCGGACTGATCTGTTGAAAGAAGGAGATAATATGTGTTAGTAATGAAGTAACACTCTTATATGGTCTGATTCTTTTTGTCTGAGTAGATATCAGAGCACCTTGCAGGGTTTAACCTATGACCTCTGAAGAGCTCTGCAGGTGTTGCTCTGATGTTCATTGAAAATGCCCCCATGTACAGACACTGTGGCCTTTCAGAGAAGTGGATCTGTCTCTTCTGAGCCCTCAAACACTTCAAAGGGATTATCCACATAAAAAAAGCAGACAGTGTTTATCTGAATGCCATCACAGGTTGTGGCCACACAGTCTGGGAGTGCAACCGTGTAAGTCTTAAGCATCAAAGTCAATGTGCAAAAGTACAACAACTAAAATCAGAAGAATTTGACAAACTAAGGCAGATTATTAGTGATGAATTTGGCATACTGAAATGTGTTAAAGGCATAACAACTTAACAAGAGTTGAAGACTTCACTAGAAAAAGAATCAAATTGGCAATTCTATAAATACAATTAAGGAAGAGAAAGTGAAATCAAACCCTGTACATTAAACTGCTCCTTTTATTGAGGGGTGGCAGAGCACCACAGGGCAGTCAGACACTGACTTCAGGACTTTGTTATCAAAAAGCTGATTTTTTAAATAGTAACTTTCAGAGCCTGTTTGAAATGACCACTTTCATCTGGTGGACCTAGTGGCTTTGTACACAAATTTGAAACATCGGGGTCATGATTCTGCCATGTTGAGGAGAAACCACAGCTGCAAAACATCTCCATTAATAAGTAACTAATGGGTTTGCCCTTGCTGATGTCAGAGAGCAGTGAGTTCACAGTCTTCAGACCGCTTACTACGCTAAGATACGCTACTGTGTAAACTGGGTCATCATACACTAAAATAGCGAGACAATCAAAAGAAAATAGGTTAGACAAATATTTCTATAACTTGGGGAATTCTAGCTATAAACTGGAGCAATCATTTTCTGTGATGATTTGTTTGCAGCATTACAGTAATTGCAGCACATCAGCTCACCATTGTGGTTAAGCTAATAGTCTGCAGAACAAGATAAACATCTTCAGATCAATCAATCTTTATTTGTATAGCGCCAATTCATAACAAGTGTTATCTCAAGACGCTTTACAAAAAGCAGGTAAAGGACCTTACTCTTTGTCTATTAATATTACAAAAGAGCAGGTAAAAAGACCATGCTCATTGTTATGTTAAAAAAAGCAGGTAAAAGACCTTACTTATTGATATATTACAAGGACCCAGCTTAATCCATCATGAGCACTTTATCTCAGATAAATGTTATGACTCAAGTTAACCCTCTAACAGAGATATTAGTCAGCCAACGTGTCATACATAATGAAAGTTCTGCACAAACTGCTGACTGGAGTTTTTTGTTGCACAGAGCAGAGATTTAGACAGCTCCACAAGAGAGAGAGAGAGAGTAGAGCTGTAAGAGAGGCTGAAAGGGGGGAAGATAAAGAGAGAGAAAGAAACACTGTCCTAAAATGAACACTGCTGCGCACTGCCTACTTAAATATCAAGTGTAAACCAGGATTGAGGGTTGATTTTGTTTTATCTTTGAATTTGGCCTGGTGGTGAAACTTTAATGTGCCTTTCAAATTTTCTAAAAAAAAAAAATAAATCATTTTGGTTTTGGCAACATTGCTTCATAGAAATAAGAAATGCTGCAGTCTCACTTTTTGGTCAACAATGTGCACTAGTTTTACAAGATCCATAGACGTGACTCATACATTTTTCTGGTGTCAGTTATTGTCCTTTTGATTTGAGGGAGATTTATAAAGCAGTTACATCCAACCCTGAGGTAAGTATATTGAGGCACATGTGGCTAACAAGGTAAGCTGAGAAAACAAAACAAAATCCAATGAAAAGGTTGAATATAACACTTGTAATAGCCTTAAGTTCATTGTAATTCAATTTAAAGTCAGTCTGGACAATCAGAGATTGAGACACAATCATTACATGTTGGGAACATGTTGCTCACTTGCCCTTTCTGGATGTTAGTGGAGTTTCTGGAGATAATTGAGAGACAAAAGAAGTGGCTCTTTCATTTTAAAAAGAACAAAACAATCCATTCGGCCACAGCAAGAAATTAAATGGTAACAAATTAAATGATAAGGTTGAATTTTTGTTTGGTCCAGCCACAGCTTTAATGTTGTTTGAATTAAAAAAAAAAGTCCCTATTGCCGTTTGTCCACTGTTGTTATATATTCATGTCACAGTGCTCTAATCATACCGTCTTATGTATCGGCTCAAACTATCTTATGCAACCATGTGGGAAACGCTGTTGTTAACTGTGGGTCATGTTGGATGCATTTATTTAACCAATAAGTGTCAAGATCTTTTGTGATGAACACAAATTAAATGATGACTGGGATGATTTACATACATCTATAATGAATGGGCTCAGATTGAGAATAACACTGCATATTTGCACTTCTTATTGCACGTCAAAAACAACTAACAGGTTTAGTTAAGAATATATTGAATATGACAAGTTTCCATTATATTATTACTTTTGCTGTAATAACATCATTAGATAACATTTAAAGAATCAGCTGGTAAGTTAGCAGATAGAGTCAATAATTTCCCAGGTTTGCAACGATTGCTGTGATTTGCTTCATGATGTTGTTTTCTTATTTGCTCACCTACATCTAACCTCAGTTACACCTTCAATAGATGTAATGGATCAGATACAAACTGCACACTACATGCTGTGCTGCAAATCTCAAGACCACCCAGGTCTGTGTCCATTTACCCTGGTGACTAAAAAAAGAACAGAGGTCTTAATGTTCAGATCGGTTTGAATTGTTCCATTAGAGATGGGAGATAACGATTTGCCATTTTTGTCTTGAACATCTTGACCACAGAAGTGAATATCAAAGACAGTCACTATAAGCTGGATTTTTCGCAGAATCCATGGAAGTAAGACTGTCCTGGACACAACCTACCTCTACAAAATTCACTCAACCCTTTAAGAGAGTTTGCCTTTCATTTAACAGACCAAGTCACTTGCATGCATCTCCCTTTCTGTTGTCAATTTTAGCTTGGGAAATGTGTATCAAGCGTGATGTCAAGTGTGATGTCAAACCTTCTGTCGATTAATCCTGTGTATGATTTAAATGACTTCCCCCTCACCAGCTGTTCATGCATCATCAGACATCCTTTGTAGTCACCAAAAAAACTGCAGAATATCGCAGCCTAATGGTCTCATGAATATACAATCACTGTAAAAGTTACATGTGTCCGGGAAAACTATAAGGATTAATATCAAAATGCTATTACTTTGTTTTGTAAAGCAAACAAGTGTTTAAAGTAGCTCAAGTAAAAGAGGTCTATACCAATTGAATTAACAACAAACTAAGAAGCTATTCATTATTTAATAAGGCAACTATTTAGTTTTGGTTCAAACCCAGTAAAGCTTTTTAATTTCCCTTTGTGGTAAAAAGAAATAAACTGTCCAGTTTTTCATGTAACTGTCATGCTTTCAGATTTATCTGCTGCACAGGTAAGGAAAACATGCCCAACTTCCATTTTGAAAACTCTTTACATAATGTCAGGAATGCATTATGTAAAGAGTTTTTGTTTTGTTTTTGGAGGTACATGATATTAAGCTGACAGCGACACGATGCATTTTTTACCAGTTACTTAACCTGCATTAAGTTACCCTACTAATTTATAAATGGGTTTAGTCACAGCTACATCAACGCCACTCAAATGCAAGAACACTTTGAAAAACAAAGAAATTGAAAATTACAGAAACACAAAACTGTATTCTAGTAAGACACACGTTTACTTCCAAGTCTTTAAAAGCTGAAACATAGCTGTCAACACAGCCTAAAACGAGTTCCTCAAGTGGGCAATGTACCATTTATGTAAGCAAGCCGCACAAAGCGCCTGACTCAAACATCCAGCAGTTGCTCCAATATTGCACATTCTCTAATCGGTGCTGCGTATGAACTTGTACCATGTGCTGCCTGCTGCAGCAGACTTTTTATGTAAGGCTTGATGCCGGAATTTTCATGTGACACCAGAAGCACGTCTACATGCACCACAACAGACTCCACAGTTAGCCTACTTCTCTCAACTCTGCTCCGAAACAAGCAACGTGTTGGTAACAGTTTTTCAATGACTTTTACTAAAAGAGCAGGTCACTGGTGGTTATTTAGCTAACATCCCGACAAGGTTGTCTCCATACCGATGGACTTGTGTCCCCTCTGTCAGGTGGGCAGGGCTGCTGGCCTGCTGACCGGGGTTGACCCTTACACTGACACAGTTATGCAACTTTGACGATCCACGCTTGTACTTTATTCTTAATATCCATAGTAAACATCATTAGGAGCGATGTTATCTTCAATTGTCACATTTAAAAACATTGTAAGCATACAGCAAACCCAATAGAATACAGCTCGCATACGTAATAATAAAACTCCACCAACCTCACAAAGCACAAATCCTCTCCTGAACGCAGTGTCTCCGGGACAGAAAGCCTCGATGTTAGAGCTCTTTATGGCTGATCCCAAAGTGAAGCTAGCGTACAGGTTCGGGAGGTCCTGGACTGGTTCGGACGGATTTCTCTGTCCAGCTTACGTTTCAAGACACACCGACTTTCTGCCCTGCATCTCGAGCAGAGATAGTGACCTTATTTCAGGCTCCCTCTCGGAGCCCCTCCTCCAGTCTTTTGCCTATTGGTCTACAACGCAGCTCGTTTCTACGTCACTACGGTCTAAACCAATCAAGATTGAACGCCTCCTAGGGGGCGGTTACTTGAGGTGCCGCTGCGCAATGTGATTGGTCCCTAGTGCTGTCACTCTTTTACATAAGGCTGTCAACGATTTCACGTGGAATCCTACGGCTGTTTCAAGCGTGTGAGAAGCGAGGGCAAATCACTACGAGGCTGCAGCCGGTGAATGAAGCACTGCGCATGGTTGGCCCAGAGGCGCAGGCCCGACTGTTATTTAAACGGTTATACAAGTGTGTGTGTGGCCAATGTGGGTGAACTGTCTGATGCGCAATCTTCTGCGCAACTACATGTTACGTCAAATAAACATGTTATATATGGTGCATTCATGTGGTGTCGGATACATCGGAAAAACGAGTTTCTGAGTTGTAAAATGCACATAATTATATTATTTACAGTCTATGACATAAACACCTGCTCAAGTCGGAACAACAAGAATTAGGTGTCCGACATGCCGACTTGAAGTCAGAATCGTCATCACATGAGGGGCAAAATATCATTTTGTTAACGTTAACATAGGCTACTTTTTATTAATTCACGTATTGCACATCAACTTTGTGCTAAAATATAACTATAACAGTTTCATTCCACGGTTCTTCTTCGTAGCATCAACGCTGTTTTTTGCTGTTATGAACTGAAATCACGTGAACACACTGAAGTCGGAAGGACGACTTCCCAACTCAGAAACTTAGACCACCCGAGCAGCACATGAATGCAGCAATACTAACTCATGGTGTCTTTGCTCCTGTTATCTAATTTATAGTCATCGTTACATAAAAGTCAGAGTAATGTTGTGACGGAGTTCCAGTGATATTTGATATTTGTTATGAAATAACACTAGGTGCACAAAGTTTCGTTGAAGAACATACACGTTTTTTTTCTGTCAAACTGGTTATTTATAATATTTTTCTCCTCAACCCATAGCAAGACCCAAAGAAAAAGAAAAATAGCACATTAAATCAAAGTTATATTTAGCTATTTACCTTAATTAAATTAGTGTTCTCTTAATGTTGAAAAATATGTAGGCCAACACCGCAGTGAAAAATAAGGAAATTATTGAAAATGAACATACATGTTTGAGACATTTCATTTATAGCAGTAAGCTTCTGTTTAAAACTGAATATTTGGGATGGGTTTGAAAATGTTTCTCTAAAGAAGTCAGTCAAAGTCAAATTATCAGCCTTATAGTGCTGGGTTGGGACTATTTTTTATAGCTGCTGGTCCATCCACTTATCAGTTGTGTTATGACCATGGCTTTGTCATGGGTCATTAATGATGGATGCCTACCATCACTATTCTTAGTAGTCTGATAATACGAAACTCAACTGGATAATACGTGAAGACCTGTTAGTAAGTTTGACATACCTGTAATATATCATATTGTGGGGTTGTAATTATGCATTTATTTTTTCAGTGACATTGTTTCAAATACTTCTTAAGAAACAGTGCAAAGTCTAAAACATGTTGCAATGAAGACCCTGTTGTACCAAACCTGTTTTTTTTGTTCTCAGTGTGGCTAGGTGCCTGTGTTAAAATGGACTAAATGGACTTGAGCTTATATAGCGCTTTTCTAGTCTTCTAACTACTCAAAGCGCTTTTACACTGCATGTCACACCTACCCATTCATACCCTTTCACACACTGATGGCAGTGGTTGCTATGTAGTATCATCCATCAGAAGTATCTAATCCATTCATACACCGCCACTGAAGCAGCGGGAGCAATGCGGGGTTAAGTGTCTTGCCCAAGGACACATCGGACATATTGCTCAGCCAGGGATCGAACCTTGGACCTTCTGGTTGAGAGACAACGACTCCACCAACTGAGCCACAGCTGCCGCAAAAAATGCAAAAAAATATTTAGTGGTGTTTTACACTGCTGAGCTCTTTTTTTCCACTAAATTGGTGGAAGGTCAGACTGATTTTGTCTAAATATCACAATGATGCACATTAACTCCACCTTCTGCAACCTGCATAAAAAAATAACCATACCTTACATGATATATGTCTTTCCCTTTACTTATTAGCGCCCGATTTTCCTTTTTCAAAACCCACTTACCCTTTCAGACTGGTTAGGGGCTGGAGCATGTCCCAACTTACACTGTGGACAGATCCCAAGTCTGACATAGAGCCACCACATGTCTGACTATGACATTTACACTCACACCTATGCAATCTGGAGCCTCAAACTAACCTCCATTTCTTGATATCCGTGAGGAAACAGGAAGCCCATACAGACACAGGCAGACCCATGACACCCAACTTTCCACAAAGAAAATCCCTTCAGTCAAAATGGCTAACCACAAAGCCACCATGCAGCCCTATCTACAAAGTCTTTTCAAAGTGTTTCAGAGACCCAAAACAACAATAAACTGAACTGAAGGACGTTCAAAGCATGACCCAAAAATAAAAGTGTATTCCGCCTTGAACCAGCCGTACTCATTTGCATTCAGACACATTGTGATAAATTAGCAGATCTCTCACACCTAACAGACCTCTATTCATATGTTTGGAGAGCTGCTGTGACGCTGTGTTGCCGTCTGCTATGGACAGAGACGTGTTGCATCAACGCGTCAGGGAAAGACTGTGATTAATGGAAAACAGTCAGCTGTAAGAAATAATCACTTCGCATTTACCACAGAATGTCAATTTTAGTTTCATTAGCATTGAACTCCAAACGTGACAATGCACTTGCCCTTCACCTGTTTTGATTTTTTTCTATTAAGCTGATTCAGAATGATGCATATCTTGGTCCACAGAAGTTTGACCTATACTTGAACAGTAAAACACGTCTCTGCATATGGAACAGAGTACCAGATGGCAGAAAGCGCTATAGCCAGTCTTGCTTCGTGCTCGATTGCCTTGTGCTCCGTGTCAGGCTGAGCTAATGCAGAGTGAAAAGGAAAGAAAAGTGGGTAATAATGCCAAGCATGTGAACCCTTAACACAAGAAAGAAGGATACACGTATGGTTAGACCCACACATCCTCTTCCTATAATATATTCCTATTATATATGGATATATAGTGGATGTATAATTGAAGAGACTGCTTTATTTTGAAAAGTTTTTTTGTAGCTCTGTAAAGTAACATTGCTGTTAGGCAGGGATAAAAAAGTGATGTGTTGCCATTCAATACATATCAATCCTGGGTTAACTGGGTCACAATGTTTAAGACAGCAGGCCTGGTAGATGTCCGGTTTGCAGGCTCCCAGTGTTGTTTTGGTCTGCTCTGATTATCCTTCACAGTTCTTTCAGTTCTCTCCACAGAACACCTGTAAAAATTGACCAGAATATTCTGGTTAGACTTGTTCTTCTCAACTTTCTCAGAAAATAGGTTCGGTCAATTTGTACCTTCACAATGACGGTGGTTGTCTGTGTGGTCCATTGACCGTCTTTTATGATGTAGTCAATATAACCCTGGCCCTGGGAGAGCAGCCATAAGATTTAGAGCTCCCCCTGCTGACTGGCTGCAGTATAGCTCATAAACCCCGCCTCCTCAATGATAACAGATGGGACATGGGTCAAACTAGAAAATCAAAAATACACGACAGATTTTCCCTAACCCATTGTAGTCATGAAAGTCATCACGCCATGTCTTGTTCAAGTCATCTTTTTTTCTCTGAAGGTTCTGGGTAACAATTATTTGATGCTATAAAATTGAAGAAAATGCGATGATTGACAGCTCTGTTGATGAATGCGGCTCCTCTAGTGCTGTATGCACCATAGACTGTAAAAAGAATATGCACCCGATCCACAAAGTAGAGCAGAAACAGCAAGAGAAAAAGTCATGAACACTTACACAAGAGTCATTAAATTTCCATAACCGTGAGTAGCCTATCTGCTTCAAACCGAGACATGAATCTGCTCTGCTGGGAACTGTAAACAACCTGAGGGATTTTTGCAGTTTAATTTAGTGAGTTAAATCTGTGTTCTCGTTAGCAGAGTGACGTCAATGCTGAGGCCTGTTGCGCAGATTCTGGTTGCAAATGAGTATACAGTCACAATACACAATGGTATACCGATGGTGTGGTCCAAGAGAAGTCTTTGGTGATATGAACCCCCAAAATCATTAAACTGGACACTCTTTCCACTGCCTCACTGGATAAATAATGACACGATCAAGTGGCAGTCTGGAAAGCAGTGTTACACTAAGGCCAGAAAGGTCTTTTGCAGGAAAAACTGAGGCTTCACAAAGACAAAGGTCTGTAGTTTAGCCTGTGAAGGTCACTGACCCAAGAAGTAATGTGGTAAAAAAAAATCCTGCTCTGGAAGACATTTTTTTTTAAAGTGCATCCCTTATGTTGTCATAGATAACAAAATACATATTATTCAAATAAAATACAGATTTCAACTAATTTGCCCAGGGATGAAAATGAAAAGTTTCCCATTAAAGATATTTTTAGTGAGTCTCTGATCAGTCATCTTAACGAATATATTCCAAAGCCTAAGCATTTCACATTTATGTCTGATGTTTGGTGGCTCCCATCCCATGTCTCCATTCACAGACTGATGTCAATTTATGGACTCCCAAGAAGGACCTTATAGCTCTTTGATGTACAGAATTACAACTTGGATGTTCATGGAACGCCCAAACACCAGAAGCATAATCAGACACTGGACACACACATGACTGATAAAGTTGTGTATAAGTATGAAATCCCAGATTACCACAGTATATCCTGCATATTAAGTAACAAAGGGGACAACACATAATTTCCTTGGTGTTACTTCAATAAATCAAGGTTTCAAACTCACAATACACCCAAGTGCTCAGTTTACTTGAACTCAGTAAGACAGTGTTTTCAGGTGATTTTCCATAATAGTGAATTTTCTATTCACAGAAATAGAGAAATATGTTCTGGGTTTGAGATCTTTACAAATACAATTGAAAAAAATCTTTCTTAAATCATTAGTTCACAAAAAGCTTCATATATGGATATTTTTTGTGCATTATGACACTCACTCTTCCTCCCACTTAGAGATGAAGTGGAGCCATTTTCACAGTAACAGTTGAAAGAAGTACGTCACAGGTAGAGTACAGATTCAGAGATTGCTGACAGACGATGTGGGATACAAACATGGGAAGAGCTAGGAGATTGGACTCCTGCCGGATCCAATTTTTTCAACTTTACATACTTAAAAAAAAAAGACTACAGAAACTGTAAATGAGAAAAAAACTAAAAAGAATTGATAAATGAAGAGGCATCACAACAAACTTTTATATTTTCCTATAATACTGAAATCCTGCTTGGTGATAAAACAGTTTCATAAATGACATCACGAGACACACTGAGGACAACAATGACCAAACATTAACATGAATCCAGGTTTGAATGTCATATGTCAATGTCAATGTATATGTAAAAAATCCCCCCAAAAATAGGCTTCAAATTTACAAGGCTATATTGCCTTTGAGGGTATGACAGTATTTGGGTTGACAGTTCCCAAAAAAATGCATTTCCCTCTTTTCACTGTTGATGACGAAGTTAGAGTTATGGCAAGGTTTTTTTCATAAGTACTTTTGCAACCTTGTCCAAAGTATGGTCACTAGATGACAATACTTTTCAGAAGGCATTTAGACATTCAAATAAAGCTCAACTGAACAAATTCTCATTCAAGCCACTTCTGTTCCTGATAACACAGGTCAACTGTAATAAGTGTGAACAGCTCCTTTATCTAAAGTTTTATCTGATTAAGAGTGATGATCTTTTAGCAGTATGGCAATCTTTCATTATGTCTCAGGTAAGCATAATATGCCTGGATAAATACTCTGTTAGTAACATTCCAGGAGAGCTATTTACTCTATGTGTTAATAAATGTGCCTTTAGTTGAGCATGTTCATAGGAACAGTGTCAATTTTACCCACTCACTGTCAAGTGAACTCTTGTGTGTCCTCCATCTAAAAAAAAAAATCAGTTAATAGTGTTATGCTTATTAATGGCCATAGCCATAGTGTGTTAAGTGTAGACAGATCTTTATTCTTTTCAATCATCAGCAAATCTTTATTGCCCACCCATTCAGGGGGAAGTGATCCAGTTCCTGTATCTTGGGAGGGCTTTAGGATCACCCTTAAAACCAGGACCATGTCATGAATTATTTTTATTTTCAAAAACAACAAAAGTTTGCATGGTGTGGTGGTGTGAAGAATGTAGGACTGTTGTACGCTGTGTTAGGTCCTTGAAAATTTAGCAGGTGTCTGGGTTACTTGCATGACTGTATATATGGTATCCCTTTATAGTCCTCGGAGCTTAATCTGCCTCCGCCTGTGAACACACTCCCACCTACTTACAGTTTGTCAGTGACATGTAGGCGGTTGTCAGTACTGCTGCGGGACAACTCATGGAATTCGGCCATAAACGTGACGTATGCCACAGATGGTGTTGTCTCTTTTTGTCAGGTTAATTCTAGCTGTTGCACAGCGCCTCTGACTACCAATGAGAAATCTCAACAGCCAGGTTCTTTTTCATGCCAAACTAGACCAGATGACAGCTGATACATTAGACTGTAGAGTCTGGAATGATGTCTAGTATTATAATTACAAATTGCTCGTCAGTCAAGAGCCCCAAATGTAGGCATAGGAAGGGGGTCTGGGTTTTTCTGAGATGGAACAGGAAATAGGTAGCCACACGGGCTAGTCCAAGACGCCTCTGTTGAGCCAACAGGCCAATCTTCAATCCTGAATATCTAAAAACCGATATGAAATTTGGTCTTAAGCGTCAACACTATGGCATATTTTTTGGAGAAGTAAATTGAAGTACCTTATATGTTTTTGGAAAGTATGGACTGTGATTTAGAGAACACCACCTTTTTTATTCTTAGTCAAGGTTTTGATTTTATTCTGATAGAAAGAGGTTTGTCTTAGTAAACTGCTATGCTGGTTAGTTTTGTTCAATGTCCTTCACACAAGTTAAATCATACATTTTCACATTTAAAGACATTTTCATTTAGTGATTTGAAGGGCTAAAAAGGTTGAATAGAGATGTTATCTGCAATAGTATGCTGCAGGTACGAATCATCCAAGAAGGCATGTTAGAGCCCGATATGTAACAACTACCCAAAATGTAACAACGACCCCAAAAAAATAACTTTTTGTTTTGTCTTTAAATGTGAAAATGTATGATTAGTTATTACATTATGGAGCAGGCAAAATATGTTTTCTCCTAATAGTGTAACAATTGGGCAAAAACTTATTACGTTTTGGGCTCAGCATTTTGTTACATTATCAACCAGTTATTACGTTTCCGGTTTTATTACATTTTTTTATAACATTTCGGGTCGTTGTTACATTTTGGGTAGTTGTTACATATCGGGCTCTAACAAGGCAGTCTTAGTAAAATAGTTTTATTCCTGGAAACATCTCATGTTCAGAGCAGTGTTTCATTATTCCTCCAAATCAGTGATGATGCAAGTTAATGGCTTTTTTATTATTATAGATGTGTTATTACTCTATCGTTTTGTCATATAGTATTAGTTCCAAAGGGAGTCCTCACTTTACCATTTATTTAATTTTTTGCATTCTGCTCACCAAATTTTTGGAATGGCATGATTAATATAGTGATTTAAGAGCCAGTGAGGCAGACAGCCGGATGTCTTTAATCCTTTCCAGTCTCATTTACTCCTACTGATCATTGAAAACATGCAGATTTGAATGATTTCCACTCTGTGCATCTAGAGGGAATCCTGCTCCCACACAGCCGTCCGAAAATAAATGTATTAGTCAGCTTGCTACAAGCACCACTGTTGAGCCACCACTGATGACTTACATTTTTTCCAATTCAATGCAGTTTTTTAAATTCAATGTATAAATGGGGTAAATGTCATTCACTTCCCTCATCTAATGAAATAAGGGTGATATAAGATAACATGTTCAGAGCTTTTGAAGGTTTGTAGATAAAGAAATCAAAGTTTATATGAAATAGCTTTTATATACTACTCTTATACTTTTGACCTCAAAACTACTGCAAAGGGGCAAATAAATGTCTTTGGCACATAAAGAAAACCTTCCAAACCATTTCTTCAGCCCCCGTAGACTAGAGTGTAAAACAATGCCCATATCTGTGTTCAACGATAATTGATTGCGGAGTCTTCCTTTGATCAAAACTAATGCTCCATGTATTTGTATTCAATATTGCACATTTAAGAGGAAAATAGAATCCCCTTTAATAAACACAATTACCAGCCCAGCAGAGGGCTAGAGTAATTTTAGTGTATATAGTTTATTGCGGTTTTCCTACCTTAGCAACTCCCCTCTCTCAACCAATAACCAGGAAGTGATTCAGTCCCTCCATCTTTTCACCTTCTGGCTTAGATGGAAGATAAGAATAACCCTAAATAACTCTCCATCTGGCACCAAAAACTGTTAACATCTACATGTGTTCAGGCACTGGTTTGGCTCAGTTGGTATAGCAGGTGTCCCAGAAGCTACAGTCCTCATCGCACAGATCACAGATTTAATTCCCTGTTTTGACGCCATGAGGTGCACGTCATCCCTCACTCTCTCTTGCAACATTCCTTGTCCTTCTATAGCTGTCCTATCAAATAAAAGAACAAAGCCCAAAAGTGACGTTCAAACAAATCTACATGCGCTCCTGTGTTGCTTCTGTTTATTTTCCAACAAAAGTTTTTTATATACAGTGCTTAACAATGTATTAGACCACTTGTCATAAAAATGAGAAAACATAAATATTTTAGAAATCTTTCAAAAACAAAAAATGTTATTGTTATTCATTTGGCAAATAAACTGAAAGAACTAAATAGTTCACACATAATCAAAAAACGTTATATTTTGTACGGCCTCCTTTGGCTATGATAACAGCTTGCATTCTTGCTGGCATTGTTTTGATGAACTTTTCCACAGTCTCTTTGGTTATTGAGCTCAAAATAGTTTCTAGCTGTCCCCACAGACTTGCTTTAGATGAAACTTTTGTGCGATCAATCTTTGAATCTACTAAATCCCAAATTTGTTCAATGGGATTCAAATCTGGACTTTGACTCGGCCAGTCCATTAGTTCCAGTACTCCAGATTCCTTTTTCTTGGTCAAATAGTCTCTGCACAGCTTTGAAGTATGCCTGGGCTCATTGTCTTGTTGGTATATGAACCAAATTCAAACACAGGATAAAATGTAAGAGTTGCACTTTTAGGAAACTTGCTTTCACAATAAAGTTCTTTCCCTCTGTACACATAAGCACATCAGACTCAACAAAGGCACTATAATACAGATGTTTTGATTACTGACAAGCGTTTCATATCTGCTCCTATGAACACATATTTACAAGCAACTGTTCTTTTAGATCATTTTGCTGCATTTATGACTAAGTGAAATTATATCTCTCAGGCTTGCTAAATTTGAAATTTGCTCAGTCTAGCATAAGGGCCAGTCAGCAACAAGACAACTGGTGTGCCAGTGAGAGCAAGGCTGCTAGTATAAGACACAAAAACTTGTGATACATCAGATAAGCCTACATGTTCTCAAACTACAGTCAATTCATTAAGTGGTGCTAGGCCCTTTACTAGAGTTAACCTACAGCCTAGAAAGGAAGTCATGGTACAGCCTTCAGCACAGTCATGACACTTAGCATATATCGCCCTCTGCAGGCTCTTGACAGCCACAACTCTTAAACCTCACAGGTGCTTCAAACAGCTAAAAAAAACAACCAAACAGCTCTTAAAAATACATGTGACAAATTAGGTTATTAAGGATTTCTCTGCACAAATGTCATAAAGAATTCAGAAGTCATAGAATATTCATTTAATTTATTTTTCCATTAACATGTAAAAGGTCAATATTCACAATGTCCAAAAGCACAATCCAATGGCAGTAATATTTTAATAAATGCATGAAAAAACTAGCAGAAGCCTTCAGAGTAATATATGTCTAACTGGTGTCAACTCTGTGTCCCTAATGACTAACTAGTTACTTAATATTATCAACATCAAACAGAGGGAACATTAGGGTCATCAAATCTATTGTGCATGGACTAACAGTAGCAGATCAAGGTTGTTGATGAATGAGGGAAGATGGTCACATTTTAGAGGTCAGTAGTGATTACAGGAGTGACCCCGTGAATTAGCAACGTTGGGCCCAGATCTCGACTCAACAGATCCAGGTGGTTAAGGTAGGCAAGGTAACGGCTTGAGTCTGCTGGGGGCCGTGGCAAATACAGAAAACGCACAGCCGGCTGAGGGGCACCGTGTCTGCGAATCATGTTGTTGACAGCACAGATATAATCATCGGTAAGCTGAGTAGCATTATTTGGAAATTTTTGGATATCAGGCTCCTGATCATCTTCCTCTATCCTCTCCCTCAGCTCCTCATTCAGTGCAGACTCTACCACATTTCCTACCTCTTTCCCTTCTTGTTTATGCCAGTGCAGCGCCACCACCTGATCCCATGCAACCATTTGCACATGAGCTGAGATCCTCAACTCCTTAAGCATTGCCCTTAACTTAGTCTCCTCTTTTTTCTTCAGACTGCAACCGTCTTCCACACACAAGTAGAGACGGAGTTTTGCCTGGCTCCATGCACGTGATTCCTGAAGCACACAGGCCAGCTGCAACAGGAACAGTGAGCAGGTATCAACATAACCGTGGCTGTCTGGTCGAAGTAGATTCAGAGGCCATACATCAACAAATAGTGTCTTTCTGCTTCGGTTACCACCAATCTTTCTTCCTGACTTCAAGACCTCTTCACGGTTGAACTGACTGAAGTAACGAGCTAAAGTCACATTCTTCCCCATTTTTACAGCATCAGCAATAACTGACACATATTCCTCTTCCTGGAGGTCTTTTGGATCATCAGCACCCCGAACATTGGGAAAGCCGGGAGTCCTTTGCTCACTTGGGTCTTTGGATGGTCTCACTGCATCCAAACCATAGCCTCTAGAGCGGAGAACTTTACCTTGGAGGTGGTCTTGGGGGATGCAGTCATCATAGAAACCCAAGACAAGGGTGTTTGGCCTCATTCCACCTAAATGCAAACAGGTGTATTCAAAATTAGTTCTGTATAGGAGATGTAAGGCTGAAAGGTAAATCATGATTATTTTTCAATGATGGAAAATCAGTGTAATTCAACGATATTGTGAACTTATCTACCAAAGCCTGTGATGAAAAGCAGATTCTGAATTCCTTGTCGCACAGAGTCAGCCATGGTAAGGTTGACAAACGCCTTGATGTTTAGATGGTCCACTAGAGAGAGCCAGGAGTCATAACGGCTCTGCAAAGGATCAAAGGGCAACCTATCTGCAGAATCAAACACAAAGACACAAAAGGTCATAATGTTTATGAAAGAGTACCTTCTGATGGCAATGCAACCAGCTTCCTCTTTAAACACCTAAAGGCTAAAGAGAGAAGGCTCTCACTGCAGGTGGGGCATTTAAATGCACCCTCACTGTGAAAACTATTGTAACTGATGTGATCTGGACCAACAGTTGTTGTACCAATAGCTGTTGTTACCAATAACATACACTTCAATTGCTGCCCGTTTTTATGGGTAAGCTTCAAAGATTTAACTCCAATTTGGTTAAGTATGACCACTTAAAAATATAGATATTTTTTTTAACCAACACAATTCTTACCCAGTACATCCAGTTTTACATGTCCAAGCACAAAGAGGCCACTCTTTTTTAGGTCGTTAATGAAAGTCAAAAGACTTGTACAGCTGCGAGGGTTTGCTACCATTAACAGCAGCTGGGGCCTCCAGAACTTCACATGGTCCTTACGCACATCCAACCTTAACAGGTACTTCCGCACCTGAGTGAGTAAAAAGGGGGTAAAGAAGAATATCTGTTTAATGTAGTGATTTATTCAAACTTGTTCCACATTGTAGCTTCAAGTGAGAAAGATGGCTTATTGGTGACTGTGCACCTGGTGGAAGATGAGAGCCTGGCTGATGTAGCCCCAGTTGCTGATGGGACCGATGTAGTGGATAATCATCAACAGCAGTAGCATGAAGGCTATGCTGGCAAATGCATAAATAGCATTGATCAGAAACATCATGACAAGGCAGCCAATAATTCCCAAAGTGCAGGTATGCCAGGTGAAGCAACGGAAGGAGGGTCTAAAAAAAACAACAACAAAAAACAATGAGGCAATGACCTTTTAGATGAAACTCAAAATAAACGTACTGACTGAAAAATCAGACACTGTACCTGAAATTTGGTGCAGAAGCCCATTCAAGAGCCAAACAGGCCATGTTCACAGCAGTGTAGACCAGCAAAAAGAAGATAGTGACTATACTGGCTATGGTGTTCAATTTACCAGAAAACAGCACCACCTAGTGGAAGGAATAAATAAATGACTGGTCCTCTTTACATTGAGAATGCCTTTTGAGCAAAAGCAATATGATACAAACAAAAAAGACTGAAGGTGGAATCCTAAAGGACAATTTAACTCATATCCTTACAATATGTTGCATTATATACAGCTCTTGCTGGATGAGATAGTTTTTTAACTAATATTTGGAGATGTTGCATGTCTAGCAATTAAAGTAAGTTGGCTTTGCACATGCATTATTTCAGTATTGCTTACAACAAAGCTCTCAATATTTTTACTGTTGAAGGAACTTCGAACCATTGAATGTCCCCAATACAATCGACTATGATAATTAGATTAAGTGGTTACAATTACAGCTATTCTATGAAGAGCTATTCAAGGATTATTTAACCTAGCTATCTAGCTGATATGCAGATGCTTAGTTCCATGGTAATGAAATAAAGAGTTCACTTACTAGTTTAAAAGGAAATGACCCTTCTCTCTCTCCCTGGCAAAACCTTTCAGGGTTTCATTGCTCATCATTTGACAATTGTTTAACTAATCCATGGACAATGATGCCAGTATACAAGTAGGAGTCGGTGAAATACAATTGTCCATTAGATGGCCAGCTGTTAATGCATCTGCTTCCATTCAAGCTCTAACTTTAGTTTTACCTTCACCTCAGGGCAGCACAGAAATGTTCACTACCATCGACACACTTGCATAACAAACTGTTAATTTAATCTCCATGATTCCTTAAATCGACAACTCTTGATACGTCGAAGCCTTAGGTGCAGAAAGCAATATCTATAACATAAAAGTGTAAAACGGTATCATCTTTCATCTTCTGTCTAACGTCAACATTTACAACTTACCTTTCTTATTCAGCTATCAAGAAGGGGTAATGGTTGGGTAGACTTTATTGTTCAATGGGTAAAATATACACATTTGGAGAGTGGCCTTACATTACAGGCAATATTTTCAACTGGTTCACAGACATTTGAAATAGAAAGAAAAGGGGAAGGTGTTAAGGGTAATCTTATAGCACAGTCTGTACTGTCTACAAGAAAAATGAATCAACACTTTCCTACCTGTACAAGCAGCCAGGAAACAAGCACAGCGGCCCAGGGGTTCCCATTGGAAGATGTTTTTCTTGCCAGAGCCAGGACACCACCTGTAGAGATTTATAACATTACCTAAAGCAAAGTCACTCTGTTATTGCTCATACCCTAAGTCAGATAAACAACCGAGTCATCCTGCACTCGTCCTTAAGCCAAAGACACAATGAGAAAGTCAACAATTCAAGCCATCTGTTGTCAAATGATGCTTTCCAAATTAACAGGCCTCCACTGGGAAAACGAGACATGATAATAACAAGTGGCAATTTCTCACATTTGATATGGCGGCTTCATCTAGCAAATGGCTGATAATTAAAATGTTGACTCAGCTTTATAGAAGACCAGCTGGACTTGGAAATCCTTTAATACACTATGGATCAACTATTTAGCCCTGATCACAACCTAAACAAGCAAGATTGCTAATTAAATCCCTCTCACTGCAGAAATGGTAAGAGGCAGCATCAACAAAAACCCTCTGCTTATAAAAATGAATGACTTGCTTGTTTGTAATTTTACAAGTTAGTGGAAACAGGCAAAACAAGTGCAAACATTGGGCAGCAGGAAATATGTTTGAGACTCTCACCAAAAAGGTTGTCCTTGGACAGTGCATAGAGGATCCTGGAGGCTCCTATAAGGTTACTCATGGAAGCCGACATGGCAGAGGAGTAAATCCCAACAGTCACCAGGGGTGGCCATACATTGATGTCTCCAAGGAAGCTATAGTCTCTTTGGAGAAGGTGGCTGAATAAAATAGATTAGAATCTTGTAATTGCTTAGTATGTACACTTTTAATAAGCCACAATATTGTGAGTCTCTTTGCATGCAAACGTGTCCAAAGGAGAGATCTACTTTAAATAATCCTAATATTTTTGTTGTTTCATTTACCCTATTTTACTAAAATACTGGTATTTTTTTAGTGTTTGATTGTGGCTTTGTTGTCTCACCGCTCACAGGTCCACGCAGACAGCAGGCTTAGCAGATTGTAAGTGATGAAAGTTATAATGACAGCAACAATCGTTCCTCTTGGGATCGAGTAGCTTGGGTTTTTCAAGTCACCTGAAAAATGACAAACGACAAAGATGTTTTCTCTCCAACAGTTTTTTAAACTTTATTCATGATCAGAGTTTGGCCTTCTCCATATGTGTAAACATGAAGTGTCTTGATTTAGTGGGTGGTTTCACCCCAAGAACTCCAATGTTTGGAGAAATCAACTGGTGCCCCTTTTTACATCCCTGATAGTTTTATAAACCATAATGTGCGCTGGTTTGTTGTTCCATGGTGCATTTAGGTGATCCTCTGACACTTGTGATTTTTTTTTCTACTACTCAAGAAAATAATGAGGCAGTTTTGTATTATTGCCAGGATTCTCTATTGTGTCACTTTTAAAAATGACATGGGGTTAAAGTAGTGGAATTCAGGATTAATATTGAATACTGAGCTGTCAGCAGTGTGGATAGGCTGTTGATTAAATGAAACTAGAAATATTAAAATGTTTTAAATCCAAATCTTAAAACAATTGCCCCATTGTGTGTTGAAATAACACATCAAAAGTAAAACGGTAAGCTTGAGTCATTATGATGCATGTGCTTTTATTGGACATAAACTTGGAAGTATTTGCACTTTACATGATAAGTAGGACCCCTCATATGACCTCCTACTTCTGTATTCTAAGAATGAATCATTTGTTTTGGAGAAGAAGTTAAGATTAATCTCTGCCTGTGTGTCCTTAAAAGTAACCACCTCCATTGGCTTGGTGTGTTAAATGATAATACCGCTGAATTTAGTCAAAGCTATGGGATTATTTCTTCTTTAAGAGAAACATGTCCAGAGAAGGAACTCTTTATTTTCCCCATAATAATTTATTTTTGTACCTTTTTCAACATAGTCTTACCTGACATGTTAGAGCCTGCCATGATTCCAGTACAACCATTGAACATGACAGCGAACACTGTGGTAAAAGTCATCATGGAACCAGTGGTGTAGTCCACTGTATAACTGGCTACAAAGGAAGACAAAAGGCTTGGTCAATTTTACATATCAGGCAACACTTATAAAAAACACCTGGATTCTCAACATCATAAGTTGATTATTTATTTGATGTTTAGTCATTTTCTGAACTGTAAAATCTGAGCTACTACACGGATATAACTTTGCCTTCTGGCAGCATGTGTAACACTTACGCAATAGGTTGTCCTCTAATGTGTCAAGCTTGAAGCCAGTATAATTGAGTGCCTGCCAACTGGTGCCGTTTAGAACGGCCACATCTGGCAGAATCACCACAACAGGCCCCACAATAAAAAAACTGGTGAAGACAGAAGTCAGGACTGCTGCGACAATGATTAGGATAATAAAGGTGGCTTTAGAATAGATGTTGGCTCCAACCTGTAATGAGAGGCAATTTAAACTTTGGGACAACAAAGGTTATATATGTAATGTATGTAAATGGCTCCCCAAGCATAATCATCAGTCAAGAACAACAACTACACAAACCCTTTTGGTGACATGTAGCGAAAAGTAAAGTAAATGTATCTCATTATTAAAAACACAAGAAAAATGCCAACAATGAGACTCACCAAGCAAACAATGAAACACAAGAAGAGCAGGACAGTGCCATACAGCAGAGACCAAAAGTATCCTGAAGGTAACACCTGATGGAGACCTGCAGCACCCCCTGATCGACAGCAAAACATGGTTCTTCAATTCATAAAGCAACATACTCATACCCGTCTCACTATTTCTTGATACCTACCTTCTGGGATGCCAAAGGCAGAAATGACAGCCTCAACCAGACCCAGTATATAGAGAGCACTGCCGCACACATTGGCAAAGAAAAACATGATCCCAATGCTACCACCGAACTCTGGACCAAGGGCTCTGCTAATCATGTCTGGATATCCAAGTTGAGAAATTGCAAACCAACACTTCTGGACATGGTTTCTCACTTCACCAATTCAATTAAGCCCCCTTAAATACAGATGTATACAAACTTACCTTGGGGGGGGGGGGGGGGGGGTTAGGAGCAGAGACATATTTTGTCCATCCACAAGTCAGGCTAACACAAACAGCCTGCCAAGTCAAACTTTGAGACTACATTACAATTACAACATTTAAGGATACAATAGGCACCTCCAGCATCTAGAGCCCCATTGGTGGAGATGGCACACACAGAAAGAACAGTCATGGTGATGATAAAGTAGGCCACCAGGTACATGCCAATTGCTTGGTATAGCCCTGCTTGGCCCACAACAAATCCTGCAGGAAGAGGAGGATATTATACATTTACTGAACTCATGCCTCTAACATTGTTGGATTACTCTCCCTCTTTCTTTCACTACTCATAATCAACAGCTGGTGAAAATGTTAAACCTGAAAAGTTTTTTTAATTATTATTTTAGAGTCAAATCCTGCTTTTCTTTCAAATCTAAAAAGGAGACCGGTTGCTCCTATTTTATGTCCATGCTTGACTATGGCGATGTCCTATATACTGTATGCAGGCCTCTTCTCAAAGGGTGTTTTCAGACCAAACAGTTCTGGGGACTTTTTGTAGAGGGACTCTCCACTAGGAAGTTCCCTGAGAGCTTCACATCATGGGAACTTTTTTTCTGTCTTCATTGGCACCGCCATGGTACCTACTCTGAAGCAGTAGCTAAAAAGGTTCATGGAGCTTTGAGGTTTAGCACTAATTTTAAAGCCCTCACTCATCAGTGTTTGATGTATTCACATGCTGGATGGTCTTCTTTGTCCATACGCAGACTTAAACACTGGCCTTTACTTATCTACAAGGCTGTTTAAGCTCTTCTTCCTTCGTACCTCCTAAACTTGCTCAATCAGGAGAGTTCAGGAACTTCGGTCCCAGGACTTTTCTTACCGTCTGTTCCAAATGTCAGAACTGAAATGGGGGAAAAAGTATGCTGCTCCCTTTACTTAAAACGAAATTGCAAAAAAAATTAAAACCTGAAACTTAATGATCTGTTCTAATAGATGCTTTTGGGAGGATGTTAAATGACTTGGAGGCAGACACATCTGACTGTAGATGTCTTTTTTTGTCATGTATAATAATTATGTTTCTTGTATTACGTTTGTATGCATGGCTGCTCTTTGTTTGACTTTGTTAACTGTTCCTGGTTAAATATAAATAAAGAAAAAATGTATGGTGTTTGCAAAGTCACATGCAGAAACGTTTTCCTTTGAGCATTTTCTATTATTTGCAATAAAGGCCTATTAAAAGACAACTGACAACCACTTGCTACTTTCAAACTCTGGTGAGGATATTTCATCATGTATTGACTAGGCAAGACAACAAAGATGGGCTAATTTCCAAATGAATGAATAAAGACACATCTAAACCTCACACACAAAAAAATACATAAAACCAAAGATGGCACATTCTGAAAGTTTCGAGATAATTAGTGCCTTTTTACAAGGCTTATGTCAATGCTTTGGAGAGTGGGGTATTTCAGTCGCTTGTTCCCATCCTCTTACGTGGTGCCTTGGATAAGGAGCATTTTTAAGGTGTCTTTTTTTATTTACCTGTGTTTTAATCTGAACCTTTGTGATACTTTTAGCACTACACTTTGGCATTGCAGATGTATTCCCTTCTTCCCTACTTACCAATTCGCAAGAAAACCACGACGCTGAACATGGACAGTAAAGTTGGTGTGACCACGCCAAACACCACTCCGAGCTTCTGGGTGGTTTTGTCTTTGGACCCTCGGCCGCCTCTGCCCACCGTCGTCCCACTGTGCTTGGAGGCATCATTCGTGTCCGGACTGGCGCTACTGGTAAGTCGGTAATGTAGCAGGGGAGTCTTTTCTGACATTTTTTTTGATGCTGACGTTTACAAACGATAAAATGCAGTAACCCCTGCAACCCCTTCTGTTGCCAAGCGAAATATGCTAACCGTCGAAGCGGCGTTTAGCTAGCTATGTGAAATACCGCAACTCAACTCCTCATCTCCCCGACACCAAGAGCGGTTCACCTGCTGGCTACTGCTGTTCACCTGCTGGAGGTAATGATGGTTTAATGAAACAATGACGTTGCTTCCTGCAATTGGCTTGTCCAATCAATCAGTTTCTCACTGATTAATCCATTGGCTGTATTGTTTGTCTCTGTCACAACATAGCTCGGTTTGGCCGCCTTTCCCGTCCTCCTGTGCTGTGATTGGCTAGTAGCCTACTCCTGCACTGAATGCCTGGGTTAAACACTGGACTTTATTAAACAGTCCTCAAGTCCCCAAGTGGCAACCTCTAATGTTGAAATAAGTTCATACTGTACATTATTTGATTTTCTTTATATAGAAAGCGTGTTTATGAAGGATAAGAGTTCTAGGGGCAGTTTACGGAGATAACCTTCTTTGCTGCAAGGATATTTATTGAATAGTCAAATGAAAAAGTAAATGATTCAACAATTAGCACTGAAGTCTGCAGAGTCCAGAACTCAACAATACACACATAGCCTACATTATCTTAAATACTTTATATCATTATGATTTTCCTCCCCCTGGTCAATCTTAATAACACTCTTCTTCAACCAAATATCAACTTCCTGCTTACATTGATAATCCAATAGTTAGGTTTTCGTTGCCTCTGATAACCTGATACTCCCCAATTTGAATACTGACGTAATGATAATACAACAGCAGGATGAATCCGTTATAAGCTGGTCAACCTAATGACTTTGTTATTGCCAAAAATCCTTTCTTTGGAGGGTAAACTTTAAGCAGGTGTGTTGTAACCTTAGAATGTATATTCAGATGAACAGCATACCTCAGCCTCCTCCCTTTGAACAGAAAGAAGCCAGACTAAACCCGAGACGGGCGCAGAAATATTGCAAATTTGCAACGAGAGTCTAAGGAGTAGGGATCTGCTGGAAGAAACATGGCGACGTCATGCCACTTCTGCTGATGAAAAACACACATTTTACTTACCAATTAAGCGTCAAAACTTCCTCAGGTGTTTCATTCCACACTGGGACGGACAGAGTCTTGTGTCAGTTTGAAGCAGACACTCGTGGTTATGAAATTTCAGTGTATCTTGTGTTAGTGTTTAAAAGTTTTATCTCCCCCTGTCTGCTGTACTGTGCTAAGTCCGGTGCATACAGCACCAAAGGAGCAGTATTTGTCAACAGAGCTGTCAATCATGGCATTTTAGTTTTATAGCATCGAATAACTGATTAATTGAAGAAACCTCTCAGGAAAATACATGACAAAAGGCCGTTATAAAAACTACTGTATCATGATGAAACTGGGTTTTAGAAAAAAAGATCTGATGTGCATTTCGATTTCATAGTTTTACTCATGTTTTATCCTTTAACACAGAAGAAGGTGGGGTTTATCACTTATACTGCAGCCAGTCACTAGGGGGAGCTCTTAATCTTTTGACTTCACTCAGGAGGCTGCTGCTTTATTCATCTTAATGTACAGTCTATAGTTGTGACTGTTTATGAGGAGGCTTAAAGTCCAATTGAGCTCCACCTCTTTGCCTGTTACTAGGTTGACCGAAAGTTTGACAGCATTTTCAATATGGCGACTGCCACTATTGAACTTTAAAGCTTCCCTTCAGTAAACAATGTGTGACGCCACTGAGACTTAGTCCATGTTTTATATAGTCTATGGTGTTAATGTTATAACCCAAGCTGCAATATCCCGTGTCGAAAAATGATACTAATGCTTAAGAGGAAAGAGTTCCTTGAGTCTCCACTTGTGGCTGGCTCCAAAAGCCCCAGAAGTTCCTTACACACCCATGTTAAAATGCCAATTTCGACAGCATGTTTACCACCTGGTACAAAAACGACTTTGGTCTAAAAACCTTTCTCATTAGTCATCTGTTTTAATTTGATGAAGGATAATAGTTTTGCATTACTAAGGGCGTGACTGATCTGACTGCAAGTAGGCCAGTTGTAGCTCTTTGCCAGGAGGCTATAGGTCCATCTCAGCTCCACCAATATGCCTGTTACCAGGTTGACCAAAAGTAAGTTCTAGACAGCATTTCAAATATGACAACCACCATCGTGGGGATTTAAAGCTTCTCTTCAGTCATTCAAGTATCACTGGTAATTTAAAGGTACAGTATGTAGAATTGCAAGCTAATGTTTACATTAAAATATCTAACTTAAATTAAAAATGGACTAAACCCATGTTATACATATTTTTAGTTGAGTACTTACATCACCTCAAATATTTCCAAAAGTTATCAAAGCCAGAGAAATCCGCAATTTTATATTTGTACCGGTCCGTGTCTTGTAGGCGGCCGCCATGATGAGCCGCCATGATAGACATAAAATGTTGATCGTTGTCAAGGAAACACCGGATGTTACGTCAAAGACCGCTGCATAAGCTAGCGCTAGCTGCTACTGAAAGCTGCCGTTCTGTCGCTGTATGTGCTGCTGTGATAAAAACGTCATGTAAATTATACTTGGATACATCGTCAGTACACATATTGTTTGTCAGGTCGGTTTCGCCCGTTAGTATTGATTCAACATGGAGTTCGTTCGTTTTCTCCCATGATACCCCATGAGCCTCGACATCATCTTTTGTTAGTGTTTTGATTGAGAGCCCCCTAGCGGCGGATTTTACATACTGTACGTTTAACCTGACCACGTCAGAAGTGTTGGTACCTACTTGGCCAAATGCTAGCAAAATAAAGTTTTAAACTTTTAACCCTAAAAAAATAAAGTACAACTTACTATTTTGTAATATTCTTCTTTTCTATTATTGTTCTTTAAATTCAACTAATGTGCAATGACTGGTCTGTATAAAACCCTTTTGTAAAAGTAAAACAAAACATTTTTATGAATGGATTTGCTGGGGGTCTCCATTCACTTTGTAAGTAAAGTTTTATGTTTTGAATGAGGTGTTCACACATCAAACTATCTCATGAAGTAGGTGCACTGAACATAAAACTATCACATTTGAAAGAAAAAAATACCCACACACTACTCTAGCTTGGCATTACAAATTTATTAGAAAAACATTTTGGTCCCTCTGAACCTTTGTCGAGTGCGTTCTCAAACAATTTCCCCATCAAGATCTTAAGTAGTCAATGCTCCGCCACCTGTGTGCACAGGTGTGGGACATTAGAGAGTCACTCAGAGTCATGTGTAGAGTCACTCACCACAATATCCACATATATAAAGGTAAACAAAATCAAAACTAGGCACTGGAGAAGAGACAATACATACAGTTAACTCAATCAATGAGACACTACCACGAACAACGTGACCTATTTACAGAAATATATCTAATGAATAAAAACATGGGCCTTACACCTTTCAGAAATCATTTAAAAAAAGTACATTCACATGAGTTACAATCTTTATCTCGTTTGTACCATCACTGTGTCTTACAAAGACCAGGGGCCCGTTTCTGAAAGATGGTTCAACAAACTCTGAGTCTAACCCTGAGATCTGAGTTGATTTACCCTCAGGTTGGAAACTCTGAGTTTCCGGTTCCAGAACATTAATGGAGCCCCGATTCACGATTCACCATGGCAACAGGTGACAAAAAAAGAGATCCTCGTATACTTTAACCCTCTCGAAATATAGCTTACATCTTCATGCGGACATACGGCGAATATGAACAGGTTTTAAGAAGGAAAAAAAGTATCACTGCTGCAGCTCAAAGGAGAGAGAGAAATGGTGTAGGAGAAAACAGCTGCTCGCGCAGCGCGTTAGGAATTCTAATAATTTTTATATTTAATCAGAATTATAATATCGCAATTCCAAACTTGTGGAATGGTATTAAACCTCAAATTTATTTTCATTAAGATGCAAACCAGCAGAAGAAAAGTGATTTTAAAAAGCTCAAAATGAAACATAAGAACAAACTAGGCTCATGGTGGTATTTGAATCATACTTGACATATTATACAAAGTGAACTTCATTCAGTGTCTAGGCTATTTGAATGTGCATTATCTTTATCCCCAACATAATGCTGTATTCACACACTATAGGCTAAATGTCCTCTCACCTTTATCCTGTTTAGTTTATTAATTAGCTCTAATTAGGCCTACATTAACATCTCCCGACGTAAATGTATAGGCTCTTATTCCCTGTGGAGTAATGAACCCCTTCATCTCGAAGCTCCTCGACTAAAAGACATTCCATGTTCGACAAAATAGTTCATTTATACGCCTTCCTAACATATAGTATTAAAACAACCTGGATTTGTATTCAGACAAACGGTGAATCTTCACTAACACGGCGTGATACGGACTGAATGAAAGAATGAGGAAATGAAGCGACGTTTCTGGCTCTGAAAGAGGGAGGAGACGAGGAGAAACTCAGGGTTCATTGAAGAAAACCTGCTCCTGACCAGGTTAGGTTCACAGACTCAGTTACCATAGTAACTGACTCGGAGCTAAAGTTACCTCACTCTCTGGAAAAGGCCTGAGTTACCCCTCTTTCTCGGGTTTGAGTGACCTCCCCTGCTGAAACAGAAAACCCAGAGTTTCCCTCATTTCAGGGTTAACTGACTCAGTGTTTGCACAAAACCTGCTTTCTGAAACTGGCCCCAGAACTCCTTAGAGCATAACATCCCAGGGAATCTCATCATTTAAACCTTTGGGGGATAAAGTTTAAAAAATCCAGTGAACTTCCCTTTCTTTTGAGAATGTGGTCAATATTACCACCTCCCTCTGGCAGTGTTACCTTTCCAATACCCTGGGACCTGAATGATGAGATGTCATGGTTAAAGTCATTGAAATGAACTGCTACAGGATAATCCCTATCATTTATTCTCATGGAGCTCTTATGCTCACTCATTCTTTGCTGTAGTGGATGTGGGATTTGATCATGTAAATGACATTAGAGGTAGAACATGTGATGACATAATTGATCAGATACTTTTTATGGATTTGGGAACACACTTGGAAAAGGTTAAGAGGGACCGAAACGCTGTGTTTTTTTCTAATAAATTGATATGAAAGTTACACAAAAAAACCTGTTGTTGCTCAGCATTGCAGACTTGATGTAGTTTGCTTTCCTCTGCTTTTCCAGAAGTAGTTAATTTAACCAGCAGGGAATTAAATATGTTTACGTCTTACTATTTACCAAAAAAACACAAAAATATAAAATAACACTCTTCATAAATAAAACCTCTCAGAATGGCAATACTCAATACAGATCCCTGTGACTATTATTCTCTGATACATCTTCATTCTTCTTTTTTTGACCGTTGTCTCTAGTTGAGCCCCTTCCCTGTTTTTGAAGGTCCACTGAAGTTAATTTTGTGTCACTGGGAAGTGCATCTATCTTCCAGGGCATTCATGAAACGGTCCAGTTTGCCATTTATCAGTTGATTGTAGTTCAGCAGGAATGTGCTGAGACTGTAGGTGCTTTGAGGAACACAGGACAATGCCGGACTCACCACTGGCCCCTGGTGGTCCAAACAGAATATACAACAATGAAGAGTGTTTTAACAACGCAGAGCAGAAAGAAAAATGAACAAAAATTATAAAAACAAGGCTGCAAATTAAACCCAAAAATGGGTGTGACATAATAACCAACACAGGTTCAACATGTAGCCATTTACAGGTACACATACTGGTAAAAAATTATTCTTAACGATAGAAATCCACAGATTAACTTTTACAGTGACACAGATCACAGAACATTCCTCTTGTACTCTGTCTCACTTGGAAAGTATGCACCGCTATCTTCTTCCTGTCCTGAGGAAGGAAGGTTTGAGGTCACACAACATAACATCATCACCCCCAGGGCACAGATATTCCACAAACTCACAGATTTATGAGAAACCAGGATATTTCCACACCAGAGTGAACTGATAACGCCTCTTAAGCAGATGAAACCAGTGAGAGAGAAGCCCATCAACACATTTTCACTTGGTTTGTGTGAATATTCAGCAACACACTGATGAATTAATCTTGGCTAGGTTTGTTGTTATGTCTTTTCTGTGAGGGCGATGCAGACAGACTGAGCCAAGTTAGCTTTGATTTGTTGATTTCCAGGTCAAAAGGCTTCCAGCAGTGAAATCAGACATAAAACTTTGGGTTTTAACTTAAAATGTAAAATTATTTATACTATCAAATCACCAAAATTAGTGCTTGCAGGAATAAGTTTAGTGCATGTTTGCATTAAAATGTTCACAAGGTTTTCTTACACTCAGCTGAAGGTTTCTAAGAATGAGCAGGTAGTTGTTAATGTTCTTCTCCAGTCTCTGCAGTTGTGAAACGGCACATCTCGACTGGTTTAGAGCCCTCAAAACCTCCACACCTTCAGTAAGAAGCCTCAAGGACGCAACTACATCTCCTCTCTTCTCCTGGTTCTGTGGTTACACAAACACAACCATTCAGGTATACAACAAGATCAGCAGTGATAGTTGTTTTGAGAGAATATTAGACAACAAGAAAAACTCATACATGTGCCGACATACTGATTTGTTTTCCCAAGATGCTACATGGAGCTCAATACATGGGAGCTGAACTGGTGTGGAGAGGGTCGACAAGCCGCTACAATTCGTCTGCAAGGGAGGAGACAGAAGAGACGCATGACAAGAAGGTGGATTAAAGATAAGCAGACTGATGGGACACTACAGGTAACAGCACATGGACAAGATGATTAGATTTAGTCTGATTTTAGTCTGTCTTTTAGCAGAAGTGAGACAACTACACATCCTCACCAGTGTACTTTCCAGCTCTGCCACAATGTTTAAAGCCCTCCTGGTGACTTTATTGCACACAAATTCTATGGGTTTGGTCTCAGCATCCCACACCTCAGAGGCTACCAAACAGAGCAGCAGAAGTCCTAAACAAACACATCAACAAGCACTGAAGCAGAGTTTGTTTGGCTTATTACATATTAAGCCTAACATTGAAATGTTCAGCTAAGAAATAGTTAATTAAAAACCTCATAAGTCAAAGTTTTTAGATTCACTACTCACTGCTTAACGCCATGCCCTGCTTGGCCGCTCCTAATAAGTCCACATTTGTTCCATTAAGAAATGCTGCCAGGTGGAAAATGCCCTGTGTCCACTGTGGGGGAGCTGTGTGTCCTTTTTGTCTTCTCAAGTATTTAATTTCCCACCTTCTCATTCAAGAGTGGGAAGTGCGAGAGTGTTATCTAGCCTGAGAGCAGGAAGCGCTCCAACTTTCCTGCTGAAAAGAATAACAGAAAGTAATGGACTGAAAATGGCATTTCATTGATATTGGCTCGGAGAGAGTTCAGGTGTCATGCTTGCTGACTATAAAGTTAATGATTAATTATTGTGAAAGTCTCACTTTACACAGCTGATCAAATCCAGTCTTTACTGTAGGAGGTACTTAGCTTTCACTGTCCAATAAAGGCAGCAGCATAGGTTAATATAATTCACAATATTGATGTCAGAAGGAGCTGCAAAAAAAATAACAAAATGTTACCAATGTTCTCGGTGTATCAGTTAACCAATTGTTTTCAAGTTTATTTCATAAAAGCTTGTACAGAAGGACAACTTGTGGCAAGTTTTTAAGTGTGTAGTTTTTGTATAAAACCTTGGCTGCTTATTAGCCTATATGATAACATATGTTGTGTTTACGTGATAGGTATAGTTTAACATCCATTCTCTGTGTATTTATCACCTGGGAGGAGAAGTGAACGAGCGGTGTTCAGTCCTGTACATGCAATCATCCATCGAATTGTAATGCCTGCGGGACGCAGCTGGAAGACGCGGTGACTCTCTGATTCAATTGCTTCTTGGAAGGCGAGAGGGTAAGCTATAATAGCTGTCCAAGACAAGGATGAGGGAAAACACGGGGAAATGCACCATTCATCCTGATTTTAGAATCACGTGTTACCCCAAAGACCCCATTGACCGAGCCCCTGCCCTCGCACCAAAGCTGTACGCACCATCATTAAGACGCATGACGTCCAATATCAGATCCCAGTCCCGAGTGTGTGTTGTCACATTCAAGGAGAGAGAGATGTGACACGCAGAGAGAGAGAGAGAGAGAGAGAGAGAGAGAGAGAGAGAGAGAGAGAGAGAGAGAGAGAGAGAGAGAGAGAGAGAGAGAGAGAGAGAGAGAACACTTAACACATGTTTTCTTTCTCTCCCTCCAAGTCTCCCCCTCATTTCTCTGCAGACAATCCCCAGTGCCGGTAATTAAGACGAATGTGCGCCGCGGCTCCACAGATAATGACCGGAGCTCCTGGATTTCTGCACACAGGGAGAAAACTGTGGGCCATAGCACTGACGGTACCCGCATTGCATCACGGACACGACACCCAGTACCCCGCTGTCTCCCTCCCACCTCCACTGGAGCCGACGAGGAGCCTGTAGCATCTTATTATAGAGTTGTTTTTTTTCTCACAGTCCAATGCAGCCTCGCTCACAGACGGCCGGCTGCGGTCGCTCTTGTTCTCCAAAGCACGCCAGCAGCTTTCAGCTCCGCTGCGCGCTGCTCAAAGGAGGCGCAAAACCAGTAATTGCGCGCCGTGTCGACAACTTTGTTGCAGTGCTGTATGGATTGCGTATCAGCAACAGGCCGGTCTCCAGGATCTATTAAGATTTCCCTTCATTAGAGGGACGTGTGATCACCGGGATTCATCCTCGGAGTCGTCCTCACATCACAATTAAGCCTTGCGCTGCAACCTGTAGCTCTTTGCCCCTTTCTTCCATTCATTGTTCCGCCAAGGAGCCATGGAGGGACAAAGCTGACGTTTTTGAATCCGTAGCCCGAGGAGGAGGGTCAAAAAAGAGAGGAGAAAAGCACAGTCGGGTGAAACCGTAAGTATGTTGCGTCCTGACAAGATGGATCACTATTCTGTTCTCTCTCCAAGGTTTCAAATCTATGATTCTCTTGAACTTTACCACGACAGGCTCAAGGGCAAATGGTAATTGAAGGTCTGATTGAGTTGTGCAAGGTGTTTCTTTTGTATTTTTGTGTGTGTTCACATAGCACTTTCCTATTTTCTCTTATCTATTAATACTAAATACTACTAATTTTGAAACTTATCAAACATACAATACAATTAATGGTTGTATACCCTGATGTTGTGCATCAAGGACTGAAAGACCTTGTAAAACTGTAGATATACTTCTGTAAAATATAAATATATATATATAAGTAAATGCGCCCTTTTGTGCAAGTATGGTGCCAGAACAAATTATTTTAGTGTTACTTTTAAGCCGGTGAATAAAAAGGTAAGTACATGTCAGAGATTACTCCTCTGATATCCTTGATCTTAAAACATAATTTTAAATTAATTAAGATCAACACAAATCTAGCTCAAAACTTTAATAAGTTGTTAAGTTGATAAATTGATAAGCCCTAGGCCTAGATGCTTTAAACCGTTTAATATTGTAGTCTCAAAAACACGTGATCATTTCCCCATGCTTTCCAGACATGTGGATGTAAAAGTCTCTTAAGACAGGGCACTGTTGTTTCTTCTCCTCATTGTCACACAGGACAGGATAGGACTACATGTTTTTCGCCCATTGTACCAAACTGGCCTCCATGAGTTGGGTGGTATATTTCTAAAGACCCATGCTGTGGAGATTGAGAGATATGGGTCAGTGTGCTGGGGCTTGGGGCTGCAGAGCACCTAGTTCCAGGTCCACAGCAGCCTATAGCCTGTCTGTTGCTGCAAGCTCCATAATAAGATAAAGCTGGTGACAGTTTTTAAAATGAGTTATAAGAGGAGGAGAAATATGAGAATAGATTGCAGGACTGTGAATGCATATGTACCTCTATTGTGTAAATAATGAGGTTTTTGAATGACAACATTTTGTGTTTGTGAAAGAGAGTGCTTTTGATTGAAATCCCTCCCATCACTCAGTGGTCTCAGAGGGCCTGCATCATTCCGGTGCCTGTGGTCCAACACTTTGCTTTGAACTGGTTTCCCTGCCAACAGCCAATCAGCTACTTCATGTGCAGGGACTGTTTTATCTGACAGCCAGTTAGAGGCTTTGACTCCCAGAGGTATTAAGTCTTTTAACCTGTGAAGCATCAGAGAGTTGGATATTCAAATGCTTGCTGGCCTGTGACCATAATACGGTAGTTGTTTAATGTAATGCCATCAGTTCAAAGCTTGATAAATTGTTTTGATGAAACTGGTCTAAAACAATGAGATTGGTAAGTTAAATAAATTTGCTTCACCCTAAGAACTAAAAAGGTTATAAACTCTCTCGAACTTCCTGGATTTCCCATCTAACCATGGGAGCCTTGGAAATATGAAGGAAGTTGGCTCCTGAATAAGCAGCAGTGACTCCTTGCAACAGTGGTTATCTCTCAGGTGTGAGTCTCATTTGGCACCACATCTTTCAGTGCAACAGATTTAGCTGTCAGTGAGTATCACCTCCAAAAAGGCTTTAGTAAAAGCCCAGAGAGAGATGCTCACAGTATTACAATACATGTGTCATCTAAGGAAAGGATGTGAGAATGTAATAATCCTTCATGTGTGAGCTTTCAGTGTCAGATGCAATCTCTTCTGTAAAGAGTTTTATTTTGTCTGTGGTTCTTCTTGACTGTAGAGGATGTGCTTTGCACTGTATAGGTGCTATCGAGTATTTTATTTGACATTACATGTGACCTTAAGAAGTGGAAGTTTTTGAAAAAGATAGCAGTTTGCTTTTATTTAATCTAGGTGCCTTGGAACCACACAGTTGGAACTACATTTTCCTAAGTGTTTGATACAGCCGAAGTCAGTATAGGTAGCATGTTTCCAGGTCTCCTGGTTTATTGCTGTGATGCTAAGCATATTCAATTGTTGCGACCTGCATGTCAGCAACTCACTGTAAAAGTAAAAAGTGAAGTGAGTACTTCTCCAGGTCTTTTTCTAAGTTAATTGATGCAACGCTAAGCCTTTTTTCATGTAGCGACTTGCATATCAGTTCCACTCATAACAGTAAAAGAAGTAAAGAAGTTAATAAGTCAGTTTTTAGGTCTTCTATTAGGTTTAATGCAGCACATTGATGGTTTCCACTTGTTGAGACAGGCATACTGACTCTCTGGTGAGTGCTTTCAATCAATATAGCATGCAACAGGAGCTCCCTAGTTTCATAAAGTATTGATGGATGTGGATGAAGAGTGACTTGATTTCAGTTTGGAAACTCTGCTTATTTAGTATGTCCCATTTATTATGGTAAAAAGCTCAATAGTCTTTTTTTACGCCCACTGAGGCCTTGAGACCTGAAGCTTGCACTCTAAGGCCACAGTCTTTCATGATTTGACCTCCCATGTGCTCTGATACTGTGACATTAATGGCTGGTAACCATCTTTCCCATATATTAGCCATGTCAGGTTTAAAACCTGTCTGTAGGCATTGACATTCAATGCTTAACCTGACTCACTGGTATGACTGGTGCAGTTCCCAGTTTCAGAGTCAGGCTTTCAGGCCCTCTGCACTCTTCTGGTAGTTCCAGGGAAGATGATAAGCCCAGCTGCACGGTGGGCCTTGGAGCATGAAATCCTGGTTAATTAGACTAGTTAATTAGACTTGTAAGTACCTTGCCAGCCTTGGGGGGGAAAACACCCTTACTGGGGTGTCAGTCCTAGCTTATCCTTATGGCACTGGTCACCCTTGACTGCCAGTGTATACTTGTTGCTACAGAAAGACTCTGCATTCAATTGAGCAGTTTAACACAGCAAAGTTCCAACACATAGCTTGGTGGCGTACACAGGGTTGAGGGTGGCCCCTGATAGTTCAGGGCTGGCTGACAGACACTATGAATCGGGAAAGCTGCACTACAGGCCTTTGGGTAGTGACCACACTTTCCCAAGGGTATAATCTTTAGTTCGGATTGAAGTAAAAGGCAAAGTGCTTAGGCACTCACAAAAGAACAAGACATAGCCAACCATCTGGAGAAGGGTGCTATCAAAGGAGTAGATCTCAAGACACAGTAAAGTGGATTCTACTCAGATTTTTTACATCCCAAAAAGAGGGAGGATAATATTCTGTACTAGATTTACAAGGTCTTAACACATTTCAAATACAAATATATGCCTATAATAATTAAAATGACAATTTGGGAAGTGGCTACATATAGAGCAGTGGTTACTGCTGTCGTCTCACAGAAGGTCCATGTATAGCCATGAATAAATTAATTGTAATAATTTAAGTAAACTAAGAGTACCAGTTAGTTTGACGAGGCACGTTTCTTTGTTTCAAATGAATACACATTTATTTAATCTTATCTCAATTTTAGTCAACTTAAAAATTAAAGGCAGCACAGAATATACCTTTTTTAATTTCACCAACTCTTAATACGTGGCGAAACTCAGAGGGCACTTTGGCCAAACCAATCGTTCTTCCCAAAGATGATGCCTCCTATATGCACTCTAACTGGGTTATTAAAATGGCCCTTTGTAATCCCTCATGATGACAATGCAGTAGAACTCAATCTCTCTGTTGCTCTTCTCTGTTGAAAAAAATAATAGCCAGTTTGTCAGAACTTCTGATGTTGCCTTGATTCTATTAGTTTGGTGACATCCATTTGGCCTATAGGCCTATCTTTTAACAAAACTATTATATTGGACTTCCTTTTTAAGATCAACTTACTGAAAGATCAACAAGTTGAAAAAGAAGAAATTTTATTCAGATAAACAAAAATCAAATCCCTAAAGTACAGACTTGCAGCTATCCATTTAAACTAGCTTGTACTTTCTGAAATAATGCAGTGAGGGGCATAGAGGAGCCAGGATCAGACACTAACCTATAAAATAAGTAAATAAAGAAATACAGATAGGCTAAACTGTTTTTTTGTTTGTTTGTTTTTTTACAGTTGAAGCAACTGAGGCAATGACTTGTGATGATTTTAAATTCAGAAGCCTATATTGTTGTTGGCTCCACACTTGAACCCTTTCAGAAGGATAGTTTAATATAAGGCTATCACTGATAACTTTCTGACATTGACAGCGCATTAAATCTGCCGAACACTAGCCTCACCCTGTGATTACTCATCACACTCAATCAGGCCAGCGATGACTCAAATCTTGAGCGAAGGACAGCTGAGTCCTTCAGAATGACCACGCAGGAAAAACAAAACCCTCCACATGACAGTTTGTCCAAAGAGTCCCTGCACCTGCACATGCCTCCGCGCGAGAGCTCACAATAAAAAGAGCATCAAGTCCACTAACTCCGCACAGAGAAAGAGAGAGAGAGAGAGACGGTAGCACGGTGAGAGTGGAGGAGGAGGGAGGCGGTATTTTGCAGTCAACCGCACCGGCGCTGCTCACACAGATCTCATCTGGCAAACACACACACATACACACTCATTCATATAGTATACTCGGTTGCAGCGGCGGCGCTCTGCAGCATGCAAGAGGGCTTTTGATCAGAGACCTGTTACTCTCTGCTCATGTGATGGCCGTTATCCGCGCTGCCGAGTCCCCCTCCTATTCCTCTTCCTCCTCCTACACCCCCTCCTCTGCATCCACAGATTAAGTCGCGGGCGACCTGCGCTTCTAAGAGGCTTGATTTTGGTGTCTTAATGAGGGTACTGCGACAATGGTGAAGGACAAGGCCGAAGATCGGACGCTTCAGTATCAGCAAACTTTGGTGAGTTGCACACGAGGTCGTATAAGGTGCTTTGCGTTAAGTGTCGGGCATGTAGTGTTATCATGGATGCTCGGCCGGAGGATAGGAGCAGCTGGTTGCTCAACCGTGTCCTGTATGAGAACAGAAAGAGACCATGTGTAGCTCAATTTATTGTAGGCTATATGAATATTCAGATAGATGTCAAACATTCCTCCTAAAACTGACTTTATTAGCTTTTTTCAGGGTCTTTAGGTCTGCTTTTCTCTCTCTTCATTCACATTGATCCACAGGTGTTGCATCACTCTAAGCCTCCGTCCTACCCACCTAAATAATTAATTCTTATCAAATTAGAATTCACCAAACCATGTCAGATTAAATTGTTCAGCCTGAAGAAGTGCATATATGGTTATCTCTGATCACTTTATGCTGGGTCTTTATTTTGTGTTAATACCCTTGAAATACAAGATTAGAGCCTCACTCTGCTCACCATGCTACCATGTATTTTGCTCACGTCCTGTGTCTACCATATCTCCTCTATTTCTCCTGCAAACCTTGTCCCTCCTTGCCCTCTCCAACCACCCCCAAAATCTATATTACCCTGTCTTATTCCACCTCATCCTGTTTGCTTGAGAACCTCCACACTATGTATGAACCAAAAAGTGGAGTGTCTCTGAATATGAATTGCTCCATGCACCACTTTTCCTCACTTATGTTATAGCTGGACTGACAGTGATACCCTGGAGCACCATGCAGGGATATCTATATTCAGATAAAGAGCCAGAAATGCAGGCAGAATTCAAGTGCCCTTGTCTCTGTTTCTCTTTTCTTTCTGTGTCCGTGCATGAGGGTGCATTTTCACATGTGCACAATCTATCAGTCGCGCCATCTTCCTTCAGCTGTGATGGGCCCAAGTCGTGCAGAGGTGTTTTCTGCTCTTGTTGGTGTAAAGATCGATGCCTAGCCGTGTGTCTCAGAGTCAAAGATCAATAGTAATGTAAAATGGCAGTCAGAGTCTCTGAAGATTGGACCGTGCTGTCTGCCCCCCGCTCCCTGTCTCTTTGACCATAGCTGTTAGATCAGTGGCTTTATCATTCACTGCCTGTGTATCAGTCCATTATCCCAAAAATAGATGTGTGCCTGTGCCTGTGTTCTTGCACGTGCAAGCAATTGTGCAGCTTGTGTCTTGATACTTTTCTAAGAGCAAAGTGGCAGCACTATTCATCAATTACCTTCCCACAGGCCAGCAAAAAGCGTCTGGGTATTCCTCAAAGAAAAATGAATGACATGTAGAGTTTAATCTGGAAAAAAAAAAGGCGTTCTGTGTGTCTCGCCGTCGTATAGCAGTCTAAAATTGGATTCTAATGTTGACAAAGGGATCTTCTGTGTTTCATTGTTTGCCTTCAGCAAGATTGAGAAGATTTTGAGTTATGTGATTGCTTTAAATTCGGCAGCACAGATCCACTTGTGCTGCAGCAGGACTGTGCAGATGACACAGAGCAGATAGAGATAAATAGAGATCTGTCTGATAACTTTTACAGCACTGAAATGTCATTTTCCCATTCAGAGCAACTGTGCAGGAAAAAGAAACAGCCATTTTCCACTAGTATCTATATGCATATCTGGCAATCTTTATTGTTTAGTAAGACTTTAGAACAACAATAATCTCCTGTTTATACTCAAGTTTTACAAACAGTTAGCTTTCTGTGTTAATCAATTAACATAAACTGTGGTGGGTATCATAAAAGACTCTATAATTGATTTAATTACAATGCAAGTGGCCATGATTACATTCCCACCTGAAGAAAATCATCCGTAAAGAAAACAATTATTTGATATGTTAATGACAACTATTAATATGGTTTGCACAGCAGCTCTGATGCTGTACTCTCTTTCACTGCAGCAAACAGATTTCCTAGAAAGCATTTCACACTCCTCTCTAAACTCTGAACTCATTATCGAAAGGGAAGAGTAAAAACGGAGAATAAACAAGCTATTTTTAACCATCAATGAATCAAGAGTGTAGAGAATCTTTGTCTCCACAGCTGATGCTATCTGGTTTCCGTGTGGAGATGCAGGATCCTTTGAGCAGCCACAGACAGTATGAAAGCAACCAGGCTATGGTGCATGGGTTGCTGGCTTTTAATAATAATAATAATAATAATAATAATGCACCTGAAGAGGAAAAGCTGCCAGCCCACACCTCCACTCACACCAACCCCACCCCCAACCCACGCCACAGGGCACTGCAGCACCGCAGATATATAACATAGTACACAATCTGCTGCGTTTTTGAACGTATGCATGCTTGTGTTTATTCCCATTGATAACAGCACTCCTGTTTCTCTCTCCCATTCAACTGAGGTGGACAAGTATTTAAGGCTACTGCAACAAACATGTATGTAAAAACAAAAGTAGAAAATTGTGTTGCAGTAAAGGCTTACACAATCTTATATTATCTTATTGAGTATAATTGGTTAGTTTTGGTGGCTAGTTTGTTGTGATTTTTACATCCACAAAAGTATTTAAAAGAAAATTCAAATTATCCATGTCTGAATCATTTGTATCTTTGTATAGTTTATTCCAGTTCATGAGTATGATTGCACATACTTGTATTTAATTCTTGTTGGCTTGTACAATGCAACATTCGGACACAGATTGTCTCCTGAACAGCAGTTAGAAAGGACTCTTTGCACAGAAAACTGTTCGGTGAGATCTGTTGTCTCTCTCCTCTCGTTTGTATTGTTTGGTGTACAGAGTGTCCCAGACCAGTTGGGTTGGTAAATATGAGCATGCTGTCAGCAATTTTACTGCCATCACTTTCAAGGATTAAACCTTGTTAGTGTACATCTCATTGCCATTTGGTGCAACTGTCGTGAAGAATCCTTGTTCTTTATGAAGAAAACTTAGATATGTGAACAGAATTCGACTATCATACATTTCTTTGTGTTTCTCAGCATCTTTTTCTCTCTTGTCGCTGTCACACACACACACACACGCCTACACACGCACACACTGTCTCTTCAGGGGGTTTAGTTCCTCATAGTCAGCACTCTGTCTGTTCTCACACACAGAAACTGGCTTGAGTCCATTTAAGGTCCTGTCACTTCCAAATTGTGCTCTAACCTGCACACCGCAGAACGAGCCGCTGCAGAGATTGCAGACAAAAAAATCTATATAGCATCTAAAATAGACCAAAGGAATGCCTTAAGTTATTGCGAAATTAACAGTGGTAAAAGAAATTTGGAGATTCTTTGCTTTATCATTAAAAATCACTGTCATGCTGTATTGAAGACAACTTAAAAGTAGTAATTGAGCCAATAAACTAATTGGGAGAATGTTTACAAAGTTAATAAATTAGCTGAGAAGTAGAGTTTTGCTCTTGTCTGGTCGCATACAATCAGTTTTTTTTTCAAATCAGTAGAGTCTCCCCTGGCTGGCATTTAGAAAGAATGAAAATAGAAAGCATTTCTGCATTTTCTTCACGACAGACACAGAGAGGATATATCCACATCTTTCAAAGTGTATGGCTGCATGTGCTTTCTTACTGCTCAATATTAACTGGATAGCAAAGCATTTTGTAACTCACCCTTCAGTGACAAACAAACAAAAAGTTCATATTGCAGGGCTCCTGCTTCCTCTACTGATTCTGACCTAGACGACACAAAAATAACAAACATCATCTTTGATATGTGCCATTGCTGCGGGCTGAGCCTGGTAGATTGGTATCTCAAACAAATTGGTTGTTTGAGATACCAATTAAATCCTCATCTGCAATGTCTAGAGAGACTTGAGGAATGGTCTACGTCAAAATGAGCTGTTTTCTTAACAATGATTAGTAATAGTAATCTATCTTCACTGACTTGAGAGGATGCCTTTGTCTCAAACTTATCATGTTGGCATTCTTACTATTGAAAGCACAATTTCCAGACAGTCACTTTAATTAACACGAGGGTTGGTTGAAACAGAGACAGTGTGACTTTATAATAACTGTCTGTGCTCTTTAATTGTAACAGATGATCATTTAGTCAGATTGACTGATCTTTCAAATACATCAGAGTCATTGGTTGTATTCAGGTGGTAAGATGATGTTAGATAATTCTTAAGTCATAGACATTAGCGGAGCAAAATGGTACAAACAACTTCAGTAGAAACATCAGATATATCATAACACTTTATTTTGCATTAACTGGTGAAAATTACAACAGCAAAGTCAAGTTGACTGATTTCACACAGTGTTTTCCTACCGGTTTTCTTCAGAAAGTGACTGAGCTGCTTTCTTGATGTAATAGAAAAGAAGAAAAGTGATAATGTTGTAAAGTTGTTGCATTGAGTAATGGGAAGTAGCATTCTCTCTTGCTTAATTAGAAATGTAGTGCACAAACGGGTTAATGTATAAAATATTTTTCACGTCAAATGTATTCTTTGCTCCTATTATGTTACTAAATGTAACATTGGATGATGTTGTGGTGTTTTACTTGTTATCCTTTAACACATGGGACACCAAATGAAACCCAGGTCCAGTCACTTTTTTACATTTTAATGGGGGATTGGTCATTGTTCAAATATATATGACACCTCAGTTAAGATAGCATATTCTCATTTCTTTGAATCTTGTGTAACTGTTGACAAAACTAGTGACTGATCTCTCAGTGTGTCTTTTGTGCTGTTTTGTCTCATTTTTTCCCTTTTTGCAATCGTATCTTTGTAATTGCCGTGATGTAGACAAAAATCCTGCTCCCCTGTCTCAAGTCTTTCTCTAAAAAGATGTCACCCTCTCTGCTTGATCCATCACTTTCTCTGACATCAACCCCCCCGACACTCCCTTTGTGCTGCTTTCGTTGTCAGTGTGTGTGTGCGTGCGTGTGTGTTTTTGGTATTTGCTTGTGTGCACCAGACCCAGTCTGCTTAACAGCATCAAGGTTTTTCTCGTTTACTGCAACCTATAAGCTGTGGCTTAGTTAACTATTCAAAAAAACAGCCTCAGCCTATATATTAGATATCAGCATGAGTCAAATTTGTCATTTTGTCCTCTAATTTAATTTTCAATCTTGTCCCTGGAGGGTTCAGGACTCAGATTAGTCCGAAGGCTTTGGTCTTCCTGTTATTACCTTGGTGGTCTCCTCAATACCCACTACTGTAATCTTGTTCAAGTAATCACACCTCCTCAACTATATGTAGGAATTCAAGGTCTAAATCATCAATCTATGCCTTTGCAGTGATGATGGCTCCTTTCACTTTGACACACTGCAAAGAAAAAATTAAAATCTTCTTATGAATAATGAAAAAATTAAAAACAGCAAGGACAAAAGTTGTAGATGTTCAAGCCTTTATCATTAGAGTGTCAAATATTTCTCCTTGCTGTATCTTGACAGTGAATAAATTATCCCACAGAGCCCTGAGAACTGCTGAATAATAAAGGACTTTTTATCTCATCTGTTGTGCGAAGCTTGCACTTGGTTTGACTTAGAGCAAGGTGGCAAAGTGAGTGATGTAGCAGTATAGGCTGGAGGCTGGGCAGTAGAAAGTTGTCACATATCTGTTAGATTCATTTTCTTTTTATTCTCTGTCCGTCTGAGCAAGATACATAGGCCTACCGACATTTTTTAATTCAAAAATGTAGTGACACCTAAGTTATGTCAAACCTTTTTTCATATTAAGTCTACATGACTTCATTTTTGAGGTGGAGAACTGCAAAACGCTGTTTCCTCCTTGTGAGCTGACTTAAGCTAACTGGCGAGCCCCCTTAGCTTTGCGTTACTCTTGAGAAAGGTAAAAGGTCAAACTCAAAGTCCCAAAAGATTAAAGATGCTAAACACAGTATGCAGTATAGGAAGCAAAACCCAGTATATAACTTTGAAACCAGGCCACAGACAGGTTCGTAGTACGTTTTCACTGATCCAGGTCTCCGCCGACTGATTTGATATCACGATGCATCATCCTCAGTTTTCTATATTACTGCACATGGCTACTTTTTCCATCAGTGAAGACAAGCAGTCCAGATGAATATGAAATTCCTTTTTTATCATTTAGAAAGTGCTTTAGAAATCATTGTCAACATCAATGTCGTAACATTGTAAACCAAAATAAACATAGGTACAATAATCGATATGTTCTGTCACTGCATAGATGCAGAATCGTCTACGTCCGCATCGCGATGCATCGTAGAAAAGATTCATTTCAACAACCCTGGAAAAAAATTACTAGAAATTGTAATGTTAGCCAGGAATGAAGATCCAAGCTAATGTAAGGTAGTGGTTGACAGCTAACGTTAGCTATTGACTAATGGTAGCTAACAGCTTTTTGATTGCAGAAAGGGGCTCGACACATCCAGCAACAGTAAAGAGGACGCTGCAGTATCATTTTTATGTCAAAATGTTAACATACTGTACTGACTAAATTCACTACAATAGTGCAGATGTTTCTATAATCTCAAGAAGAGGGATTCTATTATATATTATAGTATGAATAACTATTCAAAGTGATGATTTGAATAGTCTTTCTTTATTTTTCTAAACTGTGTTCTAGATGGAAATAATGAGACATTGTTAAATTAGAAGATATTAAGTAGGAGATTTATGATGTGAGCCGTGTCTGAATGATTGATGGATGACTCAGTCCATCACAGTCAGCCGTGAAAGCTGGCTCGCAAGCGTTGTTGTTGTCCAAATCTAGATTTTCTGTGTTTTTCTGTCGATGATCTAAAAATCAAATTTTTTGACCTTGTGAAACCATGTTGAAGACATTTTGAAAGCTACTCTCCGCAGGCATTTTATCTACAAATAACCAGTCTGTAGCGACCAGTGGGAGGCAGGACTTGAACTGGTGCAGAGGTGTTGTGATGTAGGAGGTGAACTGACTAATGTACATACCGAAGTTGGTCACATGGGAGGTACACTGGTTACAGAAAACAGCTCATTTAACCCACAAGGCCCCGACTGCTACTTCCCCAGGGGTCCGTGCTCCAGATGGTTGATGACTGCTTTCACACAGGCCAAAGAAAGAAACATTAACAAGCCATGTTTATACTCCTAGCGGGTGATTGTCTGGTGCTGGTAGTGGGATTCACTTAGAAGTTTGAAACTGCCTTGAATAGATTGTAATTCCCCAGAGTGGTGGGGGTGAAATGTGGACCAGTTACCAACCAGGAAAGCCAATAGTGTCACCTCCCTCCATGCATTACTTCACGGGTCAAGATCCTCAGAAGTTGACAGATGTGGGTTGTTTAATTTAGGAAAGACATACACATCTTGAATGAATCTCTTTGGATGAATAATTAGTGGTTATCTTTAAACTGGTGTCCTTTGGGGGTATTTCAGAGTCTGTATGGTTTTTTAAGTTTTTCTGCTACTGTGAAAAAAAATCTGGATATTTATATAAAAATAAATACAATACTGGATGTCTTGTTATGAAGAGATTTTAAGTACATTTGTAAACAAACCCTTTCAAAGTAAACCTGCTGCACTTCATCACCATCATGAATGAATCAGATTAGCAGTGGGAGGCTGTGCATTTGCAGAAATACATAATTGATTAAACATCTTTAAACTTAATGAAGCCAAGCCCAAAGACAGAGTAAACATTTTACATAAACATCATTTCTAACTTCTCTGGTGGACTCATAATTATAAAGAGACTTACATTTTATCATGTCAAGATATTTCTGGTTCAGCTGCCTTTTTCAACATCACTCAGCTTTCAATTGAAAGTGAATTACCAGAATACATCTCTAAATAACTATAGTCACACAATGTGATTGGCTAATTTGGTTCTCCTTTTTTACTCAAATATAGCAGCAACATTGTTAGGCAGGTCGTATTTTATTTTTCAAGCTACACTTACACGGCGTTCCAAGTTTCACTTGTAGGTTTCGTTTTCTCCCAATAAAAGAAAATGAACTGGGAATGTAGCCATTAGGCAAAGTGGCAATTTGCTCTGTTATTTTATTACAAGAATGAAAGACGTCTACATCAGAAATCTTTTGTTCTAAAGTATAGATGGCTGTATTAAAGAGTACATCTATTGTTTAAAATGCATGTGACACACCAGCTCCGCATTCAGCATTCACAGGTTTGCTTTAATTGACTTTAACAAGCAGCAGAACATGTTTATGTTTCCCTCCGATGACGTTATGGGATGTCTAGCAGCAGCTGTTAGTGTTTGTCAGCTGATTTCTCTGGGATGCAGCTATTAGATGAGGCCGTTCTGCTGCTTGAATGTGATGTAGTCATGTCTTACTTAACACATTCCAGCAGGTTGGAGGTTGAAGTGGAGGGATATAAGCAACCTGGCAGGATGGTTCCCTTCTTTTCTTGTCTGTCAGACTGAAACTGCACGGCTGCTCTGCATTGCCTGTTCATGCGAGCAGAAAGAGCGAGTCTCGAGTCGTGATGCCCATCTCAATGAGGGGAGGGGGGGGGATGGAGGAATGTGAGTGGGACAAAAGGAGGTAGTGCGCAGCACAGTGGGGAGAGATGTTGCAAGTTGTAGCATACACAGAAACCTAGAGGGACTGTGCTAAAAAAAATGAAGAGCGAGGGGGAGAGAACAGCATTGCGCCTGCAGGAGTCGTGATGCTCATCTTAATGTGGCAGAAAGAGATCAGTATTTGAGAAGGTAAAACATTACGTTCATGCCACTAGCACTGTAAGCTTTGTCTTTACAGTGAGCGTCAACATCTCATACCAACTTTTCATTTTCACAGCTGATAACTAGTATTATGCATGCCTTACTGGTCATTTTCACATCTCCATGCAGTATAGACTTACAGGGAAGTATCCAGTTGTAATGAGACCTTGTGATTTCTCAGCAATGTTAGAGGGGTTGCATTACTTGCACGACTACACTGCACAAACGCCATCTCAGCAAAAATTGTACAGCAAGTGACCTTCAAAGAACAATTCAGACAGGACCAAGTTGTAATCATAAGCTTTAAAAAGCTTTTATTAAAAGTTAAGTCCAGATGTGGCTGGTCATCTCGTTGATTTGGCGTAAGGGGCAGTCTTCTGCTCAGTCAGGATCACCTCTCCGCTTGATACCAGAGCCCCGGGACTTGAGGAAACTTTCCTCACTGCAGCTCTTCCTGTATAGATATATTGGAAAAAAAAGGAGTAGAAGATGCATATATAACCTTGGATTTGACATAAGTTTTCACTTAAAGTAGTCAACCAGAATAGTTTACAGTTCCAATATCCACCAATGCAAGGATTTATAGCAAATATAACAGTTCCAGCTATGACAATTTCTCTGTAGCAACATTTTCTGTTAACCTTCAAAATGTTAAACGTCATATGCGTCATTGTGGAATGTATGGTTACAGTAACATGGCCAGAGATTGAAGTGCAGGTTACTTATTTAGCCGTGGTTTGGTTCTTATGGCACGTTCTGTTCAGTGCACCACACTGGGACATGACAATGCTCAAGTCATAGATTCTGAATGACTCAGGCGTTCAGACCAAATTTTAAAAACTGAGCTTATAAAGTTAATCACATATTTTACAGTCAATAAATTACTCACGTTGTCTATGGCACGATTGTTCGCAAGAGTAAGTGCTGCTGGGATAACATACTGCCGTTGCACAATGGATGAACACCTGAAATAAAGAGTTTAAGTTATGTTCGGTGGAAGAAGCGTCACTTAAGGGTCTAATACAGTTTAAAGATGGACTGTACCGTGTCTTTCTGAGGAGTGTAGGTGTTTTGTTCTACAAATGCAAACATTTTTACAATGAAGCGTTTATGGTGGGTGGGGTAATTAAGCCCAGAGTAGCCGTCCACAGGCACCACTGTGGTCAGGTAACGGTCATCATGGTAAGGACACCTGGAGGCAACAAGAGCTCATGTTGTAACAGCACTAAAACTAGACAAGCTAAAATTGTAAACAACTGTATAAGTGATTTAATGTTTAAATACCCGTCAACCAGAAGGTCCCACTGTGGCAGGCTCTCAGGATTGGAGGTGGAAGTGGCCCAACAGTGCTCCAGGTTCAAGACGATGTTCGGGTCAGATCTCTCCACAATGTTCACCTCAACATAGACGGGTTCTCGCAGCACTTTAGTGATGGGGTAGTCTGCTTGAGTGTAGAAGGAGCTATACGCTGCTTCTTCTGCAATCAGAAGCACAGACTTAGCATACCACTATATATTCTTGTATTGCTATAACCCTCTTAAGCCACTCACCCTCCACACAGCCCTTTGTGTTGCACTCTCCATTGCCCAACTTAAGCTCCACTCTCAGGAGTCCTGCTGCAGCAACTGGCACAGGTGGAGGAACAGCATTCACCTCCATGACAAGGGCCTCCACAGCTGTGCCAGAATACCTGCACTGGAACAATAACCTGCAGGGAGAGAGTAGAGGACTTTACAGCTCAGGAGACCTCACAGGGTCACAAAAGCAATAAAAGAGGATCGATTAACACGCTTACTCAAAATGGCTGTCCCGGGTGATTGAGCCTCTGGGTCCAATTCCCACCTCATACGAGGACGACATGTGGTTCTCGTACACCACATAACCCTCCTCCTCCTGAAGGAAGAACATACATTGAATGCAAGTTAGTTTACCAAAGCAATGAGAATATGTCATTTATATAGCAAGGCCTAAACACAGTTTCAAGCTTTACAAATGTGATAGCTTGGATCCCTCACAAATCACACAATTGCTGCGATTGAGAGATTATTTCGTAAGACTAAATCTCACATATTTACTTAAAAAAAAAAGACTATTGCAATCACCTTGATTGTAGTTCCACATGCAGTCACAGGGAACTGAAGAATGGCAAATGTTGCAGTGAAGGCAACAGGAGTACAGGAAGGGTTGTTTGTTTCCAGCAGGCTGATTGAATCCACATCTATGAGGGGCACAGTGGAGTCTCGAGCCACAACCACCACAAACTGGCCATCCCTGGTACACTGCACAGTTACTGGGAGAGCAGAGAAAGGTGAATTTATGTGTTACATTAGTAAAGCTATTTCACTATTACTATGTTGAAAAGGGACTAGAAACTAAAGTGGAGCACATTCACCTGCTTTTCCATAGTAGCACTGCCGTCCATCAAAGCAGCAGTTTATGTTTGCACACTGCTCAGCGGTGATATCTTGAGTCCCACACTGGATCTTCTCGCCCTCCTCCACCTGGCACTTATCAAAGGGAGCTGCAGGTGGAGAGACATGAGACTGTTGCTGGGGCAGATGAGGAGGAAGAAGAGGTTGCTGTTGCTGCAGAGGCAGCGCCCAGTGATGCTGGGAAGTTACATTACAAACCAAAACTACAACCAACACAACACCAAACAGACACTTGAAAAGCTCCATTATGGTGGTAAAAATTACACACTGGCCCAAACTGTGACAACAACACCCAGAGCTCAGAAGCAGGCTTTATACGTGATTGATTATGTGTGGTTTGCTAAGAACCCCTCCTCCCATCGTTAGGAGTCAATAGTGTGGCAGCCCTGCAGTGTTAATCACCTGGGAGCTGACAGGTGGAGCTTATTGTCTGCTCATCTGTCTGAAGAGAAATCAGTACGTGACTGTTCTGTCAAAGCTGAGTGGATTTTTTCTTCCTCTAAAAAGATGTGGATATAAATGTTGCATAAAGTGAATGTTTGATACACCTGGTTCTGTTCTCTTTGAGTGTGAACCTCAGACTATCTTTACTGTGACCCCATACTGTATACATTTTACCTGCAACATCCCACTGACATTTCTTTCCCTGCCTCCCACTTGCACCACCTTTATAAAAGCTCTTTTTTCCCGCCTTTACACACACAGATGTATGGGCGCTACACCCAGGAGCTGGGGGTGTATGCCAAAGAAGAAGCAGCCCGCCTACGGGATGGAGGAGTGCGGGATGGCGGGGGACTGCGGAGGAACACAAGCGTCCGTAGCCGTGCTGCAGATCTGCTGGAGTACGAGAAAGACCCCTGTGCAAAGTGCCACCGTAAGTGATGATCAACCCAAAAGCACTAAATCTTCATCAGAACAGGATAGCAGGGACAACGTTTGGAGATACTTAAGAGTTCTGACGTGATGTGAAGGTCAGACAAAAGGAGGCCTCAGTGCTCATAAACTAAGTGGTCCTTGTGTGCGTGTGTGTGTGTGTGTTTGTGTAGTAGATTGCAATGCTTTAGTGAGTGTGAAAGTTGTGTGAAAACATTGATTTTCTTAGAGTACAGTAGAGCTGATTCCTGACACAAGGGAGAAGGAGGGGATGTAGAAGCATTTTTATGTGTCTGATCTGAGCAATGACCTTTAGCCAACAAGGGTTATCTCAATGTCAGACTAACACAGCTCCATCTGCTGGCTACCAGTGGCCTGTGTGTGTTTGTGCAGGTCAATTCTTTCTGTGTGAGTCAATCTGATCTGAACTGTCAGATTATTTTATGTCTAGTCCTCCCAGATGAGTGCAGATTAAGGAGTGGCACCAGAAGAGAGCTCCTCTTCAGACTGATTTTATCAACAACAGCAAAGTGACAGACTCTGACTGATAGATAGATAGATAGATAGATAGATAGATAGATAGATAGATAGATAGATAGATAGATAGATACTTTATTGATCCCGAGGGAAATTCAAGGCATCCAGTAGCAGTATACAAACATGCAAGACACATAGCAATTGTTACATAAACACCCCCTGTCCCCCCTCCCATACATACAGTATATTACCCGACAACAAAGATTTAAGGAGCCCCTATATATAAGAATAAAAAATTAAAGTTAAAATAAAACCTGTGCAATTGTAAATAGACCTATACAACTTATATAATGAAATGTACAAAACCTGTGCAGGAATAGAAATATATGTGCAATTTAAAAGAAACCTATAAACAGTTAAAGAGCATCTGTAATTAGACCTGTACATAAGAGATGAAAACTGTGTGTGTTTGTGTTTGTGTGAGCAGTCTCAAAATGTGCATGTCTGTGTATTTTTATTTGTACTTAATCTTAACCCTCAGAAATGCATGTTAAAGAACATCAACAAAGCAGAAATGCTCTTAAAGGGGCGTTTCAGCTAAAGTGAAAAATCTGAACTCGTTCCTGCAGTAGAAATATCCCTTTAAAAATAAAATTCACACTGACGTCTGGAGATTATCCACTCACTCCAGGACAGTGTGAGTGGAAAGACAAATCACAATGTCATGTTCTTATTGTGAGTATTACAAAGTTACTCTCATTTGAATAATCTGTATAATAATATGGATGTCTTAATAATTAAAACCCAGTACTAGATGAGACTGAGATAACATGTTTGAAAAATGGGAGATGGACCTGAGTGGTTGATGTTTAAATTATGATGGTTTCTAAACATTTAATTTTATGTCAACTCTTAAGAAAAAATGTGTCTTTTTTCTTAATACCAGAGATCTATGGTTCCATTTTAAATAGGAAAATAAGCTGGCTCTATTCTTCATCTTTTATGATATAAAAATAACTTACATTTTTGTAAGTTAAAAAAAATGTGTCAGGCTGTTGAATTTTCTAAATAGATATTTACATTTTCAGGGTTTTTCCCCAGTGATTTTCTCAATATCAGAGCAATCCAAGTGAACACAAGTGAAAAATCTCAAATGGAAATTGCTCAGAGCTGATTTGGTTACTTTTAGTTATGTCAGTTTACCAAAATATGATGACAACAGGGTTCACTTTAAGGCGTATGGTGTAGCTAACTGAATCTATTTCAGTGTCATACTTTTAACAATTTTAATGGGATTTTAGGAGCCGATACCGTTATCAATATGAGGACGAGAAAAAAATCTGATATCGACCGATATTTTTCTTTGATTCAATCTTTAAATCTAGATAGATATTGATATACACATTTATTGCATTTATCCTTCAAATGCAGTTATCAAACGCTTGTGGAAAAGTTATATAATGAAGACAAGGTGGTCACTCAACTGGAAAGTAACTGCGCATGTACGTGCATCACCGCTTGACACTCTGGAGAGTGAGATAGCTTGTTGTAATCCATATTCTACAGTTCTACAATTCATTCAGCAGACGCTTTTATCCAAAGCGACATACTGTACATTAGAGAGAAAGTACAACACAAGCAAGGATCTAGACAGGAGGAAACAACGTCAGTAAGTGCAAACAGACAGCTTTAACTCTGATCAGAAACACAGGTGCTGGCCGTGCACAGAGGCAAAGCACAACATCGACAGCTATTCTTGAGAGTTCTAATCAGCATCAAAACCATCCTAAAATTGTCATTATCAATCAAAATCACCGTCATTATCATTATCGTCATCATTAGTATCAGTGCGTAAGGGTTCATGAAGGAGCTGGGTCTTTAGCTTTTTCTTGAAGGTGCAAAGGGACTCTGCGGATCGAAAGGAGTTTGTGGAAGTTCGTTCCACCTCCGGGGGTTGACAGAGGAGAAGAGTCTAGTTAAAGACTTAGGACCCTGTTGTGATGGTTGGATCAGATGCCTTTCATTGGCAGAGCTTAGTGGGTGGGAGGGAGTGTAGACCTAGATGATAGAGTTTAGATAAAGAGGAGCTGTTTCTGTCGCTGTTTTGTAAGCGAGCAGCAGGGTTTTAAATTTGATGTGAGCAGTAACTGGGAGCAAGTGTAGGGAGATGAACAGCGACATGTGCTCTTTTGGGTAGGTTGAAGACTATTTGTGCAGCTGTGTTTTGTATCATCTGCAGGGGTTTGATAGTGCATGTAGGGAGCCCTGCCAGTAGGGAGTTGCAATAGTCAATGGGTGATATCACAAGAGCCTGTACCAGGAGCTGTGTAGCATGCTCTGACAGGTAAGGTCTGATCTTCCTGATGTTGTACAGGGCAAATCGACATGACCGGGCAATCGAAGCCACTTGACCCTTAAATATTAGCTGGTCATCAATCATAACACCCAGGTTCCGGGCAGACTGTTGGCATGACTTTGGTTGTACCAAGCTGGATATTGATCTGGGGTTGCTTAGAGGGACTGGTTGGGATGACAAGGAGCACATAGATAGCACCCTCTGCTGGTGAAAGAGAACTGCTAGTGTTATGCAATAAAACTCAAATGAAATGTTATTTGACTGGGAAATAAATCTAGTAATTTTGGCGTATATCTGCGATGAAATTAGCTGATACCGATTGTCACTTGATACACTAATATCGGCCGATATTATCGGCTGGCTGAATTATCAGTTGGGCTCTACAAATGATTATTCCCTTAGTTAGTCGTAGGAACATATTTCACATTAAAACTGTCACTTTTAGATACAAAAAGTAGACACACTGTGGTATCCCTTGCATGCTTTTCACAAGTGAGCCCCTTTCCAGGATCGGTCTCTGCCTCTTTGCCCTTGTGACTAGTGATCTGATTAAAGCCCCATAAATTGCACCATAGGTGAAAGCCACTCTATATTGGCTCGGTTCCTGCTCCCTTGCTGGCTGTAATGGCAGCCATTTAAAACAATCACCCTCAGATCAGGAGCCAGCCGGAGTGATTTGTGTGCAGGCCGTCTGCGTGCAGTGTACTCTCGTAGATCAAGAGGTGTTTGTATTTTTAGACTTGTCTTTAGATAGACGCTCAGGCTGGACAGGCTGTGCTGTTGTCTTGTTCTGTAAAGAGAGAACCCACAGTTTTGTTGGAAGTGGGAGTTTTGTGTGTGTTTTTTCTCGTCACATGTATCTACAGTATCTGTGTGGGAACATCATCTTTGTGGGTGATGGACTACAAGTGTTTCAGCTCGGAGCCGCAGCTTCTGAACAAGGCAGCCTACACATACTGTCAAAGGCTCTGCTGCTGGTCATGATGGAGAGCTAAAAACATGTACTACCTCACTGTGTTTATTTTGACTCTCAGAGTGAATCTTACTGCGGTATTATAGCTGTTACATCAGTCACATATCTGTCTCTCAAATACTTCAAGAATCAGCTTCAATATATCATAGCAATCGTAATATTTGGCTTTGCATTCTCTTATAGGTGAAAAACTCCATCATTTAACTATTATAACTGATTACAGCTTGTTGGCTTCATGTGATGCAATAAAGGGATATGAGAAGTGCAGAATATGTCTGGCATGGGTAGGATTTTTATTACAAGATCAAGAGCAGACATCTGTGGACACCAATGAGCCTGCGGATGAGAGTGTGAGCCAAGATGCACACGGAAGTATGTAGCTCTGCAGGTGCCAGGCGAGAAGTGTATGATTGTGAGAGGGAGGGAGAAAGAGACATAGACAGCGAAGAAGAAAGAAATGGTAGGTTTCTGCAGGTCAAAAGAATCCAAATAAAACCTATAGATCTAGTGAAAAATGGCAGTCTGATTCACATACGTATATTTAACTTTGAATTTTACAGGGTGACCTTTTTATTTTATTTTGACGCTGTGTTTAAATGGTTTGTCTGCACATGCATGTTTATGTGGCTTTTTTACGTCCTCTGTTGGAAAGTTGCCATCGAGCAGGTGGCCTGGAGGCTGGGCAGCTTGCCCCGTCATGCACACAGTTGTGCTCCACCTCCCTCTGAACGCTCAGCCTCCCCCCTGTGACCTGAATCCTGAACCAGACAGACCGCTGCAGTGTCTGACTTCTTGTCATTTATTGCATTGTTTCTTTGTTGGTTTCTTATAATGACAATAATAATAACTAACAACATTGAAGATACGTATATACTGTAAAAGCACAACAGTTAAGAGAAAGCTCTAAAAGGAAGTTTTTAGTGATGATTTAAAAGTGGACTCGGTCTTTAATCTGAGATCCTCTGGCAGAAAATTCAAAAGCTTACTCAATAGCAAGGCCATTTAAACAAGACACGTTATTTCACATGTTTGGGTTTCTGAACTTCTTAATATATAACAAAGTCACAGAAGTTTTTGAAAAATATAAAAAAGGTAGTATTTTGATGAAGACATGACCAAGGAAAAGGGGAGCAAAATGTAAATCTAATCCTTTTGAGAAATACGTTTGAGGCTTCTCCTCATTTTAAAGCTTTCTTTTGAGGCCTTTTATCAATCAAAAAATAATAAAACCTTAGACAATAAGCCAGGCAATGTTTGCTCATTTTGTGGCCAACACAATAGATTATACAATACTTCACACAAAAATCCTTAAATCAAGTTCTTACTGTCTGATGATCCAATGAATAATAGCCAACAACGCGTGAATACATATTTGATACTGTCTTGACTACGTGACCCTGTCGGTCCCTACTAAAGATGGGCACAAATACTTAATTTGTACTATAACAAAGGCTGATTTATTTGTAAATTTATAAATGTTAAACAGGAGAAGTCATTTGTGTTTTGGTGAACAATTTCAAAAGGTGGATTTTTTTTTTTACTACTGAGTCTTTATGGCAGATATAGTTGGGATCCAATCAGAATGTCCTTGTCCAAAAGGAGATATAGTTTTAGTGCTTTCCTTCATCTTTTGTTGAATTGAATTTATAATGGTTTTTTTTATAGTTTGCTGCGTCATGGTTAACAACCGAACATCGTGTCAGAGAATAAATGTCAGACAAATGATGATGAAAGTAACTGTAAGTCCTTGCCTCATATTTAGTTATGGTCCCTCTCCAACAACAAGACACACAAACATTATCACCAAGCCCTCAGCTGTTGCTCTGTCCTCCTGTCTCACTCTCTCTCTCTTGCATCAATTGCATTAATCTAGAAAGTCTTACATGACATCCAAATAAGCAGTGAGTATGTTCTTCTTCTTTTCTCTAGTCCTTGACTAAAACAGCTTTTACTCTAAAACATACTCTGTTTGCTGTCATTCATAGATCTGTTGCTCTCCTACTTTCTCCTTAAAATACATAAAGTTGATTTGACAAATCACTCGGGGACACAACCTTTTCACACCACACCACTTATAAAAAGAGTAAAATATTGTTATCTTTTTGTTGAGTATGAAATATGTGTACTGTGTGTCGGGACATGAGGACAATAAAAAGAATTAAAATACATAAAGTTATTGTCTCCCTTGTGAAAGTCAAAGGACTGTGTGTCACAACAGTAGCATTTTCCTGAAATATGGATCTGCTAAATGTGTTAGTAGCACAATTTCAGCTTCTCGAGGGACGAGCGATCTATGAATTCTCTGGATGTGGAAGTGAATTCCGGGCTTTGCCAATGTCCGCAGACAGACATGAAGAAATGAGTCCAGTGATGCTTCTTTTAGCTGACCCAGCTCAGAGTTATAGATTATAATGTAATGGTAGAATTTATAACCATGACCTACCTTCATTTTCTCTTGATTCTGTCTTATTCTGCCTTATATCAGGTCATACTGGATCCTTTGTTCACACTCGAGAATCCCTTATTGTTACTTTAAACTATCCTTCTTTACACTGACTCCGTATGTGTCATAATGTTTCATAAAATGCTCTGAACTTTAATAAAATTCGTGCCAGTTTTGTATGTTTCATTTATTGGACAGTACAGTAAAGCAGACCTTTATGAGCCAGTCCTCAGGTTTTTACTTGATTTGATCCCTATTTCTGTGCCCTCAGTGTGTGCGTCTCGCTGTCAGAAGTTCCTGATCTCAAAGGTGGGAGAGGACTGGATCTTTCTCATTCTGCTGGGCCTGCTCATGGCTCTGGTCAGCTGGGTCATGGACTACGCCATCGCATTCTGCCAAGAAGGTATGAAAGAGACAGAGAGCCACAGAGAGGGAGGGGAGAGTTCTAGAGATAGAAGCAGACTGAAAATAGACTGTTCTCACGGAGGCAGCCAAGTGGTGAAATTCTTTCTGTTTTCAACTCAGTTAAAATGGTCATTATAAAATTTCCTTTTCAGGAAAATATCACATAACTCAAAATTAAACATAAGCAATAAACCACATGTCTGAATTCAGCACTGATGTGTTAGTATGTGAGTCAACCAATGTGTTGTAGTCAAGGCTGATTTGAGCCTATGAGTCATAGGGACTCTGTTATTAAGTGCTCTCAAAAGTGCTCCTTTATTTTATCCAGTACACTTCAACAACAAATGATGCCATGTTTTCCACAGTGTTGAAAAGTGTACGAGCAAGTGTGGAAATTACTGTCCCCAATGGAAATGCAGGCTTACACACTCAGGCTCCCAGCTCGGGGTTGTATGAATATGGTCGCCTTAATCTAAGTGAAGCACCAGCTACTGTGATCCATAAAACTAGCTTATATATGACAAATGTATTGATTTTAGCCGACAGGTTTAAAACATGATGCTATGACATCATGGCACATCTGAAGTCATTGTTTTCATTAGCCCTTTACACATCGCGACCCTGCAACAGCACCATAAAAAAGATCCACGGTCATTATGTCTTTGTAATAACACATTGCGTCTGCAAATGCGTAATAATGGTGTTCCAGTTTGAAGTTTCAGTTTGCATCATGGCGTTTTGGATTGCAAGAGGCATGGCGTGTATACACACAACGGGAGCTTCACATGCACACATGCGATGACAGATCAGGAGAAGAACAACTTTGCCCCACTATTCTGCCTCTTCTTTGCGTTACTCATTGTATACAAGGCACAAAAGGGATGTAAAAATCTCGCCTCTAACTGGCTATAAGAGGCAATATGCCCAGAGTTCTTGTTGCGCTACAGGGCGAGAGCACGCACAACAGAAGGCTGACCACAATTTCCTCAAAGGCCTCCGTTGTCTTTAATAAAAACTAACATTAAACTATTTAAAGTTGATCCCCATTTTGAAACTTACATGTTACAATGCTGGATGCCCATACTAAACGTGGGCAAAGTTTCTGTTCATGAGAAAAACGTATGTTGGAATAATCCCCGGATAAGCCTGCTGAGTGCGCATACTAGCTTGTTCCCCGATATGAAACCAATAATTTCACGAGACAGCTTCAAGCCTCTACGTATGCTGGTGGAGCTGTTTGCATAAGCTCTTCTCCCAGCACTGGAGAGCAGCCCTCCCCTGGCAGCACTGCAGCGTTAAGTCCCTTGAAGGCTTCCAGAGCGCTAGCGAATCAGAAGAAAGTGGGCACGTGGGGAGGGGGGCCTTAAAGAGACAGCAGCTTAAATGAACTGTTTCATGTAGAGGCTGAAATGAGGGCTTTTACTGAGGCCAGTAAAAGATAAATAAGAAGTTTTCTTTAGCTGCAAATCATGCAGAGCTACTCTGTAGGTTTCCCAAACTAACAACATGAAGGGTAAAAATGATTATATTAAGTGATCTTTAAGAATGTACTAGGGCCTTAGATGCTGTCTAAATACAGCAATGTTACTTGTTATGTGGTAAATTTACAATGTCAGAATTGTTACTTTGCTTTTAGCACTTTTACTACAATTTTGAAATGTATCACCCATTGAGAGTTTCATGAAAATAACTACTGCTGCTAAAAGCAGGCATTAGGCAATTGGCATATTTCCCCTTGATCCAGGAACAACTGCTGTGCTGTATTTTATGTCCCAGTAAATTTGATAGTAAGAGCTTAATGGTGAATGAGGAGGAGGAGGAAACTGAGCTGCTGAAAGAATAAAAATGCATGAATAAGGCAGAGGGGAAAAAAGGGAACATGGACAGAAGGTCAAAGGGAGTTAATGGGGGGAGAGGAATCAGATGAATACATTCACATCAGAAAATCTTCAACTAAATGGAAAAAAATCTCCTAAAATTCCTGAGTTTGCTACTGCATTATACTGAGAAGAAGTTACCTTTGTATGTGTGTGTGTGCAGCACAGAAGTGGATGTATGGCGGACTGGACAGTAACTTGCTCCTGCAGTACATCGCCTGGGTCACCTACCCCGTAGTGCTCATCACATTCTCGGCAGGATTCACACAGATACTGTCTCCCCAGGCTGTGGGTAAGAAACGCACACACACATGGACAAACACACACTCTTAGGCCTTTTATGCAAATACATATGTATTCCTATCTCTAATTCATGGTCACATTTCTGTTTGAATACTGTAAGTACCCCTATAATGCGGCATAAGTCCTCCAAGGACATGGTGCAGTACGTCTCTTTGTGGTCAAGTCTGCAGGATATCCATAAAATATACCTTTGATGCAATGTGCATACATAAACTATATGAATATCAATCAGCTCCCCCCTACACTCACCCATCCCCTACTTGCTCCTCATTTATTCTCCTCATCCCCCTGTCTGTAATTGCTTTCTTTCAAATCCTCTTTTTCTTTCACTCCATCATCCCACCTGGCATCTCTTTGTTTTTTACTCTCTAGGTTCAGGTATTCCTGAGATGAAGACGATACTGAGGGGGGTGGTGCTGAAGGAATACCTGACTTTTAAGACGTTTGTAGCCAAAGTCATCGGTCTGACCTGTGCTCTTGGCAGTGGGATGCCCCTAGGGAAAGAGGTAAAGCTTTTTCCCTTCATCTCTTTCCATCACAGTCCTCCTGGCTGTAAGAAAGAATTTAAGACAGATTTCAGATTTACATTCTTCTATTAAAAGAGTTTAAAAAATTGTGCTTACCCTGGTCTTGTTTTAGTCATGGGTGCGAAATTAAACAGGTGATTTACTGCTAATGTCCCATTTTAAGGGTAATAGTGTTGTTAAATCTAAATATGAGCAGGGATCATGTATAATGCCCCTGAACTGGAGTGCAGCATGCTCTTCTCTCTGCTAAAAGGGGCTTTCAGTCACATCCTGTCGACTAACATGCTCATATCTCTCCATTCTGCCACTCAGGGACCCTTCGTTCATGTCGCCAGCCTGTGCGCTGCTCTCCTCAGCAAATTCATGGCTGCTCTCTTCGGAGGGATTTACATGGTGAGGATGGTAACTACATTAAACACAGATTTACAGGCACTCAAAACTCTGATGACTTCAAAGGTAATCTAAGCTGAACATTCACTGGCAACCAATTTTAAATCTAGGATTTTATTTATGGCTAAATCATAATTATTATTATTTTTAAATATGAAATGATAAATTAAGGTGTAATATTCAGAACTTTAAGCATTTACAGAAGTTAGCTTAGTGTTATAGCCGGGGTACAAGACAAAAATATAACACATGTTTTATTTACTCTGGTCCTCTTGCTTTTTGTCTGATGATTTCCATCCAGCCTGATTCTGGTCAGGCCAATGACAACCATTTATCTGACATTGGCAGCTTTAAGTGCTATTGAGGTATTTTTGACCAAAATGGGAGCTGCTGCTGATGGAATGTTTTGAATCCAAATCAGTGGTAGAGTCGGTTGTCTCTCCACCGAAAGGTTGGGGGTTGGATACCCAGCTCCCGAGTCGCATGTGGAAATGTCCTTTGGCAAGACAGTTAGTGTCAGCGATGTGTTTGAATGTGTTCGAATGTGTTTGGTTTAAACTGAAGGACACTTTACATAGCAGGCTCTTCCATCAGTGTGTGAATGTGTAGGCGTGACCTGCGGTGTAAAAAGCGCTAAGAAAAGCACTATACAAGCTCAAGTCGGTTTACCATTTACCATCACGTTAGTTCACATTAGTGTTACTAAATTATGTTATTAGATATAAAACTTCTGTATATTGTGTGAACTAGAATTATTACAATTGGACGATGGAGCTATTCACTTAGCCTAGCTGCCTATCTTTATGCCACACATTTGAAGTCATGAAATAGTCTGGGTATGCCAAGCTACTAATTGCCTAAATGCCTGTTTGTTTGTTGTTTACTTTAAGCTTTTCTTTAAATGCACTTTCACATCAGTATGCTGCTCAGTACAAACATGTAAAAGATGCTCTTCCCAATTATGGGCCATTGGAGCAATAAACACGCTACGCCTCTAAGCGTAACCACTCTTAGCTTTTAGGCTGCCACTGCTCCATGTTCAGATATGATGGTTTCTATGAAGATGTATTTTTTCTGCTGGTAAGGAGGAATTTAAATAGTGACGTTTACTGGTGTGGATATATGTTGTTAAACACTTTTTCCAGTGTAAATTAATTGTAGTTGTACTGGAAATACTGTACATTCTCTTCACTGCATATTGATTGATTGATATCTTAATTTTGCACATGTTAAAAAGACAAAAGTAGATAAATAAAAGACAAAGCAGTAGAAAATAATAAAGTATCAGCTATGTGTTCAACATGAGTCAAACAGTAGAAGGGGTAGGATTAAGTTTACACTGACTTTTTCCTAACCCCTCCCCCTACTTTTCACAGCTAAAACACATATCTTTCCTGTGTCATATCTACAGATATCATGAGAATACTTCAGATAGCAAAATGCCGTGCAGCAAAATGTATGGTGATTTTTTAAATCAATGTAAAATGTTTAATATCCCCTGTTACCCTTACTCCTGAGGCCTTAATAGTAGCCAAAAGAGAGAGAGCTTTATTTTCCATCATTGGGATTTTCTTGATCCTTGTGTCTTTCTTTCGATTGGTGTTAGTATGAAGCTCTATAATTTTAACAATCACAATGGTTTTTTCCCCTCCAAAGACTTTGATGTTTACTTGACTTTCTGCCGTTCCTAGGGCTCACACTCTCACCTCCACTCATGTGAGATCACACCCTGGCCTTCTGTTTATTCCTGTTCTGGACAGTGTGCTGTGTTCTTCTCCGCCATGCATCAACAGCACCAACATCGCCATCAGTGAGGAGGAAGATAGACTGCAGCAATGTTGAGAGAGAAAAGCTCCTGTACTGTTAGAAATAGTCCACGGGTTGACTGTGTGGCTGTTAAACATAATTACTTGGAGGAAATGTTAATTCAGTTCACAGTGGAATCAAGACTGTGATTGCTGAAGCTCTCTCGGTCTCTGCTTGTGTGATTTTGTGTGGTTTGGATAATAAGTTGGATGTCTTCCAGTAGCACCAACAAAAGGTAACCTCTACACTCACACGGATCACAGTCACACATATTTATGTCTGCTTGTTTTTCTCATTTTCACTGCTGAAGGAAGAACCCTTTGAGGGAAGCAAGGTACGAATGCACGAGTCAGATAGTTTCTTTATTGCCAATTCCATCGTCATCAATAATCCATGCTGTCCATTTCAGAAGCTGAGATAGATTGATGCCTTTTCCATTCGTGTGCGCTGTTTGATGGTGTTCAGTGAACCGTCACAGCGACCCATCGATCTGTGTTGCCTTTGCTTCTATACAAACATCTCATGCCATGATTTCAACACTCAATCCAGGCTTTTCAATTATTGCCTCCCATATCCCACTACTCATAAAAGCTATCTTATTGAATGTGAGAAAAACACAGCAGCAGCTTTTACAGTAAAACAGTTGCATTTGTAAACAGTTGGTGACTTTGTCTTTCATGAGAAATACAATTTTCCTCTTTTGTGTGTTTGTGGCATTTGCTCGTGTATGTACTGTACACCTGTTTGGATTTGAGTGTGTGTATGTGTGTTTGCTTGATTGCACGGTCATGTGTGTGTGTTTGTGTGTGTCTATCTGTGTGTATATCTGATTCTTTTTGGACAGAATGAAATGAGGAACACAGAGATGCTGTCGGCTGCCTGTGCTGTGGGTGTTGGCTGCTGCTTCGCTGCTCCTATTGGAGGTAAGAAACACATGACTGATCCCTCTGATTGAATGCTATCTCCTTATGTTAGAAAGTTACGGGATCTAATTGGATGAGGAGAATATTTACCCAGGTAGCAGCAGAGTAGATGCCATTCCTGGTCAGTCTATCAGTCTGGCTTTGAATCAGAGCAGCAAACTGTGTCCTAGCTACTATTGAACAGACCAATGTTAAATTTGGCACCAGTATTCATCTCGAAGGATGTTTCAGATTGTTTTAGGTGACCCTTAGTCCTTTCCTCTAGCACCACTGTAAGTTTAATAACATCATTTATCAAGCTTTAAAGGGAGTAAAGCTCATTGTTTAGCTGTCAGCCCAAAACAAACAATGATTTGTGGCTGCTGTTTTTGGTGAAAAGTCTTAACTGTAACCAATACTTGATCATGACCAAACAACAGACAGAAATAGTGCTTAGCTTGAGGACGAAGTGGAGGATTTAACAACTCAAAAGCCAATATTTTCCCTCAGAATTTGGTAGAGATTAAAAAAGAGCTAAAAGAGAACAAACCATATTAGATCAAGGGCCAGAAACACAACAATGAATGATTAATATGTGGCTGTTATCACAGGTTGAAGTGTAAATAAGCACCTATTAACAAAAAGATTTTACTGCATGTCAATTTTGTTTTTATAATTGTTTCTTCTGCCAAAAAGTGTCTAAATACATCGGTGAATGTAGAGACAACATATTCACTGTGTAAATGTTGTTTCATCAACAACTGAAGTCACACTTTTGAAGTGTTTTGACCGTAAACTGTTTTTTATTTTTACTTTGAGTGAAAATAAATATGAGCATGTTATTTTGCGTACAGAAAGATTTTGGACTGTAAACGTAGATATTTGTAAAATGTGCTACTTGTTACTTGATACAGAAGTGCTTGTAGATGTGAAAGCCTTGTCTTGAAGCTTCTTTTAACCATTACTTGAATGAAGGCTCTGTGGGAACATCTCATAATATGTATTTATTACTTTTGTGCAGGGGTGCTGTTCAGTATTGAGGTTACATCAACGTTTTTTGCTGTGAGGAACTACTGGAGGGGCTTCTTTGCTGCCACCTTCAGTGCCTTTATATTCAGAGTGCTGGCAGTGTGGAACCAGGAGGAAGGTAACATTTCAAGTCCAGCTTTTTTTATAGCAGCTTTCTGCATAAAATGAGTCCCTATGTGTATATATTTTTTTCATCTGATGAATTAAAGCTTTGTATATTATGTGGTTTGAATTTATAAAGAGTTATTTTAAACAACATAACCAAAATGTAGAAAAAACTTATATTGTGTCCAGTCCCTTTTGAACGTCTGTGTAATATCTCTAGCTGACATATTGTAGTATATCGTCTGCACAGATTCAGAACAATCCTCTCTTTCCTCAGAGACCATCACTGCTCTCTTTAAGACACGTTTCCGTCTGGACTTCCCGTTTGACCTTCAGGAGCTGCCTGCATTCGCCATCCTCGGGTGAGTGGGTTTCTTAGGACTGATCGCACATTAAACTGATCCCAGAGCAGTTTGGCGCTTGAGTTACCCAAGAGATCTGAGCTCTGAAAAAGCCTTGTCCTCCTCTGTGCTCTCCCATGGAGAGTCTGAAGGTTGATTTTTATTTGATGAATGGGGCATGAAATTAACTTTTTACTCTGCTGATTGCAATTTGAGACTGTGTCCAGATCACTACATACCAAAAAATGAAGAGAAACATTTTGATAATAGACAAATACATTTCTAATGTGAAAGAGCCCACAAAGATTGACTAAGTCAACTCGATTCAGTATAACTGTGGGTTTTTAAGTGGCAGTGGGATTCCTTCTCATTTTAGCTGAGGGTTTTTTTTGTACCAGGTTGCTTTTTGTGGTTCCTCTACAGACAAGGATGTGTTTTTGTCTGTTTGATGTGTGTTTGTTTTTGTCTGTTTGTAGGATTGCCTGTGGTTTTGGTGGGGCACTGTTTGTCTACCTGAACCGGCTGATTGTGGAGTGCATGAGGAAACAGAAGACCATTAACAAGTTCTTGCTGAGAAAGTGAGTATCTGCACTCAGTGTTGTCTTGCAGAGAAATAGATAGTAAGGCATGAGACACTTTACTTAGCATACAAGCTCGGGGAAAAGTGGGCCTGGCTCTGTCCGAAGGTAACAAAATCAGCCTGTGAACACCTCTCAACTTCAATTATAACATATCCTATTTGACTTAACATTTTGTATACACATTAAACGGAAGTGATACAAACCCTCTACTTTTAATGAATACGTTTAGCTGTTTTGCAAATGCACAAAATGACAAAAAAACATTTTAGTTACTGAGCTTAAGATGTTCTGCCAGATGGATCTTTTTATCTTTGGATAAAGTCAGGCTTCCTGTCTCTGACCCTAGATTTTTGTTTAAAATGTCCTTGGTGTCTTATGTCACAATGTTAATAAAGGTATGGGGGCTGTAAGTAAATTTGTTGTATAAATTTGGTTGATACAGCTTCACTATGTTTAGTTCTTCTCACCTAGAAATCAAGTATGCACATACAGAACAGTGTGACAGGGACACCCATTAATGACCCCACAGTCCATCTCTTCCTGTCAGGCGTCTGGTGTATCCGGCTCTCGTCACCCTGCTGGTCTCCACACTCACGTTCCCTCCGGGCTTTGGACAGTTCATGGCTGGACAGGTGAGAAAATACTTTCACACTCAGTACGAAAGCATGCTGTTAGAAGATTGATGGTGATTTTAAGTGAGAGTTGGTGTCAGGTTAAGAGTTGTTTTGTGCCCCCATTATTGGATGGAAAAGGCAGTCTAATAGCTGCCATGTTGCCTACAGAAAACTGATGTATTTTGTCGCAGCATTGGTATCATTTTATAGTTAGGCTTTTCTACCCATGCTTCTTAATTCATGATTAGTAACAGTTGAGTTTTAAGTGCTTAAAACACGAGTTACTAGATGCAACATTGCAGTATTTTTCTGATTAAAATATAAACCAGAAGAGAGCTTCCGATTCAGATGAATTGGATGCAGCCATAACGTAGTTCAACTGTTAGAGTTTGACATTTGCCTAAAGGTTAATGTAAAGTCTGAGTGTTATCAAGCAGAGATGCAGAGCATCATCCAGCCTCGCCAAAATAAAATAAAACCATCCAGTTGGAATTTTTTTTTTTTCTTTTTTTTCAGTCTCTGCTTTTACTAGTAAAAAGGATAAAGACCCAAAATCGAATAATTAGAAATATTTAGTTTATTTTCAATCAAAGTGCATGGATTACAAAAAAGACACTTATCAACCCAGTATCATTACAGTAATATCATAATTGAGGTTTCATTCATTAGAAACAAACTATGAAAGGGGAAAACGGTAAATACATCAACTAATATCAACCAATTGTTGGTCTGTAAGGTTTTGAGGGGGGAATTGGAAACAGACATTCAGAAAACTTTTTTTTGTGTTTACCGGTCAGCTGACGCAGCACGAGTCCCTGGTCACACTTTTTGACAACCGCACGTGGTGCCGACATGGCGTTGCAGAGGAGTTTGACTATATCAGCCACCACCATGCCTGGAAACATCCCCAGGTCAATGTCTTCATCACACTCGTCCTCTTCATCGTCATGAAGGTAGGCTTTGGACTTAATGTCTAGAAAATATGAAGGATGTTCAGACCTTTTCTGGTTTGTCACAACTCTTGTCTCTGTTTCAGTTCTGGATGTCCGCCTTAGCCACCACCATGCCTGTTCCATGCGGAGCTTTCATGCCAGTGTTTCTCATCGGTTAGTATAATCTACTATTTCTTTCTCTGTAATTGTAGGAATACTTTAAAACTTCTCCTCTCTCTGTGTGATTGCCAGGTGCAGCATTTGGTAGACTTGTAGGAGAAGTTATGGCAACCATGTTTCCTGATGGAATACATGCAGATGGCAGCGTGTACCCCATAGTTCCTGGTGGATATGCTGTTGTAGGTGAGTTTATATCTATAGATTACTGCGTTATAATAATTATAAGACTTGCTTTAAGTCAGTATATTTAGACATATACTGGTATTTTTACACTGTCTTCATATCTGATTTTCAAGCCACTTCTGCTCTCTCCTGTGATTGAAATTGTTGCCGCTGCCAACCTGCAGCCATTGTCATCACTTCATAGCAGCTAAAAATGTGGCTGATGAAAATTGATCCCACTTGAACAACACTAAAAAAGAAAGTAATTGAATACAAAGCTGCCATGGTTGCACCTCACTGGTTAATGTGACAGGAATGTGTAGATGTTGTGAATTAGAGTGACATCCTACAGAAGATCTTTTATTATGATTTGCTGCCTTAAAGTAAACTCTTGTGATTAGTAATGCACAGATATTATGTATATTTATAAAACAGATGAATGATTTATCACTTCCTTACTCAATCCTTTTCTATTAACTGTATGTGAATTATTTTTTTTAAGTGAGCAGACAGTAAAAATATTTTTCTTTAATTCACTTCCCTCCTACGCAGGTGCTGCAGCATTGTCTGGGGCAGTCACCCACACTGTATCCACAGCGGTCATAGTATTTGAGTTGACTGGTCAGATCTCCCACATTCTGCCTGTGATGATTGCTGTGATTCTGGCCAACGCCGTGGCCCAGTCCCTCCAACCATCGCTTTACGACTCCATCATACGCATCAAGAAACTTCCGTATCTGCCTGAACTGGGCATGGGCCATCACGAGTGAGTCTATGTTTGCTATGCTTGCATGACATCTGCCAGTTTGTTTTTTAATGAATGGGTTGAGTTGTTCCATGTTTAATTTTTAAGTGATTTGGCATCTTGTTTTCTTCCCAACTCTCTGTTTTCTCTCCCTTACCTCCTTACTCATCACTTTAACTCTATCCTCCATCTTTCAGGAAGTATAATATCCGTGTGGAGGACATCATGGTCAGGGATGTACGCTTCATTACTCTAAGCTCTTCCTATCGAGACCTGCAGGAGATGCTTCTGACTGGTCAGCTCAAAACACTGGCCCTGGTTGAATCTAGAGGTAAATAAAATTAAAGAGTCCTTGATTTAACATATTCTTGCAGCAGCCATTCCCCCCGATGATCTCGTGCAGATAAGCAAGCTTGAATGATAATTTAGTTATATTGCTTCCTTCCAGGATGCAGATACTTAACATGAAGAACCTGATATATTTTTATCATCATACAAATATGTTAGCATCCAACTACCACTCTATAGCCAATACAACTTTGAGCTAACAGGTCAGCAATTCTTGCTATAACTTTTTAACAAGCTATGCCCCTCTTGTATTGTATGACTCATTCATTTTGTAATGTAACTCATGAAAGGGTAAGGTTTGCTAGCTAGTATAAGGTACGCTTGTTTGTTCTTTAACCATTGAATAGAAGGTTTCACCTCTAATATTGTATTATCAAACCTTAGGTTAGCAAGCTAGTTTCAAGATAGCTAGCTAGTATGGCTGTAGGCTTGGAAGTAACACATTTTCTGTCGTATCGTTTAAGACATTAAACACAAAATAGGCCAATGAGTACAAGGTCAGCTAGCTAACCCCGTGAACTAACCTGTGAACCTAAGAAGTTACAGCAGCAATATAACATAACAGCATTTGAGCTTTCAAACCTTGCGTGTGATGTCAAAGGAAAATCAGTATGGTCAATATGATACAGAGCTGGGTATACTGTAGCATAAGCACTGTTCAGCCATATCAGTACCTTTTAAAGCTTCTGTGAGGAGTTTTAGATGGTTATGTAGCAGACAGAAATTAAATTTGATGCCTATATATGACCTACAAAAGCAAAAGGGGCCATCAAGAAGGAGATCAGCACAGTCAATAGCTATGTTAATTGCCTGATAACGCTGCCGCTAAGTAGGTGTCAGACATTGACAACACGCTTAAAACAACCTTTATTCACCATTTTTATGTAAGAGATTCACATTGAGTGATATGTTTGACTATTAAAAGCAGTGGCGGTGGCTGTTTTTTTGTTTATTTTTGATTGATCTATGGTGGAGCTAATCTACATAGTGATGGGGCTCAAATCAATGTCAGAATTTCAATGTAAATCAGCTACAAATACCAAACATTAGGCTATTAAGAATGCACTGACCCCTTTTGACATGAAATATTACACCAAGAATATGTAAAATGCACTACTGCTGAGTTTAGACAACATTCATGGTATTTCAATTTGTTTGTTGTCAGGCACACCTGCCAGCTACAACCCCCCCCGCGGTGTGCATCGCATGTCACACTCCTTACACAGAGAAAAAGAGAGCATAAAATGCGATCAGCACAGTTTCCATATCTGGGAACTGTATTTCACATTCAGTGAATTTAACTTCCCTGCTCCCACCGCTGGTTAAAAGAAAGGAGAATGAGATTTTTCATTACAGAATAATACTCCTAGCGTGTATAGAACAACATAAGCAAAGAGATACTGTAAGAGATATGGCTTTGTCCACAGGGGTTGTCAACATTTATGAAAACCAAAAGTCCCTGACAGGAGCAGTAAAGTGATACAGATATCAATAAAATACTTGATTTGATAACTTTAATTTTCTTCTTTTACGCATGAGCTCTGCATTGTCACATTACCGTAATCTTGTTCCCTTTAAAGTTTCCTGTTACCTATAGCTGCCTCTTTTCTCTCTCCTTTAGAGTCAATGATCCTGCTGGGCTCCATAGAGAGGCTACAGCTCCAGTCTCTACTCTCTTTTCAATTGGGCCGCCAGAGGAGGCTGGAGTACCTTCGCCAGCTGGCCCAGGACAACGGCACCACTGATCATCTTCCCAGCCTGACCACTGACAGCACCCCAAGCTCTCCTTGTGCCCACACCCACATCAACGCCAACTCTCGCCAAGTGGTCCGCTTCCTGGTGAGCACCCAACAGGTGTGAGAGGCGTCCTGGGGCGTCCAGGGCTGGGCTGGGGATAAGTCTGGCTTGGGTTGGGCTGTAGCAGTAGCAGTAGAATAAAGTTAACACAGCATGTGTGAAGCATGTAGCAGTAGGTAAAGGCACAGATGGGTTATTTTTGGACAACGGTTCTGGTAAGTGTTGAAAAATTGTTAGTATCTTTCTACATCTACAATGTTAACACATGTCTTTTGTGTCTCTGTTGTCTGTGCCCTTACCTGTGCTGTCCTGTTTTTTTCCCTGCCTGTGCTTGTCTTTGTCTATACTTGTGTGTGTGCATGTGTGCTTTTGTCTGGCTTTCTCTGTTAATATTTTTTCCATGTAGATCTCCACAGAGGAGTCTTCTTCCTTCAGCCCAGTTGTTTCCAATGTTCAGCTTCCTCTGAAATCTGCTTTGAAAACGGTGTCTGCCATCAGCGATACAGAGACACCAAATAGTATGTTGTATTACCTTGTGCAAAACACACACACGCACACAAAGACAATCACACGAACAGACCAAAACTGATTGAAAAAAAGTAATATATCTTGAGTAAATTGAATAAAAATGGATTGTTTTTGTCCCCCAGGCTCTCAGACCCTCTCCTGTGCAGACCACGACAAGGAACTGCTGGAGGTGAGAAAGAAAGTGGGATGCAATCTTTGTGTGGGTGCAACTGTGCTGTATGAATGTGACACTTATTGTATTCGTGGGTGTGTGTGCTCTCTCTGAGTCCACGCATAAGCCGCCCGCCATTGCTTCCTGCTCCTCCTGCGTACAGGCAAGATCTTCCCACAGGCAGCAGGGTTTTCCTGTGTGATCTCATTCTGTGGTAGTGCATTTGGCTTTAAAACTTCTGTGAGTCATGGCCCCCTCACTACACAACACATTCACTGCCAGTCAAACGCTTTCTTTTAAACATCCCACATTTAAGCATTTTTAGTTGAGCAATGTGTGATGCTGCCATACAGAGTGGTGGAAAATGTTGTTAATTTTTTGCTTACAAACAGGTCTGTAAACTAACTGTTCAGTTAGTCCAAAATTCTTTAAAAAAATAAAACGTTTTTATAATATTGGTTTTTTGGGGGCATTTTACCTTTATTTGATAGGACAAATGTAGACACACAGGATTTGTGGGGAGAGAGTGGGAGATGACATGCACTAAACAGCGTCAGGATCGGGAGTCGAACATGCGACTGTATACTCTGTACCTGGGGCGCCTACTGTTCCAACTGAGCTAAACCTGGGCCCCTAGAATAAAACTTCTCATGACACAAGTAACAATCATAAGTCAACCTCATAAGTACACAAAAGGGGTCATGTTTGAATAGTTAAATGATGTTTTCAGTAACATGAACTGCGTTTTCTTTACACACATTTCTCATTCTTGTAACAGTGCTGATGGTCTAGAGAAAAGGTGTCTTCAGACAGTCTCAGAGGCAGAGGAGGATAAAAGAAAAAAAAAAGAAAAAAAGGAATCAGCTGAAAGCCTTGATGTATTAATACCTAAAAAGTCTCTGATTTGGATTGAAAGTATTTCTTCTTCATCTCTTATAAGTGAACAAAGGAACTACTATTTAACCATTTATAGGCACGTAGATTCTGACTTATTTTCTTGCATGTAGGGCTCCACCTGCACCTTCTGCGTTTTCTTTGAACATTTCCAGTGACCTGCTAAAATCCTAGCAGCTCAGTAAGACCGTACTTTGGTAGAGTGGTGCTTTTGGCTACATGCTAAAGCAATCTAGAATGTTTACAGCATGCTTAGGTTTGCTAATAGGCAGCTAGGAATGATATATGATTATATTTGTTTAACTATTTGTTAAGAGACCAATGTTTTATCTAAGTTACACTTTATCCTGAGGGGGACAGGAATGTTTCAACGAATTTGTATTTTTATATGTCTAGTTAGTGTTCATAAATTATTTCTCTACTCGAGCAACAGTTTAGGAACCACTGCTATGTAAAGCTTGAATGAGGATGGGAAATGCTGATTATGAAGTTTGAATTATATTGTTCATGATAAAGGAAACCTAGGGGATTAAAGTGCTTAACAAAAATGCTTAATGTGGTGTGTATAAAAAAAAAACTTTAGCCTGGCAGTGTATCTATCATCCAATGTTGCATTAACATTGGCTTCCTTGTATAGACTTTGTGCCTCCATCGTCATTAGTGGTGTAGTAATTATATCCTTTCAGCAACATTGTGCTCACATCACAGCCACTTCTCCCTGGGAGACTTGGATCCAATGTTGCCGTGACACCGTGGAAGGGACTAAAACTGCCCGGTTGTGCCGATGTGGTGTTAATGTTGTGCTGTGTTGATGCCTTTTCTCCCAACCTGGAAGAGCCCGGTTGGGCCGGCTCCTCCTGAAAAAAGAAAGCCCAAGTCCAAACGTGTGAGGATCTCCATGTCGGTAAGATTGTCTGCCGCCTAGCGACTGTTGCTAAGTAACCGTTGCCTTGCGACACACACGTAGTGAGTGCTGGACCAAAATATTTGTAGTGCACAGACCGAAGCATCAGAGTGGCTTTGCAGAGAGAGAGAGAGAGCAAGTTTGTACCCGTCTATGTGTGCGTGTGAGAGAGAAGGAGATGGGGCGATTTTCTTGAAGTGATAAAAGGTTTGATTGCCTTTTTCATTGGTCTGAACCAAATGTTTCTCTGATGTCTAACACAGTTCTGTGTGATGGTGTAGGACATTGGTTTTTTGTGTTTTTTTAAGTTGTTTACATTTAATTTTGTCATTGGTGTTGTCAGTATGATTTTCTGGATAACGGATGCTCTGTTTGACTCATAAATCAAACCTTCTTCCAACCTTTATCTCAGAAACTCTGAAAACAAGTACTCAATGTATTTCAGCATACTGAACTAACACCAACAAACAAATCTTATTTTTGCATTTTTTACAATGAGCAGAGACTCTTGACTTGTAATTAGACATTGTATGTTGTTGGTTCCTGTTTTTCAGTTTCTCAATAAATAAGAGCTTTATGTTAATTGTGACCTTTCTTTGTTGAGCTTTGTTGTCCATGTTTTATGTTTCCTTCTCATGAGACTGTTTGTAACAATGAGGAAAACAATTATGGAAGCTTATTCCTCTCATGTGTACATATACTTGGCCAATAAAGCTAACCTTGTTTCTGTTCCTCAGATTGCTTGCTGTATAATTTATTTGTTGGTATAATATTTATTTAAAGTGTATTTAGCGGTGGAGTCACACATCTTTGAATGGACTCAAAGGACTATGTATGTCTCACTCCTTTGTTTCCTTTAGGACTCTGCAGAAGTGGAAGATTGTATGAGTCCATCAGAGGTGAGACAACATCAACAGAGAATACACAAAAGTGAGTTCTATGGTCTAAAGTCTTTGAAGTGCCTTTTTATTTCTTTTTATTGCAGGTAGCAGAGTGGGAGGAGCAGCAGCTCGATGAACCGGTGGATTTTAAAAACTGTAAGATTGATCCTGCCCCTTTCCAGCTGGTAGAGAGAACGTCTCTGCATAAGGTACAGTATCAGAAAAAAATCATCTTTGACCACACTTTAGAATGAACCAGAGTTTTTGGCCATAAATGCACATTCTCCCTCATCAATCTAAAGATCTTTTTGATATTTTCCCTGAATCACAAAAGCAGGAATGACTTGAGCTGAAATGGAAAGAGTCAAGTGAATAGTATCAGTTTTTGAACTTGCAGTACTTGCGGAAATGTCTCAAGTTACTGTCCATAACTGGCTGTGCGTCACTGCAGATGGCAAAAAATGCAGCGTCTGGGATGACTCACAATGCTTACATGTCTCTTTTGCCTTCTGTTGACTTCTTCAACAACTTCCACGATGTTTTCTGTGACCAATAGTTCAGTTGATGCTTTCCGAAACTGATCTTTGGCTGGTTCATGCTTGGTCCCTTCTCTGCCTTGGAGTGTTATTTTAATCAACCTAAAAAATGTCGCTAACACAGCGCTGTCTTCTAAAACCCTAGAGCAATAATAACCTGCTGTTGGCTGGAGCAATTTTGTATTCATTTACCAGGATCATAGATTGTGGCAGCTGAAAGTGTTTACTATCAGTTACTCCTTCTGTAGTGTTCACCTATCACTACTACACATTTTTATTGACCCAGTGCACCTGAAATCAGCTGTTCTGATTATATTTGTGTATGAAGGCGTGTGCTTCCCACACAGAGCATACTCTCAGTGAAGTGTTTGTTATACAATCATTAGATTTAATGCTGGAGCTTCTTGTACAACACTTTTTTATTTTTTTTGCATCAGCCTACATAAAAATACTTACACACTCTCATCAGGATCCCAGCAGCGCTGTTTTGGACATATTGGCTCTTCTGCAGTCTCTTGCAGGGGATGTCCCTCACTCACCTCTGTATCCGTTAGGTATCCAATGGTGATTGGAATGTCATGGCCAGTAAAAGAATATTACTGGTTATGTGGTATGATTGGACCTGGTGTGGAGTGTAAACTAAAATAGCTTACGTATTGAAAACTGTTGAGTCGTGTTGTTGTTGTGTTAAAGTTCAATGCCAGCCAGATGTTTAATTAATCAAAACCTCTGAAGATGAATGTTAGCCAACAACACTCACCATCTTTCTACTAACTGAAAGGAGAATGAGAGAGAACGTCTTGGCTGCTTTCAGTTTCCGCTTCATTTACAAAAACTGTGATTAAACAAATGGTTGGTGTCCAAAAGTGTATTTTGGGTCCACTGTCTCAGTGACCATCTCAAAATTAAAAAAAAAAACATGTTGTCTGATCCTGATATAAAAGGCTCTATAACTCTAACATACCCCCTGAGTCTGTTTCCAGGTCATGATCCATCTCTCCTTCTCCACAGACTCACACCATCTTCTCTCTGCTGGGCCTGGATCACGCCTATGTGACCAGCATGGGACGCCTGGTTGGAGTGGTCTCTCTGAAAGAGGTATGCATGTGTGCATTTCCTTTAGTTATTAAAGCTTCTCATTTGATTTGTCATTCTGTATATATTTATCTTCTTGCTCCCTTTTACTGTTTCTCCTTTTTCTACTCTCTCTGGCCATTTACTGTCTTTTGTTCTTTCTGGCTTTGGTTTTGTCCAGCTGCGCAAGGCCATCGAGGGCTCAGTGACAGTAACTGGGGTAAAAGTGCGCCCTCCTTTGGCCAGTTTCCGTGACTCTGGTAACACTACAAGTGTATCCGAGGTAACTGAACTACACAAGCTGTGCCTTCGCCACAGAGGGCTCTCATTACCAAGGGAACCAAACCTCCCTGACGTGGAGGATCAGCCAGATATCTCGTATAAAGAGATCCCGGTCAACTTCACAGACCAATCGAGTTTGCAGTTTGAAACCAGCCCCGGGGATGATACAAATGATTCGGCGGAGTTAGTTCTCCAGGAAAGCCCCTCATTCACAGAGGACCCATCGGAATTTACTTTTGACTGTAGCCCCTCCCACACAGAGGAAACAGAACTGGCTTGTGACTATGAACCCCCCAGCCAAACCTCTGAGCCAGATGAAACAGACCAAGAACAGGGGAGTCCATCTCCGAACAAGGACCAATCAGAACTTGAGGGAGAGGGTAGCCCGCTCCACACTGGGGATCAATCAGAGTCATCAGAGACGATCCATACTCTCGCTCCATGAATGTTTACGTTTATTACACTTCTAGAGGTCGCTCACAAAAGTCCAGCCTAGATACCTGTGTTTCTAATGTTGTTGTGGCAGGAGTGAGTGGTTGAGAGTGAGAGCATGAACTGATGTAAGATTTAGTTTCAAACTGTGTAAATGTGGCGATGAAGCCGGTGTTATTCTTATTTTTAACATATCCCATGAGCAGACAATGGGCTTGTCTTTAACTCTTTTTAACTCCCATGGCTTTCATTCCTATTTACAACATTATTCTATGAAGGAGAACTCCTTGGATAAACACTCAAGTCTTTAAGTCTTTTTTCACATACTGTATACAGTAACACCAAGTGCACCTTATGTAGCCTGAGGTTGCTGCCTTTTTAGTGTTGTCATATGATTAAGTGCTGGTTTAAACTGAAGACTTAATCTTGAAATGAAGGAAAAACTGGGTTTGTACAGTACTAAAGAAGTGATCTTACCAGACCTCTCCATTTCTAAGGTTAGCTGCTCAAGGCTACATCAGCAAAGTCACATGTTTGACTTTGTGCTGAGGATAAGGAGACAGTGAAACTTATAGAAGAATCCAAAATAATGTCCTTGTGTCAGTTTATCACTCAAACTTGTTGGGACCTGTTTTTAGCTGCAAATACAAACTAAAAACCAGGGCTATGTTTATGATTAAAATAAAGGAATATGTTGACCAGTGAAACAAGATGACCAAACTATTTGAATGGGCCAAATAATTTCCTCTAACAGCTGACTTTTTTGTGTGTGCAAAATTGTCTTTAACAAGGGAAACGATTGAATTGTTGAGACCAATTCAAGTTGTTGTACTGGAAGTTCTGTTAAAAAGAGTTTTTATGGGATTGAAAGATTTTAACACTAACTAGAGAACCAATGTTCATTGTTATAAACATTAAAGCCAATGCAATGACGGACTGATTGTTCATGGGATTTGTTGAAAACAAGGAAAAAGTAGAAAATTACCAGCTTCATCTTTCCAATGAAAGTGTGTGTGTGTGTGTGTGTGTGTGTGTGTGTGTGTGTGTGTGTGTGTGTGTGTGTGTGTGTGTGTGTGTGTGTGTGTGTGTGTGTGTGTGTGTGTGTGTGTGTGTGTGTGTGTGTGTGTGTGTGTGTGTGTGTGTGTGTGTGTGTGTGTGTGTGTGTGTGTGTGTGTGTGTGTGTGTGTGTGTGTGTGTGTGTGTGTGTGTGTGTGTGTGTGTGTGTGTGTGTGTGTGTGTGTGTGTGTGTGTGTGTGTGTGTGTGTGTGTGCGTTTGTGTGTCACATAAAGACTTTTTCTTGCCATGCTTCTCTTGTACGGACTCTCGAACATATTTTGAGTCTTCATGCCAAAACGACATCCTTTAAATATAACTTCAAAGATAACAAAGACAGAAATATGCCAAGCAAAAACAATGTAGGGGGAAAGGAAAGGAGAAAATAATAGAGAAGCAAGCACAGAAGAACAAAGACAGGCACAGCGATGGTATGAATTTTACCTAAACTACCTATCCAACTAACACTGGACTTATACACCAGAGAGCCGGAATCAATGGCTCATAGTATTAACATATAGCGGTGTTGGTTTAGTGTTTGCTGATATGCAATAAATAAACAGTAATAATGCAGTACAAGGTGACTTACCAATGTCATCATTAGTTGCCCAGATTGAATTGTTTACAACACTGCAGTCTTGGCAGAGATACATGTAATAGCATTTCATTGTCACTATTCTTTATGTTTATTTCACAATCAAATGTTGGTGTTCATGTCAGCCTCCCCAAAATCCTAAATCAGATGGGATCTACTGTTCACACGATGACAAAGGCAGCTTCCAAAGGTCCGCCAAACTTAGCACAGGGCTCCAAATAATGATGAAGCACATTGTAATTACCATGAGTATAATTTATTAAACATTTAGCCTTGTTTGGCTTTATAGGGGCCGATTCAATAAGGGCAAAGTAGACTGTCAGTCTGTCTTGTCATTTGAACTGCCTCTACAGTTTCTGCTATGTCTGTATTTACTGTGTTCAATGTGTTTATAGCATGTTAAAAGGACAAAACTTGAGCTCCGAGTGAAAGGAGGACACGGGCTGTTGTACAGAGCACACAAAAAAAAAACACACGCAAACACACAGATACACAGTACATACGCACACATGTATGCGGCCTGTAGATATTAACACCATGATATCTTCTGCGTATCTTAATCCAGCCTGGCCTCTAACGCAATGTTGAGAAATGTAACGGCTATATGAAGCACAGTGGCACACGAGTTCAAAAACCGTTGTAGAGCAAAAATGTGTGTGAGTTCTTGTCGAGACCTTAAATGGATGTAAGTACTTTAGCTTCATGAAACAGTTTTCAGCCTTATTTCAATCTTATGTGATTTCATTGCAGCATTATTTCATGTCTGTGTTAATATTTGTGCAAAGATTTTTTCATGTCCCAACATTTTGTTAGCATATAGAATGTGAATTAGTGGTCGCCATATAAGGTAAAGTCTAAGGAGTTAAATGTAGAGAGTGCATAAGCTAATTTGCAGCGTATCTAGTTAAGCAATAAGTCTGTAGTATCTCTCCCTTTATATGGCACTGGCCTGTATATGCTTTGTACATATGAACATACATGAATGAGATCTACGTATATGCTTTTGTATATAGGAAGATTATGCATTTGAAATCCAACAGCCATTGTTATTTTTCAGAGGACATGGAATTGTTTTTTGTACATGAGTGAATGATTAAATAATAAAAATTAAGAAGTTGTGTTTCTATCCTGTGTGTTCCATTTGTTTTTTTGTAGGGAATGAATAAAACAAAACAATCTTCATCCAAAAAAATCATTTTTATATATGCAGGACATTCAGACATTCAGTATCAAACATTGCCCAACCCACATGACACAGCATGATCCAGAGAAAACAACACTACAAAATATCCATAGAAAAACAAACACAATACTAACACACGACTGTTCACTAAAATGTACAAAACCTAGTTTGAACAACAGCTTAACATTCTGGTGAAACTCTCCAACTTATATGTATATATACTGTTTATAGCAGCGATAAACGGTGGAGCGAGATCAGTTCATGAAAGGCCTGAAGGATGAGAGACAGCGAGTGGAGAAGACATGATCCAAGGAGGGGAGGGAGGAAGGAAGAGGAGGTGAAGAGGGGTAAACGGTGAGAGCAGAATAGAGTATGTCATATCCAGAATCAACACAGACCCAAAGAGACATAAAGTTGGACAACACATCACATCAAAAACTCTTTCTTTTCCTCTACTTCATCCCTCTCTTCCTCTTCCTCTTCCTCGAAAGATGCCACTCCAGATGAAGCCCTGTCAGAGAAGAAGCTTCTCGGACTGCAATGCCATATCCGGGTCTCATGAAACACACTGCCGTCCTCCTCCTCGTCCTCCTCATCCTCCTCTCCAGGAGACTCTGAGTGAGAGGTGGAGTAGCAGGAGTCAAACCTGCTGCTCCTAGCCCGAGGCCTCCACTCTGACTTGTGGTGGATGCAGACCTCACTGCGCTGCTCCTGCAAAGAAACCTGCTGCCCCTCAGGACCACCTAGCCTCCCCTCCTCTTCTTCCTCTAAGAAGGGGCTCATGCAGTCGCTGGGTAAAGTAGGTGAATTGGTCTGGGATGAATGTGGGTCATTGTGAGAAACGGGCTCGTGGCACAGCAGGCTGTCACTGCTGGGGCCCAGGGGACTCTCAGGGGGCGGGGCCTCTCTGCCGTTAACTTCAGGCTGGCATGGCGGTCCAGTGATAGGATTGGACGTGGCGGCGTCTGAGGGAGGAGCAAAAAGTCAGAACACCTGGGGATGAATGGATAATTGGGGTGGGGGCATGGAAAGATGGAGGTGTTTTGTGAGTGATGACGCAGAGATGAAGATGAGATTATCAAAATGAGATGAAGTGAACAAAATGGTGGCAACTGTAGATACCTGTGTTCTGACTGGAGAAGATGTGAGTATGTCCATTGGTGTGGGAGTCCTCATCGTTGGAGTCGTTCTCTTCATCATCATCAATAGAGGCCCAGGCACGCAACTTAGCCTCAGCAATGGCAAACTGCTCAGCCACTCCTGGCAGGAACACACATTCAATGGATTTAAGAATAAAAACTTTTTTTATTTTCTACCAAATTCATCTACTTGTCTTATGAGGCCTCCGTTTTTTTAATATGCCACATTAAAAAGGATGAAAATCCCTGTGTTAATGTATCTGACAGATAGAGACCTGAGATATGTTATTACTTTGGATTGTCATTTATATTTGACAACGTTGAAGTCATACTGCCATCCTGACTGTAGCTGGTATCAACCATAAAACCCAGTTATGAAATTTGAGCTGTAGTGTTTTCAGGAGCTTTAAGCTGTGATGTGGAAACAACATGGCTGTCGACAAATAATGCAAATAAGTATTATTTAATGTCTCAATGTTACCTTTCTAAATACCTAATTCATCTATGTCACTCTACAAGGACAGCAACTGATGTAACAACCTTATACAATGAAAACAAATTTATGCAGAAAAAAAAAAAAGGAATACATTTATCAAATTCATTTGAATTATTCAACGTTTCTTACTTTCAGTGTGTTTGTTCCTACTTGAGGGGGCATTCACTTTAGGTTTTCCTGTCAGGAACTCACAAATGTGTCTTTTATTTACATTTACACTACATACTCTTTCTCCCTCATACAGTTTTCATAAAGGTTAAGTTTCTGTCAAACTGTAAAAAGTCAGTCATCTTATTCCAGTCATTTCTTTGATGGAAGTGGAGTCTATAAAATCAGATAATGTAAAAACTAAAAAAAAGCCTTCCACATTTTCCAAGAGTATAAAGTTACATATAAAAATAGAACAAATTTACGTTAACAAAGATAGAGAACAAATAAAAGCACAACTTACTCAGCTTCAGCAAATATTTCACTCCTTATTTGTAAATTACTCAAAGTTTTATCCTTTATCCAAATAGACAATCATTTGTTAATCTACTCATTGATTCAACTTTTCTAATTGTCACAAAGTAGGAAAAATGTCTTCAATTGTTGAGAAATTGATCAAGATGCGAAGAAAGAAAAACCTTTTTTTACACAACATGTAATGTATGATGACTTTACACCCTGCGTCCCTCCCTCCTCTTGCTCATATTCTCTTATTTAAAGCATGCCGATGTGAACTGCACCAGCAGAGAGGATGAGTCACAGCAAAACAACAGGCGCTGTTGTACCATTGGTGGGCAGTGAAGTGTTCGGGGAGAGTGTCTAATAGGCCACCATCTGCTGCCAAGACCAGCCGTCACCCAAGAGACAGCGTGGTGGGAGGGGCAGGCAGCTGACATACAGGAGTTTTAGGGGATTAGGTGAATGACAGAAGGTGGGAGATGATGCTGGAGCTCAACAAAGATAAATAAGAGGATGCCCACATAGCTAGTTTAAGGGGAAACTAAATGTAGCCACAAATAGAGGTCACAGGACCATACCTGCTGCGAAGCGGGCCTCCTTCTCTCCTTCACTCAGGTGGCTGTAGGAGCTGAAGTGGGCGGCTGGAGGTGGGTTTGCAGGTTTGGGCCAACCTTTCCATTCGATCAGGTGGGCGACCCGACCCTGAGCCAGAGAGGTGGGCTTTGTCACATGATCCCTGACTGCCTGAGAGATGCCTGGGCAAAATAAGAAAAACAGGAAAGGGTCTTAACTTTTGACGTCATAAATGCATTAAAGTGAGTGTAAAAACACAAAGGGTTAATGTGGTTTTATACCATTTAAGGAGGATCTGGCGAGTGCTGCAAACTCATGTATGCCGACACTTTTCCTTGAGTCTGCCGGAGATTTTCCTGACTTTGGAATCATTTCAGTCTCCTCGAATTTCACCTGCAATGCAAATTAGATTTTAGCAATAATCTTATTTTCCCCACAGGTAAGCTCTTTATTGTACATTTGTGTCACACCCTACTCAAATATGATGTTTCATTATTCCCTAAAGCAATAAATGTTTTCTTTGCTCAAATTCACGCCGTCCATTTTTTTGTCAGAAATATTCTAATGGCATCTAAATGAGAAGCTCACATTCAAATAATAACCACAGGACAAACATACTGACAAACACATGACTATGGCCTCAATGCTGAAATAAAAGCATCATCCAAAATAAGTATATAAACTGTTTAAAAAAAGAATATGATTTTTTTACCTCTACATCATCTTCCATATCTCTCTCCCTTCTCTCTCTACTCCTGGATCTCAGCCTCATCGTGGACATGTAGAGATGTTGTCACAGCGCAGCAAACCAACACAACTAAAAGTCACTGCCTGGGTTGACTTGTTTAAACCAGCAGGCAGACGAGCAAACAGCTATGCCCTACATTTACTGCACAGATGCTAAAGCCACGGTAAGCCGGTGAACTCGGTTTGAATGGTTGGCTCTGAGGGAGTTGAGGCCAGCGCTGACTGTCTCTCTATGCAGACATATGGCGCGTGACCAGCTCTGGTAAGCAGCTCCAGACAGGCCTGCTCACTCCAAAGCTGCTGATCCTTATTAAAAGTAATAGTGCTACCTAACTAACTCCATATCCAGAATAAATACAGGAAAAGGCTGAACTTAGTGTGTCCGCTGAATTTGTGCCTGTAGAATATGGGAGCAGCAGTGTGTGTCTTGTTTTTAAAGCAGGTGAGTCAACAGAAAGGAATCATGATGCCTAAATACAACTCTCTCTTTCTCTCTCTCTGCACGTGTATGACTTGACAGATATCCTTAAGAAGATTGGCTCCCAAAGCAGCTAAGAGTCAAGAAGAGGCTCCTGACTCAAAGGCTTAAAAAAAAAAAAAAGTCAAAAAATGACAGCTAATGTATGTCAGTGGCACACATGCAGGCAGGGGTATGAAGGTGTAAACTGCTCCCAGCGCCTGGATGAAATTGAATGCAACGCTCCTCAGAGATGAGCTTCTTCTGCATAGCACACCTGTCAACACTGTAGATGTCAATCATGCTCAGCTAAGATAAACACATCTCCTGCTCGGCGTTTGGAGACTCGCCACTGAAGGCTCAGCTCTTAAACCATGTCAAAAAAAATAAGACTTGCTGAAATACTTTGAACAACATAACTGTTACGAATCATATTTGGTCTTATGCAAATTAGCAGCATTCCACTGGAAAAAAAACATGTACTGTATCTATTCCAGCAGCTGCCTCAAAAATAGTCTTGAAACATAGAAGTATCACCAGTCATGGGTTACACATGAACCTGACAATATTCATTTTCCCCTCAAAACATTCGATTGATTGTTTTACTTTCCACATTCAGGGAAAGAAGAAACACATCAAAGGGTTAAATAGAAATTTAATGAAGTTGAACTTTTTTTTCTCTTTCCCCCATTCTAATTAATCACCCAGTGACCTCTCAAGTTTATCTCTGGTGACCCAAACGAGGGGTTTCGAACCACCTCTGTAAACAGTAGGCTATGTAGGTCTCATAACTGATCTGTGGTTAAACCTGTTCATCTGCTGATCTAGTTATTACTATTCATTATTTAAATGCTGATTCATAGTTTCAGTCATGTTATAGTGTAAAAATAGCACACTGTCTCCAGGGGCCTCTTTTTCTGTAAACTGAAAGTCTTACAGACATCAGCTATACAATTTGTAATGAATATTTTCACAATCTTCTTACCTTAATAGATGTAATGGTTTTTAGAATAATGTTAAACAGTTGAAGCACTGAGAAAAACTACAATGATTTAGATTTTTTGAGACTGTTGCATTTTAAAATGGTCTTTCTCTCTTATTGGGGCCAGGGTACCTCCACGAGATTTGGCCTCTGTGGAGCTGCTGATAAGCATTGCTGTGTTTCTATAACTCACACTTCAGCATGCTGAGTGATAGCCCTCTTCTGCAAGCTTACACATTATGTTAATTGACGTCCATCCATAACAAAGGCATGAGCAGAGTAGACATTGAAATGAAGTTGCTTAAAGGGCTTTTTAATGATGAATTATTTTGTCTGCAGAGCCAGGCTGGTGTGCATCTTATTGACATCAGGACTAAACATGTCTGACAAGACGATCGTCTGACATCCTCAAAAGGAGCCGATGATGTGATAGGGCCAACAAGTGGGATCGAGTTAAGCCAGTTTGACTGCAGCCAAACATCTGTAGCTTTCTGTGAGCATGGATGAAGTGAGCTGTGATGATGTGATTTCTTTTTTCTGTAAAGGGTTTAAATTCAAGCAGCAGACGCTACACACTGGCGGTTGAATAACATATCACCCCGCCATTGATGTGTTCCGGCCTGTAGCCTGCAATTACGGGGAAAATAACACGCAGAGGCGCGGATGCGGCAGCCGGTCTCCAGGCAACCTCAGAAGTCTCCATCTGCATACCAATAGCTCCATACCTGCAGCGGATACAAACCAAGAGCTCCCTGTCCTTGTTTATCCTTCTTCCTAGCTCTAACGGCGCTCGTGTTGTTATTATTATTCCTTCCCAACGACTCTCGGTACCTACCTGTTAAGTGGGACCGCGGCGGCTCATGATAATGCGCTTAATTGTCTCCAATCCTATCAACAGATGACACCGCGTGGTTTGTCCTCCCGCTGCAGCCTCTGCAGCAAAGCATCAATGCCACGCATCCGGCAGAGACATCTTATGAACTCCAGCATTAGGTCTCCAGCAAAGACGCACTATTTATTGCTCGGTATGTGGGTTACATAGGCAGTCCAAATGTCTCCCGATGGAAAGCGTCATCAATGCAAGGCGGTGTCACGTCCTATCTCACCCCCTGCTCCTCCGCCCCCTCCGCACATAGTCGAGATCAAGATACTGGAACCTGCTGCTGCAGGTTTGGCACTGAAACGCACTGCAGCTGATTTTTTTGTTTTTTAAACTTTCATTTATCCTCCACAAATGAAATTCAAAACCCGAAAACATCTGGCCAATAGATTTTAAAAGCTGTGAGAGAGGTGAACACCTGTTCTAATTAGTAAGTGAAGAAGACATGAAATAGGTATTACTTTAAAAAGAGCCACGTTTTGTCAAAAAGGAAATAATCCGTCAGGTCACCAGGTTTGGTCACAATCAATGTCAGAAGGATTTAAGGAAGGCCTATTCATTGATGGTCCAATAAAACGTTTCTTAAAGAGTTTAAATAGCGGTTTACTATGGAGCCCGTGAATTCCCACAAAGTAAAAAAAAAAAGGTTTTTTTTTTCTTTTTCTTTTTTTTTTCTTCACTGTGTAGTGCAGTCTAAAAGGGTCCGGTAGTTTATCTTTAAGAGTGGTGGATTAAAATACGTTTCAAAATGAAGGAATGGAAAAGAAAACGGAGGACCCAATTTTTGAAACAAACCAACACATAGGCTTTAAACTTCCTAAAAGTCTTTAAGAAATCATTTTTAGAAAGTACATTGCCATCCTTGTCTGGAACTTAATTAAAGTAAAATGGCAAAGTTTGCTCAGTAGACCTCCAGACGGTCAGTTAATGTTATATGAAATGTAAATCTAATGTAGGAAAAGATGGCTACATTTAACAATGAAAACATTATAAAGCTGCAATATTTAATTATTGTCGCTCTTATGAAAGCTAAAGGAGAACAATAGGGACAATGTTCCTTCAAGGTTCTGTAGAGGTTAAATAGACCTAAAGGTACATTTCCCTGGAGAACATATGAAGGCTTTACAGAACTTTAACATATCAGAAAATCTTTTTCTTAAATCTGTTTTAAGGGCTTATTAAAACACCAATTGAAATACAGAATCAGTGGAGATAAGACCTTATTTCTCATCCGAAGTAATAAATAATCTCAAACATGACAAACTATTTAAAGCTGCAGGCTCACAGGTCAAATGACTTGAGACTTGATTTGAGTGTTAGTGGCTCAAGATCACATGACTTTGGTCATTTGAAACTTTAGACAGTCTTAGATTTGAAATGAAAGAGTGGGATTGTCCAACAGACTGACTTGTGATTTAAACAATATTGCTTAATTTTTTAAAGTTATTGTTTCTGGACATGACTTTTGGAGTTTGTCTACAGACATATTTTATGGGTTTAACAAGAATTGTTCCCCCCATTCTCTATATTTGCAGAGACTCTACTGACGCACTCTCTAGTTTTCCTGTTTTGTTGTGAGGTCTTAAACTTACAAGCTTGTTTTAGTTCAATATCATGTGGGTATTTACGCAAATAATTCTTCAACACACACTTTGTTTTCATTTAAATCTTGTGACTTGCACTCATGCACTCCTTCTGGTTTCAAAGTTATGTAGACGTTTACATCTATACGAGACCTGTGCTTACAGAGTAGCCTACTTTCAATTCATTGGGACTTATACCACCACACACTATCTGGATTTCCTACTGTGAAAAATCTTACTTCTACTACACTTTAACTGGCACACACTTTCATGTTTTTCTTTTGTTCGACACTTTTACTTTCCTACTGCTGATTTAAAGTTTCACCTATCTGCCGTTTTGTTTGGAGTATAAACGAAACATGAAAATGTCAGGGGGGAATGGTCGATTGTACCCCAGTACCATGAAAAATGTCAGTTTTTGTGCAGATGCCCTCCAGTTGCAATAAAACAACAAAACCCACGATGGCATGGGACAGATTTCAGACACACTTCTCAAACATTCTTCTCAGCAACTTAGTAAGTCCTTTATTTGCAATGCTGCGTTACCTCATCTTTCCAGTTTCCGATGCAAAAGAAGCGATAATTTCTTAAATAAAGAAAGCAAAAAATATTTACAAAATTCCAATACAACTAATAATAATAATCAATGGATTATCTAAAGCACCTCTCTGCATCTGGACAACTGCGGCTTCTGTTGGAAAAGGAAACTGCAAGCACATCAGCAATTTATCATTTCTGAAAAATAAAACTGAAGAAAAAAAGTTTGTGTTATTATTATTATATATTTACAGAACTCTCCTGAAATAAGTTTCCACTTAGAGTAGAAAAGGCTTTCGGATCATTTCTGTGTTTTTTTTTTTTTTTTCCTAACTTTATATATTTCATCAAGTCAATTTTCTGTAGATTTCAAGTTTCAATGGTGATTGGGTCATTAAGTGTCCTCTACGACAGCTCAGGTTTAAGTATAGAAGAGGTAAGAAGATGAAGAGTAAGTCAGTGTGGTTCACTACTGGGGATGGGAGAGGATGGCTTAGAGGAAGCATTACGACCACCAACTAGTAGTCAAGATCAAAGGTCCGCATCAGTCCTCCGTGTTTCTGCCTCTGAGTTCATGATAGGGAAACAGGAAGAGAAAATAGACCAACTATGCTTTAAAAATTTCATCCATCAAATTAATATTAGTTCATGAACATTTGTCTATCACCATTTTGTCCACTGTTATCATTAATAGAAACACACTTCAGTCATGCTGCGCACTCCAGTAAGGGACAAAGACATAAGAGCTGAGTTTGGGTTGAACACACACGATGATCTCCACATATCAGGGAACCCATTACACCACACACCCTGCGGTCTGTTCTCACACATCAGATAAGATGGTAGGCATTTTAACTATCTAGAACCATAAAAAAGCAGCCGGTTGGTTTTGTGTTATTGTGACCGAAAAAATAAAAAGGTTTTTGTAGTGAAGTGGTATATTTCACACCTCTTTAGCAAGCAATCCTGCTCAATCAGTTTTCAAGTTTATTTCATGAGGACACTTGCCAACGGAAGCAGGTGAAGAAATAATGAGGAAGCAAGAGAGGGAGAGTAGAGAGAAATGATTGTTTTCTGAGTCCATCCCTCTAAGAAAAGAAAACATAATAAAGATTTATCCTCATTGAGGATTGATTTGAGTCTGCCTCTGGCAATATAGTCCATGAACCTCCGCAGTCACCTGCAGTGCCCCCGCTTTGCCACAGGGGGGCCACAGCTTTTAGTTCAGTCTTTCTTATTTATTCCTTGTCTGACTCCTCCTCGGCCTCGCGGAGCCAGGTGAAGAAGGCTGTGACTGATTTCAAGGCCACACCTTTGCCTGTCTGCTCAGCAGGGTCTTTGCTGGTCTCCCATTTGTAGAAGGCCTCCTCTTTAATGACGTCCTCGTCGTACAAGGCGTCAAAGAACATCCGCAGCAGGTCTGCAGGGAGAGAATAAAGAGAGATCAATATTGAACCGGGCCACAATTTGCTGCAGAAGGAGTTGACAGATAAGCCTTACTGAACATCAGCCCTGCAGTTGATAATGCAACCACATGCTGTGTTATTTTCAATGAACACACTTAGTGTCCTTAAACCAGAACTATGTGAGCTATGCAAATGTACATGTTTATTTGCACAAGGCATCATAAATGTAAGCCTTTATTCTGTCAATTCATATTTTGCACAATTTATAAACAATTTATGACAAGTACACAGCGGGCCGAACTGTTCATATATAAAGTAGCACCAAGTGTTGGCATTCAGGGTCGTTTCAAGACCAGCTCTAAAAAAGCTGCTTGACTTTAAAAAAAAAAGCATCTTTCCCATTTGCCAGCGCTCCACTCGACCCGTTTTCTAGAGGAGTAAAACAGCTTTTTCAAACAGTCTTGAAGTTAAATGTTAATTAATGTAAAAATGTGTATTTAAATGTGCTATATAAATAATCTACACGTGTCATTTATAAATATGCCTATCACACCGCCTTTTTTTTAATGTATTCATGTTATTTTTTGTGTTCTTAGTTTTTATTTTTCGAGTTCATTTGGTTTCTTTTGTAATGAATGTATCGTTTTCCCTCTTTATTCTTTCAGCTTTTTGGTTGTTGTTTACTTCTCCAATGTTCGAGGACGCTGTTTATCTGAGAGGGAAGAACAACGCAAACTTTTAGAATAATAAGAACGTTTTCTTTTCTTACAGGAATCAATGAAAATTTGATCTAAAGGCTAACTGTACATTTCAAGGCTGTGACAGCCTCAATGAAGTGTCGGTGACCCTTACGGGATCCTGTGATCTACCTAGATACAGTAGGAAATGTTTAAAGATCACATAAATAAACTAATGTAAGAGTAAACACAAACAAATAAGTCCTGGTTAAGAACTGTACAGTCTTAGTAAAGCTGAATATCCACGACTAAAAGCACTTCAGAGTATTTTTTTCTCCATGACCTTCATACTTTATTGTGGTAAAAATATGAAAATTATGAGCTGCACCACCTGTCGCATTTCTTGCAGGGCTACTGCATCCTAAGCGGTTTGTTTTTGTTTTTAAAGACACAAAGTGCAGGACACTCACTCGCTGGCTGCTCCATGTGCACCATCAGAGCCTGGAGAGCATACAGGGCCTGCAGCTCTTTCTGCTCATCGCACAGGTATCTCTGCAGCAGACTGGCCCTCAGGCCTATCTGCTTCGCATCCACCCTGTACGGGTTGTCACCTGAAACGATGAGCGAAAAAAAAAAAAACACGAGTCAGACAAAACATTGTGTGCAAGGAAAACAAATTTCACTGACAGGGCAACAAGTTCAATCATATATTCATGTCAGCACATCCGTACATGAGTAATAGTGACAATGTTTGTCAAAGGAACATTTTGACCTGAATGACTAACACAGACATAAAATCATTAAAGCAGAAAATCATTAAAGCAGAAAGCAGAGAGCCATACTTTCATCATGCTGAATAAGTCGTACTTACATATGATGGCAGACTGACACACTGATGTCATCAATGCTCGTACAAACTGGTTGGAAGCACTCTGCTCGTCGTCTAAGTTAGCCTGAAAAATCAAAGAAAACATTTACTAATGCGACTTTTAAATGACCATAAGAAGAACACAGAACAATATGCTGACATTTGAAAAGCTGCTGAATTTAACCTGAGCTGTAACTCACCTCCACCCAGTCTCTGATCCGCTGGTTGTTGGCCTTGTCCTGCAGGAGTCTGTCCAGCTGTTGGCTGAGCTCATCTCCACTGAGGACCTTCTTCTTCTCTTCTTCCTTTGACTCCACCGCTTCTCCTGTAGTGAACTCCACTTGCTAAATTAAGAAACCACACAAAAAGATTAGCAACATTTCTCTTGTACTCTTGATCAATTTGTTAATTTCTTGCCTTTAATTCTTTATGTTTCTTCTTTTGAAGGTAAACAACCAAACCAAACTTTTTTTTTAACTTCTAAATTATTTAAGCACAAGTAGTGAAGTTGTTTAAAAAGCATTTTTTATGTTGAAATTGTCTTTACATCCCGACAGTAATCAATACATAAAATGCTGTGTCAAAAAAACAGAAAAATAATCTTGTATCTGGGGCTGTTGAATGATTGTTATGAGTCAGTCCAATGTTTTGATTTGGACCAAATTAAACGACTGGATGGCTTAAGTATCCGTCTGCAATCGACCTCTGCAGCCATTCTTTTACAAGCTAAAGCTAGCAAGCTAGTCACGTAAAACAAGTTGTGATGACATCAATGTGTCATGTTTTTTGGCATTGGCATTTTTGCAGTTCAATACTTCTAAAAAGATCTTACTTAATCACTTACAATATTTGACCAAGCTTTGCGGTTCAATGCGTAGCTCATAACGGGTAAGCACGGGTCGCTTTAGGTCTTCTTTTTTGAATCAGCAACTATTGAATATCTTTAATTCTTTACAGAAAGACTTCAGACAAACCTCTGAAATTAATGTAGTTGTTCTCTATGAGGTTGTAGTGGAAGTTTTTTCCCCCCAAAATCGAACATGCCTTTTCTTTTTAAGTGTTTACTTTTCCTTTTTTGTCGTTTCCCTCTTCCTCCACTTTACTAAATAAGAAATTGTACTTTTGAAAGTGGCGTCACAATCGTGAGTGTTACTACAGCTGTCTCCTACAGACCTGTTCAGTGATAAACTTGTTAACGTCCTCATCCTCAGGTAAGAATTCACTCCAACTCAAGCCACCATCTGTCCACATGGCCCCGACCTTCTTAGGGGTCTGATAGAAAAAACAAACACATTCACATAAGTCTAAAATATCAAACGGCGAAAAGCATTACGATGATATTTTTGACAGTAATGACAGAGTGTCATAAAGGACGTACCATTCCCTTGCACAGCAACTTGAGGATCTGTACCAGCAGCACGCCAGCTATCCCCAGAGGTACGAGAGGCTTCGAGATCTCCCTGCAAACACAATCATCAGTTTGAGACTTTTTATCTTCCTTTTGACCAAATTATTGGACAAGCTTTTATGAATTACAACTGTTAGCAGCACCAGTGATGATTTTTGTTTTCTGACGTAGCAGACGAGGTGTAGGAAACAATAAGTATGACTGCATGCTAGTCCTTTCACTGCACTGTTCACTTTGTGCTTTATTTGTTATTGTCCTTTAGCTCTGAATCCCTCTGTAATAACTGTCGGCGCCATCTTACCGACTTTCTTTTTCAAACCATGCAAAAAGATGATCAAATGCTCGTGTAGTTTTCTTCAGTGACAGGATGAAATGATTCACGATTACTTCAAGCACTGTAGCTCACCTGAAGAGCTGTCCCATAGGGATGCCTCCCTCATGGAGCATGGGGGTGATGAGTTCAGCCAGGTAGAGCCAGATGTGAGGTATATCTATGGCCATGTCTTCTGCTGCCTCCAGGGTCTCTTCAAGCCTACAGTCCAAAAGAAACACCGCACTTCATCTCTCTTTCGCCACACACCCTCGTCAGCTCATTTTAATCTCAGTTCAATTCAACAGATGCTAGAAGAAGTCAAAAAATGTGAAGGAAGGAGTGCTGCCGGACTAAAAAAAAAAGTGTAGGCAACTCTGAGGCACTCGCTTTTAAACAATCAAGATGCCTTTATTTTCACAGCATGTGGACATTAAAAACACACATCACTATGTTTTCACACTTCAGATCCTGATGAGGGCTTGAAGTGTGTTTTTAAGATCCACATGACCATGCCGTTAAAGTAAAGGCATTTTGTTTTAGTAAAGTTTTTTTTTTTTTTCTTCTCTCTCTTAGCAGATATTTGTAACAAAGTGTGGTCAGGTTCTTCCTTTTTTTAAATGCTCACCCTTTGTAGTACTGCGATGCGGGCAATGACCCTGCCTTAACAAGCTGGTGAAGCAGCAGGCCCACGTGCTCTCTAGCGATGGTGCTGCGCTCAAGCGTCGACTCCACGCTCATCCGCACAAACACAAAGAGCAGTGAGGCACTGTTGAGTTCTGCCACGCACTGCAACGCCTCCTACAGCACCAGAGAAAGAAGACACAAACAATCCAGGCGGTCAGAGCGGTTTCGTTTTTCAGGCATTCAGCCCGATAATATGTGCATTTAAATGTAAGTCACTTTGAAGCATGCCAATGTGCAACTGTGTCAAGTTTTTTACCTTCAAGTCGTTGATGTGGATGTATTCTTCAATGATGGCTTTCGACTTCTTCTCCACCTCCTCTTCAGTCATGGAGGGTTTCTGAGTACAAGGAGGAGGAGGAGTTGGGGCGCTCTCACGCTTAGCTGAAAAGAAAAGAGAAATTAATCATCATTCCTCTAACCTGTTGCATGCTTACCATCGTCTTACAACTCAAACTAACAAACAATCCTCTTAACATTGTACATATTCCCGTTTACGCCATTATTTTTTTAACCTCTACAGGTATTTTACCGGTGAGATCTTTACTTGGAACCCTGTCCCGGCTTCCTCTGTCTTTGCTGCCCTTGTCTTTGCTTCCTCGGTCTCTGCTTCCTCGGTCCCTGCTTCCTCGGTCCCTGCTTCCTCGATCCCTGCTTCCTCTGTCCCTATCGTCAGTCATGCTGGCAACACGACGCACAGGCTCGTTTGAGGCTCGGCTGTCTCCGCCCCTCCCACTGCGGTCCTGAGATTCTCTGCTGAAGCTTCTCTTGGTGATTTGGTTCTGGCTGCTCCTGTCATCACGACCTTCCCGTCCCTCAAAGCGGTCATAACGATCTCTGTCGCGTTCACTCCTGTCTCTGTCGCCACCACGATCGCGACTTGAGCTCGACCTACAGGTTGAAATTCAGACAAAAATGTATGAAATAACTAAATGTTTTGAAAGTCAAATGTTAACCTAATCTGATCCCCTAAATGAGTAAATTTACGCAGCCTAGAAAGAAAAAAAAACTCCACCTGTGACATACCTCTGAGGAACTCTGCGATCAGAGTCTGAGGAAGACAACAAAGAACCAGACTGTTGCAGCGCTGAGAAGCGATTGAGGGTGCTAGTAGCTGGGCGACCAGCATCTAAAATAGGAGAAGAGGAGATTAACAACAACATGGACAAGAAACATCAAGCTAAACTGTATTTGAAAAAGTGTGTTTACCTTGCTCTCCACTGGCTGGTTTAGCTCCAGTTCCTCCACTGCTGCCTTTGCCCCAGCTGCCCCACATGCCTTTGCCACCTGGGGCCAACAGCTGATTGTTGAAGTCCAGAGCACCAGGCTGAAGAGACAAAAATATATTCACATTTATCAAAGTCCAAAACCACAATTTTAGCTAAAGTGTAATTTGAATGAGTTTTGTGAAGATTTTGTATATCTTGAAACATACATGGAAAATGAACAATACATTTGACTTCAGTGAGAAGCCGCAAGAGAATATACAACACTCTGATGTTACCTTTGTGATCTTGCTAAGGCGAGTGGTGTCAATGGGTCTGTTCTTGGAGATGGGCACTGTGTTCCATCCCTCATCTTGAGGCTGGCTGGTCCTGCCGCCCGGCGTGTGAGAGCCTCTGCCCCCCATGCCTCCTCCCATCCGTCCTCCACCTCCCCCTCCCCCTCCTCCGTCTTTCTTGGACATGAGCACCTGCTGGACTTTGATCTGCTCCCTGTGCTCCTCCAACTCTGCCTCCTTGTGAATCTGGTCAATCGTTTTGGGACCTTGGTCTCCTCTACGAGGAACCCAGGTATTCTGTGAACAGAGATGGGGGGGGGGATATCATTTAATATCAAGCTGTGCAAGTGATTCTTAATGCCATTGAATCATTTCAAAAACAGAATAAAACACTTCTGCTCATTCAGGAATATTTCTTGACATAAGTTACTACTGTCAGGCTTTCCACAAACATATGGAGCTAAGAGCTAGTGGACATAAGAATTCAGCTAGGGGTGTCCTGGGGCAGATTTTACATGACATTTTATTCAACATTCCTTTCTTGTCCTCATAAAGGGACAAGAAAGGACAAAATGTTATTGGGACATTTGATCATGAAGCGTGTTTCTGCTTGGTGTAACTCTCAGTACTATCTGTGAAGTTTATTAAATCCACTGCAGTCTCTGTTAACAGAGACAAGCAGTGACAGCTGTCACATGCTGCATATCAATGATTTCACTGCAGGTTGAACCCGAAACCGGAGCTCCATGTTTAATTGAAATTTTGGACAACTTCAGTGAGAGCCCTGCCTCCCATAACACACACACACACGCACGATACAAACAGAGAATGGGGGACAAACACAGACATCTTTCTCATAGTGATTTAAGTGGAGGCAAGCCTTTTAAAATGTACATGAAAAGTTGGTCGCAATTTTTTAGCCAAACTATCAATTTTTGAATCAACAACCGGAAAAAAGTATCCAGCCGTAGTTAAAGGACTAGTCAGCTGTTTTGCCAACATCTGGCACTTGTTGAAACCCCTGGATTGTGAAGGCTTGAGGATAGATTCATATTTACCCTTCTGAGGTCTATGACATCTTGCAGCATGAAGCGGATTCTGGACGAGGTCTTCTTCTCTTTGATGATCTTGTCCATTTGGTTGAAATACTGATCCATACGAGGCTGACAGGGACATGGATAGAAAAGAGGCTTTTATAAGTCATGGCCACAAAATCAAACATGTACATGATTAAGGAGGACTGTTTTACTTAAAGAGGGCAATCTCCTCTGATCCTGAACCCCATCACTACTAGTCACTTGCCTAGACACGTGGCACGTAAAAAGACTCATCACTACAGATTGTGTGAATATTTGATTAATAAGACATCCAATCTGATTGCGTTAATGCTTTCCTTACCTTTGCCTTCTCAAAGTCCAGGTCTTTTCCAATTGTGGAGAGCAGCCTGCAGAGACACTCCAGAGACTCTTCATCGTGATTCTTTAGTAGTTTGACCACACAATCGTGCATAATGGCCTCCGTCAGCATCTTGAGCTTGAAGAGCTCTCCTATGAACTTTATGTTACCCAGAGAGCGGCGACGGGCCTGGTCTCTAGCATCCTGGAGCTCCACCCTCAAACGCTCCCGCTCCTCTCCCTGAGGACAGATACAGGAAGTGTTTGTGCTTAGTGGTGGGGTGCAATGATCAGCTTTCTCTTAATAAGTGGCAGACCTGTCGTTTTTCTGGAAAGTGGCAGTAATACATCAAAGATCATACCTCCTTGGCAGCCTCCATCTCTTTCTGCTTTTTCTCAAAGATTTCGTCATCATCCTGATCCTTCTCAAACTCTTTCTGGCAGCGGTTGAGCAGCAGTTTGCGGAAGTTCACAGTATGTCCTGGCTTGTCTGGTGCGGGGACTTTCAACTGAAGGAAGATTACAAATAACAATCTTTAGTACAGAATATACTAGATGTGTGGGGAAAAAAGCAATTCATGTCAAAAGCGCAGATACTATTTACTTGATTAAAGGTCCAAATATCATTTTTCGGAAGATGTAATATTTTACATCCCAGGTTCATTTTCACCAGCAGCCAGTCTGAGCATGGCAAACTTTTTTCATCCAGTCACCCCCTTCCTTGTTACACAGAGGCCTTGTTCACATAGCACCTCCAAATCTGATTTTTAGCACATCCAGATTGTATGTAGTTTGTTTTTTTGCCAGTCTGGACACAAAAAGCCACATGAGATCCGATTTTTCCAAATCTGATTCAAACCACATACGGAGGTGGTTTCGAATGCGATTCAAATCAGATTCCTACAGATCTGATTAAATCTGAACGTCTCGGTCGCTTCAATGTGTCTTCTGCATCACTCACAACGCGACACCATCAACAATAACAACAACGACGTAGATCCGGCAAGCTCGAAGTTAATTCAAGGCGCATTATACAAACTGGTCTAAGCTTTGGTGGAAGAAAACAGCAAAACAAACATGGAGCAAAACAACAGCCAGTGGACGGACTGCTCCACAAGATTGTTTACGTCAGAAATAGACACACTTCTCTGTCATCCATTTTGCAGTTGTATTTCCTGGGCGTAACCTGTTACCATAGAAATCAATGTGGATCAGACCATGTCAATACGGACAGGCTGATCGGATCTGGTCACTTGCAATTTGTAATGCGGACAGTCAGTCAGTCAGATCGGATTCTGATCGGATTTGGGCGGCAGTCTGAACAAAGCCTAAGTCAGCCGGGGGGGTGTCTGTCCCCGCTCGTCATTTGCGTTGCTAACATTAGCTAGTTCTCTGCGTAGGTGGCTGTGTGAGTGTCTGACAAACTAACGTACTGTCTGTGGAGCAGGAAGGCATTCAGCCCTGTTTTCATTGGAGGAAAGTGTTAGAGTGCACTATGGATTCTATAATTCCCCGTGTTTGAGGAAGCATGACCCGATGTATTCCAATATGCAGCGTCTGCAAAATGAAAGTACTTCAGGAATGAGTCAAATGCCTGAGCTCATATCATATGCCACCGACTGGAGTTAAAATAAGTGGAACAACTGCTTGCCAACGCACACAGCATTACTTTACTGATCTGCAGCCAATTCTGAACGGGCAGTAAAAATAACAAGATCCAATCGTCTGATTTAAAAGACCTTCGCCCAACAGTGTCATCAACCGCGTAGAGTTTAGATTTATGATCGCCTCATTTTTTCGTTGGCAAGTTTCTGACTAATATTCAATTAGCTGTGTTAAGTGCACAGCAAGCTGGAGGGGATCCTGTCATAAGCACACTTTGTAACAAATAGGGGATGTGATGTTAATCGGGAATCAGTTTTAACCGAAAAACAATTTTTGAATTGAATCGTGAGATATTGAAGGATTCACATCTCTACATTTAAGTATAAGAACTTATTTAATCACTTACAATTATGCAGAATAAAAACTTAATTATTTAGATAATATACAGAGAATTAATGCTGAAAAATGTTTGTTCAACAGCATTTCAAACATTCAAGACATGTGGCACAAAACAGAAGTCATTAGTGGAGCAAATATTAATAGAACTAAATCCTGAGAGTATCATGTGACTTACCCCCAAAAGGCAGCGGCACATGTTGGCGTAAGCCACCGAGAAGTTGGGCTCTGAGATGGCCTTTTCAAAGATGAGGTCGATGGTTCCCTTCAGCCTCTCCTCTGTGTCTATTGTCAGATCTGTCACTTGTTTCATCAGGTCCTGAAACTTCTGAGGGGTCAGCTTGTTGAGGATACTACGCAGACGCTTGAACAGCTCCTGAGTCTTGCCCAGCTCAGAATCGTCTTCTGCTTCTACTTCTTCTGCGGCGCGGCTGCGAGTGGACTTCTTCGCAGTGGGCTTCCAGGCCTTCTCAGCCTTGTTGAGCTGCACGTCTTCACCGAGAGACATGCTGCTGATGATTTTCCTCGGCTCTTTCCTCTGACCCTGCTGGGAACGACGTGGTCCAGGAGGCTGAAAAGAAAGCAGGGCAGGGATGCATTTTTTTAAACAATCTAGAAATTATACATTACTCGTTTTAATATGATTATTTCGATCTTTATGATCAGGTATGTTGATACAGGTAGATTTGCATCCTGCATCTCTGGGCATTCAAAATGGATGCAATGAACTGATAATGGATGCTGCTTGTGGTTATTTGCCTTTAGAGCTTTATGCCACCCTAAACACAGCCTGCCACTTCTTCTCTGGCAAACTTAAACAGCTTCTAGCGATAAATGTCCTTTTATGGTAAAATAATCCAAACATTCACTCACTGGGCCTCGTGGTCCTCCCACTGATCTGCTCCCGAGGTTCCCCAAATATGAGGGAGTAAAATCAGGACCAACATTCATCAGTCGAGCCGGGTCGGCAGGCCGCAGTGGAGTCTTGTTTGCCTGAAATTAAAAGTAAGAAGCAAAATGACCATGGTGCACGTGTAAAAACTCAGACAAGCCAAGATGTTTGTCAGATTTCCTGATCTGCCGTCCCAAAACAATATAAAATGTATGTTTTTAATGTCAAAACAATGCAGTAAAATAAAACACTGCACTTTCACTGAGACCTTTTATTTCAATATCCATTTATTTGTCATAACACAAATAACATTACTATCCTTATACACAGCCAAAACATACCTTGTCCAGGACCACATCACTGATGAGAGGAAGGCCTTCGGGTTTGTGCATACTGGCACCGATAAACTGGAAGCCCAGGAGAAACTCTCTGTCGTAACGCTTCTTCTCCTCTGGATCGATCGGCTTCCATTGTTCTGAGAGATGGACAAGTCACATGTGAAACAGAGGATTCAATGTCATTTGGTTAACTGTCTCAGAAGCACACATCCTCTCTTAAGCATAAAAGAGCCCATCATGTTCCACCTCTGCAGCATGGAATTGTAAAATCTAAAGGGATGTACACAAATATGATCAAAAGTAACATTTTAATGTACCATTTCATTTTATTCGTAGGATACATACGAGCCTAAACAAACCCTACCACTCAGTAAACTTTTCACATTTCTTGAAAGATCTTGCTCACAGCTTACCTTCTTTGTACTGGTATTTCTGCCCACTTAGCTCAGGGGTGGCTATCGGCTTTTCAGGATCTGCATTCTGCTTGTCCTCTTTCTCCTCCCAGGTCTCATCTACAACCTCAGCGGGGGGAGGTTCAGCTAGAGCAACAGGGGTAGATTCGGGCTGTGTAGACGAGGGTTCAGAAGCAAGTTTGGCACCCTGCTCCTGCAGAGAACACAACACAAAGAGATGAGGAAGTACTATTATAAAACAGAGATTCCTCAGAGAACTACATATATCTCCAAATATTATTAATACAGCCCAAAATAGTGCAGCAATTAAACACCACAACATCATAATCAGGTTTCATACACACCTCTGTGAAGGCATCCAGGAGGTCTCCAATGGCCTCCTTCTTGTTTAACTCCTTCATGTTCTTCCTCTTCTTTGGCACAGACATAGCAGCTGTAAGAAAAGAACACAACGCTGACATCAAATCACTCACAAAACAAATCTAATACATATATTTGTATTTATTTATAACAATCATAAATGCAGGTGAAAACCAGCTCCACTTTACCTTGCATAGTAGTAGATTCCTCTGTAGGCGCCGATGAAGGTAGGGCATCTTCACTTTTGTCCTTGCCCTCTTCCTCTTTTTTCTCCTCTTTCTCCTCCTTCTCCTCCTCCTCCTCCACTGCCTCCTGGGCCACAGTTGCTGTTTTAGCCACAGGTGTGGATTCCTGAGATTGAGAAGTGTCAGGCTTGTCAAGGGCTTTAGTGTCTGGAAAAGTCATATCCTCCACCGGTTCTTCAGTGTCCTGAGGAAGGCCATTGGAGAGAAGAGGCTCTGCCTGTTCAGCTGGTGTGGGTTCAACTTTAGGTTCAGGTTCAGGGGCAGGAGAAAGTTGGGGAGCAGGGGCGGCGCTTGGTGCCACACTCTGGGTGGGTGGAGCAGCAGGTTCCTGTGCAGAGGGTGAAGGCTGAGAAACTTTAGTTGCTGCCTTTGTTTCCGTCTCCTCTTTTGCCTCGGTAACAGGGGTAGCTGTTGCAACAACCTCGGCTGCAGTATCTAGTTTAGTGCTGACCTCCTGCTCTTCTTTTTCCAATATTTTAACCTCCTCGGTTTGTTTTTCCTCAGTTTCTGGAGCCTTCTCAGCAGGGGACGGGGCAACCTGTGGTTCCTCCATTGTGGCAGGGGCCTCTTGTGCTGCTAATGGTGCTGAAGGGACGACAGGAGCATCTACTGTGTCACCAACTTCAGTATCGATTTCATGTACCGCCTCAGCAGGAGCTGTAGTAGAGGCTGCTGCAGGAGGGAGGGAAGAGGAAGACTGCTGTTCTTTTATCAACAGGGATGGCACGTCAGTAGCAGCTGCAGGGGCTACAGTTTGTGAAGATATCTCAGGAGCAGGGGAAATCTGGTTGTCGGTTTCCTCTTTCGCCTCCACCACCGGCTCTGTATTTTCTGTTGCAACAGGCGGAGGGGTGTCAGCACTAACAGGAGGCTCCATGCTTTCATCTGTGCAGAGAAACAAAACAAAAAAATCTGTAAGAAAAATGTGCAATGCAGACATCTTGTATTTTTTTATTTCAACTTGAAGTGATAGAGTATACATACCTCTACAAGCAGTTGTAGTAGCAGGCTGAATCATTTCACCGTTGGTCTGTGCAGGACTTTCATCTGCTGAAGAGGCCTGCAGTCACAAAACAGAATTTAGTGTTTCAGTTTTTGTTTTGGAAAAACACAAATGATGCTTTCTTAAACAGATAAATGAATGTAATTAAAAATAATAAGCATCCATGCAATGAACCTCTTTGAGATGCTTTGATTAAACTTTATGGTATTTGGGGTCTTTCTTATTCGTCCAGTCTCTAATGTACGTTTTAAATGGTCTTCCCAAACAAACTGAAAACTCAACATTCTGAGAAGTTTTGGCAAACTAGCCTAAAAAAATAACCACAGCTCAAAAGAATTAGTGCATATTTGTGTGCATTTACTTTGGCTTTAGATTGTTTGCTGCGTTCATAATAAGGTGTTAACATTCAAACCCCTCTATGACAAATAAAGACGTTTGGAGCTTGAGTCGAAGAATTGCTAAGCTGTGCATTGTTTTCTCCGACAATGTTCCCTTTGTTCATATGAACCAACAACATTTTTTTTGCAAACATTTTTTGAAAATGTTGCCTTTATTGAATGGTTACTACTGTAGAGAGGAAAAAATGCAGATGTTAGAGAGAATATTGTTCGGCTGGGTCGAGTAAGGTCAAGGGTTGAAATTCAACTCTGGGGTGGGGTGGGGGGGCTGACTTTACAGGGAGAGTTCCACTGATGGCGTTTTTTTTTTATCTGTAAAAATTCCACTTGTGTTGGTTTCATTCACTTGATATTTGAGGCTTAACCTGAAGTCAGCAGAGATTATTAACATCAACTATACATCTTATCTCAGAGTTACAAAAACACGAGTACCGGTAAATGGTAAATGGACTCGTATAGCGCTTTACTAGTCTTCTGACTACTCAAAGTGCTTTTACAGCACAGATCACACCTACCCATTCACACACTGATGGCAGAGGCTGCTATGTAAAGTGACCATCAGAAGTAACTAATCCCATTCATATGGGATTGACGAAGCAGCAGGAGCAACTTGGGGTTAAGTGTCTTGCCCAAGGACACATCGGACATGTAGCTGCAGGAGTTGGGGAGTTTCGCCCATATCATAAGTACCCAGAAACTAACATCAAACTTCAGCTTATTTTTTACTACATTCACAAACATGGCTGCTTCAGAGTTTAAACCAGCCAATAAAAAACGGTCTTCCTAACACCGTCCTCACCTGTGGGGGAGTCGGTGTGGTGGTGGACCTTCCACCTGACATGATCTCCTCTGTGATATCACGCCCACCCTGGTTAGGGTCTCGTATTCTTATCTATTAAGAAAATATGAAAAACAAACAGTATTTAATACAAACAGCATGTCACCATCCTGTCAGCGTTGATCTATAGCTGTCTCTAGTTATAGAAAAATATCTATTGTTATATTCAGGTGAAAGGGAATGTTCCACATTGAACTGACAAAACACTTCAGCCCATTCATTTTTTTGACCTCAGAAAAGAGGTGCACTGCTCTTTTGTTGTAACACACTACCGGTTTGCGTTCCCTCTTTGGTGGGCCTTGTGGCTGTGCTGGCGGTTGTTGAGGAGGCGGGGCTTGTTGCTGCTGCTGTGCGGGGTTGATCATAACCGGTGCAGGCTGGACAGATGGCGAGTACTGCGGCTGAGCTGGATAGTATGCCCCTGCTGTAAGGTTCCAAAGAAAGAAAACAGCATAAATGCAGATAGAACAATAAAAGCTCTAAAAACGAGTTTAAGTAAAACCATTTATACTGGATTCACACGACTTTTTTTTCTCTAGTTATGAACCAAAAGTCTTAATTTTCAGTGCGTTTGTGAAACCCCTGAAATATTATGTGGATAATCCTATTGCCCAATCTTAACTTGTACATATTATATCAATATGGAGTAGTCTACAGTCTGATATATGTATCAGTTTGTTTTCTTTAGTGCTGCTAACTGAACTACTGAACCCACCAATGTTTGGACCGAGAACAGACAAAGGAAGCCTGTGAAATTCTCACAGGCTCAACAGGGGTATGAAATTAATTGATGGATGAAACATCATTTATTAAAAACAGACAAATCAAACTGTAAAAGGGGAATTTCAACAAGGAGACATTTGCTACTAAGGAAGCAGGAAATCAAAGGGTTTGGGAAGCACACAGACATCAGCTCTTTATCAGCCCGACTTTCTTTGTTTCCCCCCCCCAAAGTTAAAGGACATTGTAAGGTCACAGATAACAGCAGAGCCAGGTAAGGGTGCAGAAATGTTATATTCTGTATACATTTTTCACTGCTGCCTACAACCAGAATGATCCTCAATGTACGGACACAGTGTGCATTTAAAAATGTGAGCTGACTGGTTACGATAAGCAGAAAGAGAAGAGAAAACCCAAATTCCATTATTCTTTTTGGTGAATACCTTTGCCTCACTATTACTTTAAACTTATTTAGAATAGAATCAGTTTTATATTAATGGGACCTTGGATTTGTACTTCACCTACGAGTATACGTGTGTTAAAAAAAGAGAAAAAAAGAACACATTAATCACTATCAGAGACAGGAAGTGCCACAGAGAGTTTGCAAATAAAGCCTGCTGGCCGACACACAAGCACACACACACTACTCACCGGGGTAGCGCTGGGAGGTGAGAGGAGCACCATGGAGAGAGAGACGGCCGTTCTCTCGGCCGCCCCCTCTCCCCCCACCACCCCGCCTCTCCCTCGCAGCAAGAGAGGGCTCTGAACCAACGCAGCAAACGAGAGGAAGGGAGTGAGGGACGGGAGAGGGAGGAAAGAAGGAGAGAGGGCAGGAAGAGACAGATGCAGAATGAGTTAATGAGAGGATCCAGAGGAAGCAGGGTGTTAAAAAGGTCCCATGAAATGACTGGCTTCTCTACCTTTTTTTTTTTTTTTTTACCTTGTGTTCCTGGCTAGGTCTTTTCTTTTTGTTGCATTTCTTTAGATAATAATCATTCTTAAAGTTGAATATCATATTCACTGAACCTTGGACTTCATGGATGTATAACAGATAAAAAATGGGATTTGTCAAGCATTTTTCATTCTAGCTGATGAGCATTTGCTCAGGTAAGAATAGTATGTGGGGTGACAAATATGAAAATACTTCATTAGTGCATTGGTAGCTGCCATTTAAAATTATTACTTCCATTTTTGTCCTTAATTCGTCTCAACTTGCATTTATGTTCAAATTAGATTTCTACATGGATCCAACAGAAAGAAGACATTCTTGTCCTAAAGCCATTTCATGGAACCTGTTAGGCAGCGTCAGGTGAGACTGCAGATAGAAAGATCACAGGCCAAAGCAGAGTCAAGCCAGACCACATGCAACTGGCAGTTCACCACATACAAAAAGACATTAAACACACCAAACAGCCAAGCAAAACCACAACACACCTACCAATACCTTACTGTGCGAGAGTGACTAGGATTTAACCCAGGTGCTTCGATTATAATTATATCAGTAAAATCTGGGTGTCTGGTGTTTGAAATTTCACCCCTGTTTTTATGGATAGTTCTCATCATCTCATGGTTGTGCTTGGTTGTCGTTCGTTGCAGGCTAAACCCCTTACCATAAGCTGGGTATTCAGCAGGGCTAGTTCCAGGATAGAAGCCCGCTGTACCGCTTGTCACAGGATACTGCTGAGTAGGAGGCATATATGGGGCCCGGTACTGCAGAAAACAAAGTAAAGAGTGAGAAACAATAACAGTGGATGGAGCAATAAGGTTGTGCGAGCTTCAGGTTGATCTCGACCACCTCCACTGCAATGTACCGGATGGTCCCAAATAAGATGACTCCCTTATTGTGTTTCCACATGCAACTGTTCCTCTATTTGTTTTCCAACTAGTCAGATTTTTTCTCTGGCTTTCTTAGATTACCACCTTTTTTTTTTAGCTTCCTATCAAAACATGCTGAAACACTGGTACTTCTTTGCTGTTGGGCGATTTGGTCACCATTACAGATTGTTGGGAGATGCTGTCAAATTATTTTTACTAGTCAAAATAATTTCTCTGAGGCATAGAAATAAGCTACACTAGCTGTCAGAAACACCGCTAACTGTGCATCCTAAAAAAATCCACAAAGTAAATTCAACTTTAAAAGAGTTTCTAGCAAAGCAACGTGAAGTCAAAAACATCCTATCATGCAACACTAGCTCTCCCAAAAAGTATTGTTGTGTACTCAGGGCAGTACATGACAAAAACAAACACATTAATATATGGACAGGCTTTTGGGTAGAAAGCCATATGTGTGAAATTACAACACACTAATGGTAACTAATGTGGACCAACCTGTCCAGGGGGGATGAAGTAACCCTGAGGAGAGCCAGCAAAAGACAGCTGCTGCTGGGAAATCATCATCATCTGGGAGGTTGGTGGGTAGACGTGAGTGGGTCCGACAGGTCGTGGGCCACTACTCGTCTGTACCCTTGGAGCACTGGCGGCCATTGCTGGTCGGTTTTGATAGTAACTCTAGAGAACATATGAGGGAGAAGGAAAGAAGGATGATGAAAACCGAACCACATAACAGGCAAATCTGTTTTTTACCATGTGTATGTTTTGTGTTTTGATTCAAAAAGCCCTGTCCTATATGTTAAAATGTTTTACTTGTGCGTCCAGCACACACACAACCTTAACCACGGCTGGTAGCAATGCGCTCACAGCAACTGCCAATGGGCACAGCAAGTTCAGTTCTTGGGTTACAAAGTCTTAATCATACTGAATGTCATGTCTCCCTGCTATACTGAGGCTAGCCAGAGTTAAAGAGGGGGGACTAAGAGAAAAGCTGTTACCTGTAATGCTCTGTATCCACCCTTCAGCCGCACAACACATGAGCAGAAAGCAAGAGAGGGAGTGAGATTAAGGTGAAAATGAGGGCATGAGACAATGTGGAAGGTTGAGATTACAAGGTGTAAGAAGGAAGCGTACAAGAAGCAAGAGCAAAATGTCTCTCAATCAACAGCAGGTTCAGACAACCATAACTACACATGCCACTTTGTACAGGGGTCCACTGCAGTCCTCCAGGTCCCAGTAATGAGTGGTGAAAGAATTATTTTACAGGCTTCAGGGGCATGTGAGCCCTGAAAAAAAGTAAGAATGCTGAAAGATCGAAAAAATGGACTCACTTAAAAATTGAATGTTTGAGCTGACCCAGAAACAGGCATCATCAGTGTTCATGTACGTAAGGATTATCTAGAGCTGCATATTAAGCATATGTATCCTTTTTTAACTGAATCTGACATTAAATTAAAGCTGATAAAAAAGGTCAGGACTCCGTCTTGCAGGAAAACGTGAAATTGTGCAGGAGCAGGGTGACTAAAAATTAAACAAGGTTAACTTTTTCATCAATATCACCCGGCGGATCTTACTATCAAGAAATATGCATTTTCAGAATAAGATAGAGAATGCAACTTTACCAGATCTCAGGAAAAAGCTTCAATAACTACAATTACAGCATTATCATCAAACGCCCCAATATTTGGAACTGAAAGCATGCATCACACTAAGGAGACGGAGGGGATGTAAGGAAAAGTGAGGGGTGTTAGTACCTGTTGGTGTAAAGTACGGGGGCCTGCAGCAAACTGGGAAGGCAGCAGAGAGAGAGGAAAGAAATCAAGACTGACATTCTTGGAGAGAGATTGCAAATTGGCTACAACACTCACACACATACAGTACACAGAGCTAGCCAAAGCCTTTGAACAGAGGAAGCCATGTCAGAAATCCTTTTGTAGGAGTAGGAAAGGAAGTGATTCTTCAGAAGGCAACAATATTACTATACTTTGACAAATTAATGCTTAAAAAAGCATGCTCATAACAATACCGGTCTTGGCTGTGGTGCAGAGTTCATTTGTGGAGGAGGGGTGGCAAAAACAAGAGAAGGGGGCTGTCCAGGGCCGTAGGCAGCCTAAGGGGAGAAAATAAATATTAGTAATCTTTAATCAAACATAAAAGCTTAAAAGCTGACTTTAATATGAATATTATTCAAGGTCAGTTGCTCTCACCTGTGTCAATCCAGGGGATGGGGAAGGGTTTGGGACTGAGGTGGGTCCCGTTATAGGCTGTGGTGGTTTGTTCATTTCACGTTCTTTTGTGGTTCTGCATTAGGGTGGCGATGTGTTGCCAACCTTTCCTGAAGATGAAAGAAAGGAGGAAAGAAGGAACAATTAGTCAAGTGTTATTCACGATCATTAAACTTTCTTTCATGTTTTAATCACAATCATTAAACTTTCTTTCAGTTCAAATGTAATCTCTAATAAACATTGTAATTGCAGCCAAACAGGTTAAATTCAGCAAACAATGTAGGAAGAAGGGAACCTTTAGTGTGGTTACTTCTAGCCAAGCATGGAGGGTGTGGCCTGTGGTTTCGCCTATGATAACATCACTAGCTCCCTCAATGAAGTCTGCTCACATATTGAACAGTAAATACATAGTTTGCTGAATAATAAAAAAAAAAAAAAACTGTTTCTTGGGATGTAAAAAATATGTATCAGTGATCATGACTCTGCCAAACAGCATTAAAGCACATGGGGGATAATTAGTAATAGTCATTAAAATAAAGGTTTTGGGATTTACTTCTTACAAAGATGACTACAATATCATCACTTGGATTGGTCTAGATATGAGTGAATTGCAGAAAATGGATACCTCGGGTCAAAGTTCATTTACTGCGTTAACAGAGGCTTCAATGCGACTGGGTTGTGCTAGCTACATGTGCAGATAATCCATTCAAATGACGTTCAATCGATATCCATGTCCTAAAGGATAGCAGTCTTTCATCATGATAAACATGATTATATAGGAGCTGGAAAAGCTAGAACATGCTGAAATGCATTTAAAAAAAAATGACGAACACGACAAGCAGACGTGTCACACAACATCCACCTGCTGACACGGGAACTATCGTTAGCTGCTAGCTAGTGCCATGCTTCTTTTAGATTGGGCATCCATGTACAAAAATCTCCCATATGGCTTTGACGACAGAGATAACAAACAGCCTCACTAGCCGCCATTAAATATGATAGATTGGGGCATTTTTTCAAATTAGGCTTCCGTTTAGTTATAGGGCGAAAGGCACGTTAATGGCCCGCTAGCCAGGCGGTGTTCCCGGCTGAAGCAGGTTAAATCGTTAGCCCACTGCCGGCTAACGTTACGTGTCCCAGTATCAAAGACACTTGGCTCTGTGACGCTACGTGGCTCGGTCCACTCTTAACCTTTAACGTACACAGGACGAAGACTGGTCGTTTTACCGACAATTTGTTTACTTATAAATAGCATACAACAGTCAATGAGCCCTTACTTGTAACACTTGACCCCGGTTAGGATCCAGTTGAGCTATTGTTGGTTAATGTTAGCGGTGTAGCCCAGCCCTGTCCTACAAGATGTATTTTATTACAGGCCCAGGGAGACCCGAGACTAAATGAAACCATACCCTGATACTTTATTAGTACCAGTTGTATACAAACAAGGGAAATAATGTAAGATTTAGAGTCATGCTGTTAACATCAGGGTGTTTTCTTAAACAGCAGTTAAAATTACTTATTAACCATGACATTTAAAGCTTTAGGGCTAGCTAGCGTAACCTCAAGAAGCCCACGGTGATAACGGTGATGTTAACCGAATGAAGATTAGCCATGAGCGCCGGGAACCCGGGCTGTCATTCACCTACCGTGAGGATAACTGAAACTAAGCAGCTCTAATTGATGGGTTATTTTGATACACCACTTTTAAAATAAGTTAAAACATCCAAACGATTTGTGTTTTATGCGTTATCATACTCCGACTAGCTGGTTAGCTATCCTAGTGTGTGGACTGACAGCCGGCGGGGCCTGTTACACCGGCTAACATTAGCTAGCTAGCCTGTGTGCCTTTGACAAATATGAAGCCCAGCTCGGCGTACATCAAGCTAGCATTCCCGCCGTCAGTTTACTTTATTCTTACCGGGAATCAATAATGAATATGTTGCAAGATGGTATCTCGGGGAATCGGCTTCTGGTCAGTCTTCTGTCAAAGAAAATAGTGGTGTTGTACTTTCCTTGTCCTTTACTCCAAAAAAGTGATGCCCTTCTTGGCTATTGACTTAGTGAGCTAGCTTGTTAGCTGACCGGCAGATGGGGTGAGTGCTACTACTGTCACTTCGGTTTAAATCCCCGGGCGTGCAAAAGTGACAGTGCTCAAAAAACAAATAATATAGTACTTAGGGAGTACTATTGACAACTCCGATGGCCCCGAAAAAAGCCTCTGGACCGGAGGTCCATGATCAAGGCGTCGATGGTGACGGATTGCCGGTAAGGTATGTACAACAGTCGCATCAGGAGGCTCAGAGCGAGGCCATACTGCGATGCTTCTGCTCTATGGAGCCGGTGCGCCTTCGAGTCGCATGGGTAACTTCCGGGGAAATTAAAATGTGATGCTGTTTCCCTGATCATGTGATACAGGAGCCAAGATGTATGGGTTTGTAATTTGTAATGTCAGACATATGGCTCTGTTATTTGTATTTTCAGAAATGTGTCCATGTTGTGTTGTAACAGTCAGAATAGCTTCACCTAGTATGTTAAACAGTTTGTGAGTTGGTCTGTGTGATGTGGTTTGGCCTGTGAGGTGTACGGAGTTTGTTTTATTTTTTCTGTGTTTAAGTAGTCCCTACCTACTACAAATGAAACGTACTGTCCTAATTCAATACATGCAATAAATACATGAATAAATAAAAGAGCGACTTAACCATAGACGGTATAAGACTTAGGCCTATTACAACGTATATTATTAAAGTTTTTTTAAAGGGCTACTGTCATACCGCTTCACAGTTTGCTGATATTGAATTAAGTAGCCTTCATTATCTAAATCAAGCGTAATATTCTACTCGATCAGGTCTTGAATTTTAGGCTTATTTCGGTTTTGTTGTTTTGTAAAGTTATTTTTTTTAGCTTGAAAGTGAAAAAAATGTTGGTCAGTTAAAGTGTTCAAAGTATAGTCTTGTGATTTAAATGAAAAGTCTCGGTAACTATAGGACTGCAACAAGCCATTATTCACTTTATTTATAAATCTAATGATTTATTTCTTTGGTTATTTTATAACTTTTTTTTTTTTTTACAATTACAATGTCCACAAATCAAAAAGGTGATCACAATTTCCAAGAGCCCAAAGTGACAAGTCAAACTGATTCTACGTCAAAACAAGTCAAACACCCTAATAGTCTACTCATTACTAAACCAAATACATTCACTATCTTAAAATTCATAGAAAAGAAAAATATAATTTAATCAAAGGACCTGCAGACAAAAAATACTGAAACTATTTATCGACTAATTTATGAAATCAGCTTTGGAATTTATATATATATTTACATATATAAGCTCCCCACCACCCACATTTCCTGGCCATCTTTAGCTGTCTGATCAAAATACAGGCAAAAGCCCCAAGACAATCTCAAAAAAAAAATAGTGCAGTCTTCATAAGGTCCCTATAGTTCAAAGTAAACTTGCTACATCTGCTCCTTAAAAACAGTTTAATACAGGGCCCAAAGTGAATTTTTTTGCCACATGGCCTAAAAGCAGATTTGATTTGGACATGGAAACATCCTCTGTGTCTATTGCCTAAGATGTGACATTGCCAATAAATAATGGAGATGGGGTCAATGTACTGTTTAAACTTCCCTAGTGATATAGCATTTCTGCGTGTTGTAGGCCAGATGTCTGTGACATGATTTTGGAGTCGGTTGGATTTTTCTTTGAGGCTAACCAAGAAAGCACAGTATCCCCTCACCCCGTAGGAAAAGATGATTATTTTTTGTTTTACTATTTCCTTATTAAACTAGAAACGTAACTTCTCTCTATAGAACATTTACTGAAAAATACATTCTTAGCTTATAAAATCAATGCTAATTTTTTATTCCCTTATATAAAACCTCTTATTGAACAACACAAGATAACAGTCTTTTAGTGGAACACATATTTTATTTTTTAATAACACCTACAGTGTTTTTCAAAAAAAGCTTGAAATTTATATCAGAAAAATACATAATGCTAAAAAATACACAGTTGAAAAGAAAAACATACTACAGACACAAAAGATAATTAAAAAGCTTTATTTGGGAAAAGTCACGTGTTAACAAAACAAAGTTGATCCAATGACATGGTAGTGTAACGTTTTTTTCAGAAGCATTCAAATAGAAACATGTGGGTGTGATTGGTCACAGAAGAGCTGTTTGTAAGTTCTGGAAGTAAAATGTATCAGTTTGTTGTTTTTACTCTAAAGTAGTCTACAACAAGATCAGTAGGAAAATACAAAATGTCATTTTTGAGATGAGTGTGGGAAGTGTGGGTAAGGTGCTTGAATCATGGAGGGCTGGATGAGGAACCACATGGTCCGTGGGGGCTGTTAATTTTTTTGCTGACAGGAATGGAAAGTGCAAGATTTCTCCAGATCTGTTAAATAAAGACAAACAAAGAGAAAAATGTTAAGCAGAAACATATCGAGATGATGTGTCCCAGGTAATGATACACATTTTGTTTATTATAGCCCACACTGCAGTTTTACAAACCTGGAGTGGATTTACCACAAACCCTGAGTGAGTTCATGGCATCCATGTACTCTGTCCCCAAAAACGTGTCGTAGCCTGTTCCAGCCTGAACCTCTTGGAGACACTTGGTGGAGTCTTTGAAAAGGAGGTTTTTGCCGTTCTCTGACTGGAACAGCTTGAATGTGTTATCTCCGGCACTGACACCAAACTTGCCCTAAAAATGAGAAAGAAGATTATGATTTAAAACATGATTAAACAACCGTATCACAGTCAGAGAACAACAGAAGAAGAAGAAAGACTGTTGTGAGGAAAAGGACCTTTTCTGTTGAATGTTTGCAAAAAAGTCCAGAAAATCTGTATCTGTCTCTCAAACCTGGATGCCTGAACTGTAACTGAAATCCTCCTGCAAAGGTTTAACTATACATGCTCAAATAATTGCTGAGTGTATTGAATGTAGCTGAAAAAATGGATGACATTTTAATGAGTAGAAGTAAAAGATTGTGTGAGCTTCCTTGCAGCTGAGGCTAAAAAAATGTTTTTAAAGCATCAACAAAAGTAATGCATCTACTGTAAATCCTATTAGATCAATAAAAAAAATGATGTGCTGGGCAATACATGTCTTGTTGAGGAATTTTCTGTGAGGCCTAAAAATCTGACAAAGTGGTGAAAAAGCGTCTTCCTGGAGTTATAACACCAGTAGAAGCAAATATAATCTATTGTAATCCAAACAAACTAAAAGTAAGGGCCACCTGAAAAAAGAAAAGCATCACGAACCTGCTGGTCCTTGAGAGTGGTGACCACATCGTTGCGGCTCTCTGGACGAGTCACCACAGCGTGTGCAGGCACCTTGGCAAGGTGACAAGTCTGGAATTCAGTGATTGGCATCGGATTCATTCCGGGGCAGATCAACTCGAAATCTTCAGACCTCAGAGCTCTAGCCCAATCTGGACCATTGCCTTTGAATGAGGAGGTAGCATAAAACAATATTTTAGTCTTGTATAAAGCCACACAGTAATAGAGATGTAAGTAAGCCAGTGTCAGCCCCCTTACCATTACTGTTTTCAGGGACGATTGTGTGTTTGATGAATGCAACATCGCCAGCACCATCAACAAGACATCTGTAGTGAAATGCAAAACAGAACTTGTTTCATATTTGCACAATAAGCTGGATAAGCATGTAAGTTAAATTGACAATTACAAGTTAGCCACTACCTTAAGCATACCCTGCTTTATCAACTTGTTGACTCATAATGGAACCATCATTTACAAAACCAACACCATGATGTGTTTGGAAAGAGTTCAAACCAAGCGGAAACCTTCAGGGTTGACAAATGAAGCTTATGTGGAAGTGAAAAAATGCTGTTCTTTGAGTGTCCACTCTACAGCCGGAAAAAAAAAACTATTTTGGTGTCTAAAGCTCTTTTTTATATTCATACACAATATAAGGGGGTGGTAAGTTTACATTTGCATGCAGACTGCATACGGCACTGTGTGTCCTACCTAAAGGCTCCAGCGTAGCCGTAGTACTGCTCTTCAGCGCTGGCTTTGCACTTGGACTCGTCTCCCACAGCTTTGCCGCTGCCGGCACACTGACTACAGAAAGGCGAGTTGGGTTCTGACCCGGGGGCACAGCCACTGCTGAAGAACTTAGCTGAGGAGAGGAGGACAGATCAGTACAATGTGTTAGCAGTACAGCCAGAAATAAGGAAGTGGAAAAAGAATCTGCTACAAATAATGTAACTCTAATACTAGTATCGTTGCATATATCATTTCTGACATACTGAAGTCACAGTCTTGAGTCAGTTTGTGGATGTGACCCATCGGGATGTTCCAGCCAGCAGTTCTGCCCAGGCCCGTGTGGCAAGACCTTTTATTCCTCAGGCTGTCCCATGTCACCCCAGAATTCTTCTTTACAACAGCAACCGCATAGTAGGAAGCTGTGGCTACAATAGTGGAAGTGAGAGATAATTATTAGAATGACCTTTCCATTAAAGGTTAATCTTAGGGCTGGAAGACAAACATGTATTCATTCATGTTTGATGTGCAAACATTTATTTGTATTTGAATATTGAATATTCAAAGTTTTCTTAAAACAGTAACTAGTAATTACACACTTGAGAAAAGGGACTGATTGGTTTGTACACTTGTTGATACTTAAGATTCAGTTAACTGCAAACATAACATGCTAAATCTTTGTCTTTATGTATCATATTGAATCATAAATGAATCATAAAACTGGCAATAGTTGGGGAATAGATTTTCAGAAAACTTCTTCAGCAGTTATCAAGAATCAAACACTTGACCATACATTTTTCTAAGCTAATTTTGAAGTTCTAGTGAGTGAAAATAACAAATAAAGGTTATTAAACAAATTGATATTGATCACTATGCTGTCATTGTTTTATCTACCAAGTGGTAGAAGGTAAAGAAATTCTGTTTTTTTTTACCTCCAGATGTGCTGCACAGCCCTGAGGACAGATACAGAGATTCAAATTTTACTCATGTAGAAATGTCGAACATTTAAAAAATGATTCTAAACTCTATTTTCTGTGCTTTCTAACCCCCTGTACCTTCATCATACTGCTCTGCCATAACTGGAACCAGACCACACTTTCCAGCTGTGTACACCTGTCCTCCATCCACTGCCATCGCATCAGCCTCTTTACGCTACACAATAAACAAGACGACAAACAATCAGAGACAAATGCTGCAGAAATACAGAAGAAGAAACAAGCTTGTACCATATTCCCATATTTCCATGCAAGAGAGATTTACCATGATCTTTGTCAGGCACTCATCAACCGTGTTGCCTCTCACGCATTCAACAACAGTGGAGCCGTCCTCACCCACGCTGTTGATACTCCACGTGTCGCACTTGCTCGTCTCAGCGTGGCCCACACCACACCATCTAATGGCACTGGATGAGGTGGCAGCGGTCTGCTCTGTAAAGGGAAGTAAAACCAAACCGTAAGGCAAGGCCAGTTTGTTTAGAACATTTCAGCAACAACGCAATTCAAAGCGGTTCACACAAGACATCAAAAGAATCATGACTAAGAGAAAAAGAAACGTAAAAAAATACATTTAAAAATCATTAAAACAAACCATTAACAATCACAGAGAAGATTCAATATGAAATATGTTAACATATAGGATCCAAAAGCAATAGAGACATATATAGAGACATTAAGTAGAATACATCTAACAAATATGCGTGTATGTTAATACGTGTTCAGTTTTCTTTAGTTTACAGCTTACCTTTCTTAAGAGAGCGGACAATGCTCATGTATTCAGCACCCAAGTAGAGGAAGGAGTCGGTGTTTGTTGGCACCCTCACCAGTTTCACTGTGGAGTCTTTGAACAACAGGTTTTTGGAAGGTGCATAGGCATCAGATGAGAAGAGGTTAAAACCCTGAAAAAACACAAAGTACGCTTATTCATTATTTTAGAGCTTCATTATATTATGAAGTAACTGTTCCATGTTTGAATGAACCATTTTACATCCAGGGGGCATTTCAAAACGTTTTAACTGGGATGGCTCAGCTGGTTCACTGACTAATGTAGGTATGTAATCAAGTGTAGCGTTTATTTGTTCACTTATTTTGACACAACATTAAGGAATCAAACCAATGATGTAGTTATGAGAAAGTTAATAAGCTCTGACATCATCAAGATCAAGCGCACCACCTAAATGTGGCCGGAGCAGTGTGGACATTGTTTTTCTACTTCTGTGCATTACGGAGCGTAAGAGTAAGTCCTTTTCTGCTAATTGTATTGATTTTGTTTGTATATTAATTGCACTGTGCTTATTCTTTTTGAAATTATAACAATGTTTGTTAGGAATTCCAACTCCTTTTTGTTGAGCTTTAGTTTGGTAGATATGTGGTTACTCCGTTTTCTGGCTAAAATGGCATCATTGTATTTTGTGATGATGTACAATTAGTTTGTTTACACATATATTATCGATATTATAAATTTCTTCCTATAGACCATGTACACAAACACACACACACACACACCCGATACAAATTCACAGATAAGTCAAGCTTCTTTTTCAATGATACCTGAACTGAAGTGAGGCTTTCCCAGATGAAATCGGCCAGCTGTTGGTCCTTGCGGGTGACAACAGCATGAGCAGGCACTTTGGCCAGGTGGCAGGTTTGATAGTTGTCAATAGGCGCTCTGGTGTTATCCTTGCACAGAAGCTCATATTTGGCCTTTTCAGAATCTGAAAGAATAAATAAAAAATGTTTTTTCCCCTCAAATCACCCAGTTCTTATTAATCTCTCATTTTAAGTCATTTTATCATTGTGTTAAGTTGAGTTGGAGTCTAAGGCTATTTCAAATAAAGTATTGTTTCCACAATTTTTCCCACAATCCCACACATGTAATATAAGTTAGAGTATTTTTGGGCGGCTGTGGATCAGTGGTGGAGTCTCAACCGGAAGGTCGGGGGTTTGATCCCCAGCTCCTGCAGCCACATGTCCGATGTGTCCTTGGGCAAAACACTTAACCCTAAGTTGCTCCCAATGCTCCGGCGCCATCATATGAATGTGTTTGAATGGATTAGTTAAAACTGATGGCCACTTTACATAGCAGCCTCCGCCCTCAGTGTGTGATTAGGTGTGAAAGCACTTCGAGTAGTCAGAAGACTAGAAAAGTGCTATACAAGCTCAAGTCCATTTACCATTACGATTTTAGAAGAAGTCTTTTTTATAACTATAAATAATTCAAATGCTATTTAACAGAAATGATGAGCCTTATGTGTGAGTTCTGAACATTGTACAATCACATGAAAAAACATAAAGCCAGGAAGAAGTTCTGCAACAAAAAACAGATACATGCTGAACCAACTTAATGAGATAATTGGCTTTTTAAAAGAGAAACATTTGATTTTATGTTCATTTGAATAAAAGAATTTGAGAATTGCTTCCCCTCTCCAATCTTTTCTGGACTGTTTCCACCTTTGTACTCTCTACGCTTTGCTTCCTAATCATTGGTTATCCGATTCAAATGATGAGCAGGCAGTTAAATGTTGCTGTCTAATTTATACAGTATTTAGTGAGCATTAAACAATATGTAATAATGTCTGGCAAAGATGTTGTTGTTTGCTAGCAATACTAGAATAGCTTGTAAAAATGTCAATAAAAGAAATAGAAGATTTGACTTTTCAGTGAAACAAAACTGTTTTATTTATAGACTCGTTATACAAATGTGCAACAAACTTATGAAAGGTTTCTATTTTTCCGTAACTAAATACATATTAGAATAAATGACAAGTGATACTGACCTGGTACAGTGAGATGCTTCACAAAAGCCACGTCTCCAGCGTCGTCAGCCAGACACCTACAACAATAGACTCTGTTACTCGATAGAAAACAACATACCTGCATCAACATTACAAGGTTGTTTTTTAATAAAATGCAGTACATTTTCACAGAGAGGAAAGGTCTAAGAGACCATTAAATTAGCTTACATAAAATGTCACAGAGGTACATACTCAGCCGTGATGGCTTATCATATTCAGAAGATAAAGGTGTGGAGGTGGATAGAGGACAGAAAAAGTCATATAAGGACTTATTTTGATCAAAGGATAAAATTATACTGACTGGAAAGCTCCGGAGTAGTCATAGTAAGGCTCCCTTTGGGTCTTCGAGCAGTCGTTCTTGCACTGCTTGCACAGTTTGCTGCCAGGGTCTGCTCCTGGGGCACAGCTGGCTGAGAAGTACTCGCTAACCGCTGCAATCATAATAACCCGAAAAAATGTGAAGTTCTCATTCAATCAATAGAAAAAACAGGTAGTGAAATATTGAATAAATAATGTTTTTGTCCTAAAATGTATGTAACAATTTTACAATTTCTGAAAATGACTTGAACAATGTTTTATAAATGATTGAGTTGCGTTCCTGTGTTATATATTATTGTATAATTCATAACATTTTAGTTATTGAGGAGATCCATTGAGGAAACAGTGCATTATTGTGTTGATTTCCTGTAGAGGAAAGCGCAGCTAACCTAAGCTAAACTGAGCTTAGCTAAGTAACCAGCTACTGTATCATCTTATTATTGGGAATTAGGAATTGTATTATTTTTGTTTTTTAACCTCTAAAGCAGCAATTTCACATATTATATTTCGCCCACAGTGATCAGGGGTGATAAAGTGCATGTAGCACATTTTGTTTGAGGATTATGCTTCATGTTGAGTGTAACTCACCTTCCTCTACAGGTTTGTCTTCAATGCCTTCCCACTGAATCAAACCCATGGACACCAGAGTTCCAATGGGAATGTTCCAGCCTGCAGATTTCCCCAAACCAGTGTGACAAGACCTCTTTCCCTGGAGCTGACTGAAGTTAAATCCACTGCCCTTCTTCACAACAGCTACAGCGTAGTAACAGGTTTCTGAGGCTGGATGTAGAAAACAGAACAGGAACAAATCAGTTTAAACCATCTACATACAAAAGGATCAACAACCTCTTTCGAAATGTCTGCCGATAAGTAAACTTACAGGTGCCGTAGTCCTCAGCAATGATGGGCTGCAGGTCGTAGTTGTTCAGTCCAGCAATGTAGATGTCTCCTCCATCCAAAGTGATGGCATCAGCTTCACCAGCCTGAACAACACACCAGCAGCTTAGTCATATCCCCAACAGCTCAAAGATTTGTGTTTGCATGCCAATTTGTCAGCTAATAAATGCAGTGTTATGAAGTAGTGAATTTTGTACCACAATGAAATCCACTTTTTTGAAATACTTTGACTATAATTCTGTGTCACAACATTTCAGAGGAGTGTTACATTTCAGATTTTTACCTACAATAGAATAGGTGTCACGTCATGATTTCATTTTCAGTGATCAGTAGAAAAAATTGATTAAAGCAGAAATAATTACGCCCCCCTCCCCTCCAGCATCCTAGAAATGTAAGTGCTTCATATGTGTTATTACATCAATAATATATAATAATAAATACATCTAAATTATACAACATATATATCATATATCAGTGTTTTTCTGTTTTTCAAAGTGGGGGGTCACTGGGGGGTACTAAGTGCTCCTTGGAGGGAAGAAGTGAGAAAATGGAAAATATTTTGTGCAACTTCTTAGATTTCTTTTAATGTGTTTCTATGGGAAGGGCTCAAGTCCGAATTATTACACTTGCTCTCCCACAATATTTGCTCTCACATTAAATATCTGCTGTTCTGGCCTGTGGAGGCAGGTTGACCCAATCGAGTGTGTTTTTCCTGTACGGTATACGACAGGAAACTCAAAGACTGACAACCTTCAAATATCATATTCAAGAAACTCAAACTGATTATTTCCATCCCAGTGGACATGTGACAAACTTAAATGTATTTGTTAAAAGAAACAAAAAATCTATTATTTTGTTTGTACATTAAAAAAAATAAACGATTGTTAAAATTGTAAAAAATAAATGAAATAAAACGTCATTTTGCATGTCCCAATAAGTACAAAAAAAAATTCTTGCTACATTATTTCATAATTCGTGCATGAAAGAGTTAAGAAGTTGTATGTTATTTTTGATATTCGCCATTGTAATTGTAATGTACATGGAATTTTAATGTTATTGCAAGAGGGGTGTCCCTGCCAGAGGCTGATGTTATATGGGAGTCCATGGCATGACAAAGTTTGGGAACCCCTGTCATATATTATATATTCCATAGTTAATTCAATCCTATATTCTAACTGTGAAGTTATAAAATGTAAATGTAGCCTACTAAGGCTAATATTTGATAAATATTACATTAGGGCGTACATCAGAGAGCAGCAATGCCTTTAACTGTTTTTTGACAGTTTAAGGGACTAAGCAGATAAAACATAGTCATGATTTGTTAATATAAGTCACTTTTGTTGTCACATGTGCAATCATATAAGATGCAGTCACGGGGAAATGAATATGGGAAACAAAGTATCCTGAATAGGTAATTTTTTTTAGGTATTGTTAAAATTGGTGGCCTTAAAAATTGTAAACAAATATAGGTTAGTTAAGAGCTCCAATGGTAGGCTATGCTCTGAAAAAGTTGAATCCTCTCACCCTTATTGCCACGATGCAGTTCAAAGTGCTGTCTCTCTTCACGCAGGTGAACACCGGAGCTTTGGTAGCGAGGTTCAAACATTTCTGCATTTCTTGGTCCGACTTTACGCACCATTTCACCTTCTCAAGGGGGACGGCGAACACAGTCGCTGCAAATGCATGAATAAAAAACAATGCAGAGTTGAGTACGTGATGTTTATGATCAAAATAGTCTTGCTGTGCAAAGGTTTAAAGCCCTTACCGAGACACCCGAGCAGCGCCACGAGGAGAAGAGCCTTCATGTTGGACAGCATAGTCTTCAGATCAGCACTGTCCTGGAGGGAGCTCAGGCTTTTATAGCAAACCTCTCTCCAGAAAAAAAAAAAAAAAAGCTCCGTTTGCTCAGGTTTCCTAATGTAAGCGTGCGTGGGGGCGTGCGTGTACTTTTGTAAGATGAAGCGCGGGCTGGCATGAATACATAGTGGGCTAACCCAAATTTCCACACACTGGAAATTCACAAACATCAACGTTTGCTACACCTGAAATCATCAAGATGACGGTTTTTAAAGGCAAGACGTGGGCCTAAGTAGGGTTATGGCTCAGTCTAACTAGCCTAAATTTAGCTATCAGGCCTCCTTCATTTATAATTGTAGAGCTATCTGAAGGTTAAGTTATCCCAATGTCCTGGGCGATGGACTTATGTTGTTTGACCCATCCCTTTGAGTCCACCTATGAGGAGTTAGACGTTATTTCTGCTATTTTACGTAGGAAGGGCTGTCCGTCTGTAAAGGGTCTTGAAAAAAAGTCGATATTTGACCTAGGCTACCTATTCAGCATCACATTTTTAAATAGTTTTATCTGATTTTGTATTAGTATTCAAGATGGGGTCAGATTAATTTCCGCTGTTTTTCACTTTGTATTTAGATGTTTATTTCAGGTGCTTCATCTTTTACGATAACATCTGCTTGTGTGGGGCTTGTAACATAGGCTACATGAGAAAAAACGAAACTTCATGTCCTCAAACAACAGGCTATATGTGACAATGTTAGGTCTGCTGTAGCCAGACCGACCTGCAAAAAACGGTTTTGGATGAAATCCTGATTTAAGCAGACAAGGAAGTATTGCATTTACTTGGGGGTGGTAACTGTATCTAGGCTATTCATAACATAGTACAGAATGACCCCATTAAATTAGTTACAAGAAGTGCCATAAGAAAAGGACAAATGCTTTTGAAATCTTGTTTGGATAAATCCAAGCACCTCATCCCGGAGAGTTCAGTGGGACCAACTAAAGAGCTGTGTTTACAGAGTCATTGTTGCCCAACACAAGAGCAAAGGTTCATGTTGGTCTGTGATTTGAATCAACACCTCTGTCTTTGATCTTACCTGCCAAAGTTTGAAATATCACCCAATCACTCAACTGCAACTTTGGAAAATTCTAATACACGGGACTAGAATATGGTATAATAATAAATACTGAACATATTTGATTAGTCTTTACTCTTATGTGAACATTTAACATACGTTATTTTTTTTAAATATTTGTGTTTTTAATTTTTTATAGTGTTGCAGTATATATTTTTAAGTGCTTTCTCTCTATTTCGTTGTATTTCATTATGAACCAGAACACCAAGGCTCCTTGTATGTGTTTACAAAGTTTGCTACAACCTTGATTGAAATCACAAGAATCTCATTTGTACATTTTTGCTAGTAAATGGGATTTGCAGGAGTGAATAATAACTTAATGTGTGTGTGCAGTATTAAGTAAAGATTCATTGTGATTCAGGTGTAGCACAACAAATACAATGAAGATATCAATACTTCATCTGGAATCATAACCTCTATAGCAAATAGTTACTTTTAAAGCGTGAGCTGAATGAAAGAGGAGGATCAAATACATTTTGTTCCTCAATTCTGTGCAAAAACAATGACTTCTCACTTTTACTCTGTGGGTAAAGTGTAAGAAAGGCAAACAAGACTTTGATATCGTCTGAGCTGTCTATTGTGTTGAAATGTATTTGGTCCAAAAGACTCTTGAAGTTCAGGTGTTTTAGAGCCTTTATGGAGGCATTCGAGCAGCACCACTTCCAGGAAAGGCTTGTTGGACAGATAGCTCTCCAGCTCTATTATGAAAAACCCATTGTATGTCTGAAAAAGAAAACAAAACAGTTTGCTTGACGTCCTTGTATGCATGACTTGCAGGTGCAAAGTTATTGGTACAAGGAGGGCATGTCAAATGTCAAATGTAAACACTGCGGAAAAACTGTTTGCAAGAAATGCAAGTTATTTATTTTCTACTGTTTGAGAGAAGTTCATTTTTACTTTAAAACTAAAATGTGTAGTTTTCATTTCAAGCAATGCTTTGATTTCAGTTCGAAATATTTAATAAATAACCACAAAATATTTCATCAGATATGCACTCTTTCATTAGAAATAATATCCCAGCTTTAATAGTTGAGCATATTTACAGTAGAGACCATGTCAGTGAACTATGAGGGCAAAAACAAAAAACGAAATAATTGTTCATTATTCGTGATCGAGGTAAAATGTTCAATTAATTGTGATATTGATTTGAGGTCGCCCAGCCCTAATCAAATGACTGGCATGTTTGAGGCTAGTTATTCATAAAAAAACTATCATATAGCGAGTTTTTAATGTGTTCAGGGTTTTAATGATCATAATGCAGTAAATCCACATAATCTTCTACTTTTCATGGTGGAAAAACTATTTGGATACCTTAACAAGCCCTAAATTACCATCAATGAACAGGTTCCAAATAAAAGTCCTCGCACAGTTTAGATAGTTCTTTTTAATGCCTGAAACTGCTGCCGCAAGGTAGGTGTCAGATAAAATGATTTAGTGCACACTGCTGAAAAGTCTTTTACTTTACAAAAGATTGGCGGACGTAATGTGATACCCTTGACTGTTCAGAGAAGCAGGATGAGAGTTGGTAGTACACATGCACTGGACAGAAATATCAGCAAAGACATGAGAGGTACAACTCTGTCCACATGATTCACCTAAACTTTACAAACCCAAAGTTACTCACAGGAGCTTTAAGCTGTGCGGAAAACAGTGAGACGGGGACCTGAGGAAATGTACTTCTTTGGATGTTTCTGTGACAATAAGTTCAGGATGGCATGGATGGAAATGTGACGTATTTCAGTGCTCTTTTAATGTAGTATTGCCTGTCCCTGAATTTTGGGCATTCACACAAAGCAGATTGATAAAAATTAATGTAAAAAATGATGCCCTTGAGGCTAAGCCATGCTGACCGTTAGCTCTAAATCACTGGAGCTACACTTCACATAACAAACTCAATGGCTTCTTCCACTAGAACTCATTGCCTCTTCAGCACCAATATCTGTTAATCTACAACTCCAGTTTCTAACACAGGCATTAGACCTCAAGCCCAAACTACATAAATAAAATGAGTTGGATATTACAAAGTCTCCACCAGGGCCACACAAGCTATTACACAACACGGTGAGTCAATTTCTTGTCCTAAATTCACTGAACTTTGTGAGGAAAATGAGTGGAGCCCCTCTTTAATCTCACTGTTCACACATTAACTTTCATTGATTTCATTCTGAGAACTAACTAGAAGGTCCACTGATGACTCAGGTCAACATCCAGTGTAACCTTCTTATGCAACAGAAGAAACCTGAAACATGCGGAGTCTGACCATTTCTTTCCCGGTTACCTCATTCACCTTTAAGCACAACCAAATGAATCACAAGTGGAGTGAATGCAGGTCGTTCTCTGTCGTTATGTTGAAGCATAAAACTCAGAAAGTTTCACGAGTCTCACTTCTAGCTTGCTGTTGTTATTCCAGCTGGCTTTGGAAAGCTTTTATAACCTCAAAGCTGCAAAATCAGCAAAACATGAAAACAAACTTCAACTGTTTACTATCCACAGCAATGTAATTATGAAAGTATTGCACGGATTAAACGATGAAATTTGACCTGAGATTTTTATTTTCCATATGTAATCATGCAAAGAATACCTACGAAGACCTTTTGCTTGAATGATCTCACTTGTTCTGCACTTGAAGGCAAAAACTGTATTTTAACATGATCTTAATCGAGGAGGGAAAAGTTGTCAATACTGCTCAGTGCTGCCCTTTGCAACCTCCTTATGTCAGTAGGTGAAGGAATGTCCTTCTCGTACTGTATTGTCCACAGAGCGAGGAGGGAAATAGAGTCAGTGTCCTCATCTGTTTGTACAGCTGCAGGGCCTTTTCTTTCACCTTCGACCGTTGCCCCGTACAGACACTGTTGCGAATATCACTTGGAGCCATTGTTCAAAGGGAAAATAAAACATGAATTTTAACTTTTAAAATGCTGACAGATGACATTTTGTCTTCTTTTTTTTTTTTTTAAAGCTTTGACCCTGACGATCTATAGACAAATTGAATAGTGACACATTTAGTTGTTTTTAGCAACACATCTTTGAGTGATAGAGTTTCTGTTTTATCACACGGCTAAGTTTATAGGTGGATGAGATCATGTGTGTTCCTCCTTTTAACTTCATTTTGTGCTAATTGGTAAAGATGCAGAGAATTAAATTCCATAACAGTTTAATTGTATAGCCTATTACAGATTTTGTTTAAACTGCTTATATTCACTTCATGTGTGATTCTATAGGTAATAAAACACGGTTTTACTTTGGTATAAGAAGAACCTCTGCTCTGTGGGGCTTTTTTTTCTAGGAGGATTGGGGTTCATTTGTCCCACTTAAAAGGGAATGGTCACTGCACATCAGTACAAAGTTGTACTTACCTTTTTCATTAGACGGAACAGTTGATGACAATCTGCCATGACCTCCACGAGAGTCTCCGGACCTCAAGTTCAACACCTATGAGAGATATTAGAGAAAATGTGTAACACAGGATCCTCAACATCAACCTCAAAACATCAACCTCAAAACATCAATGAGGAAATGCCTTCTGAGGGTTCAGGGACTTGTAGAATTAGTACAGAAGTACGTTGAAATTGTTCTGGTTGGATGTGATGACACAGCACTTTACTACAGCTGTTTCCACTACAAATACACAGAACTTTCAGTCCCAGGCACCACTTATCAAGGGATAAAAGGTTCCTCCTTTCAGTTGTTGTCTGTGTTTCTACAGTGGTCTTCAGGCCATTTAAGATTCATTAAGAAAGGTTGAGTAAGCTTTAAAAAGACCCATGTAGGAAACTATCTCAATGCCTCGTAAAGTCCCAGGGAAAAGGCATTTGTTTGTTGTTTTCCCTTTTGTTTGTCTCTTCTGTATATTTGAAAAGGAAGGATTCTATCGAGCTGATCTCTGACTGATTAGGTTTTTCTTATAGCAGCTAAAAACAGGGCTCCACATATCACCTCCATCCTTCAAAGACTTGAGGCTATAAAAACCTTTCAGAAAAAAACAAAAGTTGTAACAAACAGAAACCATCTTAACCCCAAGACCTTTAAAGTTGACACTGTTACATGTTGTTGTGAATATATGTCAGCCAGAAATATACCAAGGCCCAACACATGCACTGTAATCATTTCTTTAGGAGCATTCAAATCATCTACAGGATATTTACGCTGGCAAGTGGTCTTCTTGTGGCCATGTTTTAGGCACATTACTGCCACCACCTGTCCATAGTAACGTATTAAAGCACTCATTATTTCTGTCCTCCTACATCTTTCATCACATCTGTTTCATTCAGTGAAAACTGTCTGTCTTGTTGACCTCAATCATAAAGCATTAGGTTAAACGACATGCAGAACTTATTATAAACGTAACAAGGTAATCAAGTTGATAAGCGAGCCTTTTAGAAATCGTTAGACAACATACTGAGACATTGTGTTGCCATCAGACAACTTAGCATTTTCTCTTAGTTTCAGTTGCTTAAGAGTTGTTGCTTTTTTTTTTTTGCATCACAAACAGGCTGTTAGTGAGAATAACTTTCATCATCAATATACTGAGGTTCTCTCATTTCATTGATTGGTTGTTAGGTCTAAGTCATTTCAGCAAAGATGAAACATGTTGATTGGTGTTTCCCAAAGCCCAAGATGACATCATTGGATGCTTTGAAATCTTTAGTGTAATATCAACAGGAGCAGTAAACGATCTAGAAGTCACATTTTTTTATTCACTCCTATTCATTAGTCCATGAAGCTCTCAATGCTTCAGCTCCTGCGTACATTTCTGACCTGCTCACATACTACAACCCGACCCCTCAGGTCATCAGGTGAAGGTCTTTTAGACGTACCCAGAATGAGATCAAAGTCTCAAGAGGGGGCCTTTAGTTACCGTGGTCCCTCTCTGGAACAAACTCTCTGTTCAGCTGAGGTCAGTCACAACTGTCTCTACTTTAAGCTAAACCCAAAACCATTCTATTCTCCCAAGCATACAAATAGTTACCCTTTGTGTGTAAATGTGATCACTTGTGTGGTTGTCGATGAGTGTAATGAATGTGCTTTGTAAATAAAATTGCTCCTGTTATTTTGAAGCTGGATGTAGAGCATTTCAACTTTAGCCAAAAAGATCATCGAGTACAAAAATAGTTTGCAAATAGTGTAGTAGTTCATATCTAGTCAACTACCAATTGCTGCAGTTTTTCCACATCATAGCTATGTGTTAAATAAAGAAAGTAACAAAAAGACAGCAGAATCCCCCTTGGTTTCGGTGGTTATATTTTAACATCAGCATATTTTCTTGGCAGCATATAAAAAAGAGAGGAAACAATGACTACAGCTAAATCAGTCTCTAAGCGATCTCTGTACAGTGTAGGTCCGACTGATGAAATATATCCCCCCTTTGTTCATTCCCTTCTGTATCAAAAGTTGAAATCCAAAAACAATGTACTAGTCTCTAATGAACCAATAGAAACTTGAGTAAAAATGTGCAGATCAACCAGAGTTCTGTCAGATATACATGACGAGTGTGTCACAAATGTCCAACAGGGGGAGATTTCTTTTACTTGTTATTGTCTGACCTCTACTCAGACAACTCAACCCTATGTATAATTACAACCTCTCTATCCGTGGCCATGTGAGAGACCAAATTTGAGTCAAAATAAACAAGAATGATCCTCCCTTTACCTGTCCCCCAGGTTAAGAGAATAACAAGGAAAGCTAGAAAAAGAACAGACATGTATCTGTCTTTCTGGGAGGTAAAAGTCTTTTTGTCCAATTTCCTGTTACCTCATCATAAAGAAGGGGCTCATTAATGGTTCTCTTTTTATTTGAAAATGAGTTATATGGTCAATTCTGTCCTGATGTGCTTCAGTTTTCAGAGCAAAATGAAGCTGGAATCAGAGAGGAATAGATCATTTAAAAAAATTAAAGACTTCTGACCTCCCTGAAACCTTGCTGGACAATTGTTGAGCACTACACAGGGATCAAGCTGACGGTAGGGACGTCAGTTTTTAGACTAGTGGCATGGCAGGTAGAGTAGTCCATCCACTTAGAGTTGTCATGAGAAAAACAGAGCCAAATTCCAGAAGAACGGGGAATTATGGTATCAAGGCCAGTAACATCGTCTTGAGTCATCTGTGAAAGGGTGAGGTCAATCAGAGAGATACAGAGATCAGAGTGAGTGTGTCTGACAAGGCTAGTTCCTCTCCTGCACAAATACAGTCTCCTGAGGGCAAAGCCCCGCCTCCTGCAGCGTGATGTCATAGTCCAAGTGGGCAAGCTTCCTCCTGGGAAAGTTGGTGACGAGTTCAAAGCGTTCATTAGGGTAACCTTTGGTCTGGACGTGTTTTACCAGGGCCTTGAAGTGAGAGGAAGTAAGACACAGAATAAATGAACATGAGATGATTTTCACGTTAAATGCTCACATTTATGACACCTTAAGAAATGGCCTAACATTTGCAGAAAAACGCACATTTGCTTCATTGCAACGGGTTAGATGAGAAGATAAAACCCAGTTCAGGACAGTTAACTTAAATATAAGACTTAAGAGACTGTCTCTGTCTATGAGCTCCAATATAGTGTGTAAAGAAAGGTTTGAAATGAATCCTCTACCTGACCCTGAAATAAAGACAAAAAGCATGTTCTCCAAAATCATAAAGCACTCCTTTACAATGGATTCTTACCAAAAGTTTTGCTTTAGAAGACAAGGATATTTGTTCTCTTTGTCCATCTGGGTATCGAAGCATCAACCTGGCTTTGGGACCTATGGGATTAAAAAACAACAGTGGTAAATATCTTGCATGCAGTCTATTCAACAAGTTAACAACGTCCATGTTTTTGACTTTTAAACTAAGTTTAATCATATGATCCCGTTGCGCAATCACTATGATTCTAAAAAGAACGTCAGGCTTGGACTTGCATTCAAATCTTATTGTCAGTGCAGGTGATGTGTTCAACATCAATACAAGTTCACACACAAAGAGACACTGTGCATGTAAGATAAAACATGCAAAAATAACATACTCAATTAAACTGAATTATTTATGTTTACAAATGGGCTTCACTGATTCTGATGACATCCTGCAGGAGGAGGAAGGTCAGGCTGAACCTTTCAGAAATCTACACTTAGAGAAAACAGCTCCGGGCCCTGTGTATTAATCGAAACTGAACAAAACTCTAACAGGCTGAGTCAAGCCCACGATGCAGCCACAGTCTCGTTCAATAGTTTCAGGATTCGATTGGTTCTGTTGGAATATTTGCAGGACCAACATTAAGAGTACCAGTTCCTCAACTATTTCACCTGCCACTTCTAAAATGTCACAACATTTACCCTTCTTTTTGGTAGGTCAGTTACTTATTGCATTCCCTGCAGCTGATGGCAGGTTTTTACACAGTATACAGTATACATCTGGTGGGTCAGACTCATGAGTAATCCAAACTAGCCGCTCTTAGTTTCAGATAGACACAAATGTGTCAAGTCAGGATCTTTAAAATGTGTGTTATTTCCAATAGAAAGTATTTGTTCATATTTCAATTGGTCCCTGACCTCTTTCTTTAGCTCTGAATCAATTTCAACTTTCAAACAAACTTTATTAAAACTTTAAAACAGAAATGCTGTCAGTGGATGAATTCCAATTATGATGTCTTTGCTAAATAAAGAAAAGGGAAAAAGGACTTTTGCTTTCTTGCTTAATCTTTTGCGTCACTCAAACTGCACTTGCAGCGAGATCTAAGTGGAGAAAATATGGAGCAGCAATCTAACCAATCTTAGTATGTTGAATCTGGCATAGTATTTCTGTAGCTATGCTAGAGGTTCTCTGTGTTCTAGTGTCGTAACATGGCTCAATCATTTACCGTTTTGTGAGGTGGTCTGTCTGCAGACTTGACCTCAGACTCAACTCAAAGGTATGCCCTCTCAGCCATCTTACTTTAATCACCAATAACTGTTTCAGATGAATAATGATAGGATGATGTACCATTGTCATCAGGACAGTCTTCTTCACAGGTTTTGGTGGTGCTGGTCTTGGAAGGTCCAGTGCTTTCACCTGCAGGGGGACAGTGGTTCCCGCCAGAGTCTGCGTCAGACGGAGGATGACAAGGACCGCAGGCTGAGGGCTCAAGGTGGTTCTTTTTGCTTTCCTCCTTCTTGTGACTGTGGTTATTTTCTTTGTACGGAGACTTTCTGTGGGAAGAAGAAGAAGAAGAGGAAGTGGAACTATCGGGGTGTAGACGCTGCTGGGCTGCCATGGACGGGAGGGATGGGGTGTGTTTGCTGATGGAACTCTTCTCTTCGTGAGGTCCTGGCGTTTCACTGTCTGAGCCGTCAACAGAGATTAGACCCTCGCTGTCAGAGAAAGGCTCAGCGTCTGATTCGTCATCTGATCGGGGGGAGTCAGGGGGTTCAGGGGCATTTGAGGATTCGTAGTGGGTTTCCTGTAGAGAGGCCCGGATTGCTGCTTCCAGCTGACTGTCTTCACTGGCATCAATCAGACTCTCCTAGAAGACCAAGCAGAGTGTGTGAGCAGGAAAAATAACAATATGTATATAGCCTAAAAACTCTTTCACTCATGGCTGTGTCATACTAACTATAACAAATGTACAGTATCAGTAATAAGATTCTGAGGATCAAGCTTGTAGAATCATTCACTTTCAGTTCATGTAGACAGAAACTGTAGAAGTTTTAAAACATGTGCTCGTTACATGAAGTGCACCATTTAGCACCAGAGAAGACAAAAAAATGTGATATTGATATATAATAACCAAAAACCTCAATTAACAGCTCCTTAGTTGACAGAATATTTCTATGAGATAAGAGACCCACAGAGCGAGCTCGTTTGGCTGGGGGTGCGTGGCAGGAAGGCCCATCGAGCTGCCCGTGCTCTGCCAGGAAGCCGGACGCTTGCTCCAGGAACGACGCCACATCCAGCTGGTTCCACTCCACCATTTTCTGACCTGAAAGGGAACACGATATGAACACCCAGTTGTATGTTTTTAAAAAATGATTTTTTTTTAAAGGCAGCAAGAGCAGATATGTATTGATTTTAAATCACTCAAACATAATGAGATACACTTTCTATTGTTAAGAGGGTTACACAGATGATAATTCAGTTCACATCTATCGACATTTTGAAATAAGTGAAGAACTTATAGTTAGTCTGTATTCATCTCAGTGTTTAATGGTGTCTCTTCAGTCACACATCATTGATCAAGGATTCTATATGATGTTGCTTTAAAACAAATTTTCCTAAGGGCCGTCGTCCTGTATTCCAAGGCAGATATCAGATCTGTAGATAATGCTACAGCAAACTTCTAATCCTCACTCACCTGTGCGAGGATCAAGGATGGAAATATAAGGGAACTTGTTCAGCTTATAGAACTGGATGTATCGTTGTCCCTCTTCACTGTCATGATATACCTGTCATGAAAAGAAAAGGCACAATACAAAACAAACATGAGTCTTCAGACATGTAAGTCAGCTTAATGAGACTTAAACATTCACTATGGAGGGAGATGTCATGTGCTGAATGTAAGGATTTCTCTACTGTAGAAGAAGAACAAGGTACTGCAACACTGTGCCCTCAAAGAAACATGTATGGCTGGGCAATATTTGTACTTTCATGTCATCCAATGGTGGGTGCTCTTGATTACTGAGGGGTGGGGGGGGACATCATGTCCACTCAAACATAATTACTTTAACATTTCAAGATAAGGTCAAAGCTTTAGCGAGCAGGCATTCTGACAACAGATGCATGGCGTTAGATTGATGGAAAAGAGACAGCAGACTGGTCTGCGCTGAATAAAAATGCAGTCTAACTCGGGGAATTTATCAGGGCTGAGCATGCTGCTCCACCACAAACCTGTGAAACCGTGCAGCAGAAGGAAGATTGGATTTTTAGAGTTTACTGCTGGTTATAAATTATATTTAAGTCTTGATGGTAAATTGTTAGAAATTGTCTAATTGTCAGATTTTGAAAAAGCAACAACCATGCATCCTTTAATAAGCAACATACAACTTCTACTAGCAGAAACTGACATGAAAAAAACCTCTTCTTTATTTCAAATGACAACGTCTCCACTGACGCTAGCAGGAGAACTGCTCAACCTAATTTCACTCTAGATAAAGAACAGGTTCTGCAGCTGTATTGAGTAAAGGTTCTTGTTTTTTGCATCACTGACGTTACAAATCGCTCAAAACACCAAATGAGTTCAACTTAGTCTTCCTATAAACCCGTTAAGTACAAAATTAACTGAAACTTAGCGAACTTCTCTCGTTGGACGCTTTTAAGAGGAAGTTAAATGACTTGGAGGCAGACACATCTGGCTGTAGATGTTCTCCCTGATAGATTTGTGGATGACCCTGACAAACATTTACTGTTCAGAATTGTTATTTGTGTCTTTTAATGCCTAAGGATGTATTCTTGAAGTATGTTTGGCTGCTCGTTGTCTGTCTGAAACTCTGTTATTTGTGCTGCTGCCTGTCTTGTCCAGGACGCTCTTGAAAAAGAGATTTTTAATCTCAATGAGTTTTCCTTTCCTGGTTAAATAAAGGTTAAATAAATAAATACAAATAAAAAGTAGCCAGATCATTGCAGAGACCTTAAAACAAAGAGACCATGTATGACCCCGGCCGGGATCTGAAAGTGCATACCTGCCAAAATATGAAATGCTCTCTGATGATGGTCTTCACCGCATCATTACTCCAAACATCCCTGTTCAGGCACTGGCAGGCAAAGTCTTGAACATTTTGAATGTTGATCATTAGCCACTTGTTCTCCAGCTGTCCACAGTCTTTTGCCTTTAGGAACAATAAATGAAATACAGAATCAGAAAACAAATAACACAAGCAGGATGGATGAAGCAAACAATGGATAGATGTCCTGTTCCTGTCAGATACAATGCTATGTTGTGTAATAGACTTTGATTTGAAAGGTAACACCAACTGATATCATAAATAATTGGTTGCCTTTTTAACAAGGCAGAAGGGAGGACCAGAGAGGGAAAATGCATAATTCATAACTTTTGTCTGCATACTCTGACCTCCCAAACATGGCACACCTGGTGTCCCACATGTTATCTACACAGTCACCATGTGAGATTTCTCTGAAGTTCACAGAAGCTGAATAAAGATGTGTGGTGTAACGTGTCTGGTAAGTGACTCCCTACCGTCTCAAAGCTGCCTTTGTGCATGAGCTCAATGGGAGGGCGGAAAAGGTCTGCCAGGGTGCTCAGTTTCTTATCCACCGTGCCACCGTTTCGCAGCTCCTGTTCCTGGCGAACTAAGAAAAAACACAACATTCACAGTTATAGTTTGAGGCAAAAAGTAGTGACTGGTTGCAATGCTGGCTGGGACTTGGTAGCACTAAGTTGTACCATATTTGCTACTCACTAGGTATTTTAAGCGTGGAAAGCTTGATTTTACTCACTAGTTTCTGTCTGGAAGTCTCGGAAACCATCAAATATAGATCGAGCCGGTCTTCTTCGCTTTGGTACTGCATGAGAAAAAGACACATTACAGATCATTCTAAGCAGATGATTGAAACACTACAGCCAGTCAAATATTTTTTAAAGACCAGTTTAAATGAGGTTGAATAAGAGAAGAAGCAGAGTAATACCTCCAAACAATGGTTCTGGTTCAACCAATATGTCCTGCTTCTGGGGAATTGGTGCTCGTACTTCACTGAGACATAGGGAAACATTTACAGTGTTATTCTAAGAAGCAAAGCAATCAGTCTGTCCTTCAAAATTTTCTACCATTTCACTGTTAACAAAGTTAAAGCAGGAGAGATTTGGACAATACATCAGAGAGGGTCAACGACAGTAAAACAAAGATGTGTGAGGGGTGACTGTTTTGACTTTTGTCCAACTGAAGTTTGTGAATATATAATATGATCTTACTCTGAAGGAGGGGCTCTGCTGCTTGAAGCTGCTGAACTAGAGCTGGTGCTGGGCTCCTCTGCAATCCCTCCTCCGTCCAGAAACATTGTCACTGCCATCTCCAGATTGTTGCTGCATGCCTCCAACATGTGTTTTCCTACACTCTCGGTGGCCCCTAAAAGACATTTTGGATAAATGCACATAGATGATTTAAAAATATTAATACAAGAATGCTCGAGGTTTGAAAGTACTATCACATATCATCATAGTCATCCACAGAATAATGTGTGTACAGTTAAAGCTGTATTTCTTCAGTTGAGGTTTGCAGAGCTGTAGCTTTAAGTTGACGCAACACTTATTTAAGAATATATAGAATTTTCCTAGTCTCTCTGACAACCTCAATAAAAATAAATAAATATAGATTTAGTGTTTGATTACTTTTGTGTTCCATAAATGTTGTGACAATTAATACCAATATTGTATTTCTTTAAGTAAAAACTAGAGTGTCTAGAAAATATATTTACCAATATTTTATTTGAACTGAAAAGGAAATATTTGTTGAAGATCCTGTCATTTGGTCATTAAAATGTCACAATCAAGATATGTTGTCTACAATCACTGTCTCTATTTCAGTAGAAAAATAAAATGTCAGTACTTTTTGGAAGATAAACGATGTGACGGAGGAACTTACTAAAAGGCCACAAATACAATAAATACCACACTAAAATGAATGCATGTTTTCTACATGTCATGAATACATAATGCTTGCAGTTTATTGTGAAACTGCTTCCACACATTTGAACACTGTTTTTTAATTTCCATTTCTAAACATCGTCCTCATTTCGAGTATATAAGTATAAAGTGAAACGCAACTACAATCCACCTTGATCAATCATGAACTTGGAGAAGCAGTTCAATATGAAATCTCACCATAACTAAAATAAGTGCTACCATTGAAATAAACGCATTCTGTATTAAGTTAAATTATTATGGCATGCTTTCTGAAGTAGTAACTCAGCTCATGTTTAAGCAACGTGACATGAAATTAACAGATTCAAAACCACGAGAAAAACTCCTAGACTGTGCCTAAATTTACAAAATATTCAAATCGACAAAGAGAATTAAACAATTAAAATAATGCAAGTGGGAAAACACAATATACGAGGATCGACATCGGTATTTTCAAAAGTGTAACGTTACAGCCCTGTTCGGCTGCAAAGAACCTTCCGCATGTACTGCGCATGTCTGTTTCACTTTTTCAGTCCAGCAGCGCAGCAGCCCCCGGACTGAGTCCCCCCTTTTCTTCGAGAAATAACTTAAAATTGATACAATGTCCATCCTTTTAAAGCACATGAAAACTATCGAGGACCTCTGAAGGAGTAGTCGAAGACAGACAGTGTGCCGAGCGGTGTGTTGTTAACGCCAAAGACATAGTGAAGATGACAGTCACACAGTAGAGTATCAAGCTCCGGTTGATGATGAAGAAGGGAAAGGTTTTACAGCCGACGTCCATTCCCCACCGAAGAACATGCAGAGCACAAACGAGCACATAAGCTCCGGGCTTGTTAAATAGTGTTTGGTATAAAAACCAAAAGCAGAGAATGTAACATCTAAAGCAGTTTTAACATAAAATATTAACAGCGGATATTTTTTTGTTCCTTTTTGCAAGTCTTTCACTGGAGTTTATCTGACAACTGGCTGTGGTTGTTCCCTCTGCAAAGCATTGACAGCGTAGGGGCCACAGAAAGACTTAACGTCCGGTTTCTTTCCTTCGCACTGATTTCGTGGTTTTGTGGCCAAGGGGGCTATTCCTACTGAATAACTAAAACCTACTAGGTATGTTTAACACACAATGAACTGTAATTATTACCTGTTATTGCTGTAAATTGTTGTATTAACCCGTTCACCCCCGGAGCTGAGGTGTCTCCGAGCGCCGCCATCTTACCGCCACAAACAACAACATAAATTTGGCGCATGCGCTACGCCGTCCTTTTCCTCCTGCGCGGCGCGGCGCAAGCCCCATGCGTCAGCAAAGGATGTGCTGCATTGTGGGTAACGCAGTCCGGTAACAATATAGTTGTAAAACTGGCACATTCACAGTTTTTGGGGGAGTATTGAATTGTTCTTCTTGAATTTCCTGTTGGTTCACATTTATATAAATACTTTGATGTCGTTAGGACGATTGATATATGCTCAATATAATTGCACCTGCATACATTTTTAGATTAAAACATGCACGAAACAAACACAAGACAAGTACTTTGTGTTTGTTGGTAAAAGTGGATGAATTCTGATGTACATAAGAAAATTATATTAACATAGTAGTGTTTAATGATTTTGCTTGTAGTTTCCCCTGTAAAACAAGTATAGGATATATTTTTCATAATTGATAATGGAAATGTAGACAAAAGGCTATTTAAACTGCACATAAGACAAGAATACACCTTTTTGGTATTCTGTACATTCAGCAATAATGCATTTAGTTTTATCCTGTTATTCATAACCACATTAATCAGTTGGTTATTATTTCCTGGTAAACAACATATCCATAAACCTGTGTGAGCTGTGCCCAATTTTAAAGATATGAGACATTTTACAATTTTAATTCTCTTGATGAATTTCACAAATAAAATAACCTGTAATGAATGGATTTCATGCCCCACTTTAAGAAACTGTAGTTGTACCTCTTAGCTCTACAAAAAGTAAAAAGAACAGGTCACAAATCTAAATCATAGTAAATGTTAGTTCAACAAATATTATACTGCTATATTAAAACCTCACAGGCTCTTTGAAGTAGTGTCATTTTATTGTTATTTGCATAATACATTCAGTCTGAAAACACCTTCCACCAAATCCAAAACCTGAAGAATCAATTCCAACAACAATGAACTACTAGCAATTAAATACTGTAATTGCTCAGTAAGCGACCAAGAAGGCCAAGGTATCTTAATTATGGTATCTCACACTAATCTGTAGTGCTGCCTGGCAAAAACAAGAAATCAAAAAGAGAGATTTTACTTTACAACGGGAAGGTGATGATGGCACTGACTTTCTACATCATGATATGTCCAAACTATATTTACAAAATACACAACGCGATGCTTGTATTTCCACTGGCCAGTGATAAACTAAAGATAGTAAAAGCTGAATATAAAATAACATTACATAAATGTCCTTCGCTTTTGTTGATAGTCTCATATGGGCTCAGAGATGTTAATTTAGATCATTAACCATGGACATTAAGTATTAAAATAATTATAGAAGATAAGATGAATTCCTCTGAAAAAAGAGCAGATTTTGTGCAACAATACAAACCAATGTATTATTACTTTGTTCTCTTCTATTGGATGAAAATGGTCCGTATACTTCATTACACAGAAAGCACTTCATTAAGCCTTCTCCATGTAAACCCACTGATGCGTGGAAATGTGATGCTTCTGTTCGGGATCAGTGTGATCTTTTAACCCTGAGGTGGGAGTTAATCTTCATATAAAAGCTGCATCACTTTTAATTGTTAGGGAGTGCACACAAGCATTATATACAGGGGGCCTTAAGAAAAATTAGTTTAGATTTTAGAGATAATCATCTAAGATATACATAAAGATCTATTTTTAGGCAACACTGATGGCCAAATGAGAGTATTGGAGAATGTGTCAAGTTTAGTGCCGTGTTAAATATCTTAAACTTTGAATCTCATAATGTTTTTAAATATGTTCAGTGCCAACAACAGTCTGAAATAATTTATTTTCCAAAAGTTAACACTACTTACTGTATGTGAGACCAATCCTGCCGTCTAACATTTCACTGCTATCATGTCAAATAACTTCTAAGAACACATTTCCTAAAGTTAAATGGATCCTGGGCTCACCAATGAGGATTTAAGGGTTTAAACTGAATTAAAATAAGGGCAGTTGAGAATGTACCCTGATAATAAACATTTTTGGGACAGGTTACTTGTATTGATCAGAAAAGGGGCCACTGGAGCATAAAACATCTGGAAAATGAATAGATGAGTCTTCTGGAAAATCAAAATGTACCCTAGATTTTTAATGAAACCAGTTTACTTGAATTGGTAATTGGTTTCTGCTTCGTTTCATTAATGAGATTCAAGCAAGTCCCACTTGAAAGACCGGATTTAAATTTGCCTGGCGTCACTGCTGCATTTTCATCTTAATTGTAACATAACCAAAGGAGAAGCAACATATTTTAAAAGGTGTTGAACCCACTGTGTATCTTGGGAGAACAGTTTCAACCCGACCAATCAAAGGATTAAACCAAACACAGTATCTCTATATATTAGGAATGCCAGTCTCCTCACATCTTATAGCAATTCAACTTCAACAACGTGCTAAGTAAGACTTTGGTTTCCCCTAACGGGCATTGTTTAAGTGAGAAACGACAATGGATCGGTTTTATATTCCACATGCTAAACCTTAACAAAAAATAAATAAGAAATGCAGAGGAAAAATGAGGAAATTGGCATATGCAAATGTTTTAAATTCTGTTTCACAATTTATACTCAGCTTCATTAATAAATAAGCTTCAACACAATAGCATAGATCAAGATGTGATTTAGTGCATACATGCATACATGTATGTTGAGTGAGCCATGGGTGAGTTTGATGTTGGAATGTGTATTTGTGTATGGACCGACTCTATGATTCAGAGAGGCCAGTGTGTTTCAAAATGAACTTCTGTTATTTAGGGAGGGCAGGCAGGTTGGCGAGGAGTGAACACTGAAATTTGGCAGCGGGTACGCTTCACTGCAGCTCAGAAGCGGATGAAGGTGGCGTCGATCTGCCGCACACTGGGCAGCGCCAGCATGATCTTTCTCCGGTACTGTGGATCCTTCTGTAGAGGGTTTCTTTCAAGGTAGACCGTCTCCAGGGACTTGGCATTCTTCAACTCATCAAGGTCCGACCAGTTATCTATCTGATTATCGTTCATCTGGAGAGGGATTGAAAACAAATATAGCTTTTAAGAGGACACAAACAAACTTTACCACATTGTAGCAGAGACTGTGATGATGTGAAGAACCGTAAAGAAACAAGTTAACTCAGAACTCGTATTATTATTGGACCAGTAACAATGATACATCATAATTTAGAACATAAGATGGTTAAATAAGTAGATTTACTAAACGATGGAGGTGTCAAGAGGAAACTGCTGAATGAAAACCAATACCTTAGATATGATTTCCCTTTGAAAACTCAAGAAGTTTATTTTGTGAATCCAGGTTTCACACCTTGATGTCTAATTCTTTGTTTTGAGAGCAATTGAAAACCAGAATCAAATTCCTTATATGTGTATGCACATACCTAGCCAATAGGGTTGTCGCAATACCAGCATTTTGAAATGTGATACCATACTAGTAAAAAAAACTATATCCATATCTTTTTAGATACTGTAGGAACAAAAATACTACTAATAATACAAATTCACTGAACACATACAAACTTATTTCTTATATAAAATGCCATCAATGGAAACATAAGGCATTTAAAGCTGAATTTGTTTCAGTTTCTCTTTTTTTCAGTAGCAGCATTTGCTCTCTACACGTCCTCCCTATGTCTCTCGACTCCTGCTGCCTCTCTCTTTCTATCACAGCAGATTTGGGTTAAAATGGGAATCAAGAGCTCTCTTTTTTTTTCCATACTTACTGACAAACAAACATTCAAATAATGGAATTTATATAGTTTTAAAACAGGTAGTATCTAAAAGTATTGCTCTACTGGCCAATAAAGCTGAATCATATTTCTCTCAAACTAGTAGTGCTGCCAAATAGAAAAGTTCTTCAATTAATCTTGTGTTCAAGTGAAAGTGTGAAACATGAATACTTCAATGGAATCAGCCTATCGTCTCTGCGACCCAAACAGTCTCCTCTCAGACTCGCTGTGATTGGCTAGTTACGTGCCAACCAACCCTGGTTGATTGTTTAGATTCAGCCTGAATGTTTTTGTTAACTTAATATAAATTAGATTACTGATAAATATGGATCATACACACATATTTTCAAAGGAACATTTCAATTAATTTAATATTGTAAGTGATATGCAATGATCACAATATTCAATTTTAACTAAAGTTCTAATGAAATAATGTGGCATACTGCAGCTTTTACTTTCTTAAAATAGCTCACATTTTCTAGATCAATCAACACAATAGATTTGTTTTTTCATTTTACATGTCGCATCAGGCGAAGGAAGCTTGTAATTAATCTAATGGTGGCTGCAGAGCTCTGTTTTTGGCTTACTCAGACTTTAAAATGGGACATGGTCAATGTTAGAAACGAGCCTGTGCTTCAGCTGCTACCTCAAGTTAAAATGTTTGCTGTAAGAAGGGCTACTTTTCACGCTTAAGGTACTCTGAAACATCTCAAATAAAAATGGAATTAAAGAACATACAGATACATTCCTGTTAAAACTGACAAATGATTCTTACCCAGAACTCCTGCAGGTCTGTCAGATGGCTGATATTTTCAATTTTCTTTACTCGATTGGCGGCAATGTCCAGAGTTGTAAGCTTTTTCTGCAAGGGGAAAAACACAGCACTTAAATGTTCAGAGCAAACGGTGTTGAACATGTTTACACAACAAACAAAACACACAGATTTTCATTCAGTGCCGTCAGTAATAGGCTGTGGAAATGATATGACTCACATTGTTTTCCAATCCCTCAATGACCTCAATGCCATTGTGGCTCAGATAGAGCTCTCTCAGGCTGACAAGGTTCTGTAGACCCTCAATTTTAGTAATCCGGTTACTCTGCAAACAAATGTATACAAAGTCATTAACTAATGTTTCAATGTACACACTCCAGTTTTATCATTGTACCTTTGTAATATGTCAAAGAGAGCTTCTTTGAGAATACCTGAATGCTTAAAACCGTCAAGTTGTGTAAACCATCCAGATTCTGAAGCTGTGTTATTTTATTGGTTCCAAGAAACAAACTTTGCAAAGAAGACAGTGAATCAAGGTTCTCTATGACCTGTGAACACAACAAAATGAAAGAGACACAAATAAACACATCATTAAGATTTTACTTTCATGTCCTAAGGTCCTTTAATATCTTACTCTACACCCTCATTTATATATACTTGTATATTCATTCAGCCACCACATCTGTTTATTTATTTACTTGCTCATTCACTAATAATGTACATAACTACGAATATATTTCTATACATGTGAACCTATTTTGCAAACGCTGCTGTACAGGATTGCTGCAAACAAAGTTTTGTTGTATTCTTTATACAATGACAATAAAGAGTCTATCTATCATTTGTAATAAAATGTATTTTTTTATGAATGGTGTTTATTTGCCACGTTTTTAACAGCATTCCTGTCTACCCTTGATGTCATACCCTAATGCGATTGGAGCCCAGCTCCAGCATCTCCAGGCACGTAAAGTGGTCCAGGTTGGCAATGCTGCTTATTTTGTTGTGAAGCAGAAAAAGTTTCTTCACGTGAGTCAACTGCTCCAAACCCTCCACCTTCCTCAACATGTTAAAAGATACATCGAGTTGCCTGTGGATCAGTCAAATAAATGCTTTGTTATTGGGTGCTATGTCATCATTAGAATTAACTGTATAAGACTTGTAATTATCCCAAAAAATCAACAACACAAAACATACAACTCAGACATTTTCTACACCCAAACAACCACTTCATAGCCGTGCAAAACAACCAGATGCACAATAAAATACTCAACTTATGGATGGAATCTCTACAGTGTGCTTCAACAATGCAAATAAAACCAACTGTTTTCTTCAGACTTACTCCAATTCTGTGAGGTTTTGGAGGTTCTCAAGTTTGCGAATCTGATTGTCGTAGAGATCTAGTTCCTGAAGTGAGCTCAAACTTTCAAGGTTTTCTATCTTTTTGATGAGATTCTGCCGTAAGGAGAGTGTCTGTGTAAGAAAATGATAAAAAAAAAGAAGAAGCAATTAATGGATGTAATCAACAGTGGCATTTTATCATAGATCCTAATTCTGTCTGATATGGCTAATGCACAAAAAAAAGGTTCAAACTTGTTTATCCCTTAAAGTAAAAATAACCTTGTAACTTAATACTGTAGTTACTTACTTTAGCCTTCTGTAGCACCTCCAATCCTTCAATTTTTCCAATACGACAATGAACAAGATCAACATCCTACAGAGAAACAAACAGTTAAGTATAATATAATGTCTGTGAGTTTTAAGAGTAGTTATCATGCTTTTTTGAGTCAAGTTCTTCCAAGTTTCCAGCCCAAACAAGTTGACTAAATACACAAAAAACAAACTGTTGCAGTGGTTACAAATAGCTTTTGAAAAGATCATCAATTTGTGACAAATTTCATTGTATTGCAAATAAAGAATTTCTCCCCCAGCACCACCCCCTATATTAAAATCTACCATAAAGATCAAGAACATTTTACTAAAAAGCGTTCCAACATAAACTACATGGATACGTTATGGTCAAAAAGCAGTGATGTTTTTAACTCTCTCCTAACCTCTTCCTCTGGGTCCAAGGTTATGGTGTCCATGTCAACAGGAGACTCTTCTTTACCTTGAGGAGAGAAAGGAATAATCAGATAAACTCAAATGCCCATTGCATCACAGCAAGACATTCATAATTAATATTTTAGGCTGAATTGTGTGTCATTGTTTTACTTGTGGAAACGGGCTGATTTGGGTCAACGTCGCCATTGATACTCTTTCTTCTGGTCTCATCATCACCAGACTCCTCAGACTCACCCCTTCTGTCCACTGTAGTCAGCACAAAGCAGAGACGCTTAATTTCAACACACATAGATTTTGTATCACTGATACATTTAGCTGATACACATATAATTTGATACAAAGACAAAGCTCAAGCCCTCACTCCCCGGTGCCTTTTGAGATGTCATAGGATGTCACAAAGAAAAACCAGCAACAAGCAATGGCAAATAACATAACATCGTGTTTTAGCACACTAAAACACAGCGGAAACACGAGTGCTAAATCTGGACATCCCTTAGCCCACAATACAATCGGTTAGTTAAATTCCTTGTGGATGTGATCCCATAGTTGTATTTCCAATCCTACTAGTTTAGAGGCAACTGAAAGGCTAAGTTTATCTTACATGCATACATGTGATACACAGGCTAAACACTGCTAACCATGCTAGGTAAATTGGCCCTTAGCAGACAGGTTTATGAGCTCAGATCGGAAGCATGCTCCAAAGGCAAACACGCATAGTAAATTTAAAACATGTTGTTTCAATCTATTCAACTAGACAACTCAGCAAGAAAGGCTGTTACTGGATGTTTATTAACCAGACAGTACGATTTGACGTTAGCTCACCAAACAACATCTGCTAACGAGTACTGTTGTTAGCATGTTAGCTTGCAAACCAAGGATGATGGTCCGGTTAATAACAGGGATAACAAATACCCCGAGAGGCTCTTCTACATAGAGACACGTTTGTCCAGGTGAATTTCTGCTCACCCCGCTGATAGAATTAAAACAAGCCTTTATCTTTAAATGTGTACTCACCTTCCATTTCTTGTAGCTCTCCAACTGACCGGGAAGCCATGTTTCCTGTAAACAGTCCTGACAACTGCTCATCCAATCAGGTGTAGGCTCATACTGCGGTCAGACGCATGGTGGCGCTGGTGAGTCGCGCTATGAAGCTGCTGAGGACAAAGTGTATTTAAATGAATGAATTATCAAGACGTTCCACTGTAAAAAACCATAAAACTAGGAGTGGTGGGAATAATCAGGAAGTGAGTAGCGTGCTAGGCTATTACTAGAGAACTGTAGCCTACTTATCTAGACATGTTAGCTTTACATTATTGTTCACACAAAAAAGTGTATTTGTCTTGATTACAATTTCAATGCAGGTCACACAGCCTATTAAACCTGAGTATCTAGCCTAAAGGTTATTCGCACTTCCTCACATTCTTTAGCTGCAAAGAAAGGTTATTTTTCTGTAAAATAAGACAGAAAATAAAACCTCAACAGGTATGTCCTTCTTCTTTTTGTTCTATCTCATTTGTACAGTTTCCATAAACACAATTAATTGAATGGCTGAAGCGGTTTATTTTTCAATGTCATACTGTAGGTGGTGATTAAAAGGAAAATAAACATCCATGTACAATAGCCTGAGAAACAGGAGCAAACATGACTTTGAAAGAGCATGATCACGTTTGTAAAAGCTGTAGTAAAAAGTGTAATAGCCTACAGGTAAATTAATTGTGTAGCTGTGGCTGAAGAGCAACAGATTAGGATTATTAAACAGCTTGACTGTGAAAAGCCCTTCTCACCATGAAGTCCCCTGGCCTGCACTCTCACAAAAGATTGTTTATACAATCACTTCCCACTCTGCCCTGCATACCTTCCATTTTAAGAATACGCCTGCAAAAGATGGAGGCACATAGTTTAAAGGTCTGGTGACGACAACGGTTTCCAAATACTAATCCATGAGTTAGCTTCTAACAAAACAGAGCATAACATATTCATCATTTGACATATCACACCCAAACATATTTCCCAAAACATAAAGATACTGTAGATACTAGCTCAAAGTATCTAATCATTTGCATGCTCCTATGTTATTTTTTTTATCTCACAATTGATACAGTCAGGTACATTGAGGTCATATATGACCTTCTTGGATAAGAAGAAAAGACAGAGAGACTGATATGAACGATGGGCTACATTATCAGACTTATTCAAACAACATGCAATGTTAGTTTAGCTAGAATAGGAGGCCGGTAAAATACAACGTATACAGTTATGTAAACAATAACTGACAGCATGCAGGATCATTGACAAGGCAGGCAGAAGTTACATTTACTCATTAACTCAGTCAGATGAAAAGACAACCAAAACACATTGGTTTTGTCTGGATGTGAAAAAGAAGCTATAACATACAGTATCTCAGTCAGGTCACCAATAGCTAGCAACAACTGAGTACCACAGATAGACTAGAAAACACACAAACTTTTAGTAGGCATACTGTCCAACCAATTCAGAGGTGAATGTTCCTTGGTGATATTTGTTATTCAACCCTGAAATCGCTCCCCCTGGCCTCCATCAGAGTTTCTTAGACATATTCAAGATTAAAGCCAAGGAGATGGTGCACAATCTCAATCATACTTAAATAAACATTATCATCAAAATGGTCCTATTACATTTTCTCTTGGCTTCTTCATAACTATGTATAATGGTATCACTGTTTGTTTCATTGTGAAATGCATTTGTCACAATTTCAGAATTTAAACAAACCTAACAATCAATCAACTGATTACAAATATAAGAACATTTTTGTACTGAGTAGCCTACTTATTTCCTCGCAATAAGGGGAATATTTCTATTTCTATCTATTTAAACTATCTCTATGTGTTGTGGCTGTTGTGTGACGTGGTAAAAAACTATCTAACATTTAAGTTGCTTTGCAACTCTAGCAACATTTTTCAATCATTGCAGAAACAGATCCCAAGGGAGATTCAGAATGAATAATTAAGCACACCGTGAAACAATCCAAAAAAGGACTAGGGCACTTTCACTTTTGGTTTGGCTTATATATTTAATCTTTGATTTGCAAAATATAAAACAGGTGTGGTGAAACCTCAGCTACTTTTACTGCACCAACCACAACAGTAAAATCCTATCTGACAACTGTGTGAATATTCCAATGAAGTATGTTCATGTTTAAAATAATGTCTGGTGCTTTTTGTGGATTGACGTTTATTTCCCTTATTATAGACATTGTTAAATGTTATAATAACTGGTCTCCACGATTGCCACACTCAGAGTTGATTTAGTTAACTCCTTACACCTGTTGGGTGGGAACAGGTGATTTCCATCACTTGTAATCACGTTTGAATGTGAAAAAAACTCACTTTAAACTTTAAACTCTCTTCCCTGAAACAGATTTACAGCATCTGTGGGCGAGGACCTCTCAGGCCACATGCTGAATACACTAGCCAATGAGGAGAGAGACAGGCGTAAATACATTAAAGCACTGATGTCTATGGACACAAGTGAAAGCGGAGTGATAACACTGAGGGAGTAGGCTAGTGGAGGATAGTACTAACCTGTCTGTGACCCTCTTGGTTAGCATTTGTAAAGGGGCTTGTTTCTTGGTCGGTATAAGTAGTGCGCTGGGGGCACTTAAATGGCTTAAAAAGAATCCTTGCTATTTGTAACTCCGGAGAGTTTTTGTCCTTCCTTCACGGTTGAACGCTGCTGCTGGATTTAAACGCCGAAAACAAGCAACGCTGAAGATGCATATTCTTGGCGTTCTTCTTCTAATGTGTATCGATTTAACGCTGGGTGGTCCCGTCCCTGTAGGTAAGAAGAGTTGTCTTTTTAAATTTGACAGCTAACACAACAGTTACACAATGTGTGTTAAGTCAACTGTTTTACGGGCTTTGCATGTAGGCTATTTGTCTACGCTTTTACAGTTTACTTTTACAAACATGCCACTCTAAACGAAAGCAGAAGTGCATAACAATATAGTCATCTTGTGTTTTTCTGTCTTTTTTTTCTTTTCTTCCTGTTTTTGTTTAGACTTCACAGAGGCGTTGGTCCTACTCTGTGCTTATTTATAAGGCTGTTAGTGTTGTGGTTAGGACTGCATTACATTGACACATTTCATTTATCCCTCTAGCATACATTAGAAAGTAGAAACTAGGCATTTGTAGACTCAATAGATTTATAGTTTAACCGGCTAATTAAAATAGATGTATATCTTGTATGTCTTTCATAAAATAAGTGTAACCTATTATTGTTGTATCACTATTAAAGATTACTTTTAATTCCACTAAAAATACAATAACTTGTCACTCACTGATCAAAAATGAATCAAACAACATTTTGAACGATTGCGCTTATACTGCCACTTGGACCAACATTACAATATACTCTAATTTATGTAAAATAACACAGAATAAAGCACACAGAAAAGGACAAGTCATCACAATGCAATAACTTTACTTTTATCTTGTTTCTCTGCTATAAATGATCTATAATTTGCAAAGTTTCCGAGTGGGTGTGCTTTAAATTGACTAAAGGAATTTTGTATTTTCAGACACATCTTGCCCTCTGTTAACCTTCTGGTACAGAAACATATTGCTGTAACAGACTGTTAGAACCGTACTGTCCTAATGCATTTTTTTGTTGTTGACTCCCATTAGATACTGTCATAGTGCAGGTGCAGCAGTGGGGCGTGGTGGGTTCTCATCAGGTCGCGGAGCAGGTCCTTCTCAATGGAGTCTCTATAACTAGCACAAGTCAGGAAGTTGACACAGTTATCAAAACCATGTCAGCTGGTGCACTACTTCCATCTCTCATCGGTGTCAACGATACTTCAGTTTTCAGTGAGAAAATCATTGTGTACTATTTATTGATGTAGTAATGATGAAAAATGACTAACTGGTGTAATCAAATGTTATGGTCCGTGTACTGTTTTGTTTGTTACCTGCTAGGAAACAGCACTCTGCGACGTTCTCGTGAATGCATACTCGAGGGGTCTCGGCTGCACTGGACCGACCGTGTGTTCTGTGATGGGAAGCTGTGTCTGACCCTGGACCACAGTGATGAGTGGAGAGCCGAAATACCACAAGCATGGGCACTGAAGCGGTTGTGGGATCAGGAAGTGCTGCGCACAAGAATGGAGAGAATTCGCCTTCAGGAGGGTTGCATCGAGCTAATGAAAGAACTGAGGCTTTCTCAGGAGAATCTTGGACGCTCCTCTGGTATTTATTTGTGTTTCTGTCAACAATTGTGTCACCTTTAAGAGTTGTGGAACACAGTGAGTGCATAAAACACATAGAATACCAAATGGTACTTATTTAAACAATTAAATAGATTTGACTCTTAACTTGCAACTTAAAACTTGCTGTAATTATACTATAAGGCACACATCATGATGCAAAATAATCACTTATATCTATAGAATAACACACAGTAATGCACTCCCTAATGGCAATTTATTTGGAGCATTTACTTGATTTCTTGTCCGGATGTGACATTGAAAATGATTAGGAAAGAAGTCTTTGAGTAGCTAGTGGCTGTGACTTTTGGAGGCAGCTGATAGAATTTCACTGTGAGTCATATGACACAATAGGTGCTAAACAACATGAAAGGGTTATACATCACATTTTGAAGGGCCAAGTTGTGGTGGTGTGTTGTTGATGTTTTGCAATGTTGTTTTTTTCTAGTTTCAGGGATTCCTTTGCCTCAGTTTCTGATCCCAGTCTTGGGACTCCTGGCATTTGCTGGACTTATCATAATCAGCCTCCTTCTCTCCAAGAACTATGGTAAGAGAATTTGTTGTTTTCCATTCAAATAAGATTTAAAAACATTAAACTGTGAATAATTGCACTTACGTAACTAAATGAGCCTGCATGATGCAACACATTTTTAATTTTCAACAAAAGAATACAGTCATGTGCTGCAAACTGCCAGAAAACTGTGAAATCATTTTAAGCTTTAAATCTGCTTTAATTAAAAACTTCATTCACTCTCATAAAATGCAGCATAACTTTGCTTTATTTCGAAACGTGTCCTGTCACGTGATCCTGGCATGGAGCCTCACACTCCCGGAGAAATGAAAAGCATAGTCATGTGTTTTGTCTTTCTCACACTCTCTTCTTAGGTCTGAGGCACACTGGAGGTAAGACAACAACACTTCCTATGTTTCCTCTTTAGCCTGACTGTAGACTTCTCAGCTCACAGACATGGTAGAAGGTCATAGAAGAGCTAAATATTAAATGAACTCAAAACCACGAACCCTGTGGATATGCTGTTTAACTTTCATTGTTAGTCACATCATTGTGTCCACCCTGATTCAATGATTATACATCATGACCTTAATTGTGTTATGGCTGACTATAACTGCTGTTGGCAGGTCAACTGGTGACACAGGGATGATGTGTTTAAAAGACAACTCAAAACTTAATTACGAGATAAAGTTTGATTGTTTTTGCCTTATCTGTGCTCTTTGATATCATTGCAGGTGTTATTGGCTCAATCATACACTACCCACAAGACATGACTGAAATGCCTACAGAGAAAAACAAATCTGGTTACTGCACCTTGTAATTCAAAACTCCGGCTGATAAATCGCTCTCGTCCTGCTCCATTTTTATTGTTTAATGTCTATCGAATGATTTGTGTGTGGGCAGTGTTGCTCCATGAATGTAACCAAAGCTTTGCCACAGTGCCAACAGCCTGCTTTATGATGCACGTGCTGTCTGGATCACACATTAATTTATGCACTTTAATGTATACTCTATGACCTTGTTTTTATCGCATATACTTTTAACACTTGTACAAAAACACAAAAATGTGCAATTATATGTTAATTTAAATATATATACTGTTCCATTTTACAAATCGAATACCTGCATTAGTGTTCACCATTCATTATTTCTTGACTAAGCTATTCAAGTAAAAATTATGAAGGCCGTGTACGACATATGTTCTGTGTCATTTATTTACAGTATCTCATACACGTTAAGGAAGAGACAATATAACAATTTTATGACATACTGTAGATAAAGATCTGCTGAAATCAAGTGTTATGTTTTGTCAGTGGTTATATATTTACATGTCTCTTTGTGATCCTAAATGTAACTGTAAATTTAGTTTTTCCATGTTTGTTGATGTCATTTTTTGTAAAGTGTTTCATTAAAGACTTTTAAATGAGCCTCTGGTTTATTTAGTCACAAGTTAGGCCAACATGCTGTTTCTTTCTGATCACAAGATAATTGGCCTGCGGCTTCAGAAGTAACCCTCTCTTTAATGTTTTATAAAGCACAAGAAAAAAGCCATATCAATAGCAAAGCGCACCAAAGGAACTGCCTTAGAATAACCACTCGCTTTCCTAGACCACATTAATTCAAGACACATATTCATTAAGGAATACATATGTAGCCAATGTTTTTTTATTTTGGAGAAGGTTTTGTCAGAGAAAGACTGATCCCTTCAAGAGTATAACTGCTTAGAGCCAACAACTATTTTTTTTCATCCCTTTCTGCTGCTTCCAATATAATTGTACCAGATCAGCTTTTTGATATCAAGGTTTATCAACAAAGAAGAGTGCTCCATAAACTTAAGTATACGCTCACTAGGAATAAACACCCGTCAATCTGATGTATTTTATTTGTAGAAACTTTGTCCTCACGTTGCTGTAAAGTTTTTTACTTACGAACAGGTCCACTTAGGCTACTTACAAACGCAACTCAAATAGTGTTGTTCTGGGCTTTGATTATGTTAAATCACTGAAACAAACCTTTCAGAATACTGCATGCACATGGTAAGGTTTTCACCAAAGTGATCAATAACTTACTCTAATTATCTAGCTAAAACACAACATGTGTAATCAGTTTGTGTGATTATTTGAAAACATTTAGTTTGAATTGCTCTACTATTTGATCAGGACAGAAGATTTTGAGTGACAAAAACAAATTGAGTATCTACACAATATTAATTTACACTTAGTCACCAAGTGAAGTTCACTGTGGCTGTTTTGAATGTTACATAACTGTGACAGAATGTAAAATATGTCTAACCTTCAAATAGGCCTAAATAATGTATATAACTGACTCACACCACAACCCGTACTGTTGCTACCATAGTAGGGCTGCAACCTACATTAAGGCTTTGTTAATATAGATTTTATATTATTTTATTTTATATTATTTTATTTTATTTTATTATATGATATGGTATCTTATTTTATTTGACTTGTATTGCTATTTAAAATACTAGTAACTACTTCTCATCGACAATGTCCTCTTTTATCCAATAGATGGCGATAGGTTTTTGGACACATGGTTTTTTTTCAGGCATTGATCTCGTTACCATGGAAATGCCGTGACAGGTCATGACTGTAGTGGCAGGTCTAGAAAACGAACCAATCACAAGAGCGCTTTCAGCAATATAAACCGTATGGCGTCATCTGCACGAGTTTCAAAACTCTATCCATAGAGGCCAAAGGGAAAGGCCAGCACGTCAGTGTACTCCACGTTTACTTGAAGAGGTTAGAAAAGTTTGTTTGTTTAAAAATCATGACATTGTCACTTTGTGATTTAGATAGTCAGCAAAGTTAAGTTCTAGTAGTACTAGTTCAGCCATTTACCCTTGTGCGTCAGATTAACGCCAATTATTCTTGCCTTGAAGTGGACTTCAAGGTCTTGTGAAAACGTGGATAAGATGACGCACTTTGGATTTGAGAATGACATCCAGAGTATCCTGAACCTGGATATTCCTATCCTAAATGTTTCCATGGCGAGGTCGCAAAGATCGGCCAGCTCCTCCAGCAAATCTGCCTTGAACGCTTTGTCGCCTGGCAAGCCTGCCAATGCGTCCCTGGCTGCATCAAAAACGCCATGTAAAACACCTGGTAAAGTGTGTCCTATGTATTCAAAGAATTTAATACTGAAACAAGCTTTGCTGTTGCTTCTTTGTAAATGCTTAACCCTTGTCTAATCCTGCCATAGGCAAAAATAAAAAACCAACACCTTCGAAGATGGTGGGTGACCGTTTCATTCCCATAAGAAACAGCAGACAAATGGATGTGGCAAGTTTCCTGCTTTCAAAGGAGAATGAGCCTATGGACACAAACAATACAACAGTAACATCAGTAAGTTGTCATAATGCCCCATATGATTAAGGTAAACTAAGGATTTTATTCAGGCTGTCTGTATCTATAAAGGAAAATCAAAAGGCCTGGTCTACATCATTAAACGGATACAACATTGAAGAGGCAAAGATTTTGCATCTTGGAGGGAAGCCACTGAATGCTCCAGAAGGTAAGGGCAGTTTACATGCTAACACAGTGTATATTTAAGCTATAATCTTTGTGCAAAGTGTTGACTTTTTGGTATTAATTGTGTGTTGTTGTTTTTTTAATGTAATTTAAAGGCTACCAGAACAACTTAAAAGTCCTGTATAGTCAGGTAACAACTCCTGCCTCTGTCAAAAAGACGAGATATATTTCTTCCAATCCATACAGAATCTTGGACGCTCCTGAGCTACGAAATGATTTCTGTAAGTTTGGTACTTTAAACGGCTTTCCTTATAACATTAAACATGTTTATTTCTTCTTTAACAGTAATGTTTGCATGACTTATTACAGCAATCCACTAAAGATAGTTAGCGATTCATATAACCACCACAAAATATTACTACTGGAATTAATGATTTCCTAAAAACACATTAGATCTTCACGCAAAAACGCACTTCTGATCACTGAGCTAGTTTTCACATGGTTGCTTCTTCCAGATTTGAATCTCTTTGACTGGAGCAGTCGAAATGTTCTCGCTGTGGCGCTTCAGAACAGTGTTTACCTGTGGGACGCCTCTCAAGGAGACATCACTTTACTCACGAGGCTGGAGTGTGAGGAGGACTACATCTGCTCACTGTGCTGGACGAAAGAAGGAAGCTACCTAGCTATTGGTACAAGCGACGGCAAAGTTCAGGTCAGTGTAATGATGGAAACACAACTTTATGCCTTTTGGTGTATGGTACCTACTTTACTGATTCCTGATGTTTTGATTCTAACCGTACTTTCATTTTCCCCTAGTTGTGGGATGTTGACAATGAGAAGCATATACGCAGCATGATTAGCCATACAGCTAGAGTCGGTAGCCTGAGCTGGAATGACCATGTTCTTTCCAGGTATGGTTGTTTTCTCCATTTTAATACAAAAAAGCCAGAGGTTTGTTACTAAAAGCGTTACATTTCTCGCCCTCCTAGCGGCTCGAGATCAGGTCTCATCCACCATCATGATGTAAGGGTTTCAGAACATCACATCTCAACACTTGCTGGTCACACCCAGGAGGTGTGTGGGCTACAGTGGTCCCCTGATGGGCGTTACCTGGCAAGTGGAGGCAATGACAACCTGGTGTGTATATGGCCTCGTGTGCAGGACGGGAGCGTCAGCAACCGCAGCCAGACAGTGCGCTGCTTAAATGATCATCAAGGAGCTGTCAAGGTGAGTAGCTTCATATTTAAAGCACTTAGTTTTTGTTTATTTATCCTGATCATTGTGCATATTAAACATATATAAATTGCCACGCTAGAGTAAAACCTTTTTTTTTTAATTCATAAACTTTTGATGTTGAACTGTTTTTATCTGATAGGACGGCTATAGAGAGGCATAAAATATGGGATGAGTGAGGGATGACATTCACCAAACAGCGTCAGGGTCAGGTGTCTAACCTGCGACCTGTGCGACGAAGACTGTAGCCTCTGTACACGGGGCGCCTTCTCTTTCAACTGAGCTAAACCAGCACTCAAAAACTCAGTCTTTTATGCGTTATTATTGTAGGCTTTGGCCTGGTGTCCATGGCAGCCAAACATCCTTGCATCTGGAGGTGGTACCAGTGACCGTCACATCCGTGTCTGGAATGTAAACAGTGGCTCTTGCATCAGTTCATTCGACACTCAGTCCCAGGTAACTTCACACTTATAGATGCATTTTAATGTTTTTGTGGATAATCAAAAAAAATAAAAATGTGTTTAATTTTTAAATATTGATAAAAGTTGTAGCTGATGAGATGAGTCTTTATATGATGACTTTTCTCTTCAGATCTCATCACTGTTGTTTGCACCAAACCACAAAGAGCTGGTCTCTGCTCACGGCTACGCTCACAACAATGTGGTTATCTGGAAGTACCCTTCTTTCACCAAGGTTGCAGAGCTTAACGGTTTGTAACTTTTTTTTAAGACTGTATTAATTCACATTCAAACTAAAAGCTAGACAACTAAAATGGCTGTGTGACAAACTTTCAGGAGCCATTTTTCTGTTTCTCATTCCAGGCCATGAGGACAGAGTTCTCAGTCTGACTCTGAGCCCAGACTGCTCTACTTTAGCGACTGTCGCTGGAGACGAGACGATTCGTCTGTGGAAGTGCTTTGAGGTGGATCCTGTTGAGAAGAAGGCCAAAGAGAGGATGGTCAAATCAACTCGCAGTGTCATTCATCAGTCAATCAGATAATTTTCTACTGCCTTTGAAGTTTATTTATGATCAATATAGAATGAGTTATGTGCAATGTTTTAATTTAATGAACAATAAAGATTTCCACACAGTTTTAACTGTCACTGGTCACATCCTGTTGGTGGTTACTTTAACCAAAAGAGCACACCTGCCCTATTTCATTCCACCTGTGACTTTTATTTATTCCTGCCAATCTAACAAGCAAAACGAGTTATTATCTGCAAATGTGTTGCCCTCCCCCAAACGTATCTTGCTGTTCCATCAATAGCTGAGCTGTAGTTTATGACAAGCCTGTTGTCTGAAAGTGTCACATAATCACTGACACTGATGCTGCGTCCCAAATTCTGTCGTTTAAAAATGCATCTTTCTACTGTACTGTATGTGTTGTCTGAACCTGGTGTTTGTGTTTGGCAGAAATCTTCCCCTTTTCTAAATGGGTCACATTCTAACACTTAAGAACACATTTAAATCCCAAGAGAAGATTAGCTCAGATATGTTTTCCTTAACGTTAGAAAAGTCAAATCTAAAATTAAATGACGCTTGTAGAATTCTGTAAATCCAATAAAAAGTGTGAATTCCCCCTCAAATCTTGAACACTACAAACAAACTACTTATTTGATAATTAATGCACCAGCCACAGGCCCAGTGCCTGCAAGGAGGATTTTGTCAGCAATGAAGAAATAACATAATCCCGTTTAGGAGCCAGGCAGCTCACATAGCTCCCCCTCTTGTTTGGCAATTCTTTTCTTCTTTTTACCAAGAAATGTAACTTCTCATGCATGACAATCAGAGGCGCTACTTGTCAACAGGCAAGGCAGGCAACTGCTTGGGGCCCCAGACAAGTGGGGGCCCCAGAGGGCTGACAAAATTTAAACTAAATCAGCGACACATAATGTGAAATTTTTGCAATGATAGTAGGAAGCCTCCCTAAGGGGCCCCCATCCGACAGCATTCACTTTCATTGCCCCGCTGAACGCTGGTTGGAGGGCCCCCCAATTAATTTTGCCTTGGGCACCAACAGACTCTAGAATCGCCACTGATGACAATCACCAAAACTGCACAAAGGTCCAGTCCTATGTTTAAAGAAATCTATATCTATATCTATAATCTACACTCAATGCACCATAATGACAAAGTGGAAACAGAATTTTTGATAATTTTGTGAAAAAGAAAAACTGACATATCACACTAACATAATCAATCAATCAATCTTTATTTGTATAGCGCCAATTCATTGCAAGTGTTATCTCGAGACACTTTACAAAAAGTAGGTAAAAGACCTTACTCTTTGTTATTTAATATTGCAAAAGAGCAGGTAAAAAGACCATACTCATTGTTATGTTACAAAAAGCAGGTAAAAACCTTACTTATTGCTATATTACAAAGACTCAGCTTAATCCATCATGAGCGTAGCACTTTTGAAACATTTTAGCAAAAGTTACAGTGGCTAGAAAAAACTGCCTTTTAACAGGCAGAAATCTATCCAAACTGCGACGGGCATGAAAATGGGATGGGGGAGATGGGATAAGATGCAGGAGGGGGGATAGGGAACGGGGGGGGGGGCGTGTTCGGTTGTTCAAGCAGGCCGTCCACCAACGATCCCAAGGAACCTAACCAAACCTAAGAGAGCTCTGGAGCTCCCAGGAAACCTGGAGGTAACAAATGCATGAACTAGTTTTTCTGCATCGTTTTGCAAAAGGATCTGGCTGATTAATAGGCTGTCCTCCAAATGTGTTTTATGTGAGAGTTAAAGGACATATCTTGATTAAATAGAACTTCTAGATTCCTAACAGTGGTGCTAGATGCCAGGCTGATGCCATTAAGGACAGTTATATCATTACATAAAGTCTCTCTGAGGTTTTTAGGGCCAAGCACAATAACTTCAGTCTTGTCTGAGTTGAGTAGCAAAAAATGTCTGGTCATCCAGGTACTAATGTCCTTGAGGCACGCTTCTAGTATACATAACTGATTGGTGCCATCATGGAGTGTTTCCTCATAATATTACCCAGAGGAAGCAAATATAATGTAAAGAGAATCTGTCCAAGCACTGAACCTTGTGGCACTCCATTGCTAACTTTGGTGTGCATAGAGGACTTATCATTATGATATCTAGGATTTAAACCAACTTAAAGTAGTCCCTGTAATTCCAAGTAATTGTTCTAGTCTCTGTAATAGGATTTGATGGTCAATCGTGTCAAATGCAGCACTAATATCTAACAGGACAAGCACAGAGAGAAGTCCCCTGTATAAGTATTCAGAACCTTTACTATGGCATTTGAAATTTTGCTCAGGTGCCTCCCATTTATCTTGATCATCTTTGAGATGTTACTTCACCTTTACTGGAGTCCATCTGTGGTAAATTCAAATGTTTGGACATGATTCAGTAAGGCATACACCTGTCTATATAAAGTCTCACAGCTGACAATGCAAGTTGAAGGAACTGCCTGCAGAGCTCAGAGGCAGGATTGTGTCAAGGCACAGATCTGGGGAAGGCTACAAAAAATGTATGCTGCATTGAAGGTCCCTAAAAGCACAGTGGCCTCTATTATTCTTAAATGGAAGAAGTTTGGAACAAAAAGGACTCTTCCTAGAGCCGGCTGCCCAGCCAAACTGAGCAATCGGGGGAGAAGGGCCTTGGTAAAAGAGGTGACCAGGAACCTGACGGTCACTTTGGCTGAGCTCAAGAGATCCTGTGTGGAGATGGGAGAAACTTTTAGAAGGACAACCATCACTGCAACACTCCATCAATCTAGGCTTTATGGCAGAGTGGCCAGGCTCCTTAGTGAAAAACACATGAAAGCCTACTTAGAGTACAGTTAGCCTCCATTCTAGGCATCCTGTCTGGAGGAAACCAGACACCGCTCACCACCTGCCCAACACCATCCCAAAGGTGAAGCATGGTGGTGGCAGAACCATGCTGTGGGGAGTTTTTAGCGGCAGGGACTGGGCAATTGGTCAATGTAGAGGGAAAGCTGAACGAGCCAAATACATATCCTTAATAAAATGCTAGTCCAGAGCGTTCAGGATCTCAGACTGGGCCGATGGATCACCTTCCAACAGGACAATGACCTTAAGCTCACAGCAAAGACAATGCAGGAATGGCTTAGGGACAACTTTGTGAATGTCCTTGAGTAGCCCAGCCAGAGCCCTGAATTGAACCCAATTGAACATCTCTAGAGACCTGAAAATGGCTGTCCACCGATGGTTCCCATCCAACCTGATAGAGTTTGAGAAGATCTGCAGAGAAGAATGGCAGAAAATACCCAAGAAAAATAGATGCTGTAATTGCTGACAAAGGTGCTTCAACATACTGAGTAAAGGGTCTGAATACTTATGTCAGTGTGATATTTCAGTTTTTCCTTTTTTACTAAATTAGCAACAATTTCTAAAATTCTCTTTCCACTTGTCATTATGGTGCATTGAGTGTAGATTGATGAGGGAAAACAAATATTTCATTTATTTTCCCATAAGTCTGCAACATAACAAAATGTGGAAAAAGTGAAGGTGTCTGAATACTTTCTGAATGCACTGTATATGCTGCAGATTTGTGATTAGTGAACAAGTGAAGAACTAAATGAGCAGAATCTTGCATGTTTGTAGAATTCTCAAGTCTATCAGTATGCTTCTAACTTTTTGAAGGTAAAGCCTTCTTCCTTGAGCCTGTTTGAATCTGTAGACCCGCGTGGTGTCGGGGAAAAAATGGATCCCTTTTATGTAAAACATTTGGAAACAAAATTACAATATAATAGACATTTTTATTAAAGGTAAGAGGTATTTATGAGGTAAATATCAAATAGAAATCAGTGAAAATATGTAATCAACAGTAAAAACACTGGTAGGTTTATTAATATTTACATTCTGCAGTGATATTAAGAAACAGCCATCAACAGCAGAGTTTAACATTTTAAAGTTAAAAAAAAAAAGTTGTTTTCAGTAACTACCTGCCCAGTGTGCTGACTGTACAGTGATGCAAAACTCAGTGGATTCATATGGTTGCATAAAAATTGCAGTGCATGTCACTACCTCATTATGCAAAAATGCAAATGCATCAATTCTGTAATATACAGTATAACATTCCTTTCCCACAATACTTACAATTTAAAAAACAAAATAGGTGTCGTATGTTACTTACAAAGTGCACACCATAACTGCTTTTCAAATGACACAGACCGTTATCTAAAATGTATTTTATTTGAAAAGATAAATAAAAACAGAAAAAACTAAATATTTGACATTTACAATCATTTTTTTTTAAAGTTTCAAACTCGATCGCAGTTATGTAAGTGTGCTAGCCTCCAGTGGAAACTGTGTGATACTCAGGATTGTGTGGGTTGAGCCTGAGTTGAAGAATACTATCAGTGAGAAAATGAGCACCAATCTTCATACAGTGTTCATCACAGTTAACAGTTTTCACAACAACGGACAAACACAATGTGTCAGGTAGAGATCACCAACAAAACACAACACGCCATCCATATCCCAACAAGTGTGCACAAGAAAAACAAGGCTAACACAGAAATTATGACAAGAAGCAAACAGAAATCTGGGCCCAATTCCAGTATGCTTCTGTGATGAATGATGTATTTAAAGAGAGCACTATAGAACCTCCTTCTTGTTGTTTCCAGTCACTATGTTAAATTTCCTTAACTTTGCCCGGAACGATTTTGCCGTTTGTGTTATTGTGTGCATTCCCATTGCCGATCTCCAGGTGTTTCCCGTTTGCCACCACAGTGATGGGTTCATTCGTCGAGCCGTTCTGTTTTGGTTTGTCCAGTGTGGCAGGGAGCCGCTTGCCCTTGATGTAGGACTGAATCCAAAAGTTGGAGAAGAGGAGGAAGAAGAAGACACCGTACATCCAAATGAGGTGAATCCAAAGAGGGACCTGGTAGTCACATTTTTCCATGAAGTAGTACTGGCTGATGTGGATCGAGACCATAACAAACTGTGTCTGTAAAGGACGAGGAAAGAGCATTGTTATCAAAAATTAAATGCTCACATAGTTATATATATATATATATATATATAAATGGAGGCTACATATAAACAAATTCAATACATTGTCGAGTAAGCCCACTTCAAGTCCTTGCAGTTTCTGAGTGATATGTGTGTGAGAAAATAATAGTGTGAAGTCAGGAAATGAGGTCTGGTATATGTTAAGGGTTTAGGATATCAAGGACTCTACATTCACACCTGTTAACATAAATATTAGATGGTTTTTGTCATTTTTCCAGTTTAATTTGACTTTTGAATGAACTTATCTTTGACCTTTCCTATACCTCACTTTGATGTTTTGTTGTACTAGATGTTGAGTTTATTTTACCTGCTTCACACTCTACAAGAGCAATTATTGTATAAATGTTGGTTATGTTAAAATACAATTAAAAAGTTTAAGAAAAAAGTTTCAGTAAAGTGACATACAAGCTGGATGGCGGTCATGTACTTCTTCCACCACAGGTATTTCTGGAAGCGAGGCCCTGCAGCAGAGAGTCCGTAGTAGAAGTACATAATGACGTGGACCATTGAATTCACCATGGCATGGAAGGAACCCATTCCTCCAACTTTAGAGACAAGTAAAAACACATTTAATACAGCTGTACAGTTATCTCTAAAATATATGGCTTTGGCTTTGTACTTGCATCTCTTTGCAAATGGTTATGTAAAAGGCATTTTACGTGAATATCATACTGTGTAAACCTCACCAGGAGTCAGCGAGACGCCCCACCACCACGTCCAGGGCATAAAGGAATGATGGAAGACGTGAAGAAATGTGATCTGGCTTTGTTTCTTCCTTAACACAAAAAACACCTAAAATAAAAGTAAAAGTAGAACAAGCTGAAGTTAACATGCACAAAACACACAGCATTTTGTTGAAGGTAGGCCAATTTAATCATCTCTAGAAAAAGTAAAGAGAAATGTCTCTGAAATAATGAGGGATGAAAAATTCCTTACGGTGTCGATAAGTTCGATGAATTTTGAAAAGTAAAACCACCAAGCCACTTGAACCATCTGTGGGAAGGAAAAGAGGAAACGTGTCATAAATTTGAAATCACAGCGTTTGAATTTATATTTAGATTATTCACTAGCCTTACCCGTAAAGCTTGTGGGCTATTTGAGGTGTCGATGAGGTCACATCTCCACGTGTAGGTGGTGCCCCACCCTGACATTATGAACTAGGTGTCAGAAACACATCAGCAGCTGTTAATAAAATCTCACTACACATCTTAGTCTATGAAGAAACATGAATTTAGTTTTCAAACAGCTCAGTTTGTCATGCATTTGGTTTACCTCATAGACTATGAATGCATTGAGCAAAACCATGCCGAGGTTGTAGAGGATCATGGCGGTTTTGAGACAATAGGGCTTGCGGTTTGCCATGAAGCGAGGTCCCACATACAGCGAGAAAAAGACATATGTCAATAGGATGAAGGTCATGTGTAAGGGGTCCCGCATCAGAGCGAAGTCTATGATCCGGGGGTCTATGGGGTGGGGGAGGGGACAAAAACACACATTTATCAGAGTGTAAAAATGTCAGTAATGGACATACACACATGTACCTCAGACAGTTGACCAGAAGTGCAGTTTGTACAAAGTTTTTGGTAGATTTAAAAGGAGAATTTAACTAAACAAAAAATGCCCCATTCAAACAAATCATTATATATCCAAGCAGAGGCAAACATCTATGAAGATAAAGACACTCACCAGCTCTTGTTTTTAGAGAATCATGAAGTTTCAAGAGGTTGGATATGGCGTCTCGCAGCATGACTGCTTTTGTTTATTCCTATCAAACACCTGAAAATGAGAAAACCAGAGTCAGAAACCAGGCGATGAATCAGAGCTAAGATAGGGCAGGCAGGTGAGCTACAGAGTGACCTGTCCTTCTGCTCTCCCCACACGCTGAACAAACAGAAGACAGCTGCGCCGGCTCATCAGACACTCCTGAATGCTCTTGTAAACCATGTTAGAAAATATACACATGGAAATTCCCAGAGCAGCTTTATCCACTCAACAATACAAAGTGTGGCATGTAAAAAGTTTGATCTTATCCCACAACTCAAAACAAAAAATATCACTTGAGTACAAAAAAATACCATCTATGAGTGATTAAATGATGGATTGTGAAACATCTGAGATGTGCCGTCAATCTAAAAACAATGAAATACTCCCCTGCTGACTAATAGAGCAAGTCAAACAGGTGAGGCAGAGAACTTGGCCCTTGTGGGCAGCCAACCAACCAAATGTGCTATCTAGATATGAGCTGATATCCATAGAGGAAAAACTTCAAAAACGTTAAAGAAACAGTTCATTTAAAGCAGCAGTGTGTATGTGTTGTTCTGTGCTGAAAAATGAAAGGTGTGTCAGGCAAAGGACACCAGTCAAACCACAAGGAAATGATAGAGACATTTGTAAAGGAGCTGCTACAGACAGAAGTGTTACACAAATTCAGACCCCATAAACCGCAAAAAAAGCAACAACCTCTTGATATTTTTCAAACAAATTGACTCACCTGCTACGCACAGTCAGTCTTCAGGTCTCACTCCTGCTTGTAAGGAAAGCTGCTGCACAGCCGAGGCAGGCAGCACTGAAACCAGAGAATCCAGCAGATCAGCAACACCAGAAAGCCTCAGGGGAAAACCAGATACATGCACAGCTTTCCTGTGGGTGTCCTCAAACGTGTAAAATGATTCACTTAAAATCCAAACAAGAAATCTGAAAGTCTCAACAAATGTTGAAAGGTTGAGAGATAGAGTCAAAGAGAGAGATGTGGAAAATGAGATAATGACTACAGGGCTGGGATCATTCAGCTCAATTTAAACCCTAGGGCACTACTACAGACCTTGCTGGTTTCAGGACCACACCCTGTTTCAATGTTAAGCTCCACCTTCCTAGATTCACTCAGCCTGGTTGTGATTGGACTGCCTCATCAATGGTGTATGGAAAGAGGTCAGAGAGTTACAAACCCTGATTAAAGAAAAAAACACACAGGGGTTAGGGCTCTATTCCCAGGAACCCAAATGCAAAAACAAGTATATAAGGATAAGAAAAGTAGCTTTACTTAGAAGATGAAACAATATGACACATTATTTGCTAAAAAGTTACAGGCTAATATACAGTTTTAAAGTTAAAATGCAATCAAAGACTACAAAAAGGGTTTTCCTATATAATATGTTCAAAAGTGTTCCTAAAACCTGATTTAGGCTAAAGGTGAAATCACTTTCCACACATTCACAAACCAAACGTCACTTTAAGCATTGCCCTTCCCTTCCTCAGTGTCTTGCAAAGAAGGCAAGGCTGGAGTCAAACCTTTGTAGCGATGATGACGTGCCCTGTTGTGCCTCCTGTTTAACCTGTTCCTCGAGCACCGGAGATGAAGACGAGCGTGAGGCCTGCATGAAGCCTGAAAGGTGTCCTCCTCCACATGAATGTTAGGCTGGAATGAAAGGAATCTGAGAGAGAGAAAGAGAGAGAGAGAGAGAGAGAGAGAGAGAGACAGAGAGAGAGAGAGAGAGACAGAGAAGGAGGAATCAGTGCTGACTGTTTATATATTGTTTGACCGTTATAAAAAACCCAAACACTACTGAAAGCTGAAGCTGTGATTTATTCATACATGCAGTAATGCTGAAGTTACAAAGTGACTCTTTTATTGAAAACAGATTTTTTAAATTAAGTTTTAAAGTTCCATATTTAGAGTAAAGGTCTCCACTTCTGAACCTTTCATTATATAAACAAATATCATCTCTTGCATTGCACCTTGTCTCTGTATGACATTAAGTTAACTTTTGCACATTCCCTCTTCAACATTTTTCACATTCCAGTATAAAATATGTAGCTCTTTATCATATGCTAAACATATATATTGTATACCCTACATTATATAATTGTATATTTGTGTTGTTAATTTTATTGAATAGAAAATACTTTATTTTCTACTTTTGCAGAAGGCAGAACTTTGATACAGTTACCCAAGTTGACATGGACAGCACATTCCTAATAAAAAAGACACATAAAAGGAGGACACTTGTGTGCAGTATGAAGTAACAGGTTTAATGTGGTTTCATGTCACTGCGAGTAATGCTGATTTCTTTTTACAATGTTAATTATAAGGCACCAAAAACGCTACAACTAATTCCTTGTCATGGTATTCCTACTTTGCTATAAAACCCTGATTCTAATGGTAATAGTGAAAAAAGGCCTGCATTATGTAGTTCCTTTAGAAAAGAGAACTACAGTGATTGTTCTGTGATTGAAACAGTGTTTTAGTAAAGGCTCAAACTTGACTGGTGGCTACTTAACTGTCACTTAAAGGCGTGGCTCTCAGTCTCACTAACCTAGGTAAGAAAAACCTTCAATGCCAAAGAAACTAAGCTTTTTCACATACATTAGAGTTCAGTTTCACTTGCTGAGCTCCAAAGAAGACGATACTTACATATGTGTTTCTGCAGAGAAAAAGCAGCTCTTAAACTCATACCTGCAGCTGAGGATAAGGACAGTCACAGTTGGCTCCTACACTGTGTTTGGCAAAATGATATAAGCCTTAATATGCAACACTAAAAGTATTCAAACATAATATCTCTATATGGGCATAAATAAGTAACGCATGGTTAAAATATGTCATTGTTTGGCACACTGACATGTTTTTGAATGTGAGAACTGTGTCATTGTTGTCAGCTGTTTCTCATAGCAGCCATATTACTACCACACCACAACACACTCCCTGTTCTTCTTGGTCTTGTGACAGTTCAACAAGGATTCAGGTTGAGGCAGAATAAATAACATTCAAACTAACAAACAACAAAACAGCATAACATTGTATGTGGACTGTCTGCCCAACAGCATTTCAAGAGCCGAATAGACACCATCCTCCAGACAAACCAGCCATCATATCAACGACTCCATTGTGAATAATTGACGGAAAAGATGCCTCTGGATGTGAGACAGTGAATGAATGACCTCAGAAAACATGAATGTGGACATGCATGTCACGCTGTGCTAGGTTGCCCAACACCGGAGTCCCCAGAGCTCGTGAATTTCTGAACTTTTCAGTGACACTGATGTTTAGGAATCTAGTCCATCACTCTTTCTGTCATTTGAAATGACACAAAACTAGATTCCATGTGCGCTCAGCTGTGTGGTGAGGTTGTACGTTTCATAATGTGGTACTACAGTTTAAAGTGAAGCAATAAATATTGAAATCTTATCTGATGATTAAACTTGAAAAAACAACTCCTGTAAGTGCTTTGCTGATGTCTATTTCAGCATCTGAAAACAGGCTCATTTGGATTCCTATTTGGAAGCCAAGGTTTCCGGTTCGAGTAAGTTCATTGTGTCAGTGATTACACTGACATGATAATCACTGAAACAACAATTCCACAATACACTGCTTGGGGTCTTTTGAGTGACATTCTGATCTTGAACTTTGCTCAAGATCATTTTTCAATTTCAATTTATTGTATTTATAATGAACAATTCAACATTTATTATTTTATGATGTTTATTTTTATTAAACTGATAGAGCTACAAATATTTATGGCTAAAAGGTTTGACATTGTAATGTGTTGTGTGATTCTGGACTTAAATTAATCAAAGATAACATTACCCTTGGGATAATAGGGAGATTTTACATGACAACTTTTTAACCACCCCAAAAAAATGATTAATAAAAAAAGGACTCTTTAGCCACACAGATTTTCTACTTGAATGTTGATCTGTATAATACAGCATGGGACACAATAATTGATCTGACTCTGTACAAGTAGGACAAAACAATAACAACAATAAATACAAAATATAATTAAAGATGGATTTAAAGCAGGTATTTATTAAGCTTAATCTGAATTAAAATATATAGGTCCAATGCAAAAAAAACCCTCACTCATGTCAATGTTTCAATCCTATCAACATGACCGTATGAAATCATAATTCCTGCACTTTTCATGTTCCATGTGCATCAATGAAAGTCATTTTAATAACAATGACCAGACTGTGAACAAAAAGTAGGCTACATAAATAGGATGTGTATCATCACAAATCCTCACAAACGTCAAGTTGTATTTAGGCCTATGAGGCTGTGTTTGTTTGCTAAGAAACACAAAACTGTCTTAAGGAAAGTTTCACATCAACTCAAAACTGCTAATATCACAAATCTAATAAATATGCATTTATTTTTATAAACCTCCCAGATTGGAAGAAAACATCATGTTGACCTTAACAAAGGAAAGTTACAGCGACACTTAGTGGCCAAACGGTTAACTTGAAAATAAGGATTTAACATACTTCCTTACAAGAGATGTAGCTAATAATAGGGTAAAGAAAATCGCCCCACTGTTAATATTTAAATAATTTAACTTAAATAAAAGTCTTATCATTCGTCACTTTTTGTGATTCTGATATGCTGCTGCAACCTAATAAAATATTCTCAAACTAGAATTGTTCGTCTTTTTTATAAATTAAATTAAATTGTATCATTAGTCCTGAAACAGGTAAGCCTACATGGTTTATAATGGCGTTTCCTCTGACTGATTTCCTTTAGGTTACTTTGCAATAAAGTTAAAAACCTACTGTCTGTGGTTTATTGATATTATTTATGGACAGTTTGGTAAAATAAAAATGTGTAAATGTGCAACAAAGGTAAACATAAAGCAGAATCAATTGTGTGTCGTAGCTGTATCCTAAATGCGGAGTAGGTCAGGTTTAAAGCGGGATTAAAACTGTGACACTTCCTCACTGAGGAACACTTACATAAACACTGACCACAGATCAGAAGAAGAGTGATACGACTTTACACCTGAGAGCTGGGAAACCCCACATGAGTTAGGCTACTCGTAGGCCTAACAACTGAGTGTCCGTTTGAAATGAGAGAAACCTGACTCAAGTCATTTCATTTTTCACAGACGAGCAACTTAAACATTTTAAATGTGAATAAAATTGTGACTTTGAATCAGGTGAATGTGCTTAGATTTGTGAATGAAGATAAAGATGCAGTTGATTTGTCTCCCTCTGGCTGCTGTTGGGAGGTTTGTCGTGTCGAATGACTTTGAGGCGAACGTTAAACCCCTCCTCCGGGCTCCTCCGGGCTCCACCTGGCTGTAAAAACAAACGCACCCATGCAGCGCCAATGGGAGGGTGAAACAACAGGTAGGCGTCCTCTGACTCTGTCCTTTAACCAGTCAGTCGGTGCTTTTTTGGGCGATGAAGTGGACCGGCCGGGGCAAAAGCCCTGTCGAAAATGACATCAGTGAAACGTCGCTCCGTGGTTTCTTAAAGGTCTGCTGGAACGGTCTCCTCTGGGACTAGACGAGCTGTTTTTTCGTGGAACTATTTGGTTGAGCTAACCTACACTACAGACTTCCACCGAGAGGTTGCGTGATTAATTAATTGGGTGCTGCATCTCAATGTGGATACAACATTAAAGGTAAGCATGGCTCGTCTTTCACGTGTAAAAACTTTAACATTTAAAACGTCCTGTGCTTTTTATTTGCTTACTTCAGCTTAAATTAAAAAAAAACTTTATGCATTCCTGTCTCAATTCAAGATAGAACTGTTGCTTTTCTCTGCAAAAAAATACTTCCCTTGTCATCTTGTGGCATCAGCTTCGTGTTGCATAATCTAAGAAGTGTAGCAATATCTTGACTATCCTACCATGTGACTCACAACAATAACGCCTCCATCATATTCTTATGTAAGTTTCTGGTCTGATTTAGACTCTGAATATCTGTTTAAGCCCACAGTCCTTCCTTGTGAATGTGCAAACAAAGTGTGTAGTAACAGCAGGGAAAGGCAGTGATTGTTAATTGAGTTACACAAGCTGCTTTGTTTTTTGGCACTCCATGTGAATTCAAAGTGTTTTGTCATGCTATGTAATAAATTCCCCAACCAGTTCTTTCTAGCTGCTACAAAATAAGTTTTTCTCTCTTCACAGCTGCCATATTGTCCCCACAGCTATACTTCCTCTGAGGATATAAAGAGGACACACTGAGACACAGCTGATCCTCAGAGGTCAGCCACTCTCTGACCCAGATCTGCTCGCAGGAGGACATGGAGGTCCTGCGGAGGTCCTCTGTGTTTGCTGCAGAGGTCCTGGATGTGTTTGACCGCTCGTTAACTGAGAAGGAGCTGGTGTCCCAGTCAAAGGCCCTGTGCAGAGACTACATATTGTCCCGACTGAACCAGAACGGACTGGGATGGTCCAAAACGGAACTCAACCTCTCTCCTTCAAGTGCAGTGCTAACGGAGGTGTCTTTGGTTCTTCTCTGTTTAGGTAAGAGAAACTGGATGAGCTGTACATTCTTAGGAACAAAATAACATCTTATACCAACATGTCTGCCCATTCAACTCTGCCTTTGTTTTTTCATTTATCAGGGAAGTAGTTCAAACTGGATGAATAAGCAACATTACAGTTTAGTCTTTGTTTTCTTTCAGTTTGCACCAGTTTTAATTGAAAGTTTTCATTAAGAATAGTTGCCACAGGTGTACTATAAGTGTTGTAGTCCGAGTCCGGTCCCCACTGTTCAAGTCCAAGTTGAGTCCAAGTCCCCATTACCTGAGTCTGAGCTGAGTCTCGAGTCCCCAATGTTCAAGTCCAAGTCGAGTCCGAGTCACCTAAGAAAATTTGAGTTTAGTCTGAGTAGAGTCCCCATTACCTGAGTCCTAGTACAGGTAGAGTCCCCACTACCCCAGTCTTAGTTCCAACATGGACTTCAGCTCTTCACTTTAGCACATTAATGTGTTTGATAATGTTAAATGTTTTTAGCTGAGCTTTAACACTCTTTGTGGGAGTCTTTATGTTTATACTGCACCTCAGTCTGAGAGGGTGTGATATTGTTAAAACACAGGGCCAGATTATCATTAAATTATTATAAATTACATTAAGCAGTGCACGCTTTCAGGTGTTTTTCTGTTGTGTTGTATTGATGAATGAAAGTCTTCAACTATTTACTCTGAATGATTAGAGAAGCTGTTTACAGGAGCTGTAAATGTTTCCATGTGTGCAGAGATGTCAGAGTGATGTCACTGCAGTAAATATCGTGGGACACAGCAAAACGAAAAACGATTTTAAACTATTAATACACAGGACAGAAGAAAGTCTCCACAGAGGACTGTTAACTTTTATCATTTTAAATAACATTTTTAAAACGGCTCTGATGGAGTCCAGGATTTACAAGGAGGAGTGTTGTTTCACTCCAAACTATTTCACTGCATGAACCTCCACTGACTGTGTGGGACCTTTTGGGTGTGTAGAAAACATTTCATTTGATAATTTAAAATTCTGAATGATCTCGTCAGCGTGTCTGGAGGATTAAATTATGAACGAAGTTACAGCGTTGTGCATAAATGCTAACCGTGCCCCTCTTGGAGGGACGCACTGATAGTTTGATAAAGCCTTATTCAGTCTGTATCATCAACAACATAGGAACAAAAACAGGAGCAACCGATGAGTATTGAGTGTGTGTGTTTGTGAGAGAGATCACTTACATAGGGGGGATCACATCTAGAGGATTTGACTCTTTTAAGATGGCAGCTGAAGTGCCAGTCTTCTTTTTAAGCAAAAAAGAATCACTGTTTGAAGAAGTTGATTTTTGTAATAGTTTAGTAAACAAAGTGTTTAAAGTATTTCTAAAGAATGAATCTATGTTTTGTTGCTGTATCTCTTATTCGGATACACTGTGATCTTCTAAACACACTTTTAATGCCACTTTATCTTTTTTTGTCTGCGCATTCTTTCTTGTTTCCTAGGTGATGAGCTGGAGTGTATGCAGCCCAATTTGTACAGGAACGTGGCGCGGCAGCTCAACATTTCTGTTGCTATGGAAAACATGGTTTCAGATGCCTTCATCGGTGTGGCAACAGAGATTTTCTCAACAGGTACACAGCTTTTTTCTGGAGTTGATGATGATGATGATGATGATGATGATGAAAATGTAGCACAGTGCAAAAACTAAACATGTACTCTTCAGCCAGAAGAGATCTGTCAGTACAGGGGTGCGATTAAAATCTCTACAGTATTTCCAGCTAACAATGAAGACTCTCACTGAGATTAAACAGGCTGAAAGAAATACCTACCAGATTGTTAAATACTAATGTGATGGTGGATTCAGGACATTTCACATCAGCAGCAGCCATCTTGCTCGTTCAAGAAATACTTCAACAATGCTCAATGCTAAATTAGTTAAATAGTTTAATTGGCCTGACCTGATTCAGGCTGGACATCAAACAGGCTGAATGGGAGGGATTATCCAACACATCTGCTAGAGCATATATAACACAAACTCACTCATTCATCTGGCTCCCTGTACAACTTACTTCCAATTTTTCACAAAGAATTCGCAAGCACATTGAAAAAATGGAATTTATTGCAATGAATTAGAAATCATTTTATGTCAGCAAGCAATACTTTCTCACTCAGCATGTCTACATTTTGATATTGGATGGAGGCCTCGGTATAATGGCCATGCTGTCACACCATTTTGATGCAGTCAGATGAAGTTCAATCAATCTATCTGCTACCCTCAGATTAATTGGTACCAAGTACAACATATAAGTATGGGGACATATCAACACGCTCGAAACCGCCATGCAGATAGATTTAAGAGAAAACCAGCCTTGACGCAGCGGTAGTGATGACGGAATCAACATCACTTTCCTGCTGAGAGCAGAGCTTGAGTGGCATCCTGAGCGGTCACATCCAGACAATGAAACTAGTATACTATAAAGTATACGATTAGCCCAGCTTGCAGTGGAGCACACATCTGGAATTAGCAGGTGAGTGCTGGTCCATGACAACATCCTGTGAGCCATGGAGAGGAGGGGAAGAGAGTGTGTTCCTCCCTGTTTGTTCATGTGTGCAACTGTGCACATACTGTATTGTTGTTAAGGAAGGAGAGAGAGAAACCAGCAGCAGATCCATACAGTAAAAATGTGCAGGTTGATGTGCCACATTTGTCCACGTCCCATTCACATGCACATTTCTGCAGAGGCACGCGCAAAGTGTGGTGCAGCTGGAACAGAGAGAGAGACAATGGTTGAATGCTATTACTCTCAGTGATGACAGCTAGGCCAGGTCTCGGTCGGGCCAGAGAAAAAATATTTTCTGGCATGGAGTAAGCCAGCTCTTTGTTCGGTTTATTACAATCCCCAAATACTGTAGGTTAGCCACCTGCTGGGACGTGTGGGCATTGGCTTGACCTGTCGAATCTGCTTGACTTGACAAATCATTCAGGTAGTCGAGGACTCGTATACCCTGGCATCTGCTCAGCGCCAGTGCCAGTACTTCCCATTATCCACTGTGATGCTCCGCATGCCAGCCCAGAGGTTTCCCGAGCATTCCTGTTACCGCAGCGCCTTCAGCCGGTGGGCGTGAGCAAGGACTGGGACTAGTCTGGAGGGCTGAGTTTGAGAGCAGACCAGGAATATTTTTCTTGTTTATTAGTGCTATTTGAGTACATATTGTGTGGCGGGAACTGCCCTTTATTAACTCACAGGTTTTGAGAAAGTTGCTAACTTCCATCTTCCATCTCTAGCCTTAACAAGGGCAATAGCTGTTGCTAATTGGGAAGAGTGAGTTTCTCGCTCGCAGTGTTTCGCTTTGGTGCCAAATGGGCTACCAGCGTCTCATCCATTGGAGGAAGGTTCACGTCAGCTCATACAAAAAATCTGGACATACCGGCAATATGTGTCTAACCGCTGCTGGCTGCTGTGGGAAAAATGAATTTCCCGTAAATTAAGTGAGCTGTTGGTGGGAAGGTGGAGCCTCCACGCTCCTGCACATCCGACTTTGGCCTCCAATTCCGAAAGGCCGTCTGAAGGCACAAGAGAAATCTCTTCCTCAGATGGTATACCGAGCTGTGTATTGTCAATGGTGACAACAAAATCAGACAGCCCACCTTCATGCCCGTGTACTCATGGCAGGGAGGATTGCATCTATCTGGTTGCCCCATGACTGTCCTGTTCCCTCGTTGAAGACCCTTGCCTTTAAGTTTGAACTTGTGGTGGACTCAGCGGTTTCTGACAGCAGGGGATCTTCATGCTCAACTGCACTTCCTAGCACCCTTGACATAAAAGCCACACGACTTATAAGGGTCGATCTACGAGGTCAGCCACAGTGCGCACAGCTCTCCGGCTTAGCAAGTGCCACTTGAGCAGGCAACATATATTGTGCTCCCTTAAATTTGTAGACATTGTTAAGTGTCTGAAACGTATTAGCCCTGCGAGGACTGTGGATTTAAGTACAGGGATGTTAACAGTTTCCACAGCTTTGGTCCAAAGAGAAATATCTTAAAAAGTATTTGGTGGATTTCAAGGAAATATTGCTTAAACATTCACGATTTCCAGAGGACTGATCCTGCAGACCTTGATGATCCCCTTAGCTGTTATTTTTTTTATTTTGTTTGATAGGGTACATGCAATCATGACCCCGCAGAATAACTGTGATCACTTAAAAGGTCCCTCAGTAATTCACCTTGCACCATGATCAGGTCCCAATTCAACCTAGTCCAACTCTTTGGCTAATACTGTACCTGCAGAACTGATGACATTATGAGCAGTGAAACCTTCACTTAGCAAATGTTATCACGGAGCTGTTAGCATGACTGTAAAATGTGTGTTGTCTGGTTGGTAGAATTTGATTTTGATAGATGATAGACACATTTTACACAATGCCAACTATCTCAGCATAGCCTTGTAATGATCTTTTACTGTCACATAAATAATGTGTGTTGAATGGTTTCTGTTTAAATCCTTGTTCAGTTTGGTTTCCAGAGGATCCCTTGTTGTCAGTCTCTCTATAGCCCTTTCAGACTCTATGTTTTCAAATTGTTTCTGTTTGCTCTTGGATTTAAGTTGTCCTGACAACAGATATGCTGTGTATGCTACATAAAGCAGCACTGGCATTTTAAAGTAACCAAACAAAAATAATGACTTTTTGTCTCCTGTATGAGCCTTGGGAAAGATTAGACAGTCTGAACGCAGTGTGATGTAAGGCTTAAATTTGACTTTTTTTTCCTGGAAAGATCAAAAAAGGACTTGAATAATATAATTTTCATGCCTGTGTTCTGCCAAAGCTGTGACGTCAGGAGGATGCAGTTTTTTTTGAGACAGCGTGGGATTCCTCCTGAAGAATAACAAACTGGTGAACCCGGACTGCCCCTGCCTTCTGGGACTGGTTGAAACCTGGATAAAAATAGAGACAAGCATCTTACTTTGTTCTCCCCGCTGTCTGGAATTTGGTTCTATAACTACCTCTGTAGCTTTTTATCGTTCTTTAATGCTTGACATGAATATAAGAGAATACAAAGGAATGATATGTCCAGTAACCATACTGTGTGTTATAGCCACAAGTTTTTTTGCAAGTGGTTTAGCCATCATCTGAACTGTGGCTTCTTTTAGAAAAATCAACATGGCTTTTCTGTCCTCCATCTATCTTCTTCTGCCTCCCACTTCTGTTATTTCTTGCCCCCTCCCCTCCTCCGGTTTTATCCCTGACAATCTTCTCTCTATTCTCGGCCTGCTTCTCAGTAAGGAGTGAGACATGACGTTCTCTGGCAGCTTCCATGTACACTTATCTCATTTAAGCTTGCCCAGAGCTCTATCTCCCTTTATAGACACAGACACTGCAGGTCGGCTCTGAAGAACAATCACGGCCATGCAAGCCTGCCTAAGGAGGCTAATGTCATTAGGTGCGGTATTACATCACTGACAGTCGTTATAACTATCCCTGCTGCCCTGGAAACTGTATAGAAATGGACCACATTCCCTTAATTATCAGCCTGGGTTGTTTGAGGGTAAAGGACTTAAAAGAATTGTCTATTTTATCTTTATGACCACGCAATAACCTCTGGTGTTTAAAAATGAAATGCCCATTTTTACAGCGGAAAAAAACAAGTTTACAGCCTAGTATGAAAACCGGTTTAGTCTCTAACTAATTACTTTACTGGTAAAAACTGTTTAAAAATCAAAAATACATTTAGATTATATTAAGGCTAAGAGTTATGCATATTTAGGCATCAGTGGGGCATAGCTGATTTGGCTGACAATCAGGCCACCTGTATCTGTTATGAGGCAAAACATGATTTAGCTTAGCTGAATCCTGTTACTGATCTCAAACTTTGTTCATGTTGTTTTCATTGTTTGGAATATGTTCGCTAGTTATCGAGCCAGATGGGTGTGTTTCACAAACCAAGATACTCATTTGGGCGACCTTAACACCACCTCTTTGCCTACTTCTGGATTAGCTAGAAATTAGTTGGGATCAGCATTTCCAAGTGTGGCACCGCCATTGTTGGGCTTCATTATGTCTTTTAAGAAACAGGCGTTGTCACTGAGGCTAAGGCCGTGTTTTACACAGTCTATGTTTATGACTCCTCAACCACATAAAAAACTGCGTCACCCTCTTTAATTTATAGCAGGCATGACGTCTTATCTGCTACATTAACACATTTCACAGGTTTGTTGACTTACACCTTGTCGTTTCAGTTTATTTCGGTTCAAGGTCCACCAGCTGCCCCATATGCTTAGTATTAGGACACAGAAAATGTAGCACACTGGATGTAAATATAGATTGGCACATGTGAGAACAGGAGATTATATTCTGGAATAAGTATGGCAGTTTATAAGTATTGATTAGGTTAATCGTCCACCCTAGAAGCTTGACGTTAAGATCTTCTTATTCAAATCTAATTTTGATCTCTCATTCATCATTGTCTAAGCTTGAATTGGTTATGATTGAATAGCCCTGCATCTAAAGGAACTGAAAGCCAGTATCAATAAGGGTTTAGCTGTGTATTAATGATGAGCACAATAGACTTACATCAAGGCATACAATAACACAATGATGTTTGTTTGTTTGTTTTTCACTCTAGGTATAACGTGGGGTAAAGTAGTGTCCATGTTTGCAGTAGCTGGAGCCCTAGCAGTCGATTGCGTCAGACAAGGTTATCCGACCACCGTTCACATCCTAGTGGATAGTCTGGGCCAGTTTGTTCGCAAGTTTCTGGTTCCCTGGCTGAAGCGACGGGGAGGATGGGTAAGTCATCACTGCTGCCTAATAATGGTTACTTAATGTGTATTATTATTTTTTTAAACCTGACATGTGAACAAGATGACATTTGAGATGGAAAGAGAAGAAAACCACTGCTTTGATTGTTTTTTTTCTCATGGGATTAAAACTGGCAGCATTCTGGTCTTTGAGCTCTTCCTGAAGCTAGATGACAAATGTATCTTGTTTTCATGTTTGCTTTCATAAAACCCTTATAGTCATATTTAGAGGACTGTTGCAGAAAATATAATGCTATGTTTTCATTTCATTTCAAACCTTTATTTAAGGCCTCGAAAATCTTTGAGGTTTGCCTCACTTACAATGATGTCGTCAGGATACAAAAACTGAGCACAAATAAAACAACAGAGACTGGCTGACTCTCAGTACAAACTATCACACGCTGTGGTAAAGTGGTTTGAGATCATTGCTCAGAAAGTACTTCAGTTTCATTTTAGCTATCTGATGCAAAGTTTTGCAGTCAAAAAAATGTTCTTCGTCTTCGGTTATTCTTGTCTCAAATAAGACATACTTGGTCAGACACACAGGAATGTTTTTGTTTCCTCAAAGCTAATCTAGAAAAAGAGCAGAAGCCCAGTGATAAAAATAACGGGAAAGACTTCATGTCTCGATCATTGTGGGGAATTTGTAAACAACTAAAAAGCTGATGAAACTACAGCTACAGTTCAGTTTGAAACTTTTTATTAAAAATATTACAGTATTAAGATCAAGATGTGCGTTTCTCTCCCATCTTTTTTTAAAGATGTATTAGCTGGATTTCTAATATGCAGCTAAATGGCTATAACTGCTGCTAGGTCAGTCAGTCAATTTTCTTCTATTAACTTTGGTCTGTAACAAAATATCACATCGACTATCAGATTAAATAACATAACCTTAAGATGAAATGTAATAACCTTTGTGATCCCTTTGCTTTTACTGCCCTTTACTTTGTGACAAAATAATCAAATACATTCCCATTAGTCTCAGCCTGTTTTATGTTGAGAGCTTATTAGCAAACATAGCAAGCAGCTTATCTTAAATGGTGTCTGTGGTTAATATGATACCTCCTTTTTAGCACTTTGACTGTGATCCTTAGCATGCTAACGTTAGCATTCAGCTTTGGATCGTATCAAGTTCCCAGAGTCCTACGTTCCCAAGCCCAGTATCTTCTTAAATCGTCACAATAGGAGAATTTTTAAAGGGTTTTATGTTCAAATCAAAAATAATTTCACTGCTTTAAATATTTAATGTATGTAGTAAGCCAGGGTAAACTTTTTGAAATACCCCACATTTAGCCAAAATCTGTTATTCTCCTTGAAACATACCTCCCCAAAATTTGCTGGCAAGATGGTTTTCTTTCACTTTGACATAAATGTTCCCCATGTCAGCACAGAGTTTTACCAGCAACCTTTGTTATTTTGCAATTTATATGCTGACTACATGTCAGTGTGCTAACATAGCGTTTAGCCCAAAGCTAAAAAGCTGTACCAGAGCACAGCATCACTGAGACCGGTGTGGCTGTAGACTCCTTGTGGTTAATTCACAAAGATTGGATTGTGATCACTTAAAGAACTGTGAATTGCTTATTCACTCGCCATCGCTGTAGATCTGCACTATCTTAAGGTCCAGTTTATGAAGGATATAGCACTAATAATATTCCGGCCCAAACACACCCTTTAAGTTTGCAGCTGAGTTCCGTACGTCTTGATTTGCATCTTATCGTTGAGAGGAGCTGTCAGCCCCTTCACTCTCTGCTGCACTGTCATGCTGATGGAGCTCAGTTCTATCCATATATAGAAGTGAAGCTGCGAGGAGAGTGAGCGGCTCTCTGTCCAGTTTATTGTGAAATCCAAACATGACAGATGTGACACCAGTATCACTGTCTGTAACGCAGCTTCCTTCCTGTAGCTAGTCAGCAAGAGCAGCTGGTGCAGATAAAACAACACTCTCATCCCGCCGCCTAATGGCTAAACATATCTGAATCTACCCGCTGCCAAGCGCCTGCAAATAGACTCATACTTTTTCAAACTGATTAAACCCCTGATTGTAATTTATTTATTTATTTTATTTGTCAGGGACAATACATATAGGCATTGTGACATTTAAATCTATTAAAGTACAAGAACTTCTAACTGATCGATCATTAGAAAACATTATTCCACAAATGTGGAATCAAAACCACTTAAAGCCTCTTACTCTTACTGCATGTTGCATTTAGTGCTGGTGATATTAGGTGGTTTTTACAATAAGATCAATAACTATAGAAATGGGACATGTTTCCCTTGATTGTATGCGTAATAGCTGAATAAATACCTGCAAAAAGCCCAGGAGCACTGAAGTGGTTTTTGCTTTGCAGTGCAGGATGTGGTGCATTTGACACCCCACAGTGTGTGTGCATTAAGGAATTAGATGGTTGGACTACCAGTTTAGCTCAGTCAATAGAGCAGGTGAACATACAGTATGTAGAGGCTTTAGTCCTTGGTGCAGGTTCCACTGCTGGCCTCTACCCTTTAATGCATGTCTACCCCCACTTTCTCTTCCCCACATTTCCTGTTCCTCTTAAGCGGTCCTGCCCTGGTCATATGCAAAAAAAGAAGAAATTAGACAGTTCCTTTTTAGTCATATTTTCCCTTTTCCAGCAGCCACTAAGGCCAGGTAATCCTTTTGTGAATTTCCCGGTTAGTTTCTATAACTTAATGCTGCCTTTTTCCTTATTTTCCTCTGGGAACACAAGGCATTTTTATTCATTGATTTTTTTTCTGATGGAGGACTCTTTACTAGGGGGCTTAACAATCCATTGGTTGAACTAATAAATTGATTCAGTCATTGATTCACTATCATCAATACAAAGTGAAATAACCATATTGCTATCCTTTAGATCTATGGACCAATATATATCGCAGACTGATATAGCAATAAACCATTTTATTTTTGTTGGTTCAAAAAAATTATTTGTATCTTAATTTTTAAAAGAGATCATTGATAAAATGTTATCGTGTTTTGTTGGCTGATAAATTTAATTACCAATAGCGTATTTTTGAGATTAAAACAGTATCACATGAGAGGGAGTGATGTAGTACAGAATATGAGCACTGCTGAGTATTTTGGTCGTCAGCATGAGGCTGCAGGCCGAGTGATGAAGATAAAGTGCTCATATTCAGTTCAACATCATGACCTCAAGTGTGACATTGCCTTTACACAACAGTCACACAAGCAGCACACTGAAGTGAAAAATAAATGATCAATAATAGATTACTTTTTGCTCCGTGCACTCAACTAGTTCCTTAACTTAACTGAAACTAGATTGTTGCCAAGCAACCCAAACATTCGGCCTCACTCTTGCTACTTTTTTTGTGTCTATGAGATTACCACAGGACATCTACTTTATATCATGTATATTTATTTGTCTGTTTTTATTAACATTCATCATTTTGAAATAAGAGTCTGTAGTGTGATTCAGATGCATCAGATTGATTACTAAAGACATACACTGTATACATATATATATTTTTAACTTTTATTTGGCTGAAAAATACATGAAAGTTAAAACTTACATCTAACTCTCAAATGTCCTTTTATCAGGTGGAAATAACGAAATGTGTGGTGAAGAAGGATCTAACGCCTGAACAGCACTGGCTGTCGTCTAGCATCGATTCCCTGAAGTATTTCCTTACTACAGTATACGTCTACGTCATGAAGGAGCAGTGAAGGGACGAGGCTGAGCGTGCAGGAGTCATCGTCATCATACGAGATTGGAATCTCAGACGTGTCGATAAATGCTGCAGGGGATATGAAGGCTACACTTAATGGGGGACTGAACCCGCCAGCAGATCTCAGCCCCTCGCTGAATGTCCATCAACGAATGTTTCATCAGCATTGTGTGTGTTATGTTGGCGTGTAATAAGTCCGTCAGTGATTGTTTTTCATCCAAACAGCAGTCACATGGATATTTAACAGTGCCAGGCCACCACTTCTGCATATTTTCCTAGCTGCGCAGTAAACCAGGCTTCTGCAGTGTTGTAACTGTAATGTATGATATAGTTCAGGTTGTTTGCGCCCCTGACATAAACTGTTTGAGGCTTCATGTGATATTTGTTTCAGAATATAAACCTGAAGGAGCCAGTTTTGTACAGAGAATTCATGCTTATCCACCTGTGTCTTTTTGATGAGACAACGGCGTTTCATGCACGCAGAATTTAAAACCTTAGACTGAATTCATGTTTGTATCAACTGGTTAAACTCCATGGGTTTGATTTATTACCACTATTGCACTACACCAAAGCACAAACAGTGCTGTGACCTAATAAACTCTCAGCTGAAACCTTAGACACTCTTGAACAAGAGATGTTGTCACATTTTGCCCACTTTTGGCCAAAGAACAGAAGGATGGAGGAGTGGTGTGTGTGATGCATCGACGTGTGTGTTGAATTCCTTTTTTTGATCTGTAAATAGTTTATGATTTTATTTTTTTATGTCAAAGAGTTTTTAAAGTTAAAGCCGCTGCAGTATGAACACAGGGTGATTGTGTGGAACGCCTGATGGTTGTCACTTTCTGAGTGTTAATTTATAAACGTGTCTGAATGTTTTTATTGAATCCACAATAAACTTAAAATCTGCACCAATTCATTCTGTGGATTGTTTTATAATCTGTTGAATCACTCATTGATAACGTTTAATGTTTTACATTACTTTTACCAAAATGAAATCCTTCAGGACAGAAAGAGAAGCTTATTAACATCAGGAAATAAAAACAAAGGAGATGGTTAAAAACTCCAAACAAAATAGTATTCACTAGCAAGGACCACGCCACAACCATAGACGATTTAGATACAGTATTTAATGATAGATCATATGAATGATGAGACAGATGAATATATGCTAAGGTAATGATTATGATGGAGGAGGATGTTGTCGGTCGGCTGGTCTGGAAGGATGAACTGACTGCAGGGCAGAGGGAGACTCTGAGTGGGGGAACCGTCTCAAGCGTAATTCTGCCCGAGCTGATCATGGCCCAGACTGTACCTAGAATTTAGACAAACGAGATGGAGGTATGAGGAAGGAGGTTGAGTGCATGAGAGGAAGGGAAGGAAGGGTGGGTCGTCGAAGAACTGAGACAAACGTTGTGGAGTGGGATGGCTCAGTATAAGTAGGCTTGTATGGTGATTGGAGGTGTAGTTGGGGCGTGGTCCTGCTCCCGAACCTCAGTTAATACATTAACTCCCTTTCTTTTAATGTAGCTCATTTATGACAACATGCATGAACCTTCAGACTTAAAGACATGAACCGAACTACCTGATAGATGTGAAAGAGTCTCAAAAGTTTGTTTTTACTTCCTTTAATTACAAACACAATCACCAGTGTAACATTTCCTCTCCGTGATCCTGAACATTTTACCCTAAAACACTTAAACACAGTGCATTATCATCAGAAGAACACAGCAGTTACTTTAGCTTTCAGTCTTGTTGTATTAGTGCAATGAAAGCTAAAGACAATAGCATACTGAACTTAACATTATTTTATCAGCGCTTTCAAAGCTGTACAGCTCCACAACTAGATATCTGGACAACAAATGTAAGGAGAACATAAAGTTTACTAAGTCGAGGGTTATTAAGTATTCCATCTTAATGAATGTGTGATCTTTAAATATGTTTTGATTAAATGTTCCCTTTGGAGTTTTAGTTATCTAAAAGTGCTATGGATCTGATTTTTCTACATGTGGGTCAAACATTTTTCTTAATTGAGCAAGAGCGACAAGTGATGCCCTACATAGTCCTGCCAAAAGTTGCCAACAATCTCCGCCTGCTGATATCAACTGAAAATGCTGCAAAGACAAAAAGCAGAAGAGTGCAGGCAGATAAAGATGGATGTAAACAAAACAGCATTTAAAAAAAAGGGGCTCTTAAGTTATTTTATGATGACAGAAATGCACCCACTAGTTTGTTTACTAAGAAGGTCCACAGGTCACTTTTAACTTTTAAAGGGAAGTGTAACATTTATTCTTGTCCTCCTGAAGTGCCTGAACAAACACCTAGTCATAACTGTATGGGGTTTGTTGTAAGATATGCCTTGTGGTTATTTTTTAAGCTGATTGACATTTTCTTGTGGATTTAACAGACTAATCACACACCATGATAAGATTTCTTCCAGTGCATATCTTTGCATTGAAGTAGATCAATATCTGACTCCACTGTGATCGTTGTGTTTTAGTCAGATTTTTCTTCTTTGGCCTAGCTATTTCTATTTAAAAGAAACCCTTCAGCATGATGACTCAAGATGACCGACGGTAGGTTATGTGCAAATGCTGCATCAGTGGCTGGTTGTCGGTTGCCATGGAAACTGTCTGCTCCAGCTTCCCATCTGGTCGCAGCTGAAACACTCGGGAAATCTGAAAGACGTAAAAGAACATGCAAGGTCACTTCTTTTTTTATTGATTTAAATAAGTTCCAGAGGAAACGTGACATTTTGAGGACATTGTCATCACACACGTTTACAACCAATGCATACTGATGATGAGCACATGGTGCATGATCAGATCACACGTTTTACCTGCTGTACATGTGGCTCCCTGGCAAAAGAGATTCTGGCCACAGCCTGGCTCTGCAGGTTCAGCTGCTGTGCTGTCAGCTCACCTTCCTCAATCTCCACCAGACCTGCAGGAGAGCATGTCTGTAAACATTTGGACAGAGTTTTTTGTGTAGACAGGGCTGTAAGTCAGCTATTGAAAGTCAGCTCTTGAAAACTCATTATATATGTTCATGCCAATTTATTTCAAACTAGTAAAAAATAAAAATTGATGTTATATCTGAGTATTGAAGTCTTCAGACGTACATTCAAATACAAAAATAATGATACTTAAAATGCATAAGTAAAGATGGAAAACCCCCCCCACAAAAAACTTAGTTGTTTATTTATGCTCCATACTCTTTCTTATAGAACAGATGCCCAGTACATCTTCAAAACACTTTACATATTCTCATCGGGTGCCTGATTACCTCATAAAATACTTCACATAACCAGCATCTGTATATCTGGAATCACAGTTTTGGAATAACACCATTTTCTCAGAAACACATGTGAATACCTCCCATGACATGAACAATAACCACCTGAATTCTGTGCTATGATGAACGCCACTCTGTTGGTTCCTGGCTGCATCCGAATGAAGCCACTCTCCCTGTGCAGAGGCTTCTTGGTCTCTGCATTGAAGGCACTGAACCTGTCAAGTACAGAAACAGTGAGATATAAGATACACAGTAATTACTTATCTGATCAAATCCATATTTATATAGTCAGACCTTTCTTGCTTTCACTGTAGTTGGAAGCCTATGGCTGAGTGTGTAACAAAGACCACAAACACTAAATAGGACTAGGATAGTGTAATGTTGTGTTTTTAACTCTGTAAAGCACCTTGAGTTGCTTTTCAATGAGGTAGTCTATAAATAAACTTGCCTCGCCTTGCTCAAACTCACAGAGATTTAAAAGGCTACAGATGAGTTCAAGTTCCTTGTATGAACATGTCAAAGAAAGGATCCACCCTTTGAAAGAATTCATACTCTAACAATGTGACCATGCACATTTTTTTGCTGCCATCGATTGAAACTTTAACAACCCTTGAAAATCTTGGTTTTGCTGCCCTCCTGTGGTTCACATCTCCTCCTACTGCAGTGATGAAGTACACTTCCCAAGAGTGGTTTAAGGTGGGAAAATATTCACTTAAAAAAATACCCCTGGGCTGGGCTGTGAATTGGGCTTAATATGTGCCAAAATGATTGTAGTCGATTTTGGTCATTATGAATGAAGCCTATAATAAAATAACCTAATAGAAGTAATAAATAACCTACAGGAAGTTGATGACTGGTTGTCCCACGTGGCTGAAGTTCAGTGTCTCTGTGTAATGAAAAGGTTTAATGGTGGGGAAGCAGCCCTCTCCGGGCTCATCTGATTCCCAGGTGCCCAGAAGCCAGTCCAGAGGAAGCAGGGCTGGATTCAGCTCCACTGCAATGCAAAATCAGACAAGCAGTTTATAAAGAAGCAAGAAAAAAATTAAACTGTACTTACATTATACAACGACTTTTCATATGGACACAGATATAAATTAATATATTGAATACATGTATTTTTCTTTGAGAAGACCTAGTTTAATTAAATTTGAGAAACCATCAGAAAAAAAACTAATGCATCCTGATTCATGTGATGCAACAATGAATGGGTCCGTAGACCGTACAGGTTACTGATGTGTTCAAAATTGTGTATCCTCACCGGTCATAACAGGTGAGGGTGTGTGACATAGTGTGACAGTAAAAAGACTTGCAGAATACCACTCGTGAATTTTATCATTAACATGTATGTTCATATTTTTACATGACATGTCAGGATGTACAGAATTAAAAGCCTATTCCCTACAAGTATATGTATTTAGAATAGAATAGAATAGTATCTCCTCAAAGGCACATCTCACCGAGCCCACTACCTGTTTGACCCCATGCCCTCAGGAAAGCGCTACAGCTCAATCAAAGCACACACCAACAGACTCAAGAACAGTTTTTACCATAAAGCCATCACCATACTGAACACCGCTCAAAAGTCACGATAAACAATTACAGCGCAATGTTTTTTCACAAGTGCAATATCACTGTTCTTACCTGCTACCTCAAGTAGAGGTTTGTACAGTGAATGCATGCTCTTTTGTGAGAGTACGCATGTGTGTGTGTGTGTGTGTGTGTGTGTGTGTGTGTGTTGGATGGGAAGGGTAGTGTGTGTGCATGTACAGGATTTACTACTTTACATTTTCTAATTTGAAATTACATTTTACTTATTTTGTATCCAATTCTGTTTTGTGCTCCACTGTGGCTGTGCAACACAATTGCGTTGTATACACCTGAACAATGACAATAAAAAATATTTTCTATTCTACTGTTATTTTAGTACAATATACCTCCAATTACTCATTTTTTAAATCCATGTGCTGCAGCAAACGACCCATTTTATGCCCTGCCTTTTTGTGTAAATAAACGTTTCTCTGAGCTCATATTAATGAGCTGTTAATTTCTGCGTGTTTGGTGCCTGATTTTGTTACTCTTCTCTAAAAGTACACATACAATCGAGTGTGTACGTGCTGAACGCACCTAACTGGTATCAAATGTGACTATGATGTGCCGCAGGGTCCGTGTACGAAGTATAATTCATTTGCAATAGTTCATGATGTATAATGAAACATGCCAGTTTAAGGGGTATTGCCTAATTTCATTGTCCGACTTGGCGAATGCAAATACACGTTTTCGCACGTTTACTCATTCTCCCTCAGTCTAACGTTGTTACCGCTTTGACTGTATTATTGTTTCATTGAGCGAGGACGTGCAAAGATATTCAGCGCAGCTTGTTGCATTATCCAACTTGTACAATGAAAATTGAACCAAGGAAGTCGACAACCGGAAACAGACACAGCTCGCCTTAAAAGTTGGGCGCTATGAAGCGGCGTTGGTTGCCGTTATAATTTCCATAGCTGTTGGTCGTGAATTAATTCGCCAGTCGGGGCGAACACTTTTATTAGCCTAGTTATTTGATTCATGTCAATGTATTCGTCTACTTATTTGATTAAGAGAGTGTGACTGCTAGAAAGTGTAGCATATTAGCCTACATATATTGCGAAAGGACTGGACAGGAGATCATCAAAAATGCTCGCGTCTGCAGTGCACACTTCCACTTAGTAGACGAAGTTCAGATTAAAACAGATTCAGTAATGCAGCGCAGCAGCGTCTTTCAATGCTGTTTAAACTGCTCATTTCAGTGAATATTTTCGCCGAACGGCTTGAACAACGTTATAACTTTCGCCCTTTATTAAAAAGTTTAAACCTTCTTTAAACCACTAATACCTAACCTCACCTGCACAATCTCTACCAAATTAACAAAACCGAGAATAAACAGTAACTTTACATTAAAAAAAAAGTGTGTCCTCAATGAAAACATACGCAACTAACACGATTCAAAACCAACGCACAGCTTTTATTTTGAAGGCGAGCTGTGTCTGTTTCCGGTTGTCGACTTCCTTGGTTCAATTTTCATTATACAAGTTGGATAATGCAACAAGCTGCGCTGAATAGCTTTGCACGTCCTCGCTCAATGAAACAATTATACAGTCAAAGCGTTAACAACGTTAGACTGAGTCGGCTGTGGGAGAATGAGTAAACGTGCGAAAACGTGTATTTGCATTCGCCAAGTCGGACAATGAAATTAGGCAATACCCCTTAAACTGGCATGTTTCATTATACATCATGAACTATTGCAAATGAATTATACTTCGTACACGGACCGCCGCAGTCTCTTCCTTTCAACACTTGGTGGCAGTAATCCTGTAGTATGATCGGAACTTGGCAGATCCCAGAAGAAGACGATTCTGAGCTATTTGCACAGGAAGGTGACTGTTTTACATGGCACTCTTATGAAAATCAAAACGTTTTTATAATTGTGTAGTTGACAAAAAAAACGATTTACTTATCGATCCGCAGAACACGACTACTAGGACTCATTGTTTATCATGTTATATCACAGTGGAGCTCAGAAACACCCCAGTCTGTCAGAGGTTGCAATTTCTAGCTAGTTAGCCTCTCACGGAGGCTTACTAGCTAGCTGCAGCTAATGTTAGCTTTCTTAAAATCACACATCGCATTTTATTCCTCTGAATAAACAAACACACGAAAACAGTCAATGGTAGGCTTGAGTTATATTTAAAAAAAATGCAACATACAGACTGTGACATGTTTTACGTGAATACTATCCTAGTTCTCATTAATCACCTGTCTTAAAGCTGCTGGTTATTTTCTCATGAGAATTGTTTATATGAACAGAGGAAGCTTTAGTCTGTGGTCACCTTGACGCTGCAGTTAGCTTACCAAAGTTGACTTGACACAGTTTCACTAAGCTTCAAAATGAAAACGTCACCATCCATACCTGTTTGTTGTACAGGACAAGCCATTAACACACCAAACTGTGTTAGACAGAGAAACGATTCATCAAACTGGATGGAAATGCCGAGTTAAGTGTTTCTAATTACAGTTGCACTGCGGCTGTGTTTGTGTGACGTATTTTTATAGACGGCCGAAATAAAGAATGGTATCTTGGGAAATGTAGTATTGACAACAAGGCTCTAATAAATGTATGTGAAGCTGACATTAAATAGACTTGCACAGTGCCCTTTAAAGAGGGCACTGGACTTGCACCATTACAAAAATAATAACTTTTTTTTTTTTCACATTGATACAGGAGGATGGTTGGATTAAATAAAGCACACTTTATTGACATCTTTCAGTGCACTAAGCATGATATTACAATATTTACTCCTTTATTTCCTGCTTTAACAAGATAAGGAAACCCCATTTTTATAAAACCTCTTCAGTAAGAATGGCATACAAATTAAATATATGCATTAATTGAATGAATGATTTGATTTCTTCCCCTATGAATTAGTACAGGGGCAGTGGTCTGGGATTGATGGTCCTAAGCCTTGCTCTTTTTGCAGTTCTTGAGTGCGTCTGCCAGGGCCATCAGTGCCATGTCAGCATTAGTCTTCTCACAGTTGTATCCCATCAATCCGATCCTCATCACCTAATGAACAGAGAGGTGCAAAGAACAGAGCATCAGAGCCAGCAGTGACTCAGCAGCATAAATGAGAGGCCTAACTGTAGCATGGGTCTGTTGTAAATGTTTATCTCTGTTGAACTGGGGTTATAGTTGCAAATAGGTTGATATTTTTGGTCTATAAAAATGTATTATATCTAAAAAGATTCAGTATAGTTTTAAAATAAAAGCAGCAGCTCACCATGCCGATGGAAGGGCCTAGGCCTCCTGTCATCTCCATCTGGTGGTGCTTCATGATGTAGGTCAGTAGCTCCCTCCATTCATAGCCTTCAGGGATGGCGATGGTGGTGACAGAGGGGAGCCTCAAGTCCTGCATTGAAAAGTCCCAAATTAAAGTGTTTGTTGTTTTTCTGCACAGTTACATTGCGTGATTTTTTTTTTTTTTTATCTCTCACCCTATCAGGGATGAAGAGCTTGAGACCCAAGTCCTCTAGTCCTCTGTACAGGTAGGCTGCCACCTCCTTGTGTTTCTTCCAGGACTCCTCCAGTCCCTAGGGGGAGACAAAGATCCATGAAGTTCAGGTGTAATCAGTCAGTCACTGCCAACCCAAAACTATGTTCAGTCAGAGGTAGACACAGATTCTTTCCCACATGAGATTTAATGTCTGAACGAGCATAGAAGTCGACATACAGCTTACCACAATAATAAATGGCAATTTGAATGTGAAATAACCAAAGCCTGTTTAGCACAATGATATGGAGGGCCCCAAATAGATCCCCAAATCTTTACCTGCACTAAATGCCTTGCTGTAAATTGAATACTCTATAGAGGAGGTGTTGGTATCATGACAGTTTTGATAAATATTGTGTAAGTGTAAGTAACTGTAAAAGCAACCGAGTCAAATGTATTGATTGATTTTGCAGCTGTGTAGCTGTAAAATATATTTTTACCTTCTCAGCAAGAATTGCCAGACTCTCTCTCAGGGCAAAGAATCCAGACACTGGACCAGTATGGTGGTATCTGAAACCCATACATAGCACACGTTATTCTTATACTGTATGCAACTGTCAAACGCTTTTATGAACCCTTCAATCACAATCCCACAACTAAGATTTCAAGTGTTTAAAAACAGGAAGCAAAAGATGCAGATTTTTATTTAGAGTGATTCTAACAGATTGTCTGTGGCAGTCTTAAACCTGGTTTTGTCCTTATAAAGATAATAAAAATAGACTTACAGTCTAGCTGGTTGGCCATCACAGCCCCAGTAGTTAGACAAATGTGTCATATCAAAGAGGTAGGATACTGGTTTGGTCTTTCTGTTAAACATCTTCTGGCTGTGAAAGAAAAAGAGATATCTGCTTCTATCACTTTTCATAACAGTTTAGGACTAATCTATGGAAAAATGCATGCTGAAAACCCCACAATGCCTCCTCACCATGCTATCTCATTAAAAGAGATGGGTGCTGTGCCAGGAGGTGCATTTAGAGCCTTCTGAGATCCAGTGTACAGGATGTCAATATCTGGGAGGGCAGAGAGAGGTAGATTATATCACAAACAATCACATAGCTGAAGGTTTACAACATTTCATCCTTTATCTTTTTCTCACTTTGCTTGTCCATAAATATCGGTGCTGCACCAAGAGATGCAACTGTGTCAACCAGGAAGAGGCAGTTATGTCTGCAGGAGATATGACAGTGGGTAGATTGAATTATGACATATTTGGTACTTAGATAAAACCTTCATAGTGTGTTTGAGGCTCACTTTCTGCAGATTTCTCCAATGCCATCTACTGGGTGACAGAGGCCAGCAGAGGACTCTCCGTGTGTGAGGAAGAACAGCACCGGCTTGTGTTTTGCTAGGGCCTTAAGACAAATGTAAAATATAATATAAATAATAATAATACCACAATTTTCCTATTGTGTCTTGCTGTATAGATAATTTACTTCAGGATGACATGAAGATTTTTTATTCTCTTGTGATCGCTTTGTGGCTCCTCCAGCATCAGTAAGGTTACCTGTTCAATTTCCTTATTGCTGAAATATCCTCCAGGTGTTTTGACCATTCTATGTACATTGGCACCTAAAGAGATAGATAGAAAATAGATCAATATACACACAGTCAGTGAATATAGGTGTTTGTCTTCTTTAGAGACCCGATGGCAGCGTGCGTAAAACCGTGCGTAAAGACGTACCCATTCTTTCTGCAATTTCTGCGACGCGCTCTCCCCAGATACCGTTAATGGCAACGAGCACGCTCTCTCCGGGTTCCACCGTATTGAACACCGCACACTCCATAGCCGCGTGCCCGGAGCCACTCATAGCTATCGTCATGTTGTTGTCTGTCTGAAAGGCATACTGGATCCCTTTCTTGATGTCGTTCATGATCTGAGAAACAAAATGAAAGCACAGTTTTAGCCGACTACATCATGTTAAGATATGTTTAATTACTGTAGGCTAAGCTAAGGTATTTCTGCCGGTTTGTAAATGATGAAGCTTAAGCTCAATTACGAACAAGAAAAACTACTTATCTTTGTTCCTATTGAAGTATCGATTTGGTCTGTTTATTAGAAACTCTAGATATAGAAAAGGTGGAGAATGTAAGTGCTATAAGGCCTGTATAAAGCCTGTGATCTTAATTGTTTGAAAGCTAGCCCAATATATAGTCTTATAACCTATCTCAGTATAGGCTTTAGAAAAACTTCCAAACAAGTGTTCTCGAGGAAAATGAATTGTACCACAAAGTTAAAATGTAATAAACTAAACTATTAGTAGTGATAACTTTACACTCCCAAGTTTTACTTGAAACTTGTCACAAAAAAATGACTTAAACTGAAGTTCAGTACTTGGATAAAATTATTATTTCCACTTTGTAGCTGCTTTGGACATCAAAGACACTTTTACCTTATACATTTCTGGATGCAGGTGACCGATGATCGGCCTGGACCCTGCTGCTAAGATACGTGGCGGAACGTTTGACGGTCCCGGTCCGAACAGGTATCGCAGCGGAGTCTCCAGCGGCCGCAGCATGCAGGCCGGCGGCGGGATGCTGACGGAGGACATGGTGCGGTCCATGCGCTGAAGCAGTGGCGCGCTCCGAGCTGTCAGCGGACTGTCGAGGGCCGCAGCTGCCTGCTGGGCGAGCAGCGCGCTCCGGCTGAACAAAGCCCGCTGCATCACGGCTTGTTTCCTAGTTCCTGAGAAGCCTGCACTGAGAGAGATCAGCGCAGAAACTGAGCCTGTCTGTGAGTTTTGGGTGAAGATTTAAAACAAATAGGTCTTTGACCTGTTGGCCACAGCGCCTGTGCCTCCCCTTATTGCCAACTCTGCCCTTGACTTCAGGCAATAAGGGACACAGTGGCATGTGAGGTTATTAATTAAGGTAAAAAAGTGAGTTATTCACAATATTTGGTTTCTTTTTTAACATTTAAGCTAAAGGTTTACAACTTTGGAATGGTTACACATTTCAGTTTTGAAAAGGTGCTTATAAAGGTCTTTAAACCTTTTTTTAAGGGTTTGTTTTGAAATATTCAACAGAAATAACTTTGAATTATCTTTTTGTCTGGACATTCCAGGTGGGCTATACCAGGTTTCAATGTCTTTGTAAAGCAATATTACAGTTAAAAAAATCATTTCATAAAAATCTGGCTAATGCAAATTCTCACCAGTGCCTGTTTTTGCACTGTTTTTCAAAGTTAGTTAATAATATTTGACAAATTTCCGTTCTCGAGCCGTTGACCTTTGACTTTGCGTAAAAAAGTGAAGTCTGGCACTTTGCAGCTTAAAAACTGGTTCAGGTCAGTTTGCATGTGGCTTTGTTGATTTTGTCTGCCCCTTCTGTTACAGCAGCATTACGTTTGTAAAGAGGAGTCTCCTCTCAAAGAACCAATCTGCTCTCTCAGACCAGGATAAGGGGGGGCAGGCAAAAACACACACACACCAGCCATTACGCACACGCAAAAACACACATTTACTCATCCATACTTACTGTTATACTACTAAATTTGTTTTTCTTGTTTCTTATATAATCTGCTCAATGGTTTCTGACCAACAGATTTAAAAACAAAGTTTAAAAAAACCATATTTACAGTAATTAAATATAAAGAAAGATAGGGTAGTCAAATAGTACTTGAAATATGTACATTTTCACTTGTGGAAAGACACAGAACAGTTATTAAAAAACACAGTGTGTAGCATCTTGATTATAATAAACAATATGATACAGTCAGGTAAAACATTTCACATGTGAGGGAAACAAACCTCACCCTTGTCTCAATTAAAATTAGAGATACAATAAGTAAATATACAACATGTATATGGAAAGCATTAAACATAACATCCTCTTTGTCTCTTGTTGGTAACTTTGAAGGGCTTGTTTTGATATGTGTGTTTTTTTTGTGAAGGCAGCTTTCTGCTATCAGTTGGAAGGCACTTATCTCTATGGTGCAAAATTGGCTGTGGCTTGTAGTTGGCTGTGGCTTGTAGTTGGCTGTGGTTTGTAGTTCTGAACACATTACAATTCAAAAACATCCATTATTTAGACTATCAACCTTTTTTCATTTATATTGCACCAAGTTATAATAAAGTTATGTCATAAGCCCTTTCAGCAGGTCTAGACAGTACTCTTTTATATTTTATTTAAATAGACAACCAGGACCCTCCATAAACAAGCAATTGGCAACAGCAGCAGACAAAACATTCTTTTCAAAACACACCACAAGAAATGGCTTCAATGTAACAGGCAGAAACCTGAAATAGAACTGGACGTATTGATGGACAGCCATCTGCCTCAAAGGACTGTGTTAAAAGATCAAGTCAGATGGATGTACAGACAGATTACTCATAATATTGATAACTTTAACTGTGATAGATTTTTGACTAATAGTGTTACAATTATAAGATGAATTAAAATATTATTAATAGAAGCGATTGAAACTATAAGGGTTGACAGATGCAAATGTATGTTCACAGTTACAAGTTTAATTTTTTTAAGCATTACTGTAGGTCACCAATGTATGATGGTATGTGAAAAGCAATCAATCATTGAAATAAGGTTCTTAAGGACGTTACAAATTGAATGGTTGAGATATAACACCAAAACTTTGAACTATTCAGGTCAAACATTTACATCCAGCTTCTTCTTTGATGTTAAAGATTGATTTTGCTGTTATTGAATTCATGTTTTTTTAAACAAATAAAATGTGCTTATAGAATCAAATGAAAACAACGTTTTTTTAAATAAAATTGGGATTTTTGTCAGTTTTAATACAGTCTCATATTGCTCCCAATATGTCAGAGCTAGCAGGATGATCAGAAGGTGCCCCTCTCCTAGCCCTGCTGGGTAAATGATTACACCTCTGGTAAATAAATGGAACTCGCTGTTGGCCTTTACCCTGAACTGAAGACTCAAAATCTGCCCAAACAGAGCAGGAGGAGGAGTTAGGGGGCAGAGAAGGAGAGCTATACAAGTTTATCCACTGGGGGGCACAGTAGAACTGTCTATCCTCAAAATAGGATTTGATGTACAAGGTCAAGGCCAAGGAAATGTCCTCGTCCTTAAAATGACTAAAGAATGGCATTTAATTCTAATAAAAAGAAAACATTTATTATCAAAACTGTCATTTAAAATGAAATCTTCTTAATTAGTGGTGTAAAATCCAGCACATCAAGGATTTATACATTTTCTTAGGTTAGTATGACAAAGGTAATATAGGCATTATCTCAAAATTCCTTTTACTAATAATGATGATGTCAGATGCTTTATAAATGGGCACTCTGTGTGTATACAAATACTGGATGATTATAATACTTGAAGTCTTTTTTTTGGGTTGTTTATCCAACTCAACACAGAAATCTCAAAACCCACTGGCTTCCTTATAGGCTTGTGACCAATCACATGAATACACATGGAGTTTAATCATGGGACATAAAAGTTGAGCTCATTTTTCCCGTCAGTCATGTTCAGATTAAGCTTTTAGGGGCTCTGGAGATATAAATCTGCTGTTACCCTCTATAGCTGCTAACCTTTGCAACTCAAGACAGTCTTATTAAGAAAATGTAGTGTATAAGTAGCCTATGAGTCACAGCTTTATCAGCTGAGTGATTCATATTAATGATTACTGGGTATCTTAAATGTATTTTGATTTAAAAGAATTAGTACAAGTCTTTAACTTCTACTTTTATATCAGAAAGAGATCTTGATATGTCTTCACCTCATATTCTAACAGTGTGAAAATACTCAGGATCCTACTTCGTTATTATAAATATTGCATGGAAAATTGGACCTGCCTGTTGTGCCTAAACCTTTATCTGCATGAAGAAAGTGACATTTTGTTGAGCCTGTTATGTGAGCTGTTTCTCAGGTAAATAACCGAACTCATAAAAAAGCTAATTTGTTGTCTGAAAAAATATCAATGTCATATTTCTGCACCAGTGGATTAAATTGAGAAGCAGAGTTTTGATCAAGACACACGTGGCATTAGGCAAAATCGGTCTCACCCTCACTATTAACCTCTTCACTTCTATGTTCACCCATATCTGTCTCTGAGGCCTGATATGCTGGCCCTCTCTCCCTCTCTCTCCTCCACCTCTGCTGTGCTGCATATCTCTTTCATGGCTGCCTGCTGATGATGCTGATGCTGATGTCATCACCGCCTCCCAGCATCCCTGGTACAGCAGCACCGCCATTTTCCTTTACTTCAGACCTACTGACGGACTTAGCCGCTGGAGCATCCCGCACCCATCCACCCCGTTTTATCCATCTGGCTCCTCCTCTATCCCCCATCTCCCACTCCCGTCTGTGATTGACGCACCGCTGCGTTCACAGCTTGCGCCCACCCAGCGCTGCTGCTGAACCTCAATTCGTCTCTCTCTGTCTCCGGCGGATTCTCCATGTATGGATGCGCTAAGGAGAAGGATGCTGTAGGCTGAACCAAAGACAGAGAGAAGTACAAGAAATACAGGCTGCTGAAGAGATTCAAGAAGGAGGGAGCGGGGGATTCCGGTTTTGAATGGGCAGAGAAAGATTCACCCTCTGCGGTTGTCGAGTGTGAGCTGCTGAGGTAAGAGATGGCCTTTCTGAGATGTATTTCACGGCACAGCTATCACGCAGGTGTGTGTTGTGTGTGTTGGTAATTTCGAGGCCTTTCTGTACGCGCGAGGAGATATAAGGGCGCTGCGGCAGGGTGTTTGATTATTTAATTCCTCTGCTGTCAACAATTGTCTCTATAAATAATTCAAATGTACCTTTACAGAAACGCCAACCTGAAGTAATAGTACATACAAATGAGCTCGTGAAAGCTTAAATGCCATTTCAGATTTGATAATGTGCGCTGACCTCGTTTCTGACGCAGTGTATGATGATTTCGTGTTTACGCGGCCTGTCTCTGAGGTGCGGCAGGCAAAGCAAGATGGAGGAGCCAATATTTACATCGCTGCACCGCCATTGCCCTCCCTAAATGTCTCGTATTTTCCACCAGCAATTATCCTGTTGTTCAGATAACGTCGTGTTCCTGAATTCAGGAGGATTGTATTGTATTTTTTTAATCGATAGAGGCTGAGAATGTGGATGTACGCCAAACCAACATCATTATCTGGTCAATAACAGAGAAGCACACCACCATAAAGCTTTTAAAAAGCATACAGACTAAAAAATTATTACAAGATTATGTGGAAGCCTTCTCAAAATCATTTTCGTCTGTGTAAGCAGTGAGGAGATACGGTTCAATCACAAGATGAGGAGACTGGGGAGTGATGCCTGAAAATAAGCTGCCATTTTAGTGAATTAAAGAAGGGATGCTCTCGATCTTCCTGCCAAATAATGGCCCAGCCGTTTAGTCAGCTTGTTTCAGGAGCTGAGTGTCAGACTGAAGATGAATTGACAGATTCAAGGCCTGAAAATCGAGGATGTTTAGAATCAGAGCTTAGTTGTTTTGCCATCAAGTCCCCATCCTCAATATCAATCATGATAACAACAGAATAGGGATTATTTAAACCTGGTATATTTGTTGTGATATTTATAATAATCAATGGTTTATGTGGAAGAAAACAAAAAGCCCATACATCTGTATCCTTACCTGTCTCATCTTCCTGTACAGGTACCTGTGTGTGCGTGTATCTGTGTAACCACACAGATCTTTAGCTCTTCTGCTCACCCACTCCCCCACCAGTGACATGGCGGGGGCTTCTGTGAAGGTAGCGGTGAGGGTTCGGCCCTTCAACTCCAGAGAGATTGGAAAGGAGAGCAAGTGCATCATTCAGATGACAGGAAACACCACAAGTGAGTTTCAATTCAAGTTTTGTTTTCATTTTGAGGGCTTCGAGTCCTCCACTCAAGTATCTCTTTGCTCACCTTTAGTCTGACTTTATGAAGGACTACCAATAAAAAAATGATTTTATAATCAATTTGATCATTTCAGAGTATAAATAACATTTTCAAAATGTGTTTGTTGAATATGTATAACAGTTTAAACTAGAAGGATATTCATCTTGCTGTCATATAATAATAAGGAAGGCTCAAATTTATCTTTTTCCTTGACACAATTTATTGGTTATCAAAAAAGTTGCAGCTGGTTCTCTGTCAATTGACTTCTTGATTAATCAACTATTTGTTTCAGATGTAAGGCAAGCAAATGAAAGCAGAATTTATGACCAAAAACCTTTTAAGAAGGAGACATGTTATAGCCACTTTTTGCAAAGTCATAGACTGTACTTATATTTTCAATGAGGGATTTCATAAATGGAACCATCATGAATTTCTCACTTACCTAACATTCTCCTGGTCAAAACTTCATCAGGTAAAAATAATGATTATGTTTAAAAACAATGTTTTTCATGGATTAGTGAGTTGAGCAACATATAAAAACAACAGACTTAGTCAAAATGTTTTATTTTATTTTTTTCTCATCAGATATCTTATGCTGAGGGGTGTAATAGCAGCTGCACATCTACATGAATGCAGTGTGAAATATGATTAACACATATAATATTTATGAAATATGCAATGCATACTGTATGTCATAATTCAGATACTACAGTGATGTGCTCCTTTCCTTTTTATTATATAATTGTCCCTTTTTTAATTGTGTTCCTTTTCTTAACATCCATCAGGGATTATTAACTGACAGAGAAAGCAGTCTAATGAAATGTTATGTACATCTGTTGCAAAAAAAAAGGCCACTTTTTTATCTGTTTATTGTCAATTCTTAACAAGCATTAAATACATCTTCAATAAACCTAAAACTAATACACATGTAAAGTCCTTTAGTCAGGTTGTTTCCCTGTCTGCTAACCAGGATCACAACATGTTCAAAAAAGTTATTGAGACAGTCTGATACAATGGTTGTTAGGTTGTGTATGAGGTAAGAAATGTATCTTTTAAAGTTGTACTCGTGCTACTTGCTTCTATTTCATTTTTTCTCCTGTGTCCTAAACTGAGCCACGTCTAGCAAGTTTACCCTCGGTTATTTGTCCCTCCAGCGACAGCAGGGTGGGCAGAGAGGCATGCAGCAGCAACATGGCAGCTAGAGAGAGAAACAAAAGCTTCAGTCAGGCCTGTTAGTGTGTGTGTGTGTGTGTGTGTGTGTGTGTGTGTGTGTGTGTGTGTGTGTGTGTGTGTGTGTGTGTGGATGTAGCCTCTCTCATCGCACGAGCTGCATGGACCAAAAAGACCTTGTTGTTCTGGTTAAGCCCTGATGCAGTGTCAGCTGATGTGTGTGTGTGTGTGTGTGTGTGTGTGTGTGTGTGTGTGTGTGTGTGTGTGTGTGTGTGTGTGTGTGTGTGTGTGTGTGTGTACATGTTTGTGTGTGGGGAAAAAAGAAGAGGGTGTGTGTCCACTAGCTGTCTCTGTCGTTGTTTTTAATGACCTCATTAGAAGCAAAAATTCAAACTTTTATTATTTGAATACATTACCTTCACTCACAGCTTCTTACATTTGTCCAGTTATATTTTTCTGCATTATGGTCACACCAGCAGCCACTAAAGAATGACAGGTTTAGTTGATGGATGGATGGATGGATGTCTCATGTGTGTCTGTCTGAGCACATGTTTAAGCAGGATGTTGCTGCTATTGTAGTTCTGAACTCGTCCACAGGGGGTGATGCAGTGTTGAAAAGCAAAAGAGCATCTGCTCCTGATCAGTTCTTGTTATGCCAGTGCATGTCATCCCTCCTACTTTAAAAAAGGATGAGTGGTGCATTAAAATCTCCTGCTTTATTAACTAAAATGTTTCTCTCTGAACCGCTGTTACATCTCTCTATTTGATTTTACACAATTAGAAGCCCATAAAGGTGTTTTAAAACCAACAATACCAACAATTCAAAACCATAGTGTAGAGCATGGTAACTAATTAAAAAAATAAACTGAGCAGTGCATCAATATTGTATTGATATTATTTACCTTTACCTGAACTGTAGTCAGTGGATGAGTGTTAAATCTGTATTGACACAGTTACAATGAAAACACCTACAAAGCTTTCACAATGAAACCATGGTTTGTGTCAAGACTGAATGCAGAGTTCATATTAGTTGACCACGAAGAAATGAAGAAAATGTTGGAAGCTCAAATATGTGCATGTTACGTTGAAGGGGACACAGGTGTGAGAGAATCTTTTGCATTGAAATATTTTGATTTGTGTACAGAATACTTTTAAATATTTTCACCTCTGTCCTGCAGTTCTTGAAAAAGTGACAAATAGCCTGAAATAAAAGAGTTTAAAGGTTATTAGAGTGATTCAGTTTGCACCAACTAATCTATTTGTCTCTTTTTAGCCATCCTGAACCCCAAACAGCCAAAAGAAAACAAGAGTTTCAACTTTGACTATTCATACTGGTCACACACTACGGTGAGTTTCACTGCATCAATTTTTCCAACTTAATAGATGGACTTAATGGATCTAAATGTTTGTTTTTAACTCCATGTGATCCCTCTCTGTCTGCAGCCCGAGGATATCAACTATGCGTCTCAGGTGCAGGTGTACAGGGACATTGGAGAGGAAATGCTGCTTCATGCCTTTGAAGGCTACAACGTGTGCATATTTGCTTACGGACAGACAGGATCCGGGAAAAGCTACACCATGATGGGACGACAGGAGCAGGACCAGCAGGGAATCATACCTCTGGTAACACAGAGCATACGTCTGACTAATCTTTTTTTGTGTATTGACAAAGCAAAAAAGACATTTCTTTATGAGTGTGAAAACAAAGACACGGAAACGAAAATCTGTTCTTTGTTTCCTTTTTAGTTGTGTGAGGACCTTTTCACCAAGATCAATGACAGCAATAATGACAACAGCATGTCTTACTCTGTGGAGGTAAGTGAAGAGCAATTTGTTTGTTAAACATCATCAATCAATGAATGAGTTCATGAACTAGAGGAGTGACCGCTTCTATTTAATGATGTAATTATATCAGACATTAGGAATCTATTTTGCTTGATTTATTATCTTTCAAAAACACCAGAAACACTTGATGCTCGATGCTTAAATAAACACTCAGAAAATCGAAAAACAATTTGAAAATGTTTTGTTTTCTGTTTCTGTGTAGGTGAGTTACATGGAGATCTACTGTGAGCGTGTGCGTGACCTGCTTAATCCCAAAAACAAAGGAAACCTGCGTGTCAGAGAGCACCCTCTGATGGGACCCTACGTGGAAGATCTGTCCAAGCTAGCAGTCACTTCCTACAACGACATCCAGGACCTGATGGACTCTGGAAACAAAGCCAGGTGAAAAAGAAAAGCTGGATGTTTGAATCAATAAATCAATGCCTGCAACAAACGATCGATGAAGCACATTACGGAAGAGGATAACTGTGTGATTCAGTTGTATGCACCTAAAGCAAAAACATTTGTTTCTAGGACTGTGGCTGCAACCAACATGAACGAGACCAGCAGCCGCTCGCACGCTGTCTTTAACATCATCTTCACACAGAAGAAACACGACATGGATACGGAAGACACATTAGAAAAGGTCTGAGCTCGGCTTATTAAAATCACCCAACATGACTTGGAAAAAATATATTATTCTGCCTCTCCGATAAACAAATCAATATAGTTTCTTATTCTGGATGTTGTTTCACCACAGCAGTTTTAGAAGCAGAAAATAATTGATTATGTTTCATGACCTGAGCGGAGGCCGTCTGTGCTTATATCTGAGGAATGCATTGAAGTATCCCACTTTTCACTGCTAGCTCTCTTATTAAAGTTGAATCTTTTTTATGTTTATGAGAGTTTTTTGTTGAATTCCAGGTCAGTAAGATCAGTCTGGTGGATTTGGCTGGCAGTGAGAGGGCCGACTCTACTGGAGCTAAGGGGACCAGACTGAAGGTGAGACAAAGCTGCTCTTTATTTGGTGTCTCTGCACAAAGGAGTGAAAATACAAATCATTGTAACAGTGATGGCTTAAAGTCAGTGTGTAACATTTAAGTTGTAAAATATACTCAATTAGATGGAAATAAATATTTGTTAAAACTGACTTTTATTTCTTTGTATTTGCAGGAAGGAGCAAACATCAACAAATCTCTAACTACACTAGGGAAAGTTATTTCTGCTCTGGCTGAAGTGGTATGTTGTTGAACACTTTGTTAAAAAAAATTAAGTTACAAATTCTTATTTTTTCTTTCACAAAATACTAATTGTCGGCATTTCTTGTGCAACCTCTAGGACTCTGCCCCAAACAAGGTCAGTAATATCAATTATCAGAATTTGAAACAGCAACTCGAATGAGATTTTTAGATATTTTTTAAATGTTTTTTTCTGAAATGAAAACAAAATACCTTTTTTTTTGTTGCCTTTTTGCACAGAACAAGAAAAAGAAGAAGGTGGAGAATTTCATCCCCTACAGAGATTCAGTTCTGACTTGGCTACTGAGGGAGAACTTGGGTATTTGAAAACATTACGATAAAACGTCAGCCTTTTAAATTAAAATAACAAGTTCTCTCTCAAGTTAAACATTGAATCTCCTTCTCTGTCTTCTAGGGGGAAACTCTCGTACAGCTATGGTGGCCGCCCTCAGCCCTGCTGATATTAACTATGACGAGACCCTCAGCACCCTCCGGTGAGAAAACTTTCAATAACCTTTCTTTTTAAAGATCATCATAGCAGCCTTTTGTCTTCTGAGAATAGTGTTATAAAGATAATGTCACACTTACACAACAGGCTCAATATGTAGGATAGATGTTCTCATACAGTTTAGAAGCAATCTCCTGCATCAATTTGCATATGAATGAGCGAAATGGACATGATGTAGCTCTGTGGTGTTGCATTATTTGCAGATCCTAAAAAAATCCCACGTGACTTTTTAAAACTTTGCAATGATTATATAGCTACGTAACAACTGCATGCACCATTAGCCCTGCAGTGACTAACAGAATCAGGCTCATGTTGTCATTAGTTTAGTTAGTATGTAGAGCCTGTGAAGGCATGATTTGTAACCTAATGACTTCTTGGCTTTTGATCCTACAGGTATGCTGATCGTGCCAAACAGATCCGCTGTAACGCTGTGATCAATGAGGACCCCAACAACAGACTGGTGCGTGAGCTGAAAGAGGAGGTTTCTCGCCTCAAAGACCTGCTGTACGCACAGGGCCTGGGAGACATCATAGAGAGTGAGTGTCATGTCTCGTGGGCTCAATCACATGTCAACACACGCTTCAATTTAGATTATTTTGTGCAGTTTCTGTCTGACTGTACATTGAAGACGGACGATTAATCTTGGAGTGTGGGTATGCTCACACTCATTATCTTCTCTCCTCTGTCCTATCAGCGTATCGAGGCACCGGCCCCGTCATCGCTGGTTTGAAATGTGTGTATAAAGCTAGAGAGCCTGCGCTTTGCAACTTAGAGAAATAAACATCTGAGCCGGTCTTCCTCCTCCACCACACTAGAGACCAAACTAACGATCCCCCCAAAAACTAACCATGACAAAAATTCTGTTATTTAAATTTAAACCCTGTTGAATTGATTAAGAAAAATACAACAATCCTTCAGGTTAATGCGCCTTGTTGCCATTTTAAGTTCCTTTTTTCTACAGAATTCTGAAAAAAATGGCTTCCTTTTCTTTCCATAAGTTAAGATTTACTTTAATTTCTCTCTCATTTAATCTGTAAAATTCAGCCACTTAATACTTACATCCACATAACACAATTAACTCTGTGACAGAGATTTTTCTTTACATTGTGATCTTATAAAAGTTCATTAAGAATCTGCAGCAGACTGAGGAAGGCTTGGATGTTGAGCATGCTGCATTTCCTGATGAGAGTAACAACCATGGAATAGAGAACTGTCTGAGAGGACGCCATTTAAGATTTCTGAGAAACTCTTTCCTGTGCATCCTGGTTCTGTGTGTGGAGCTTATTGAATGGGGTTGAGTGCTTATAGGCCTGCATTGCTGCAAAAAGTTGTGCTGAACAGTTTGAAAACATTAACATAAGCAAATCATAAGAAAAATGAAGAAACCGTACTTAGTCTTTTTGCATTGTAGACTTTTCTAATTTTCTTTCTCATAACATTTTCATGCTTTAAGCTTGTCGAGTGTGTTTTGTACGTCAGAAAAGAAAAGGTCTTTGACTGTCATTCTATTTGGCATTTTGTGATCTATCAGTTTGAGTTGCTCTTTTCTCTCTGTCAGCGATGGCTTTGGTAAGCAAATGACCTCTGCTTCTTCAAACCATTATTTGAGCTTTCTCTTCTTTTTGTACTCCTCCCTGTTGTTCCCTCATTTTTCCCTTTATACCTGTTTCTCTGCGTGCTTCTCTCAATCCCTGATGTCCCTCCTTGATTATCCTGCGTCTTCTCCTACCTTCTGTCCTTCCTACCTTCAATCCTTCCTCCGTTCCTTCCTTTGCTCACTCCCATGCAACGCCTCTCTCTCTGGCAGACCTGTGCGATTACAAGAACTTTGAGAATAATCGCCAGGCTGTCAATCAAAGGGGTGATCTCTCCACAGTGAACCATGCCATGACAGGAATGAGCCCCTCCCCCTCGCTCTCAGCCATATCTAGTCGTGCTGCCTCCATCAGCAACCTTCACGACCGCATCTTCAGCCCAGCCAGCGAGGAGGCCATCGAGAGACTCAAGGTAAGGTTAATATGGACACTGTTCAGAGAGCAGAGTTGGGAAGATAGGAGGTTAGTAGTTGAATAATAAAAAAAGAAAGAAAAGGCAAATAAGAAATGGAAAGACTGTAAGTATGCTCGTAAATGAGAAGATTCTATTTTGCAAAAGTAAACTCTAAGTAAGTTTGAATATCTTCAATGTAGGCAATGTATACTATTTTTTGTCTGTGAAGATTTTTTGTTTTAAGAAATAATCTCCACATTTCATTGTTTTCTTTCCCTGTTTTGGAGTGCTGACTGTTTGCAGTATTGACTGTATATAAAGATGGATGACCCGTCCCCATCTCCTCCCACTGTACAAAAACAATTCCAAAAACCCAGGCGACAGGTGCTGACATTTTTTGCTGGTGACTGCATTTGGAGCCAGAGCCTGCATAGTAGAGATTGGCTGGGGGAGCTGCAGTATTGATGTCCTGGCCCTTCCGCTAACCATAACACACATTAAATTTACAGATTAAACAGCAAATCTGCTGTAGGTGGTACAGTCAACAGCAGAATAGATACTTTGGTCGGTTTGAAGCAGACACTCGAAATAATGGAGAGTTCAGTGACTCTTGTGTTAGCGTCTGTTATTTTTCCACTCACCGTTCTTCCTCTAGTCTGCTAATCCATTGCACACGGCACCTCAGGAGCAGCACTTTTCAGCAGAGCTGTCAATGATGGCTTTATCCTCCTTTTATAGCATCAAATAACTCATTTAAACTCAACTTCCCAGAAAAACAGTTGTGCATCATCATGGTGGGAACTAACCAGAATGACAGAAACCATGTTTATACTGCAGCCAGTCAGTAGAGGGAGCCAGTCGTAGAGTTTGGCTTCACTTTTGAAGAGCTGTCGTGTTGTCCATCTTTTATACAGCCTGAGTTTTGCATTGCAATTTCAATGTGTATTACTTAAGAGTCTGAATTATGCCATCAGGAAACAGAGAAAATCATCGCAGAGCTCAATGAGACATGGGAGGAGAAACTGCGTCGTACTGAGGCCATTCGTATGGAAAGGTTTGTCAAACATATTGATTCATAGTTTCATAGGATTCAATCAGATAAATATAGTATTTAAAATCCTGTGTTATGATTCTAACTCTGTTACTGCCTCCTGCAGGGAGGCCCTGCTGGCTGAGATGGGTGTTGCAATGAGAGAAGATGGAGGCACATTGGGCGTCTTCTCCCCTAAAAAGGTGAGTTCTTTTTCAATGTTGTATAATAGTTTGATACATGTACAACATCTGTCTGGACACACGCAGACTCTTAACATCATTTGTACTGATTGCCCCTTTCAGACGCCTCATCTGGTGAACCTGAACGAAGACCCTCTGATGTCAGAGTGTCTGCTGTATTATATCAAAGATGGCATCACCAAGTAAGGTCTTATTAAAAAACTTCAAATATTTACTCTGAATGCTCTTGTTTTCCTGAGGATTTTTCTCACACGGATTCTCTTCCCCTCCCTCAGAGTTGGACGGGAAAATGCCAAAACACGCCAAGATATCGTTCTCAGTGGCCATTTTATCAGAGATGAGCACTGCAAACTCAGCAGCACCATTGGCCCACAGGGAGAGGGTAAAGACTGGCCCTTCTCTTTAACAAATGACAGTGTCACATGGTCACATATTTAAATGTGGAACAGCCATTTGTACAGATGACATATAAAAACGTTGTTGTAATAGTTATTTAATCTTCTCTTCAACAGGAATGGTTGTCCTGGAGCCATGTGAAGAGTCAGAGACGTACGTCAACGGAAAGAAAGTGACCTCTCCCATTGTTCTTCGGTCTGGTATGTGTACAAGTTAACGGAGAAATGTATTGGGAGGAAGATCTGCATCTAATTACTGTTTCGCTGTCACAACAAGTGTTTGTGAATCAGAGTAGCAGCCGATTAATAACACAGGTCTTATCTGTGATCAGTGCTTATTCATGCCAGAGTCTTTACACTGCAATCTTGCCTTGTAAATTATTTAGGGAACCGCATCATTATGGGAAAGAGCCATGTGTTTCGCTTCAACGACCCGGAGCAGGCTCGTATGGAGCGAGAGAGGACGCCATGCGCAGAAACGCCGGTTGAGCCAGTAGACTGGGCGTTCGCTCAGCGAGAGCTGCTGGACAAACAAGGAATCGACATGAAGCAGGAGATGGAGCAAAGGTGTGTGGAGAAGACATGACCACTACGTCACATTTTTTTGTGTGTTATCAAAGTACTTATTGAACATGTCGTTTTGAATCTCTTTCAGGCTTCAGGAGCTTGAAGATCAGTATCGCAAAGAAAGAGAAGAAGCCAGTAACCTGCTGGAGCAGCAGAGGCTTGTGAGTTTAAGTTTAATGGTGTATTTATTGCATATGACAGCAAAATATTTTACAAAGCCACTCATCCTGTTTTTGATGTGGATAATTTGTTTTGTTTCAGGACTATGAGAGTAAACTGGAGGCTCTTCAGAAACAAGTAGACTCTCGGTACCTGGAGTCTCCTGAAGAAGAAGAGGAGCCTGAAGAAGAAGGTGATAACTGTCAGCACTTTGTTTTAATTCATCTAACAATCATCTCTAAATGAGGCTTATCGGTCAAAATAACTCATATGTTTTGCTGTTTGTAGTGCCGTGGACAGAGCGTGAGACTGAGCTGGCTCTTTGGGCGTTCAGAAAGTGGCGTTTCTACCAGTTCACTTCTCTCAGGGATCTTCTTTGGGGCAACGCCATCTTCCTCAAAGAGGCCAACGCTATCAGTGTGGAGCTGAAGAAAAAGGTGCTTGTTACTGGAAAACATTTTCCTTATTCAGCATTCTGACCAATTACGTTACATTGGTTTCTCTTACTTTTTATTTTAACCTGTAGGTAAACCTAAACCAGATTTTCCTTCATTGACTTGATCCGATGATCCCTCAACACATCGTCATGTTAAAAAATTCACTCCTGTCAAATATTACCAAGGACAACTAGTGTTGAAATGTTATCTAAAGAAAAGTAAAATCCCTTACATGATACAGAAAATGTGATGTAAGGGGTGACTTATGTTTGTGTCTATAATGTCGTCCACAGGTGCAGTTCCAGTTCGTCCTGCTGACAGACACCCTCTATTCTCCTCTGCCCCCTGACTTGCTGCCCCCCCAATGTGGCCAAAGAGAGAGAGAGACGACCTTTCCCACAAACCATTGTTGCTGTTGAAGTACAAGACCAAAAGAATGGAGCAACACATTACTGGACTCTGGAAAAACTCAGGTACATTAGCTATTTAAAAGAATATGAGAGTGTTCAAGGTATATTTATTTAAACTTTAAAATAATGAACAAAAATGTATTCCTATATCTTATCTGTTAGCATATCAAGTTTTTTTTTCCATGCATCAGCTTTACACAAAAGATGGATGTGATTTGTGTTTTTTTTCCTCCTTTATACTGCCCTCTGCAGGCAGAGACTGGACCTGATGAGAGAAATGTATGACCGTGCTGCAGAGCTTCCCAGCAGCGCCGTGGAGGACTGCGACCACGCTCTGACCGGAGGAGATCCCTTCTATGACCGCTTCCCCTGGTTCCGTCTGGTCGGCAGGTTTGTCATAAACTTAAAAGCAACGGACTCTTTTTCTCCCTATATTGCTCTTTTATTGCACAGTTAATGCTTCCCACTAAATGTACTCTCTCCATCTCCACAGGGCCTTTGTGTACCTGAGTAACCTGCTGTACCCGGTGCCCCTGGTGCACCGTGTGGCCATTGTGAGCGAGAAAGGCGAGGTGAAAGGCTTCCTCAGGGTGGCTGTTCAGGCCATATCAGGTACAAATATTAGTGAATATTTGCCTTCTTTGTCATTTGTTATATTTTGTATTAAGGAATTAAGGGACACTAGTCTAACATCTTGTACTCTGTTTTTATTCTCCTAAGCTGATGAAGAGGCTCCTGATTACGGCTCTGGCGTGAGGCAGTCAGGCACCGCCAAGATCTCCTTTGAAGACAAACAGTTTGAGAAGGTAACGACTGGCAAGAGTGAACATAAAGGGAAGGAATGTGGGCCTCTTTCTGAATTACTGTTTTTTTCTTGAATGTGATTGTTTGCTTTAAACTGGCTCAGAGCTGATCGTTTTCTCTCTTCTTCCAGTTCCAGACGGAGTCCTGTCCCAGCAGTCTTTCCCCCTCCAACACCTCCCAGGAGGAGCTGAGAATCGTGGAGGGAGAAGGACAAAACGCTGAGATGGGAATTTCTGCAGATGAAGTTAACAACAACACCTGTCCAGGTGAGGTGACACCAGGTACGCAGATCATTACTAAATAACATTATTTATTCTGTCTTTTCTTCCTATCCTGTATACTGGACATACTGGACATTTATTGCATGTGTGTCCATCCCAGGAGACTCATCCCCTCCTCTGTTCTTCAAGTTTTTTTAACTTCATTTCCCTTTTGAATTGTTTGTTAAGGAAGTTTTCCTTCTCAATTTTGGGATCTGTGATATGTTCCTTAAAAATTATATTGAATTCCTAACCAGCTAAAATATGAAGGATTGTTGAGTTAAATAAAGGTTAGACTTTTAAAGAGCACTCTGTCTGCATTTGTTTAGATTATTTTAATTCCATGAGGTCCTTGTCTGTTCCCCTGTTTCACACAATAATAAAAAAGTGTGTCTAGGTCAAAACTGTGTTACTACTTTAACCTCGTTAATACACAGTGTATCGGTGCTTTAATATTTTCTAAAATTAATAGAAAAAATGAATACATCTATAATACCAGACACACATGTCTGTTTCTTCTCTGTGTCATCTAGTAGCCCTGGAGGCTCCCTGCAGCCCGGTGAAGAGTTCAGGTTTGGGTCTGGATCTTCCTCTGGACCTCTCCCCAGAGAAAGCTCTGTCCCACTTGAAGATCGGCAGCACCTTCACCTTCAGAGTCACCGTCCTGCAGGCCTCCAGCATCTCGGCCGAATACGCCGACATCTTCTGCCAGTTCAAGTGAGTCACACAAGAAGATACACAAGATTATAATGGTTTGACTGACTGTATTTTCTAATAGATAATATTAAAATGTGTTTTTATTTGAGAAATTAACAAAGAAAACTTTTTGTAAATAATTGAAGCAGCCTGTGAATTGAAGCAAACATGAAAGTTATAAGAAACTTAGGCATTTCTTTTGTTAGCAGGAGCAATTGCTTTATGATTGACAAGTAGCTACCAGAGCATCCTCTCAATCAGGATATATTTTTTATAATTTGATCCATACTGTTTTTTATTATGGTTGCTACTTTCATCATAAATGACATGGCCAAAATGCAAAAACTCAAATTTGGCCTCCAAACATTAACCCAACAAACTAATGGGTGACATCATACCTTTATACAGACTGTGTGTGTGGTCGCTAGTCTTCAGTATATGTAATGGTTTCTTTTTTGTGCAGCTTCATCCACCGCCATGATGAAGCTTTCTCCACTGAGCCGCTGAAGAACACTGGCAGAGGACCTCCACTGGGCTTCTACCATGTTCAAAATGTAAACACTGAAAACAACATATTTACTCGTCTCTATTTTATCTGTTGGATTTGCGTTTGAGTTATGTTTCCTCTCTTCTCTGTTAGATCACAGTGGAGGTGACCAAGTCCTTTGTGGAGTACATCAAGACTCAGCCCATCGTCTTTGAGGTGTTCGGTCATTATCAGAAACAGCCCTTCCCCCCTCTCTGCAAAGACCTCATCAGGTCAGGAAGAAATCTGACCTTTGAAATGAAAAGATAGGACCTTTACTTGAAAGAGAGTTTCCTTATGTAATATATCTTTGTCTTTTAGTCCATTGAGACCTACCAGGAGGCAGTTCCCCAGAGTGATGCCCTTATCTAAACCAGGTGAGCAGTGACTTCAGATTAAAAAAGTGCTACTCAAAACCACACATGATGCTGTTTTTATTTACCATAATTGCTTTTTCCTTTCTGCCACCAATTTGATATTCTGCTCTGTTTATTTTGTTTAAGTCTTTTTTTGGCCATCACACATTAATCTGTCGTCTCGTGTTTCTTCCAGTGCCGGCTACAAAGCTCAGCACTCTGACTCGCTCCACTGCAGGACCTTGTCACGCCAAATATGACCTCATGGTGTTCTTTGAGATCTGTGAGCTGGAAGCTAATGGAGAGTGAGTCACATCTTAATGGCTGCTCTCACATTATATCAGATACATAACAAATACTGTTTTACAAAGGTCATCTCAGTTTAACATTTGAACACTTTATTCATTTGTTTCCAGCTACATCCCAGCTGTTGTTGACCACAGAGGGGGGATGCCCTGCCACGGCACGTACCTCCTACACCAGGTCTGACCATGGCACTCAAATGTACCATCATGTTTACATATTTACAGACTCTGTTTCATAAAATCAGTGGATAACTATACAGCTTGGTATCCATGCTCTTCTCAATGATCTTATTTCTGTATCTTCTGTTAAACATCTGGGAGAGGACAATAGACTGCATATAAGAAGTAGATGTAGCCACCATTACTTTATTCATCACCTATTAAAAGCATCAAGTTTGGCAAGCTAGTCCCTCCAGCCTTTTTTTGGAAACCAGAAGTGACATTATTTTGACAAGAGGATAAAGGTTAGAGAGGATTGAAGGGTTAGCAAAAGCTTAGTTATGAGCCAATGCTAGTGCTAGCTTAGTAAGCATCTGTAATTCACTGTAGCTTTGATATAATAGGATGCTGATTTTGAAAAAATAAGCACAGACTTTTACAAAATGTTCTTGCTGACAAACATAAAGAGCTGACGTTTTAGAGTGTCTTTTTACTGACAACATGAGTCATCATTGCAACTTGTTGTCATTCACTGTTGCCACGCCTACAGAGATACCGTGCTGTGTCATGTATTAACACTTAAACCATGTTGTTTTAAAGAGGACTTGGAAATTGTAATAAAGATCAAGATAAGGTAGTTATTAGGTAAATTAGATAATAAATGAAATCAGAAGTAGAGTCAGCTTCATACAATGTTTTGTAAGAAATTGTGTTGCCCCCTGCTGGCTATCAGAAAGACTGCAAGTACACATTGGATACCCTTTCTTCCACTTCTAATGGATTAAACTTGTTCAGATAGCAGCAATACATTTTCAAATCTACAAATAAAATAAACAACACATGAACCAAATAAATTCATAATGAATCAGTTGTTTGTTTCTGTTAGCTTAAGAAATACATTTAAATGTTCCTGTAACATGCTGTTTAATATTTCGTTCTCTCTGGACTCCACAGGGCATTCAGAGGAGGATCACAGTAACCATCGCTCACGAAACAGGGAATGATATTGAGTGGAAAGAGGTGAAGGAGCTGGTTATCGGTGAGTCATTAGGACAATTCAAAAACATGTTTGGCCTTTGACCTAATCAGAGAAGATTTTTAAATAAAATCATTAATTTTATTATGACTTGTGTGAATTCAGGTCGCATTAGAAACACACCGGAGGCTGATGAGACCATCATAGACCCCAACATCCTGTCCCTCAACATCCTTTCTTCTGGATACTTCTGGCCAAAACACAATGACAAGTAGGACTTCAATTACTCGACATTCAGTGATGGCTTCCTAATTAATCTGCAAACCAAACTATAACAACAAAGACAGATCAGATGCTTTGTTTAGTGAAGTTTTAACAATGCTTCAAAATGCCTTTAAATGTTCAATATGATTTGGCTCCATGCTTTTTTTCAGTTTGCACAGAACCGTATTATTTGCTGAGTTCAAACTTTTAACTGCAGCTGTTAAAAGTTTCTAACTCTTGTCCTGTCTCTTCGATCTTTGTTGACCGCAGCGTCTCCTTGGGAGTTGATCATAGGTATAAATGACCATCCTTTTTTTATCTTGGCAATACTTTAAAAAAAATAATAAAATATTCATGCTTACAGGTTTTCATCAGGCAGACATTTTTGTCCTCTAATAAATAAACATCCAGATAATAACTTTGTATTTTCCATGATGCAGAACTTTCTATCGCTTTGAGGCTGCGTGGGACAGCTCCATGCACAACTCTCTGCTTCTGAACAGAGTCACTCCCTACGGGGAGAAGATCTACATCACCCTCTCTGCTTATCTAGAGGTAACAGAGACAGCATGTAATGCTAGTAATGTTACCTTTGCTTAATGTGTTCTTTGTAGACTTCACGTCACTCGTAAGCTTTATTATATGTGCTGTCTACTGAATTCTTGATTCTGATTGTTTTTGTCTGATCTATTGTAAATAGATGGAGAACTGCACTCAGCCAACAGTGATCACCAAAGATTTCTGCATGGTGTTTTATTCACGCGATGCAAAACTGCCGGCCTCTCGCTCCATCAGAAACCTGTTCAGCACTGGCTGCCTCAGACCCTCTGAGAGGTAGCCTACACATATTTTCTCATACTCTGAATCCCAACAACCTCTACGTCTACGAAAAGTATTAAATTGAATCAGAAATGAAAGCTGTAGTTTGATGTGTTTCTACTCTCTTGAATCCTCTTTAAAATATCCCCTCTTTCCTTCATAGTAACCGTGTAACTGGAGTCTATGAAGTCACCCTCTGCCATGTGGCAGACAATGGAAGTCCAGGTAAGACCCAAGTCAAAGAAAATAATCTGTGGAATAGCGAAAGCTTCTTCTTTTCCTGTATTTGAAATTCAAGCATTCACTGACTTTTTTTGTTCTTCTTTTTTCAGGCATGCAGCGCCGACGCAGGCGTGTGTTGGACACCTCTGTGGCATATGTGAGAGGGGAGGAGAACCTGGCTGGGTGGAGGCCTCGCAGTGACAGCCTCATTCTGGACCACCAGTGGGAGCTGGAGAAACTCAGTTTACTGCAGGAGGTCAGTTTGGAGACTGAAGAGCTTTTTTTTTTAAAGAGGAAGGGCCAAGAAAATATAAGTAGGGGATATATTGTTACTGGAATAGGTACAGTTGATATAATTGTGATTGTTTCACCCTTACAAAGTCAAAACAGAAATGAGTCAAACATAACTTTCATGAGGGAACCAGCTTCTTTTTATTTACAGCTTGTTGTAAGTGTTTGTTTTGAGAAGTTAAAACCATTGTCACATAAATGTGGCTGTGGAGGTAGCTGCCTATAGTAGGGTAATAGTTTTTGTTTGGTAGTGTAAATTGTAACAGGAGCAAAGATTGAAGTCATGTTACATTAAAAAGCCAGCCTTAGTTAATAACCTTTCATCCTCATATTACATATCATACATAAATATGAGGCTTGCCTTGCACAACTATTCTATTAGTTTGAATTTTGAAAATAAAATGCCTGTGTGTTTTTTAGGTGGAGAAGACCAGGCACTACCTGCTGCTGAGGGAGAAGCTGGAGGCCACTCTGCAGGCAGGACAAGATGCGCTTTACAAGAGCAGCGACATCAGTGATTTCGCAAAGAGTCCCGTCCTCAGCCACAGTCCTGGAAGTATCCCTCCAACCCCTGACAGCCCCAACCAGAGGCAGAGGGAGCTGGCTGCCAAGGTGACTGCTGCTTCCTGAGGCACTCCAGAACTTTAATTTTGACTTCACTATTATTCGACATCTTAAAAACTCTTTGACTCTCTCTCCTGCAGTGTCTGCGTCTGCTCATGCACACCTTCAACAGGGAGTACAGCCAGGTGAGCAGCAGTGCCAGTGAGAGCAAGGTGAGCCCCAGCCTAGGCCCGATAACCCGGCCCGTTAATTCTTCTTAACCTTTAGCCTCTTCCTTTTTATTTTAATACAATCTTTAAGCCCCGCAACCACTCTCTGCCATCATCATGTATTATTTAGTCCCTTTTACAATTCTACAATTCACTTAGCAGACGCTTTTATCCAAAGCTCTAGACTTTTATTTATTATCCCCTTGTATGTCTTTATAACCCCACAGTAGACCTGAGCTTAAAGTTACTGACAAATCATTCTGAATTTGTGTATTAACCAGATGCATGACAGAGAATATTGACTCAGGTCTACTGCTTAGTTCTTTCAGCATAAACCTTTGCATCCAGACTTCATACCTTAAAATGCTTCAGTTTTCCCTCCTCCTTTCCTCATCCTTCACTACTCCTCCTCTGAAGTGTCTGCGAGGCTCCCACTAACCCGATCGTCAACCTGCATGTCCACTTTAACAATATGTGAACCAGTGAGGGGCTCTTACTGTAGATAAGATTGGATTCTAAATGGTTCAGACATGGTTTTATAGTAATTTGCTAGAAAAAGATAAATTGTCTGATTTAAATTTTCTCTGAATGCATGTCTGTGTTGTACGTGCTTTATTGTTTGCTGGTATGTTATGTCTGTATCTGTATCTGTCCCTTTTGTCTTGTGTGTGCGTGTGTGTGTGGGTGTGCGCTTTTTCATATGTGATGTGTTGTGAATGCGTTTCTGTTGGTGGTTGTGTGTTTTTTAGCTCTCTGAGATGTCTGCATCACTGATGAGAGACTCCTGCTCGTCTGGACTGAGCACACTCACTCCGTCCTCCACCTGTCCCTCACTGGTCGAGGGACATTATGACATCAGGTATGAATCACTTCGATCCAGTGTATGAGTCTCTCAGGCCTTAGGTATTTGTGCTCCAGTGAAGATAAATAAAGCATATGTTGTGTTTCAGAAAGATTTGGCATCAGTTATAATCATGTGATGCTAAATGTTCCTGTAGATGTCTGATGGTTACAGTGCCTTCTTTGTTGATACAACTGATACGTGTTTTTCTTTGCTGTGAACTCAGCCCCAAAATAGCTACGCTTCAGAAAGCGACCAGTAACAAATTGTTGATTTTGGAAGATTATCTTTCTAACACATTGTCTTTTTCACAATTTGAACCTGTTGTCCTTATTTTGCAGACACACTGAACCCAGTTCAGAAGCCTCCACACCAGATCTGGACCCGTACAGCCCTGTGGACAGAAAGAAAGCTCTCAGGGGATGCACGTTTGTCCCTGACATACAGGAGATTCGTGTCAGGTCAGACCACACACACAATACTGGATTTTAAGGACACATTGACTTCTTTATTATTATTTGGTGAAGCAGCATCTTTTATAAAAGGTTTTGGTCAGTTTTGGGCACATTCTTGTTAACACTGGTATTTCTTATATCCTATACAGCCCCATAGTGTCAAAGAAAGGCTACCTGCACTTCCTGGAGCCCCACACCAGTGGCTGGGTGAAGCGTTATGTGGTGGTGCGCAGGCCCTATGTCTACCTGTACCGCAGCGAGAGAGACAGCGTGGAGAGAGCTGTCATCAACCTGTCGTCTGCGAAGGTGGAATACAGCGAAGACAAACAGACCTTACTTCGGGTACGAATGAATGAATGAATAATATTCATATAGTTACACATTGAACCTGAATGAAACTTTTAGTAACCTCAGGGTTTTTTATTGACAGACTCCAAACACGTTTGCTGTGTGCACTGAGCATCGTGGGATTTTGCTGCAGGCAACCAATGACAAAGAGATGCACGACTGGCTGTACGCTTTTAACCCACTGCTGGCCGGCACCATCAGGTGAGGGGTGGAGGAACTGTGAGAGGTAGTCAGCAGTCTTAAACTGCTGTTAGCAACACAGATTAGCCCTTTTGTTTTTGCCTAACATTTCTGAATATAGCTGCACTATCACTTTTACAGAGCTCATGGTTTTCTTAGTTTTTTGTTTATTGAAAGAGGACATTTAACTTCCAATGGTGGTTACTAATTTGTCGGTTAATGTTGTCTGTAATTACTGCCAAGTTATGACGTTCCTTCTGGAAACCGGTTTGTGAAGGAGGGAATTACAGAACTTGTAGAATAAAGACACATCACAACAAACTGAATATTAACAACTTACACATTTTAATATTACTTATCATCTCTTCAATCTCTTCTGTTCAGGTCAAAGCTTTCTCGGAGAAAGTCGATCCAGTCGGCTCCGGCTGCTCAGAGGATGTGAGAGTCAAACCGACCTGGTGGAAAACAACAAAACAAGCTAAACAATCAGAAGGCTCCACGCACCTCCCTGCTCTAAGAAACATTGCTCATATAAACAAATTACACATAAAACCATTTAAATAGCCTACCATATGATGACCATCCCAGTCCCAAAAATCACACAATCTCTTATCCTGAAACTCAACAAAACATCCCTTCTCTGTTTTTGCAGTCGTCACCTTAAAACCCTGCATGCTGTGCTCCCTCCTCCCCTTTGGAAGAAACATAAGACAGACTAACCTTCCAAACCTGTAAATGAACTTACCTCTGCTGAGCATTGGGACTAGTTTTAGTTTTACATGTCGATATTTGTCATCTGTGAGGCTACCTGTTTCCTGTAGAAAGTTAATCTGTGGTCAGTCCCGTCTTCATGTGTTCTAATTAAATTAACAATCCCCATTTATGTGTTTTAATTACCGCCATCAGATGAGGCAGGAAAGCAAAACGCATAACTTTAGTCTCTTAAGTGCAAGGAGGACACAAGCACCCACTATATACTGTACATTACCTGGTGCTTTAAAGCTCAGAGTATTTGTTTTACTGCAGAGGTCTCAGATAGCAAACAGATCGGCCATTTTAACATACAAGTAGCATTAGGGTGATTCGGACATAATAATTCAATGTTCTGGTTTCGTGTTTTATTGTTTTCAACTGGATCCATGAAAAACGTTGTCGGCTAATTAAAGTGAAATAATCCAGTCACAGAGAGATAACTCATGTTACTGCCTTGTTCCCGATATGTGCTTTTTCATATAATCTCCAAATCCCCTGTGGAACTTTAATTATTGTTGCTATTGTTCTTTCACTGCACTGTTATTTACTTGTGACAGGACCATTGATCAGTTTTGTTGCATGGCACTTTATTGTCATTATTGAGTTAATGTACTGTATCATTTACACAGGTTTTTTTTAACCAAAGCATTTTTTTTGTTACTATTTTAGATCATTGTGTGCAGCAGACATTTGTTGACATGTATGGAAATACACTTTCTCTTTCCTGATAAAGAGATACCACACTTTGTAGTGAAAGTTAAGCTAAGCTACAAGCTAGCTGAGTTTAGTATTAAGACTTTAAGCAGGGAAAGACTAATAGCCTGTCTAAAGGTAATACACTCTATCTACCAGCACCTCATAAGCCCACAAACAACATGTAACGTTGTGTTTGTTTAAGCAGCACCCAAAAATGAGAAGTTCTGATATTATGAGGGGTTGCTTTAGAAGTGCTCAAATTAAGCTAGGCTAGCTGTTCACCCCTGTTTCCAGCCTTTATGCTCCACACACAGAGTTAACTCTTTGTTTAACCGAGTAGAAACCAATGAGGATTGATGTGTTGTATGGAGTTGGCTTCTTGAGTGAATATTAGTATCAGCCTAACATCAACATGTCAGTTTTTCCTAGCTGAACAAGTAGGTGTATTTCCCTTGTGGTTGACATATTTCTGTAAACTAATCAATCATAAATTGATCAATGATCTTAATTATACCTGGACAGCTGCACTCTGTATGTAGACTACTTTAAACAAATACATTTTATTGTCTGTTATGGGCCAGCAGAGTTGCTTCATTTATTACGTCTTGTATTTAAGTCTTGTCGAGCTGAACGAGAAGTTATAATTTACCATGGACCTGTAATCTGTGTGACTTGCTTTGAATGGACAAGTACGTTGTCCATGCACCAGATAGTGCCTCCCTCTTTTTACTTCTTTTTAATCTCTCCCTCCGTCATCATTTTTTGTCTTTGACATTAACACTAAAGTTAGCAACATGTGTCTAAGATTAAGCCTTTATGTAGAGTAAAAGTAGATGCTACGGTTCTGTTCTTTATATCGATGATCAATGTTTTAGAGAGTGAATATTATCAATGATGCTATATAGTATGTTGGTATAGCCTATAGCAGTACATTACAGCATATACATATCTCATAATCATTGACTGTGGCTTTGAAAAAGAATCCCCCTCTTAGCTTTTGTACAGTAGCTGCTTGATATTTGACAGCCTGATGCTTTGGTCACTAATCAGTACGGTATGGTAGCTTTGCAGATTTGATGGCTCTTATGTCCAGGGATGGTTTGTAATTGCTTTGACCAACTGTTTGTTGTTTAGCACTGTACCAAGATGACCCCAAATGTTGGTTTGAAATCAACATTTTCACCATGGTGAGACGAATTAAACTAAATTCAGCCCGTGTTAAAGGACTGCTCACAGTGGGCTTTATTTAAAATGTAAACTCTCTTAATAAAGTTAAAATCAAAGACATGGTCAGCCAGCCATATTGTCTTTCCCACTTTGCTCTTCTTTTTAGTTTTACTGGTTATGATGAAATGTTTGTGAAATCTGACTCACACTCAGTTTTCAAGAAAGTATTCAGGACTCTACGCCACAGGCCGACCAACCTGCTGAGCAATGCAGCCTGATACTCAAAACATCAGACATTTCACCTTTAATCTGTTGTAGCCCCTGTGATTTTGAATGATATTCTGCCCATTAGCAATGACATGACATGAGTTGATTATTACTAAACGTTTCGTGTCATCTTGGTATAATCCATTTTATTTGTTTTTTAAAATGCATACTTACATATTCTGCTATTTGTCTGCTGGAACAGAAGACAAATGTAAAGTTTATTTATTCATTTTTGAAGGATGGATTATGTTTGTAAAGGATATCGCACTTATGCACAAAGCATCTTTATTTACTATGATTTTATATGAAGATATTTTAAGAATGTATGGAAAAGATGGTCGGTGTTTTAACTTATTACAACCCTGTCCTACAGAGGAGATGACAAGATACTTTAGCTATCAAACCCCCAACAACACAGTACAAGTTAGCATTTTAATTTTGTGTGTAAAACTTACAGATGACTTGCCATGCTTCCAGTCCAAATAGTTCAAAGGAATAATGCTCAAAAGAGGAAAAAACCCTAAGTGAGACAGCATAGCGCACTGTCCAGTAAATGTCAAAAGTTTAATGAGTTATCACAATTCTGGCTGCTTTTTTACTGTCATAGCTCTGGATCAAAGCATGCAGGTCCACTTATCTTCTGCTGTCCCTCTCTCCTGCTTAATCGCTTGCTACTGACAACAGCCCCTACCCCTGCCCCCCACCCCTCCCAGAGTGCTGCTTGTAAAGTATCGTCATTCATGATCCTTGTAATGACTAACTGGAAACCTTCCTCTTGGCTCTGTATTGTATATAAATTGAGATTTTCTGTGCCGGCTCTCATCACACAGATGATATTAACTCTCTCTTCCTGTGTATACCATAATGAATAAGAAAACTTGGCCTGCTGCTTCGTTAAGTGTCACTCCAGAGCAAAGCATGCTGATCAGGGATCAGTTTTGCACATTTCAGCTCAGTGTGGATGAGGTGGTCATTAGACTGGCGAGTAGGTGGTCCCAGGTCTGCATGTTGCTCTGGGCTGCTTTGACAGAAGTAGGAACCAGGTCCCAGCCTGTGATGAAGTCTTAATCTCAGTGCTCACGTTTCTCTTTTGAGTGTTTCGAGTTCTTTCTCATGTCTGTGGACACGTAACAAAAGTTGTCAGGAAAAAAACAAGGCGAATAAATAAATGAGTGTTGAAACTTAAGCGACATCTTAATGTGATTTGTTTGTAGCCTTCACTAATTTCTGTTGTTTAAGATTTCCATTACAAAGTATGTACAGATCATTCACTTGAAACGTCATGACTGTGGCATAAAGGCATTACAGTATGTTTGCATTTTTGATGCTTGTTACATGTTTGCGCCACTATTGTACAGAATGTCAACCATAGTAGGTCTGCTGGTTTTTGTAATGTCTCATTAATCCACAATACTGCAAATGTACCTGATATCAACACGAAATATGTCATAAAAAGAATACTGGCTATGTGATGGTAATATTTCTCACAATGAATTATAATAACAAATGAAGAATCCTGTCTTTCCCGATAGGACGGGTGTCAAACTTTAAAATGTCCTTTATTTAATTTAAAGAATAGAAAGACTTAATCCATCTTTAACCAACAGAGATTCCACATAGTCACTGTTCAGCCAGGAAATATCCCACAACTTACCCTCTTTCTTGTAATAATATATGTCCTTAAAGTCAACCTTTTCTGAGTTTGTCACAGCTAGAGGCAGAATCCTGAGTTGGTGTGACTACTTCTCCAGGCTCAGCATGTTATAATTAAGGGTTGACAGACACGTGATAATGTCAACTAAAAATTTAATAGGATCTGTGCTCAGACTGTCTCCTCTTGTTCAGTGTTTAAAGAGAGAAAACAGGTGTGTTTGCTCACAGAGCAGAGTAAGAGTGAATAACACAACATAATGCCCCTCTCATGTCAGTTGCATAACAGTTGGTACTTTTGCTCAAGGTGAACACGGTGAGACTGTTGTGCGTTTGTGCAGCCTTCCATTATTGATTATGCACTCAGCATGTCCTCAGCTGCAGCAGACTAATCCCCTAATAACAGAGTCAGAAATACTGAGCCTGACACAAAGGCCCTGGACTGAGTGAGTGGTACTTGATGTCCTTCTGGTACCCATTGTCTTTTCAGCTGCTGATAATTTGAAAAGCTGTGAGATGATAGCAGTTTGTAAGACCCCTGAGTTGATAGGATTAGCAGCTTGAAGGCAGAAGTTCAACACAAAAGCATTTGAGCCACTTTCAGGGGTGGAGAGGATACTTCCCCTGCACTCCTCCACACTCTCCCTAGACTGGATTCAAACCCGGAACCATCTTGCTGTAAAACTACAATTCTAAATGCCACTGTCCTTGAAGCGCAAACATGAACTAATAAAAAAACATGACCTTAAAAAGATGGAGTGTCAGTTATCAAAAGCCTCACCTGACAGAATGAGCTATTGGCGATAGAGCTGATTGAACACATTTCCACAGAAACAGATTTTAGAGAATATACAGCAATAGTTTTCATCGAGCTTAAAAAAAAACAAAAAAACATTTGACACGATGGACCAAGGACAATTAATAAAAACTAAAAGATATGGGGTCAGAGGAGTGGCACACAAATGGCTTAATAACTACCTTGAAAGTCGACATCAATACTTGCAAAATAAACAACAACAACAACAAGGGTTACATGTGGGGTCCCACAAGGGTCAGTGCTGGCTCCAAAATTGTTTATTTTTGTTGTGTTTTGCTGATGATACAAATTTGTTTTGTTCTGGTAAAAACGTTGAGCGGCTTCTGGATACAGTTGAAACAGAATTAGATACTTTAAAACGATGGTTCAACATTAACGAGTTGACATTCAATGTAAATAAAACTACATTTATGACATTTTGACATTGAAAACACAATAACCACGTACAAAGATTGATACAATTGAAAAAGAAGAGTGTACTAAAATACATTTTTAGGAGTTGTTATTGATGGCGAACTATGCTGGAAAATGTAAATTAAATATAAAAATTATATATAAATATTGAACAAGACAAAAGACATTCTTAACCTCGCCCCCACACTACTATCCTCAATTGCAGTGCTTGCCTATTTTGGTCCTTATATTCTCCAAGTTATCATGGTAATGGAAAAGCATAGCCCGGACGCAAGTGAGAGGAAGGCTGCATCACATGAAAAGTCTCCATCCGGGGATTGAACCTTTGACCATCTTTCTGTGTCCAACTGTCCATGTCTAAACTGCCAGTTTAGGTTTATTTAGTTATCAGTTCATTATTAAATTCCAAAAGCGTTGGCCCCTGCTTTTTGTGAGGCGGCCGTGCAAACCATTAACACTAACTTGCTGATTTGCAGGACTTTCTTGTTAGGGTTTACCCACTTTCTAGTACATTATATAAGGTTAAAGCATGGTCCACACGCCAGTGGGAGGAAGCCAAACACTTTTAGCTCCACACAGGAAAGACCCTTGCCGAAATTCAAACCTAATGCAAGCTTGCTGTGAGGTGTCAGTGCTAACCAGCACACTAACATGCTGCCTCACGTAGCTGGCTTATTAGGGTTTTTCAAATTCCGAGTACATTGTGGTTGAAAGACATGGTCAACACCCCAGAAGTGAGGAAGCCAGAATATTAAAGCTACACAAGAGAAACCCATGCTGGATTTGAGCCCAGTGCCAGCTCTGTGGTCTATATAATCTCCAGGTTGTTATAGTAATTGAAAAGCATAGCCCAGACACAAGTCAGAGAAAGGGTAATCATTCCTGCATCAAGTTTCCATCTGGGATTCAAACTTTTTCTCACCATTAACATATATAAAATAAATGAAACGTATGATTCAGCCTTGTCTACACATTTAAACTGGAATCATTTCTGACTATGTCACCAGCCCTGGACTTTATTTTGTGATGACATCATCATTTTCAACAAAGGACATTTTTAAGGACATTTTAGAAAAAAGAAACTCTACAGAGGGGAAAACATAAAAGGTCCAGAGTTGACCTTGTTTGCAGTCTGAGATGTGATGTTAATAGTTTTACAGACATGCCGGCATATGAAGACAATGCTTTCTGGACTGCAGAACATCCTTTGCTGCAATACCAAGAGTAGACACTGGGATCATTTGAAAGCAGGCCAGAGCAGCAACAATGTCTCCCAGTCTTAATAATAAACCCATGCTATGGAACTGTGCCAGGATTGGATCCTACAAGCAACAAGGATGTGGAGTGTGACTGTCATCTTGTGTCATAAGTGTGTTCAAACTAACACTGAACTGCGCACACAGAGCAGCAGTTCTAGCACACACACATACAGACCTGTGCACACCAGCCTACAGCCTAGTCGGCTTCTACATACATTTACAGAGCTATTGTTCTATACTTCCAGGTGCTGGTCATCCAATCCACCTTCTTTAATTATGCACAGTAAGTGGGGCCCCCATCTGAGGTGTGTACAGATGATGCTGCTCCTTGGTCTTACTCTTTATTGGTTGCTTTAGATCAAAGAGACAACACCCTCTGGATTTTCTCACTTAGTTTTTATTTTTTTCCCACCTTTTTATTTGATATTTTCAGGTCATCCACTGTAGCGTCGTTTATTCCACACTTTCAGGAACCTATTGTAAGTACAGCTTGCATACTGTGGATTTGAATTATGCTTACTGGATCAGATATACCTGATCCAATGACAGTTAGTATAAATAATAAACCAAGAGAATGGAATTTAAAGAAGTAAAATATAAAATATTGGTACATGGTTTATTCTATAGTGAGCTGTTTGCAGAGTTGTTCTTTATATTACAGGTTTTATAATTAAACTTGGATGTAATTTTGTCATTTGTATTTTGGATGGATGACGTTATAAATGTACCTTATCAAACTGTAAATGTATGAAAATCTCGTTTTTGTGGCTTATTGCAAAGAAAGGCAGTAAACAAAAACAGCAAAAATGTGACATGTAAATGCTATACAAACCCAGTAAAAGGTAAAATAAAAATATTTCAGTGGATGTATAAATTTACTGAATATATTGCATTAAATGTACAGACAGATCAAATGTGTTCCAAATGCCTCCCCTAGACTCAGGTGGAATAAAACATAAGGTGGTTAAAGTACTTAACATGAACTCTTTCAAAATGACATACCTTCTTTCACTGCGGTTATCAATTACTTGGAGACATACAGTCATTGTTGGTGTACTATCAGGCTATTGAATGGCATACAGCTTGTGAATCAGTAAGGGGGATATCATGTCGCTCCACACTTTCTCCTGTTCTCTGTGTGGGCTACGCTGCCTTGACTGCCCGGGGTCCTGTTCCACCACTTCTTGTTTGGGTCCAAAGTACTACCATCTATACATTGTGTGTGTGTGTGTGTGTGTGTGTGTTTGTGTGAGAGTGTGTGTTTGTGTGTGAGAGTGTGTGTGCGTGTCTGTGTCTGTGTCATCAAGAGGGTCTATTAAGTTTCTTATAGGATCACTTTAAATACTTAGTTGCTGTGTGTCACTCTCTGTAATGTATCTCTCCGATTGGTTTTTTATTTTTTAATCATTTCTTCTACTTGTTGTTACAGTATTTTGTCCAGCAGAGGAGCTCCTGTTGCTACTAAACTCCAGACTGCGAACAACAGAGCCAACATGGAGAACAGCAAGGTGATCAACATATGAGTGCAGGGACTGTGCGAGACTTTAACCTGTCAATTATGGCTTTCGCTTATCACATATAATAGGTCATTATATTAATTATGAATAGCTATAAGATATCACAAGACTATAGTTCAATGTTGTCCACTCAACAGCAAAACATATTTTTAGTAAGTCAGGAAAAATGTCGAACTGTTCCTTTGGGCATGGCTAAGTCCTGCTGTGTGTGTGTGTGTGTGTGTGTGTGTGTGTGTGTGTGTGTGTGTGTGTGTGTGTGTGTGTGTGTGTGTGTGTGTGTGTGTGTTTCCCTAGCAGCCAGTGAAGGAGGTGCTCCCCCTGCCTCGACACCCTTCCTCACTCCCTGTGACCTCATCCTGTCCTGCTGCCTCTTTAAAAGGACACACCACAGGATCGATCCAGAATGTGCAGGTGGCCACCTCAGGTGACTAATGCAGACACCACTTACTCCCATCTCATTACTGTATGTGCATTAATTAGGGGTGCAAGGGTTCAAAGGGGGCTTCGTTCGGTTCGAACCTGGGTTTTAGGGTCACGATTCAGTACAAGTTCAGGTTAACAGAAAAAACTAAAAGTCATGGATGCATAATTCTGGGGTTTTCTTATTTATTTTGAATGGATAGTAATGCAACCTACAGTTTTTTGTTCAATCTTGTGGTATTTAGAAGTACCTGTGATATTTGATGCAACAAAATATAAAACAGAACGCATATGAAACAAAATATAATGATGCAACATAAAAAGCAACACAGAAATTAATAACATCTCATTTGAAAATATAAAATATATACATGTAAAAAATAAATTACAAAATAAATGTTGGAAAAAATAAAATATCTGCCTCTAGGAGCAATGTATCATATGATTTATGAAGTGTGCAGTCACTTAGTTTTAAGGGGCGCGGGCGAAATATCCTTCTGTTGTTAGTTGTTGTTGTTAATAGCGGGTGCAGGGTTATTTTTGTTCAATCACTGCTACTGTGCACCAGTAAAGGACCACAGACTGACTGAAGTGCACACAGGATGGGACATTTTTACGAGACTTGAACATGTCTTGACCCTCTCTGCTTTCCAATCCACAGGCTTTTTTAAAACAGCAGGGATAAGTTATCGGACACCTGTATTCCTTTGCTCAGCTTTGTTTATTGGTTTTCTGAATTGTAAATCATGAAAAGCTACAGAGGTTACAAAGAGCACAAATATAAACCTTTAAATGACCATAGTATGGCCACTTCATTTCATCTCAATATCATCAGCTAAAATAATGGACAGACATTGTAAATAACTACATTTTTAACTACATATTGCTTGTGTGAAAGAACTGTGGGTTATTATCTTGTTGTCTCAAGAGCTCTTTCTCTTGCGATAACTGTTTGTGAATAGTCACAGGCATTTGCAAACAGTTGTTGTTTGATATTAGGCTTACATAGAAATTGTACACTTTGAACATTTCAATATGTAGAGATAACTGTGACTCTTGATTTCTTTTTTACATTTTACGAGATATATACAAACTACAATCAAACTGAAAAATGTTGATTCTGTCTTCCTTCTTTGTCAGATTAAATTGAATTTACCCTTTGTTTATAACCAAAAAATAATGACATTTTAAAACTGAATCAGTGACCTTTGGAATTTGTTTACAGTGGTGTCATCGTTCAGCCATCTGAAGCCTCCAGAGAGGGATCTCAGTCTGATGTCTCACATGAAGTCTATCAAGTCTCTGAGACACGCTGGCATCACTGCAGTCTTCACTGGACAAGCGGTGAGTGGCTGACACAGACTCTAAGATATTCATAAACCATGCAAAAAGTGCATAAATAACAAAGGCCTGCAGAATAGAAAATAAACAAGTATTACAATGTGTTGTGTATCTGTCTGTTGAACTCTGACAGAAGCTGGACATTGAGGATCCATTGGCAGAAGTGCCAATAGTAGATGTGATTTTGGCCGACATCGACTCCCTGGTGCCCACCCACGATGAAGCAGGCCGGCCCATAGCAGAGTGGAAACGACAGGTGATGGTGCGGCAGCTGCAGGTCAGGCTGCAGGCAGAGGAGGAGCAGAGGAGACAGGTGCCCAACATAACTTTGTACATTAGGTTCTTTATGTATTTGTATTTGCTGTGTACACATTCATATTTAACAGAGTTAGAAGAAGTAGAGACTGTCGATATTTGATTTTTTTTTATAAAATGAGGGGATGATCTCATTATGGTGGTTTCAATGTAATGTAACTACTTATTTCCTGTTAGGGATGACAGCAGATCAAATCAGTTTACTTTGATTTTATCAGTTTTATCTGGGGTTTTTCAAAGTCTCCGAAAAACAAAGTAAAAGGACACATTACAATGTTATAATGGGTTATATACAGGACCATTTCTTGTTTTTTGAGCACTATGTTCTATCCTGACAATGACAAGACAAAATAGTTCACCTTTTTAGCAAAACGTCCAGCACAGAACAGCCAGTGCAATTGCAATGTGTTTTCTTCTCTATCTCGGCAAGAGTGCAAAATGTTGAATCTCTCATTTCACTACATCCTTGCTCTGGTAAAATGCTAACATTTCTCTGCCCCTGTAATAGGACATAGCTGATGACTGCACACCAGTGGATGGTTGGAAGTACTCACAAGCCCACAACGCAGTCTTGGGACCCTTTGGTGAGCTCCTAACAGAGGATGACTTGGTGTATCTTCAGCAGCAGATTGAGGCTGTTTCGCTGCAGAAGCGCTGCCAGGCCTACGAGCTGGAGCTTACCAGGCTGACCGAGGAGCTGAGATCCATTTTACCTGAGCAGATTCTAAACATCTCCCTCAATAAAGAGGTTCTACAACAGATGGATGCAGGGAAAATGCAACTGACTTTACCAGTGTGGTGCAGCCGTGTCTCTGAGATTGTCAAGAATATGTCACAACTGGTCTCTAATCTGACTCAAACCACAGAAGAAGGGGGCGAGAAGGGGATAGTTGAAGGCATGAAGGAGGAGATGAAGGGTTTGCAGGGGGTAAGAGACAGTTTAGGATTTTATTTAGAGCAGGAATTGATGGGAGAGACAGTGCCAACACATGGTGACACCTCTAGTGGATGTAAAATTCCTCATATAGGAATGGCGTCAGCTTTTAGCCATCGCCTGGAGACCAACAGCTACAGTAGAGCACGCAGGGAGAGGGTAGAGAGGGAGATCCAACAGTCTGGGGTGTCGGTCAGAAATCTCCGATCTAATTTTGAAGGTCAGATTGGGGTTATCTATCCCTTTGCTGGGGTTGTGAAAGGAGGCCAAGTAGCACTTGGAGCATCAGGAGTTAAGAAACAGAACAACAACACCGTCCTCCACTGTGAGGATAAACATTATCCTTCTAATAATGTCATACCTGTGATGGAGAGTACTAGTTTAAGGAAAGAGCGTATAGTGGTGCTGTTCCTGAGCCACTGGAAGAAATCTGCATATGCTATTTCAGTGAGAGCAGCCAAGCAGGAACAAGGACAGAAATTAGTGGCTGGGAGGGAAACAGAAGCTTCAACCCCACAAAAAATCCCCTCCATGTTTAAGTTTTGCAAACAAAGAGGGGCTGTGGACAAGATGCTCAACTCCTGGAGGGTTAAACTAGAACTTAAAGATGCACAAAAGTCACATTTGTCCTCCTCTAACTCTTCACAAAACCCACCACTTCCAGGGATATACTCTCCAGAGCAATTCCTGCCAGATGTCGATGGTGTCGCAGTGAGCCACGATAGCCTGACGCTTGACCTCTTCATGCTGGGATACTTTCACATCCTGGAGCAAGAGCTGTCACCTGAGGAGAGGAAGATGAGGCACCTCCTCTGCTTTGAAGTATTTGACCGCGTCGGCAGTTTCCCCTGGGAGATGGTGAGGGACTTCCACAAGGCTGTTCTCCAGGAGATCCAGGCTGAGAGGCGACAGTGGAGTGATGGCTTCGAGGACATCAGCGTTCGCTTCTTTGGAGACGCCAAACCATGCCATTGTCCATACCAATCGTCATCAAATTCCACACTTGTACCCAAAGTTATAGTTCAAACTGCTACTCCAGATGAGAATGGAGGTGACACAGACTTCTCCTATTTCAACAATGAAGAAATTTGTAAATACATTGACCGCAGCTTCACGTTCTGGAAGGAGAAGGAGGCAGAGCTGTTTGATTTTGAACAATAGCAAGGTGTATTTCATGTTTTTGCACAAAATGAAAATGTGTTGGCGTATATAGTTTAGCTAAATGATCAGTGTTACAAATTACTTTTGAGAAGGCATTATTAATGTATTATCATTGCAGACTCACTTGAGAAGGCATTTTATAATTGCAATGTTACTGGAGAGTTGCAATGCCTTAGAAGTTGAATGGTACCAATAATAAATGCAAACATTTGAATTATTTTATGTTTGTTGGAAAGCAGATGCTTAATTGAGAAGCTAGTTTTAATGTTTATGAAAATAGTTGAATGAATAGTAAGAAATGTGCATGGGAAACCAATAAAGTGTGCAAAATGTTGTCAAAACTGGGGCCTAAAATGGGCTGCTTGATTAAGGGCCCTTGTCATCCAATGTTGTTTTTGGATGAATAGCTGGTTTGATGTGTGGAATCTAAACTTCAAAGCTTTATTGAGGCTTTAAGCATACACTATAGCCTACATTTATTAGTGTTTAGAAATAAAAAGAAGAATGTGGAGCTGACGGGATGTGTTAAGAGCCCATAACTTGTTTTACTAAATCCCATGACTGAAAAAATGCTGTTTTAATTATACAATTAAATATCTGGAGTATTGTATCCCCCTATAACGTCTTATATGACAAAAAAATGCTACAGTCCTTCCGTTACAGAACCGGATTTTTGAAACGTTTGCTTTTTCCCGCTTGGAAATTATTAATAGAATACAGCAATTATCAAAAATAATTGCAGATAAAATTTTCAATCAAACACATACCGTACTTTATTTCTGTTCATGCATATTTTCGATATCTTATACCTAAAAGAAAAAATAATTTTGTTTCAGGTCCTAAAGAAAGGTGACGGGTTGTAATAGGTGAGGTCGCGCATGCGCACAAGCACCATAAATTGACAGGAGGATGCTTAGCTGCATTCCCATCATTCTATGAGGAGAGGAGGATCCCCCTGCGCATCCACAACGGAGGAGAAACCGAGCGATAAGTACATATAAAAATAATCCGAGTTGAGCTCTTTATCTGCCACCATGTCAGCTGGAGGAGATTTGGGGAACCCCCTGAGGAAATTCAAACTCGTGTTTTTGGGAGAGCAGAGCGGTGAGTCAGTTGTTGGGGTGTTATCCTCCTCCCATAACGCTGGCCAAACATGCGTATATTTTGAAGGCCATGTATGTAATCCGTGTTGGTTTTAAAAGTTGTGTTTGAATCTCGAGGATAAACCGGCGGGCTGTGGTTGAATTGACGCCCATGTAGCTCTTGGCACATTATGTGACAAGGAAATTTGATTAACGGGAAAAGAAAAAACGTGGATTTAAAACGCATGCATATAGGCTACCTTCAGCCGAATGACTTCTTAATAACGATATTAATCAGTGTAAAATAACTGCACATGTTATTGAATATCCTGGATGTTTGTTAAATTGTCGCCAATCGTCATAAATTGCATCATAGCAGCCGATATGAATTCGGATGTTTTGATGTGCTGCAGTGACCGACAAATATGCTCAGTCTGTTTTCTTATGAGGTTTTATTTGACTGAAATCGCTTATATCTTCCATTAACCATCCTATATTCTTTAACAGGTCTCTATTATTTTCACCATCATTCGTGATTCAGTTTTTAAAGGATGAGATAATAAACAGTTCCCCATGTGTCAGTTCGGGACACACCCTAGGCTGGCGATGTCGGTAGCATCTCTATAAGCTCGCAGTTTCCGGCCCGGTCCCATAAATTATCAAATAAAACTGACAATGCCACGGCGTTATAATTTTTATTCAATAATCCATCTGTTCAGGGGGGGGGGGGGGGGGGGGGGGACTGTATATATGTGTATGCGTGTGTTTGTGTTTGTGTGTGATTTGATGTAATGGCACAATTCGGGAGGAGCAGATCGATAATGGTTTAGCGCTGTGAAGCCGCCTGAATACGTGTTCAGACATCAGACATCCAAAGTAGCAGCAGAGGTGAACATCTCCCATTGAAAACAGCAGCAGAAAACAAACACACAATCAAGAAACAGCTACACTGTTTGTGTCTTCATTGTGATGATTCAGTGTGTGTGTGCGTGTGTCTTGTAGCCTAGAAGGCTGTGTTTCGACTACAGTCCTCCCTGTCTGTGTGTTTGGCCTGTGCTGCAATGTTGCTGTCCATGGTGCTGAATGGAGGCCTACTGTGGCCACTGCCCATGGTTGGATTCAGGACGCTACTGCTGCCTGCATACAGGATTCTGCATGTGAGACTGAGGCCTGCTTAAAGAGTCCCAGTGTCCCTCCTCATGAGTGTGATCAGATGTAAAATGGAGTATAAGATGAGCACCAAACAAGAATAGCGACGAGGAAAGACCTCACCTTGACGCTTTCAGAAGTCAACATTGAGCTTGTGATCATAGCATAATATTAAACTGTTTAGTAAATTTACCTCAGGATGACATTTTTAGTGACAAAGAATATTTTGGGACATGACTTTGCTTTTATAATTGTCGTTTAGAAACATGTCTCCCCCATCAACAAAAGACAGATAGCTAAATATCAGTGCTTATTTAGATCAGTTGGTCGACAGAAGATGAATCATTTTCAATCCTAATTTATTTATATGTAGAGACTTGTACATATAAAGCAGGACCAATGCCATAAACTGCAGCATTTTTTTTAGCACCAGTGCGGTTCGCACTTAGTTTTCCTAAATTGGCCTTCTAATGCTCAAAACTTTTGGGATGCACTGAAACTTAACAAGAAACTTAATAAGAAAAAAACCATACCAAAATCCATCCTACAAGAAGAATGAATGTATTTTATAATTGTTTGAATATTTAAACTGCGAGGAAATGTCAAACATTCTGATGTTATCTCTTCTTCTTTGGAAGCATATGCAGCTTGTCTCTTGTCTTTCTAAAGGAATTTAAAAAAAAAAGTGGTTTTCACTGTTGATCACAGAAAAAAACAAGCATACAAAGTCATCACCCCCCTGGACTATTAACACCCTTTGGCACAATCAACAAATCAGTATCATTAAGATAATTTGCAGCTCTAAAAAAAAAAACACTTTTAAAACTCTTGTGCTTTTCCAGTTAGTATCTCATCATTTCTGTCATGTTTGTAATGTTCAGCATGTACACGTATAGCAGTGTGCCACATAAGAATTTGTTTACATGCTTTTGCTAAATCATCCTCACATACTGATGATCATGTTTTATAATTTCTACATCTTGATTATCTACTCTTTATTTTTCTTAAGAGTAGGTAATGAAAACCACTTTTGTTATCTTTATTTGCAATGAAACTTTGAAGAAGAGAGAAGATGGATTTCACGTTATTCCTGGATTTATTACAACAAATGTTAGAAGTTGAGAAATTACATCTTGAGAAACAAAGCTGTGGGTATACTATCTTTCATTTCTTTCTTCTGACAACTGTTATTAAAGATCTGCTTTTTTATTTGTAAGGTTATCAAGATGGCTTATTGGTGTTCTTTAGTTTGTGTGATAATGATGCTTACAGTGAAAAATTCTCGACTCAGAGACAAGTCTACAAAACAGTGGATACATACTGTCATATCTTTATGAGGAATTACTGATAGAGATTCCTTGAAATAACACTTAACTTGAAATCAACCTCTGATCTTTTTATTCCAGTGGGGAAAACATCCCTCATCACTAGATTCATGTATGACAGCTTCGACAACACATATCAGGTGAGTCTCGGACCAGGTCCTGAATCCGATTATTCAGAAAAGTGAGATGGATTTGGAAGAATTGAATGCATGATATGGTGACTGATTACTTTTAATACTGTGTAGAAGAAGAGAATGAACAATTTCTTAACAATTATCCTCCCATGTCAGATTTCCATGAGCGGAAAAAAGAGAACTAATTACTGAAGTTTATACAATATAACACATCAAGCCCTCCATGGTGACTTATACACAACTCAATTATATCACATTTAGACCAGACATTCTTGCTTGACCCACACATTTCTATATGGGTTGATATAAATGGAATACATTTGCATTGACACTGTCCAAAGTTAAATATTATCAATATAATTATCAAAAGGTAAAAGTGGTACAGTACAGCATTGTTAGGCTCGAAAAGATGAGAACGCCGAACACACAGAAATGTTTTTTCCATTGCATCAAGTAGAAGTCTGAATGATTGACCCTTAAGGTTGATATAAATGACATACACAGTCTGATTCACTTGTATTACTGATTGGCTCTTTTCTGTCTTCGTAGCTTTTTTTTGTATTTGATTTGATTTAAACAACAGTCAGTCTGGAAGGATCAACAGAGGGTGCACAGACACATTAGACCTTCAAGTCTGGGTACTATTGATGATTTCCCCTTCGTATGTTCTTTCTCTCCCACAGGCCACCATTGGAATAGACTTCCTATCAAAGACCATGTACCTGGAAGACAGAACAGTAAGGAAACTCTATTTGTATTTCGAGTTCACTTGAAGATAACTCCCTAAAGAATAGTTAATGTATTTGTTCTCATATCATTTTAACCAGTAACACCCTAAGTAAGAAATGTCCCAGTTTCCACTCTGTTTTTACTAATCCTTGATTTGATTAGCTTAATTATTGCTCTCTTCACAGGCTAACACGATTATCCTTTGGTTATTTCTGGTAGTAATGGCTCTGGTGTGTAGGCTTAAGGAGTCAAAGCCTTTCCCACGGATGATTGACTCTACCTAGTTTTAATGCTATTTTTCTGTCAGGATATTATGTTCTGTAAGCCTGCACACACTGATACTGGCTTATCCCTCTGGGTGTGTGCTTACAAGGCCCAAACATCTGTATACTCTGTGTGTAGTATGATGGGTAATGTGGAAACAGCTGCTGAAAGTGCACGTTTCTCTGTGTGTGAATTCAGGTAAGGCTGCAGCTGTGGGATACTGCCGGACAGGAGCGTTTCAGGAGCCTCATCCCCAGCTACATAAGGGACTCTACAGTCGCTGTGGTTGTCTATGACATCACAAGTGAGCAGCAACATGCTTATTGTGCTGTAGCTGTGCTTTATGTTTTGACATGCAGTAAAGCTGTACAATTTGTATGTTGGATTTTAACACAAAAAGAGTGTGGTCTCCACAGATGTGAACTCGTTCCAGCAGACCTGCAAATGGATTGATGATGTAAGGACAGAGAGAGGAAGTGATGTCATCATAATGCTAGTAGGCAACAAAACAGATCTGGAAGAGAAGAGGTGAGTTTGTCAAATATACAATCAACATTGTCTGCTATGTGTATATGCAACCATTTTTAGCAGAAAAGCAAACTGTCAGTAGTGAACGGATTAGCCCTTAAAGTCGTGACATGGAGTCTGCCGTGATTTTCCTGCAGGCAAATCATGATCGAAGAAGGCGAGCAAAGAGCCAAAGAGCTGAACGTCATGTTCATTGAGACCAGTGCCAAGACGGGCTGCAATGTCAAACAGGTGATTCCTGCAGTTTCACCATATTTCACTGCATTTTGGGTGTCAGCGTCGCTCAGCTTCTCTGCCATTCTTGCCTCCCGTTTTCCAAATTATGTATCTGAACATTGCTAATACAAATAAGTGGTAAAAATGTCCTTAAATTTAGGTGACAGCTGAAGATATTTCACAAACATATTTAAACTTAAAATGGATGTCAACATTTCATTAATACATTAAACAACATGACATTGTATTTAATAGTTCAAGTTAGCTCACTAATGTTCACATAATGCAAGTCCAACTGCATACATGCAATGCTACTTACATATGGATGTATCAACAATAATATATTATAATCATATACTTTGCATTGAATATAATATGCAAATTATGCATATCATGTAAAGAGCAATTACTTTCATTTTTTTCAATAATACATATCCAATGCAGACTATTTTCATCCCACAGAGTACTCATACAGTAAGTGCTTGTTAGCCTTCAAAGTCTATGTCAGGTTATGTTAATGTATAAATACAGGCAGGAAATAATAGCTTCACCTAAGAAGTGAAATAATTCACCTTGTGTTTTTCAGCCCTTCTGCCCTAACATACACTCTACATATGTCTTCTCTTTTTTCCTCTTTGTGCATCACATCTCCTACCAAACCCTTCCATATCTCCTCTCCTCTCTTCCCACCTCCTTTCCTTCCACTCGTCTTAGCTGTTTCGTCGGGTTGCAGCAGCCCTACCTGGAATGGAAAGCTTGGACGATGCAAACCCTGAGGGCAGTATCCTTTTCAGCAGCTGTGACTCACTGTGCAGAGAGCCAGGCAGCCAAGAAATGGGCAGCTTATTTTTAATCTCTTAGTGGTTGTTGGCACAAGCACAGACCGCCCAGCCTACTGTCTACTGAGAAGCATCAGCCATTAAACCTTTTGCTTAATAGAGAGGACAAAAGCACAGTGCCAGGAAGTGTGTTGTTGATGCATACGTAGGTAGAGCACCACCTAATGGCTGTCTGGGAAATGCCATGCTCTGAGAAAATTTAAAGAGGATGGGACTGATTAAAAGTGACATACTTTAAAAATGGGACTATACACTTTAAGATAATATGATATATAATATTGATATAAATGACTGCATATGTGAATTAAAGGCAACAGCATGATGCCTGTGAAATAAGCCCTTCTACCTGTGGCCTCACAGATCCTCTGTTACAAGCTTCTTTTTTTGACTATGACCATGACTTGGTGGTCATAATACCATTGTGTTTAGATATTTTCAGTGATTGAAACAAGCCAGGATCCTGCCTTTTTCCACAACCACCTGTCTTTTTCTTAATTGAATAATTCCCAGTGATTGACATCAAGCTGGACAAACCAGCAGAGCCCACTGTGCCCGAGGGCGGATGCTCCTGTTAATGCAGAGCTGGAATCGGACAGCTCCCTTCACACCATAGGCTTGTTGTGTTGCTTACTACTGGTTAGCTTCCAGTTGACTTCTCTAATTGGATATAGGATGTGGGCCTTGTATCTGATTGGACAAATCAAATGTTATCTTTCAGTCTTGTTCAGTTGTAAAATATTGTATACTTTGTCAATATGTAAGTGACTGGAGGAGAAAAGGGAAACAAAAAATCAACAAAAACACATGCTGAAATAAAAAATGAACAAAAAACTGTTTTGGAAAATGAAAAAGGAGAAACTGGGACAACCAACAGAATTCTTTTCGCTGTTATGTTTTGTATTTTTTATATATAAAAAGGGAAAGCACCAAAAATGATGCCTAAACACAGAAGGAGAAATAGTGGTGGAGGTCGGCCATTTTTGTAGATGGCCGAACACGTCTGAATGTCTGCAGCACGCATGCACGCTGATCTTTGGCCTGCCCTCCAGGGTCTCCACACTCTGGAAGCGGGCTGACTATCTTAGAATGTTTTATAGCATCTCTCTCTATAGCATCTCATGACAAAATGTATCTCATTTGATATTCCCACAAGAGTCAACTTTCAGTAGGTTCACCTTACAGTAGCTGTGAAAATGTGGCACTCTATCTCTCTATGGGTTTAACTTTTATAGAACAAACTGTACTGTGGTAAAAAAGAAAAGAAAAAGAATAAGTAATACAAAAACAACTTACTATCACAACTCATCCTCCTCAAACTACTCCTCTCCTCCTTTTCCTCCTTTCCTCTAAACTCCTCCTCTCCTTCCAGTGTCCCCCATCCCTCCATCCCGGTAATACACATATAACAATCCACTGTAATGCACTGCACTGTATATAATAATGTAATATGTATGTTGTGAACGTCCCTCTGTAGAAGTGGTCCTTGTTCACCAGTATGAATAATGTAATAATGTTTAATGAATAATAAATTACAGATTAAAGGGCTTCACTCTCCTAACCATTAACATTTACCTGCTAGCAAAAATCGTCTTTTTCATCATATCTTCATTTTTGAGGGGGTTAGAGGTTGAATTGAGTTAAGTTACACACTGTTTAACAAACGTAGCTTCAGAATCAACACATTTGAGTGAAAAGGTTCAATCGATCCCTCAGTTTCAGATTATTTTTCTGGGCGTTTTGCCTTTATTCAATTGGACAGTTAGGGGGTAACATTTAATATGGAGAGAGATGACATGCACCAAGCGTCAGGACTGGGAATCAAACCTGTGATCAGCACAAGGACTGTGGCTTTTTTACATGTGGCGCCTACTCTACAAACTGAGCTAAACCAGCAATTGAGCAAATCCACAATTCCTCATTTTAATAGTGGTTAAATGAGGAGGAACCCACACAGCACCCTACTTAGCATTTAGCTAAGATATTTTCTTTACATTAAAAAGGTTTTCCTTTCACTGAGAGATGATACTGGAGGAGAATGTTCTACATCTACTCAACTTTATGCTGTATGGTGTCCAAAATTTACCTGGGAAATTAATCCAATGCAAAGTGCTAAAGTATGCAGCTCCTTGAGTGTCTACTTGAGGCTGGCTCTAAAATACCAGGAAGCCCTCTTAACACCCATGTTGGTCTGAATAGCTCATGTCTTTATGTGTACACACTGTACAGGGGTTCTTTTTATTTTTTTTAGTTTTTTACAAATCATCTGTCTTGATTTTTTGAGTAATGCATACATTTGCATAGTTAAGGGCAGACTGAGTTTACCTACAGTCAGGCGCTTAGTAGCCGTATGCTAGGAGGCTTAAGGCCTGCCTCAGCTTCAGCTCTTTGCCTGTTACGTAATTGCTCAAACATTTGACTGAGATAACATTTCTAATATGGCGTCTGCCATCATTGGACTTCAAAATAGCTTTTCAGAAACCAATGTGTGACATCGCTACATCTATGTTTTTAATAGTCTATGAATCAATGTAAACACATTTTTCAGTGTTTAGAAAACTCAAATCAAATGATCAACCAAGACAAAAATGTGGTTACATATCATGGCAAAAATAGAAGCCTTTCAGAAAATGCTACAAAATGATTTACAAAACCATGAACTGATAACTTTCATTATCGTTATAGATTCTGTTCATGGCCATCAGCTGTTAGCCATTACATGTCACGTTGAGCCCTTTGAAATGGGTGCCCAGTAAATCTAAATTGTAAATGGTTTAGAGTTAGTAAGTAAGGAAGTTACTGATATATTTCCTGAAAAAGAACTCTGTTGACACTGTTGTTGATAGTAAGAAAAAACCCACTGAATGCGTCTCTCTTTAAGATGATCATTTACAGTTTTGGTTTCCTTCGGTGCACTGCTCCACTATCTGATCTCCCAGTGGTGAGAAAAGGTCTGAATATGTTAGTTAAGGGGAAGTTGAGTTGGAAAGAACCTTTTAGGAAGAAAACTGTCACTGTGACCTGTCAGGTAGCTTTGTCTTAGCTCTCCTGATGTAAGCTGACAGGTATTCCCCTTTAAGGACAACTCGTCATTTGATCCCTCTGAGGATCAACAGGCAGACGGAGACAGTTGGTGCTGTTAGTGGACAGAAAAACTCCACCGAGACAGAAGGTCAAGGATGACCTGAAGGTTAAAAACATCCAATACAGAGTTTGAAAGTGAGTGACATGGCTAAACATAGTGATGTTGATTAAAGTTGATTAAAGAACACCGAACTATGTAAAAGATGTGACAAGTCATATTAAACACAAAGGTACAAGCATGAAAAAATGCACCTGTACAACACTTACTTCCCTGACAAGGACACACCTCTTAAGTCCTCAAAACCTTAGGTATGAAGTTTGGTCTGCTTAGTTCTGGTCCACTCTGGATTTCATTTACATACCCAGCATCATGTCCAGAGTGGAAGCTTTTGGGGACACGAACCTTCGCTCCCTGCTGAGGGAGTTACGAACCGATATTGCCATGGCAGTAGATGACTCTTTCCCTCTCATCTTTGGTTTGGCTGATAGAAACATTATCACTGATCAACTACTTAAGGTAAGAAGAAGCCTCTGAACTAAGTGTTTGCTTTGATTTTTCATTGGAAATGCCAGATATTGCTTTTCCATCGGTCCTCATAAGCATTTGCATTGAAATGTAGGACTTTTTTTTTCATTCAACCATTCAAATATGCACAAATTATCAGGTTAATTATTTATTAAGGTTTGTCTGATGGCACTGTTCCTCTTCTCCATGTTATCCCGAACTTAAGACTAGAACATAGTCGCTCCATGTGGTTTTGTTTAGACTGCAGAGTTTAAAAAAGCTCTTGGTGTTTTTGAAGGAAACTTTGGAGAAGGAGGGCCGAGAGGGGATCCACAAGGCCATGTACTCGCTCCTGTCCTGGGTCCTGGAGCAGAGCAGATCCACCATCAAGGCTTTCTGGAGCAATTTGTCCAAAGACTACAATCTGGAAAGTTATACCAAGCTAAAGCCACTGCTAACAAACATGCACCAGAGTATGTAGAGTTCAATTTTTGCCAAATTATTTATAGCATGTCTGTTCAATTGTACCAAAAAAAACAGACATGTTGTGTGTACTGTGGGAATGGAGTTGCGTATGTCCACCATATAACCCTTAAACCTCTGCCACATAATCTCTTGATTTCCTATTCAAGTGGATCATATACAAATGTGTTATCGAAGTAAAACCCCACTCTGTCGTAAGGTCTAGAAACACACTGAGCAATCAACATGGTACAGAAATCTACAAATAGACAATGTTTTGTAGAATATGTCAGTGTGAAGTATTAAGTTGATCCTCACTTCAACTCAACTTTTTATAGTTTTCAGTACAATACATATTTTTATGTCTTTGCTGACATTGTGTTGACAGGACGGGTTGCTGCAGGTTTCAGTACTGAGAAAAAGTCTTCTGGAGGCCACAAAACAGCTAACATAAAGAAGAAGAGCCATGCAGACGGAGGCACAAAGGCACACAAGCAGCATCCACAGTACCATGCCAAAACAAGCAATGGAGCAGGTTATTTCCAATGTTACACATCTTCTTAAAATGTCTTACAACAAATACAGTAGCCATTGCAACCCCCTTAAAGAGATAGTTCGGTATTTTTTGAGTGGGGTTTAAAGAGGTACTTGTCAATAGTAAATGTATTAGCCACAGCTAATGTTGGTCAGCTCAGCCTCTCTATATTGGGTAACCAGCAGGACTGCAGGAACGTAGCCTATGCAATACACTGTAGCATAGCTTCCTTTTTTGAGAGGAAACAAGCTAAAACACGACAGGTTAATGTACACCATATTGGAAAAACTTAACAGCCCTTTACTTTTCCGCTAGAAATGCCCTTTGTCTGAATGGTTAGACATGCAGACTGCAGGACGGATGTACTGTTTTTACCAAGTCCCAGTCGTAGCTCTCCAGGTTCGTGGATATGAGCTCACAGTTTACACACCTGCCTACACCACCAGGGAATTTGGCATCTCTCATGTACTCCAGTTTTCCCCCTCTCTGGTTCAGACCTGTTGAGTCTCCATCTGCATTTTTCCTCTGTTTACTTCCGTCCGTAAAAGTTATCCAATGTATTCTTAGTAAACAGTGAGTCATAGTTGCTATAAAAACCATTACATTCATTTGGAATGTATTTGTTGTCTCTTCCGAAGCCCACAGAACAGCTGATCAGGGCTCTGCAGGTGGAAGAACACGTAGTGTGCCACAGTAGGCTAGTGCTAAAACAAAGGGGCTTGCTAACGGAAAAGTAAAGCGCTGTGAATCTTTTCAATATAGCGTACATTTACCCAAACGTTTTGTTTTGTTCAGCTTGGTTTTACTTAAAATTTGTGAAATTATGTGAAGCAAACGTACCCGTCTGGTACAATGTAGGCTATAGCCTAGCTTCTGTGACTGCACTTCAGTTTCTCAATAGAGAGGCTAAGCAGACCAACATCTCCTATGGCTAATATACTTACTATTTACAAGTACCTCATACAACCCCACTTCAAAAATACCAAACTACTGGTATCCCTTTAAGCCTGTCGGCCAACAAGTGCAAGGCTTGGCAACAGCCAAAAAGATTTACATTAAAAAAAATGTGCAACATATTCAGATACGATAGCCTATAACATTTAAAAGCCAATGAAACAAACGTGCTGCAAAAAGCCGAAACAACTGCCTTTACACCAAACACATAGCAAATACATACACAAGACAAAGTCAAAAACAGAACTGAAACAGTTTAGTATTACCAGGGAGGGAGAAGAGGAAGTGAATTTATTATTTGGATGGGAAAATGGCAAAGCTTGACGACAGACATAAAGATTAAAAATACATGAACTAAGAGACTTAAAGCATGTCCGGCACGTTTTTTTTTAGTCACTGAGAGCTGAGCAGGGGTTTTGTCTGCAGCTCGCAGGGCCAACACTTCACCTGTCCTTTCAGCTGCTCAGACTGAACCCCCACTCAGCTCTCACCCCCCTTGCTAAAATCCAGGCCGGACATGCTTTAAATCTCTTTGATCATGTATTTTTAATTTCATTGTCTGTCTTCAAACTATGTAATTTCCCATCCAAACAATAAATTCAATCCCTTGACCCCCTTTCTCTCTCCCGTTAATAATCAACTGTTCCTCTGAGTGCCCCTACAGACCTGGAGCACTATACTGTTTAAGGCTGGATTTGTAGGGCTAAAAGGGCTAGTGCTGATAACATGTTTTTTGTTTTTTAAGGGGGGAAAGTGAGGTTATTCCGAGTGAAGAGTGACGCACCAGCCCCCCAGATGACATCTAAAAACAGTAATAACAATGAATAATATTTTACAGACAATGCTTGAATACTGTGGACACAATTAACCTTTTTTTTTCCTCAGGTGCTTCAGTCCAAAGACCAGGTGCTCTGTCTTCCCCCTCCTCAGGTGATCCACTAAGCAGCCATGAAGTTGAAGAGAAGACCCTCATCCAACAGGTGTTCGGCTCAAATGGTACGACTTTGGATGAGTATCAGTGTTCCTTTTTTTTTATTTTCACAAATACTCCTAATATCATCTTCATATAAAGTGTTTGTGATTCAACAGGATCCTCCAGAAAACGCATCAAGGTTGGAGGGGAGTCAGATGAGATAAATGAAGCTGCTAAGAACACATTTCACCACAAGGGGGAGACAAACTCAGTCACTGTAAAGAATCAGCTCAGTCACAGTCTGCATGTCCTTTTGCATGTAAGCACCACTATCTAACATGTTCTGTTTCTGAGCAGGTTCACTATAATGATGATGAGTGTGCAGTGTGCAAGGATGGAGGAGAGCTGATCTGTTGTGATGGATGTCCTCGAGCTTTTCACCTGACCTGCCTCCACCCTCCACTCACATCCATACCAAGGTGAAAAAAATATGGTTTGATGTTACAATGTGTATGTACTCAAGTTTAATTTAAATATTGTTTTCACTTACTTGTGCTTTGCATAGGTTTCCCAGTTTAATGTAACTTTATAGATTTTTAAAAACATTATATTTCTAACTCCACTACATTTAGTTGACATGTACCGTTGTATGATGCAATGCAGTACTTGAACTGCTGATCTGCCTGTGGTATTCAAATGATCTTTAATTGTCTCCACATTGAAAAACTACAACATTTAAATTCTCCAACATGTAATTGTTAGTAATAAAAACAAAATGAATGTTCTGTTATATTACAGCACTGTTAAAAGAATGACTCTGCATATTACGTGAGTTGGGATATTTTGAGTTAATTTCCTAAAATATCGCTTCAAATATTTTTGTACGTTTACTTAAGTAGGATTATGAATGCAGGACTTTCACTTGTTTTGGATTAATTTAAGACTGTGATATTTTTACTTTTCGACTGAAAACTACTAATGAAATAAGAGATAAAATTCACTAGTGATCTCTCTTTTTTTGGTGTACGTTAAATCAGCAGATTTTTGTTCAGGGATATCTTAACTTTTAAAATTTTGCTCTGCAAAGACATTTTTAATGCCACACCATATATTTAATTTACAGTGGTCCTTGGCAGTGCGAGTGGTGCTGTGGCAACAGAGTGAAAACAGAGAAAACACAACTACCTCTGCAAGTAAGTATCTGAAGGAAGATTATTTCAAAAGGAACTATGCTAACAAAAATCAATGATATAAATATATTTTTTATGCTCGTAAAGCTCAATAAAACTTTTTTCTAAACAAATATTTGCGAGCAAAGATCAGATTTTACAGATTGCAACAGCGTCTTATAATCGTAAATAATTTATAAATACCCTCATCATTACACGTGTTGAAAATAATGTTCTGCTTCCTGATATGAATCTCCCTTTTCAGCATTTTCTTTGTCTTCAAATCTTATATGATAAGTATGTGAGACTGATCAGTCACAAAACTTTATTCACAGCCACTCATTGCCCAGCCTCAGCAAACAAACACAAACTCCAGTACCTCCATGGTAGACATCTCCTTCTTCTCCTCGCTATCATCCTCATCTCTCACCCCTATCACAACTTCAATGACTGGATCAGGTGGAAGAAACCTCCAGGTGAGGATTTGGTTACTCCCTGTACTTGTTTACTGACGGATCTGCTTTTAGTAATTTTGCAAATTTCGTGTCACTTCTTCTTGCAACAAAAGTCCTGTTAGTGCTAATATAAATAAATAACGTTCATCCAGTGCTCAGGTGGAGAACTGGTCAATATGAGGGAGGTGTGTGGTGTTTGTCACCTGGGAGGAGGAGACCTCACTCACTGCCTGCAGTGTTTGCAACATTTCCATGTGCATTGCCACTTCTTCAAGTAAGACATCCACTCCTCTATACTTCTATCACTGTATGATCTGCTGAAGACTCATATTTTCTTCCACATAGCTGACAAATCTTAATCATGAGCTTCAGTGTGATCTATGCACAGAGGAACTGCTTGTCAACAGGCAAGGCAGGCTACTGCTTAGGGGCCCCAGGCCAGTAGGGGGCCCCTGAGGGCTGATAAACTTTTAACTACATCAGAGACTCAAAATGTGCAAATTTTGCAATGACAGTAGGAAACCTCCCTAAGGGGGGCCAATCTGACAGCATTCAGTCGTGGCCCCACTAAGTGTTGCATGAAAACCAAAGTTTGTCGATGAAAGTATCTGAAGGAAGATGAAGAGTAAGCGTTGACATACTGGCAGAAATTATAGTGATGAACGCTGGTTGGAGGGGTGAATTTTTGCCAAGGCCCAGACAGACTCTAGAATCTATGCATCAATGGCGAATGAAAGCATTCTGATGTAGAGAGAGATGAGGAGGAAGAAGTACAAGACACCCAGCTAATAGCAGAACGACTAGGAGCTGATCAACGGCGAGACTGAGCCAATCTGAACTTGAAGCTTATTATAGATGAAAATTGTAAGTCTCTAAAAAGAAGAGAGGGTGACTGCTACCCTGACCCAAGCTAGTGGTCGATTCCACAGGAAGGCGGCAACTATGCCTGGTGACCTCACTCAGCCTAATTGATAGGCTGGCTGCTGGAAATATAGGGTACATTGGGACAGGTGGAGTGCTCAGGTGGAGAACTGGTCAATATGAGGGAGGTGTGTGGTGTTTGTCACCTGGGAGGAGGAGACCTCACTCACTGCCTGGTATGGAGGACCTTATAACATCCACTTGAAGTGCACACTTTGAAGTGCATACGTGCAATCTTTATTTGAACACTTTAAAGAGAACCCTATCAAGTGAAAAAGTGCAAACTTTCATGGGCACACTTTCAAGAACAAACTCTCAGGTGCTCACTTCCATACTTTCAAGTGCGTAAGTGAACATTTGCAGGTGCAAACTTTCAAGTGCACTCTTTTGTGTGTATTAGTGAAGACATTTCAAATGCACACGTTCGAGTGCACAAGTGTACTATTTTGAATGAAACACTTACCCACTCACTAATTAACTCTCTCACTTCTCTTACATCCCTTCTGCACTTTTTACCAAATGCCTACCTACCTTATCTGCGTCACTCGTAGCAGAGACAACCAAAATCTGCATAGGTAGAACAAAACTTAAAGACAATACTTTTTAATATAAACTCAGGTTCCATCTCATCTCAAATGGTCTGAAGTTCTTCCTCAACAATTCTCTTGAGTATTTGATGTAGATATTGATGGACTGAAACATTACATACAACAGAACAGTCTGACTCAATCTCAGTAAGTGTGCTTATATTTGTCAGAGGAAGTTCCGTCTGCTTGTCCTGCTCCAGGGCCTGGGGCAGCTCTGCAGAGACGGAGACAGAAAGTCCACAGGTGTGCCTTAATAGCCTTTGTGTTTAAAAAATATATACACCTTCATTAAGTTAATATGATTGAGTTGAATCTGTTTTATCTCTCCTGTGAATGTATAGCTCCCCCCAGTGGTTCAAAGCACATACACTCCTGATAAGAGCTCCTGCGTTTCTGAACCCATCCTCCATAAAGATGAACTGGACTCCATTCTGGGAGATGTGAGTGGAGTTTGGTTTTATGTAAATGTAGACATGATATGAATACAACCATAAACAGCTCAGAAACAAGATGGTTCTGTCAGGATGTGTAATATACCAAAGCCAAGAAAATAACACTTGATAACACTTTTTATCTGCATGAGAATTTGGTTAAGATGTTTGCTGTGTGCCATAATTGTCAGTGACATCTAACATATTTAGCACATAGTGTCATCAGGATTTAGCTTAATGTGTAACATGTAATATTGTAATGTAATGTAATGATCTTACTGTGTTTTCCCTGTTTTTTTGTATCTCAACAGGGCTCCATTGATGGAATCTATCAGTGGGCTTTCCACAACATTGCTCGGCCTCTTCCAGATTCTCAGGGTTGTTTCCAGTGACAAATGACTTCTGGGATCACGCCTGATATAACTACCAGGCTGAAGTTAATCTGCAAAGAAGCAAAGAGGAATAATCAAACAGAGATTACAGAATATAGTGAAAAATATTTTCTTACATTCTGCTGTACCTTTGGTGGATCTAGTTAAGATTGATTTTGCATTGGAAATGGTGGAATGTTTTGTTGTATTTTTTATGGGAAAACATTCCTTTGATGATTCTGATCATGTACAAAATAAAAGTCCTGCATTAACACTACAATTGCACATAGAGCCGTGTTAAGCTATGATCCGCTGAGTTAGTAGGACATGTTAGAAATTGTTTGAGGACTGCACGTAATAAAATCATCATTAAATCACGACAAAATAGTAGTAATTTCGCATCCCTGAGTTAAATTTGTGTTCTAATGGCTTGCTTTTTTTCATTCTGAGAAGCATATTCTCCGTAAAATGTGCTTCCAATATTTCCTTTACTTTGCAGGTTTCGATCATGAATGCTGCTTCCCATCAAACAAGTTTATCGTATGTGAGAGTTTTGCTTCCTGACCACTGTCCTTACCAATAAAAAATTCCCCCTCTTTCACTTCTTGCCAATCAAATGAGACTTCCTCTCCACGTTAGACCAATCAAAAATACATGATAATCAACTCCCGCCCCCGCTGCCCCGACCAATCAGATGGCTGTTGCTACCTCAGTATGAAGAAGGGAACCCTTCTGGCATCTTTCACAGCAAGGCTAATGTTATTCATATTCTGATGTCACTAAGGTCTTACAAAACGCGCTTATAGAACTAATACTCCGTTGATTGCTGTTTTTATCTCCCCAAAAACGAGCTATTGGATAATTTAAATTGAACTTTATAATGTGATCGATGGTCGTAAACACTAGCAAGACTCGTGTGTAAGCCGGTCTTATCTTTTCAGTTTTGCCTTTAGTCTGTCCGCGGTATTACGTTGTGTTTTCGTTTACATTGTCCAGTAAGAAAATGAGGAAACGTGTGGTGTGGAGGGGACATGAAACGGTTTTGTAGTATTTATGTTTTTCTTCATCCTCGTTTTTCCTAGCATCTATAACCTATTCTTAAAGGACATCCCGCTGGATTGTTTGTAGCATGTTGAAATATGTTGCACAGGGACATGAAAAGTCACAAACCTTGTTGTATGGGATGGTGGTCACTCTGACATGATATTCACAGACGCTATGATGTTCCACAAGGCGTTGGTGGTATAGTGGTTAGCATAGCTGCCTTCCAAGCAGTTGACCCGGGTTCGATTCCCGGCCAACGCAAACGTTTTTCCTCTTTATTGACGATTTGTATTTCGTTAAGGACAGCAAAGCTCAGGAGTACAAACATTTGAAGAAAAAAGCGATTAATAAAAAACATAGAATAGCCTCCTTTGTCCATACAAGAGAAAATCATGTGTACGGCAAACACGAAATAGCAATGTAGCCTAACAACATGGAAGACAAACAATTCAAGTTTTACTGATTTGTAATTGTAATTCATTTATTGTTTTTGTACAGAACCACAACTGCTTATAATAAGTTGTAGAGTTTAAGCTCTAGGATGATGTACTAACATTTTTGTAGGGTTCATTTTTCTTCAATCTCTCTTTTTTCAATAGCCTACTTTAATGCATGTTTAAGTTTCCTTGAGCACAAATATTAGGAGATGCTTGATTGTTAATTTTACAAAGATAATGCAGCATAAGGAATGTCATAAGTATGTTTTGTAAGAAGCATTAACTTCTTCTGGGTTTCTTCAAAAATCTCCCAGGATCCTTTAAAGGTCACAGGGACCTCTCCGAGATGTTAGAGAGATAAGTTACATAAACTTATATTGTGGCTCATGCTTCATGCGTAATAACTGACTCCGCCTCTCAGACACATAGTTTAAGGTTATGGTGGATTATAGAAACCAATCACTTTGTGTGTTCATTGTTTAAAAAAGAAATACTGGAGACGTGCTTCATTAGAGTGTCACAAGCCCCAAAGACTGTAACTCAGTATGGGCTTAGTATGTCTCACACGCCCACATACACACACAGCCACTCACAGTGACACACATACACCATATTAGCAGCATTTATTAATTATTAATGCAGACATGTTGTTCTAGATAGAGTATACCCACTGAACAGGAAATGTGTCACTGTTTTCCCTCTACCCACTATAAGTTCATTTGTTATCCTATTTGCGAGTGTTTATCCTGCTTACCCTTTTTTCCCCTCTGTTGCCATGGATATGGTATTCCTATGGCAACTGCAGGCCGTTATGGATGGCCTCGAGCCCCCACCATAGAGGACTCTCTGAACCTTTCATTACCCACTCCCTTCAAGCTCACAGACAAATCACTCAGGTAGCACATATTCTGACTCTGTCTCTATAACAGTTTCTTTCCCCGTGTTGTCTGTGCCGCTCTGCCCCTTTAGTCATACTGATGTGTCAGCTTTAAATCCTTGGCCCAGTTGTTCAAAGGTTTGATCTGGATACGAATGATCAGGATTTGGAAAATCTACTTTTTACAAAGAAAACTAGATATGATCAACGTCAACAACCGAGTTTCGTGATTTAGATTTGGATAAGTAGGCCTACTCTAAATTGGACTACACTCTGTCCACAGGGGGCATCAAAATCCACACAAAATGAAAGTTCCTTGCAGCTGCTTTAAAGAAACATTTTATGTTTTATATTAATGGCTATTTGGTGAATTAGTTAATCTTGAGTTCCAATATGAAAGATATTTACTGATTTAAATAATACAACGACCTTATCAACAGACATTAAGGAAACACGCTATGTTGAGGTTCTGGCTTCTCTGTCAACAAAGCAGCAGCCAGTATGTCTTCCTCCTAAGTTCCGAATCTGGTCTGGAATGGTCTATTATTGTTTTGACCAGAGAAGAAGACGAAACCCCCACACGGCGGTTTTGCCCCCCGCCCCTCGGTTTGTATGGCAAACAGCAAACCAACAGGTGTTGCAGCGATGGAAGCAGGCAAGCGAACTGGTTCAGATATAACTGATTCAACTCGACCTAAGAAGCCTCAGCATTTTTCCGATAAGCTTCACGAGCAGAAACGTGGTAAAACTAGGATAAGTATTGGAGATGCTTTTGAAAAATGGAGAGAGGTTAGAACGCAGAGGGGTTTCAAGTCCGATGCAGAGCTGGTTAAACATGGAAGCTACAGTTTCTGCGACATGGCAACCCAGGAAAGGGCGGGGGGAGACGGCGTGCAGGAAAGGGCGGGGGGAGACGGATTTCTTCAACGTATTGAATTTGGACTGCAATACCCATTTTAAACACTACGTGTCAGAGTTACATCTTGCTCCTTTAATTGATTTCATAATCCGTTTTTTCTTTTGAACTACCTGGTTTCAAGATTTGATTCAATCTGATAGCTTTAATTTGATCCGATTACTCTAAATGTGGTCTTGAAATGCAAACATCGCAGCTGTTTGTTGGCTTAATGTTCATTTTCTCAAAGTAATGCTCCAGGCTTTCATTGTGTACCTAATACTTGACGCCAATGCAGGTAGGAAGATTGTGATCAGATTTGTAGCACCAGTATCGCTTTCATAAGACTCAGTGCCCCGAGCTTTCTAATTTTCAACAGCGATGGAAACCAGAGCACCATCTTTAAACATGCATGAGACGTCTAGAGAACGATGCTCTGCCAGCGAAAGTGTTTCTGTGTCAGGGAGAGTGAAAGAAAAGGGAAGGCCCAGGCTTGTGCTGCTGATGGTAAAAGTTGCCAGTGGCAGCAGTGAGTTGTGTAGTGTGTGTGTGTGTGTGTAGGGCAGGTGGGGGGCCTCCACCTGCTGAATGAACCCTGTCAGTGTTGGGGAGTACCACGGGCTGCGGGTGGGCTCTGCCCTGCTCAGCATTGTGGCGGGCTGCATCATCATTGGGGTGTCCAGGGAGTGTGACGCTGATGCCGTAGGAGGGATCTTCCTTGGAGCGGGGGGCCTTGGTGAGTGTGTTTGTGTGTGTAAAACCTAATTGTGGGGTAAGCTATAAAAAATAATGATAAAAGTAATTAGCTGAGCCTTTCAGCAAATATGTATTTGTGGATAAACCGACGCCTAGCCCCCCTACATAACTTTCAAACTCCCTCTGAATAAGTGAAGTTGAAGTTCTCTTTCTGTAGTTTTTAACTTAACCCAAACTCAAGGTTACAATGTAGAATAAACATCTCTACATTGTTTTGAGGTATTGAAGCAAAATAAATGTATAATTGGTCAATCATATGAAATATACAACAATGAAACTTGTCAAATGTGCAAGCTAAGGTTGTGGCAGAAGAGAGGGTTTCTGCTCCCAAACATTTAGAAATTCAATCTTATGTCACAAACAGAAGGCTCATCTTTGCATCATGCTAATGTCTTAAACTGTAACAAACCTAGGAGTAATAGTTTAAGGAGGAATTAATCAAAAAAAACGTTTGGCTTTTGACATTTTCCATTCACTGTTCTTAAAAAAAAACACCCTAGTTGACCATTTGATCTGATGGTGAAACTGGAACTGTCTGAACTGTTTCCTTGGAGAGACAGACGGCGAGGAAGGGTTTCTGATCCAAGGAAGACAACATCAGCATGCAATGTTAATGTGAAATGTACTCTCACTGATAATTATATCAGTTCTCAATTATTCATTTGTGTCTTTAAGAAATTGGAAAATCAAAGCTGTGCACAGCAGCATAACAGAGACATTCACCGTGGCAGCTCTCAGTAGACGATAGTGATGTTTTCACTTTATTTACCTCAGTGCCTCCTCCAACACATACGATGACTAATGAGCATGAGCAGAGTGCTCTGCAGATTCCTTTCACTCGTTCTACACTTTCATGACATTTTAAGCACATACATGCCTCACAGCCACCCTCAGGAGCTGCCACGGTTTAATGCCAGCTCTCCGGGCTTGTAAGGGAAATCAATAACTGTTGAATTGGAGCGCAGTGCCACAGAGAGCCACGAGAGCCCCGTTGTTCAGATATTACTTTATTCTTCACACAGTGTCTCTGGTACACTAAAAATAATCTGCAGACTATTTCATCAAACATCCTCACTGTTGGCGGTGATATGTACACAAACACAAGAGGTTCTACCATCTGCTGGGGCTTGCAGGCAAGCTTTTTAATTTAAAAGTTTTTATTACAAACACTTGAGATGAAATTATCACATTTGCTAAATGTTTCAATAAGACAGTGATTAGATTTGAATGTTTTTATACCACAAAGAAAATGAATATTCCCTTCCAATGTCCTTTTTTCTTAGCCTGCAGTACTCAATACTTCACTCCTGGTTCTGTTGCAGTTTTGTCATTTTAAATTTGGATTGCAAAACTTAGTATTATCATCATGTTTGAACCAAAAATTGTGATCACTGCCATTGTTCTGTCTTTTTTGTTATAACCACTAGTTTACAGATACAAAAAACAAGCAAAGTTTTTTAATTCATGCATCATATTAATTATGCTTTCTGCTTCCAGGCCTGCTCATATCAATTTACCCATTCATAAAAGCCTGGCTGAACATCAACCATATTCTTCCGTCGTTTGGTAAGCAGTGCGAGGTTCAGGGTCTGATTATGATGTCCATTGTTTGTTTGTTTTTAAAGATTATAACTTTTCTGCTGTCTAATCACGTTTTTGCCAAGTTTGGGGTTTTGAAAAACTTAAAATAATTTGAATAATTTATCATTCATCATTGCCTGGATGTGGTGAAATAGCTCGACAGAGCTTCATAAACATTCGTAAAACATTACCCCTCCCTTCTAATTTGATGGTAATGTACATAATCTGGTAGGAAGAGGAAGCCTAATACCTCCTGATGGAGAAAAAACACTTTGTTGAGCCAAATGTGTAGTAGTAAAATTATACACTACATTGAAGCTCAAAATTGAGGACTTTATTTTGACATAAAAAATGTCTTACCTTCCCAGGAAACTTCAGAGTGCACCCCACACCTGCCAATCCCCCTCCTGATCCACCTGTAGAGACACTAAGAAGAGAGGGTGAGTGGATTTTCAATAGGCAGCCATGCATGTGTGGACAGTATAGCACTCAATCAAAATATGTTCACTTTACTTCTTAGTAATGAGCCATCAAATGTTTGTCTGTTATTTTTTGCTAACAGACCCCCATCTGCAATTTGAGAGTCAATAGTTACCACTAGTGACAGAGGTGTTGTTACTGCTCAGCATCAACCATGTTAATTACGTCTCACAGGGTTACGATGTATGATGTGAAGAAATCCTTCATATATCTCTCTTTTTTTGGCGACGGTGGTTAAGTGGTAGAGTGGGCTGTTTCTCAAAAAGGTCTGGCTGTTCAAGCCCCAGCTCCTGCAGTCAACATGTCAAAGTTTCCTTTAGCAAGACACTGAACCCCTAAATTGCTCCTGATGGCATTGATGAATGGGATTAGTCAAAGTTTTTTTTTTTTACTAAAAAAATGTTCTCTTAAGTTTGGAAAGTCTGTTGGTTCTCCTTGAATTGTACTCCAGCGACGAAACTCTGCCATTATGCCTCTTCAATCAGCATTCCTGAGTGGGCAGGGTCGTCTCTTTTCCCCCCACGTGGTGACAGGGCGAACAGTTGAAGACAGATAATAATAAATGATTGACCAAACAATAATATGTGTGCCAATCCCAATAGTATAACAAAGCTCTCAGATATGCAGAAATGAATGAATTTGTGTCTTGAATGTTGAGGTTGTTTATATGTTCTCCTGTTGCAGGAACTCAGAGTCAACTAAACCTGGAACGTTCTAAGAGCCGAATGGGAACCTTTGTGGAGGGCGGACCGATGGCTGAGACCAATGCAGAGGAGGGGTATGAGACCAATTTTATTCTGTGAATTACGCTCTTAGTTGGGATAAAACAAAGAGCCAGAGGCTGAATGATGATAGGTTTGTCCCAATTAGGACAACCCCTAACCATAAAGATCACAGTTTTTTTCTAAGTTGATGTGCTTTTTTTTCTCTAATTTTTTAAAATACCTAATGTTAAGAGGAACATAGTGGAATTTTTTTGTAATATCCAATATGAATGATCTGTGGATATATTTTTAACTCAATCTTGGCACCTGAATATTTCTTCAAAAGACAGGAAATAGAATGATAGTATTGCATCATTGAGAACTTGAGATGCTTCTAAACCAATAAATGGAACCGCAGGTACATACTCAACATCAAGATGAGGAGAAGCGTTTCAGGTATAATGATCTGCGTACTGTATGTTAGCCCATTTAGTAGGTACTTGTCAGACAAGAGGCTATTGTCCTCTATGGAAGGTAGGATTTCAAGGCCTTCCCAGGTCAGATGGGATATATAATTCCTCTAGTGAGCTCTGGGTCTACCCCAGGGTCTCCTCCCAGTTGGCAAACCTCCACGGTGGGCCTCCATGTTATTTTTTCGGACCAGGCCCAATGGAAGTAAACCCGGCCACCAGACGCTCGTCTTCAACACCCCCTCCCTGTTTCTCTCAGTGATAGAAAAGCATAATTTGTTTGTTCACTATGTTAACCATTAACTTCCACTGCCCCTGAAGAGTTTTAAGCAATGCCTCTAAGTGTACCAGGAGCACAGTTAGATGTAGTGTGATAGGAAAATGATCTTTTTTCTTTAAATGTGATCAAGTAGTTCTAATTTCAAGGAGATATACATAATAGTGCTAATAACAGTTTCTGGAAGGTTTCAGAAGTGACAAACAATGAAGTCTATTATATACTATTAGATGAAATGTTTTCATTAAATCTATGTCATATAGACACAAGTAATGCAGGAATGTATTTAAAGATTTCATAGTTTCTATTATAGCTTCACAGATGAATAAACCCTAACTGCAAAGACGTTTAGCAACACATTTTCTGTTCCATAAAGCTTTGTGTTAAACTGGATTTCCTTCATTAAGTGGACCAATCAGTTTTACTTCCTATAGACCTAATCTTCAGTGCAGCAATGCTTTCATTTCATCATTAAAGGTTATAATGCTTCTCTGCCAGACAGAAGCAGTGTTTCGTTTCAAACGAAAGTGCAATGTTTTAACCAACACTTAGATGACATCACACTGAGTTATTTGGGGGTTTGAGGAAGTTACTGCAGGACATACATTTAGGGACTGATCATTGAAAACACTTTCTACTCTTTATGACACCAAGAATATTTACATATTTCTTAAAAAATCACAATAAGAGTATTATAACAAACCTATGATTTCTATCTTTTGAAGAAAATGTCAGTTTAAAGCCAAAGTTTGACTTCTGGTTTCTTTCATTTAAGTTTATTTAATTGTGTTACATACTGTATTTGAAAGTACACTTGCAGTGTATTGCTGTTTGAAGACTTTCATTCAATTTGAGATGACTTGGGGAAATACAGTGTCAAAAACCAGGGGAACACATGGTGAACAGAGGCCCGAAGACAAATAATTGTTTTGTTATCAGACAGACACAATACAAAATTGATTGGATGTGTGAGTCATGCTGTTTTGTGTTGCAGGACTTCTTCAGACATGCCAGATGTCTTATCAAGACGGAAACTAAAGCAGTCACTTTCTGATCAAGACCTGCCATGACGTCATCACATGACCTGACTGGTATTCTTCCAATCTTCTTCATGAGGTTTCTTTTAATATGTGAGACATGACATTGATTTCTGATCATTTCTTCTTCATGATATTGTTCTCATGTGTTTTAATAAATATCTCTGAACATTACATTGTGATTGTAAATGAAGAATGTCCATATTTCCGAGCACCAAGTGAAGCAAATTAAGCCAGTCGTGCCGCTTATGTGCAGCTCATCTCATCTCTGCACAATGTTCTCAGTCGGCAATTAGGAAATCATTACGGTCATTATGTGATGAAGGGAATCATACTTGGTTCAGCTCAAGTTCCCCTGCCTGTGTTTGTCATTTGCAAAACAAGTTGGAATGCACGTGTACAGATAGACGGACGCATACACCGAAAAAATAGCTACATCCATTAACCTGCATTGAGGGAACGGCACCCCACAGTGAAACATAATGCATTGATATTCAGGACAACACAGGCAGAATAGCTGCTGCATGGAAAGAATGCTGTGCTCTGACAAAAAGTGTGGTGTGCTGAGAGGTAGAATAATGCTGCCAACAGGAGCCCAGGGAGTCTGCAGCACCTTGATGACAACCAGCAGTTTGAAGGTATTAATTCAAGGTACACATCTACCACAATAGCTAAAGTCATTGTCAATTTAAATTGCTAATATACATTTTTACAAAAAAAACACCTCAATGTAAGCAGGAAGTCAGAAAACAAAGAAACAGCTGTAAACAAACACATTTACTTATTTATTTTTAATGTATTTATCCAGGAAAACCTCATTGAGATTAAGAATGTTATTTACAAGATTGTGCTGGTCAAGACAGGCAGCAGCACAACAAACAAGTTACAGACATAAAACACAGAGCAATTACAGACATATATCAGCAAATCTTGAGTCACAGAGAAGAAAATTCATTATTCAAAGCATCTACAACCTGACTCATCTTCCTCTAACACCTTCAAGCTTTGAAAAACATTTAAAGAGACCAGCTCCCCCAGACACAGATCATCCTGCAGGAGATTCCAGGTTGAAGGAGCAGCGTACCTGAAACTCCTTTTCCCCATTTCAAGACGCACTTGGGGAACATATAACAAAAATAAGTTTTGTGACTTGGTTGCAGAGCGAAGACTGGCTTCCAGCACTTTTCACATGAATAAAATTACGCAAGTATTAGGGAAGCAGATTAAGTATAGCTTTTACTTTGAATTTGAAAACATCATGAGTTTAGTTTTATCAGGATTTAAAATCAATTTTAACTCCTGCAGAGTGTCCTGTCCAGAATCAAAGGCCTCTTGTAAGTGACAGAGATCCTAATGCTGTGTAGGAGCAGAGCAATAAATGACAGTATCATCAACATATAAATGCAAATTTACATTGGTAACATTGTGACTGATACCGTTAATATAAAGTGTGAATAACAATGGCCCCAAGACTGAGCCTTGTGGCACTCCATTTTTTTAATGCCTTTAGCCTGCAGACATTGTGATCTGTTTGATATATAATTTACAAACCATCATACAAATTGTTCAAACAGTCCAATAGTGTGCAGTCTATCTTTCATAATTACATGGTCAACAGTATAGAAGGCTATTGACAAGTAGATTAAAAGGGCAGCACAGCGTTCCTTATTATCCTACTTTTAAAGCTGCTGTGGTTGTACTGTTTTTTTCTAAAACCTGAATATAAGTCAGATAAAATATTATTTGTTAATTAAAACCCTTTAAGTTGTCACTCAGAAGACATTCACAGAACAAATTGACCTGTAGTTAGGTGAAAAGGAGAAAAACGAGGAATTTTGTTGGAGACCAGAGAAAGATTAAAAAGGTAAGTAAAAGGTGATGCAATAAAATCAGCAGCTAACTTAAAAAGAAGGCCTACATTTCTGGGCCAGCGGGTTTTCCTTGTTTCTAAAAGTCTGTGGGCTTTGTGCACCTCAGTGACAATTCTGGCCTAGAACCAAATAAATCAATTAAAACTAGGACTACCTCGTGTCCTAAAGAGTTGGCGGGTAGTGTTGTTCAAATTAATGACTTATTATTGTAGCCTATTACTAAACCTACTAATATAATAATATTAATATAATAATAACAATAATTAGTGTCATTATTATTACTGTTATTGTTATTATTATTTTCGGACCCTTACGAGATTATGGGACCTCAGATAAACGAGATCTTTTCTGGTAGCCTATAGGCCTACCTGGATTCGAGATAAGGGGTTCAGTTTTTATTTTTTCTTGTGTGAATGTTATCCCGTACGTTTGGCCGGCATGAACTCGATTTTTTGTGTGATTGGATTTAGATATGTAACATTATTATGAGTTTGAATTGGCTAATTTTAATTTGGTTCCTCTACAAAAAACAGCAACAAGTGAGTAAAGATCTACAGGCGAGTCGCAACGCACGCACGCACACGCACGCACACACACGCACACACACACACACACACACACACACACACACACACACACACATACACATACGCACATTAGGTTGAACACTGAGTCGAATCCTGAGGTTTACAGAGGGCAGACGGTCTGCTTCACATGAAATAGAAGATTTCGAAATGAAATATGAATGCTTTACAGCAACTGCCGGAAAGATGTCTTGCGCACATTGACGTTTTCCCTCCATTTTTGTTGCGGGATGACCTCTCAGGTGCTACGTGCGTCTCAGTCCACATCAGGAGCAGCTCGCGATGATTGCGTTTGCATGTCCGAGGAAATGCCACCTCTAAGTGGTCTCGCCTCTCTTCTCGGATTTGCTTGTCCTCGGCAGGTCGCACCGCCTTGCTTTGTGTTGCCTCAGATTGAATGGCTGGCATGACTTGTGCCCCTGGTACAGTGAAGATACGAAAGCAGGAGGAAAACCGCTCGTTTGGCGTTCACTCGTCGTTTCATCCTGTCAGTACATTCAAACGCCGTCATTAGACTGTCAATCTCTAAAAAACATATCTAGAGATGAAACAATGGGGAGATCTTCTGGGTATCGACATACAGGGTAAGATCCTTGTTTCTACGGGTTAATTTTACTGGAATGCAACAAATTAAAGCAGTAAGCGTGTGAATGTGATTTTAGCAAAGCCTAGTTCACACTTCATCATACTGTTTCTACTTTATACAGGGTCCTTCAGTTACTGATTTAAATATTTCTTACAGAAATGATCATGTTTCACATATCTCCTGTCAACATCTGCACTGTGTATTCTGGAATAAATGAGCTGGTTTTATTGTTACTCAGTACTGAAATGCTTCTCCATCAGTGGCCTAGGTGGTAGAATGAAGCAGCTTCTTTGCCTTTACACAAATGTTTGGAAAATAGAAAACAAATTAAAATAGTTACGTAATCAAAAATGTTTAATTATTAATTGACTCTCAGAGCTTTTTTAAAGGTCAAGCAAGAGTCAAATGTTGCATAAATCTGTTTAAAATTGATGCTCATATCATGTCACTATAGAATAATAAAATTGTCCTAAGAACTACAATGCCACACAACTGTTGTACTTTCTTGTTTTCTGTCTACCTGAAAAACTTAACTTGTTGTGTTTCAAGTTTTAGCAGAAACAGCAATATTAGATTTTTTTAATACATTTTATTTCATTGTTGGACAACTCTTCCATGCTTGAGGGACAAACTTATTGCTTTACTTACATGCAACAGATGTACAGTAAGAGCCAGAACCCAACTTTAACTCACCGCTCACATACACTCTACATACTACATACAGATACACCCAGTGTATTCTACAACCTTTACACGCCCTCTCCTCATATTTGTAATCTACAGAAGTAGCAGCCCATAGTGATGAATGTCCACAGCTCAGTGATGGATTACACAGACCCTCTCAGGCAGGACACTTCACTTTACCCACAATGCTAGATGTCCAGTGATACAAGTGCACTGCAGAACAAGAGCAGTGTAATGTGTGCTGTTAATGTGTGTATGTCAAAAACGCTCACGGCTGCAATTTATTCTTATTTTCAGATGTTTCCTGGCTGTGAATTTATTTAATCGTTGACATGGGGAAGAGTTTGACTAAGTCACGGGGAGATTTGATCGCATAGTAAAAGAGAGAGAGAGTCTCTGGAGGCAAAGACATGGTCATCACTGATAGAAGCACCCCTGTACCTAAAAAGGAGCCCCAGAAGAAGACAAGAGGAAAGACCCGCCCTCATGGCCTGCCCTCTCCAGCGCTCTGCTGTGCCTGTGGCCTCTGCATCATGCTGGCCGGACTCAACATCACCCTGGTGGGGGCGTTCGCCTTCAGCACCCTTGTGCCTTCTGCCAACCCTCCTATTATCATTGGACCCATCCTGCTGCTGGTGGCCTTCTCCTTTTTTGGAGCATGTTGTGTGTGCAGTCGCCTCCCCCCACCCCACAACTCACGGAGGTCTAAGGTGGGAGGCCGGGGTACAGGGCTGATGGGAAGAGGTGGGCTGGCAGGAGGGGCGGCATTTGAAATAGAAACCAGCGAGCACACGCTGCAGGACACCACAGCTGTGCAGCTCAGCCCAACATCTTCCCCTGGATCCTCTCAGGCGTCTAGTCCAGAAAAAGAGGCTCCAGATGAGGCCCTACCAGGACCCTGCAAGCTGTTCACCATGGAGACCAACGGCCCTTCTTCTTCTGTTTCTGCTACTGCAGTTTACTCGACCTCCCTGGCAGCAGGAGGAGGGGAGGTGAGGCTTAACCTGCCACGCGAAGAAGTGGTCACCTAGCATTACAGAGACTCTTCCAAGGCCCGTGCACTACCAGTGCGAATATTCTTCTGGATCGAGAGCTTGCTAAGTTTGATTGTGTCCTCTAGTTTTTGTAGTGCCATATATCCGGTTGTGAACATGTCTGCTTTTATTTCCCTGTCGTGCAGCCAACTGGTTATTAGCATGCAATGTTTATGAAACATCCAAGTATTTGTGGATCATAGGTTTTGGAATTCAAATTCCTACCTCTCTTGTGCTGTTCTAATCCGAGTCTTTGTTTTTAACTTAGGGCATTACGGACAGTACTCGTGTACAGAAACGTTTATATCTCACTGTGTCTCCAGTTTGTGGAAACCTCACCTGTCAGCAGTGATCTCAATAGGGCTCGTCGGAAACAAATTATTGTTGATTTGTTTCTAGAACTCAAAGATGGATGTGAAAGGTCAACAGTGAAAACCTGAGTTGAACGGTACAGTTATGTTTTTAGTGACATTTGGATTTTGTGTGACATACACCGTGCTGAACTTGTTTTTGGGGGCTTAAATATCACAGGTCACAGGGGTCCCAAAGCAAATTTTCTTCACCTGAGATTACCTTTTTGGCATTTACAGTTTTTTTTACCAGTAAGTGATTACACAGTATTAGTAGACAGCTTTTAGATTGAAAATGAACAGTTGTGTTCAAGGTCCAGTGCTACCATATGTTACTGTGTACAATGTTTGAGGGAGCGTTATTTCTGTAGTTTAACACATTTTTGTCATCACACCAACATTTAACACAGTTTCTTTATGAAGTTTCTTACAAAATTCTTGACAAGGTTTTTTTTAAAAGATCATCCCAACTCAAACCACGGTTTTTATGTTGCTTTGGTACCAAACAAATCTGCCAGCTCATGATTTTGTTGCTTTGGCAGTTGCATGCAGGGGCGCTGCTTTTCAACAGGCAAGGCAGGCAACTACTTGGGGCCCCAGGCCAGTAAGGGGCCCCCGAGGTCTGACAAACGTTAGAACACAGCAGTGGCTTAAAATGTGCACATTTTTAAATGACATTAGGAAACCTCCCTAAGTGGGCCCCATATGACAGCAGTCAATCTCATTGCTCTGCTAAGCAGCTCTTGCATGCGTTATCCCTGTGAAAACCTAAGTTAGTCAAAGTCACGGAAGAACATTGGAATTAGTTATCCATCTGGGAGTTTAAAAAAAAAGAATGACAATCATTACTTAAGTTTCTGACACAAGCAAAAGAGAAGGATAAAGTGCCCCCTCCAAATGCTCATAATAGTTACTATTATTTATAACATAAAGGTGATGAACGCTGGTTGGAGGGCCCCCTGTACGTTTTTGCCCCAACAGACTCTAGAATCACCACTGGTTGCATGTGGTTCCCCTCCTGTACAGATGACAGGTTTGAATTTAGCTTGATTCAGGTCAGGCCAATCAAAACCACAGCCTAGATCTGCTACCACATCAAAATGAAACAAACTTGATTGTAGTTTATGAAATGTACAAACGGTTGGAGTTGCCAATAAAGTCACGTAATGCTAAAAGTCTGTTTCTGGTTGATACAAAGCCATATTAACTGGATGCTGGAACTAGCTTTCTAATCTAGCCGCCTGGATATTTTGATGTGGTTTCTCTATAGTGTCCTGATTCATTTTGATCCATGCTTCTAAATGAAGCCCCTTGGAAACTGAAAATGGACTGAAGGGTTTCAGAGGTTCCCATGAACGTCAGGCTAAGTTTTGGGGTCATGTCGATTTTGCTATTATCAGAAATTCATTCCAGTGTAATGCAGTTTAGGTCCAGGTAGACTACAGGGACTTACTTCACTGTAAGGCAGAAAAGGTTTCATATTGATGATTTTATCATCAAGAATTTCAATTTACGTATGAGAGAGAAAGTTTTACAAATTTAAACTTGTATTGAGTTCTTGTTAAAGTGTATTATGACAAACTTTATGTTTAGCAAAAATGAATCTACACTAGACATAGTATACACAATATGGAAAAGCCAAGAAGTGTTACAGAGTTTAGATATTCAGATTGCATAAAACTACCTGTTCCCCAACACTGTGATGTCACTGTGTCAGTCATGAACTTGACTGGTCAACGGACATAATCAAACCCAGATTTCCTTTGGAAGGAAAAATGCCTTAGACTGAGATATCAGGATCAAACTAAAGAGGGCTATATTTAAAGTGCACAACAGCATCTTTCTTCAGAAAGCCTTTGTTTGGCTCTGGATTTCTACTCCATTTGTCAGGAAAACATAACCAAGTTTCTGTTTTTTTTTATGTAACAAATGTATGCAGATGGCTTAAATGTTCAATCTCAGAAATGATTATTATACACCGCCCAGTGACCAGATCATTATATAGTACATACTTGTGTTATGTGTGACTCAGCTCTTCAAAGGGACCAGATTCTATGTTGAAGCGCTCTCTCATGCCAAAGAGAGAGAAAAGCTGAGTTAATTTTTTGCATGTTCAGAATCATGGAAATGCAAAACATCCTGTTGTGAAGTGTAGTTGTTATCTGTGTGTTTTGAGTTGGTGTAGCACTTATTCAAAAGAAATCTAGAAAACGTAACGGATAAAATATTTTTGTGAAGATTATAATTTGTTTATTTTGAAAGTAACCAAAATGTGAATCCTTCAGAAGATATGAATAAAAAAAGGCTCCTTCACTAGAACATGATGTTGCTCATTATTTATGTGTGCCATGACACCATGTTCTTGTTACATTTCATTTTGTGTCATCATGAAGTTAGATGAATCCAAATGTCCTATTAGATAGATTAGTTATATAAGAACATCAGTGTGATCTTGCAGGATTTCAGTCGTTTATTGGGTCCTGTAAGTCTTATTTTTCCAAAGGGGGAGACTAACAGACTCTTTCACAGCAGTTCTAATTAATCAAGAACTCCTCTAGTTTCATATCTGTGTATGCAACCAATGCTTATTTTCATTATGGATTATAATGCTGATTACTCTCAGAAAAAAAGCATATACCATAAGCATTATAAACTGTTAGTAAACAATGAATGCACAGTGCAGTAAACAGCTGCACATGTGAGAGCCTGGCAAGAGAAGTCTTCTGCATTCTTGCTTGAAAAATTATTTCCTTTTTTTTCTGTTTTTTTTTTTTACAAAAATGCTTTTTTTTATAATCTTGTTAAATAATGGCTTATTGTTTCAGATTTATTCATGTTTTTCTCTCTTGAAGTTTTCTAGTGGGGAATTCTCTGCCTTCCTTTTTAACACATCTCATCAGGATGGCCTTGAGAAAAGAACACAATTCAAGCTCCTCTTCAAGTGTTTGTGTGTGATCAAACTTAGTGCCACTAGAGGGTGCTGCAGTCCTATCTATCAGTGTCAGTGAGGTTATATAAAATATGGCGTGTCAAATCAATCCAATAGATGTCAGTAGATCATACAAAACCTCTTCTGGGTGTTTGAAGCTGTTAAAGAACAAAAGGTGCAGCTAAATGCATTTAAGTGTAACTGGTGACATATTAAACCAAATATTAATTAATGGTGTGCAGAATTATTTTATTTTATTATAAAGCACTGTCTTGAAAATGTTGTAAGACAAACTGGAAGAATCTTTTCTTCTTTCTTATCACAAAACATGAGAATGGGTTGTGCTTTTTAATCTCAGCAGATAGCACTAATTACATCAATGTCATCACAGTATCATTTGGAGTATCTACACTTCTGATAAAGCTCCTCTGTTCTCATAACATGATGAACACACATATCCGGGATGTCCTATTTTCTGAGGCAGCTCACGAATGACAAATGTGTACTCAAATTATAGATGCTCCGAAAAATACTGATGTGCATAATTTCCCAATGGTGAAATGTTATACAGAGTTTCAGTTTAAGTCTCGGTTGTTGAACAGAAAATAGAACGCTGCAGTGATCTAGAGGCCCTGATGCATTTTTACATAATTTTACAGTAACGATGAGGTAGAAAAAAGCTGTGAGGAAGAGTTTGAAGCAGCAGATGGTGAGTTGAGACTGGTCACGGTTTGTTCCAGGCACAGATACTCAGCCAACACTCTGAGGCTGTCATTTATCTGCAGCACATAATGGGATTTTCTGTAATTTAGCCTGCACCAGAAGAGCAACTATTTTGTGGAAAAACGTGAAAAAAACAAACAACTGCAATCCACCTTTTAACTGTGCCCAAGTTTATGCTGCACTAGACAGGATATTTCCTCTCCTATATGCCGACTTCCTGCATCTTCTGAAAAGGCTCATAAAACATGTGAAATGTTCAGCCAGCTGGAGGTTGTACTTTTTATTGCTTGTGGATGTGATCAGGTTTATGCTTTTGTTGAGCAAAGGTCAGAAAGAGGGGTCATGGTTTACCACTGCAGTGAAGCTAACTCACAAAAAAGTGTCTGAATGGACGTCACCCTTTGCCCTTATGAATCTCCGTGTCTAATTGCCACTGCATTTTAAAGCATTTTTATAAGAATCCTTAGTGCAAAGGTTTGTTAAAAGTACCTTCCATACAACAGTTTTTCTTGACCTACATTCCCTTTTAGCATGGCCTTAATGAAAGCACAAAATTGCAGACTTCCTTATTGCTAAAATAGAGTCACGTGATTGATTTTGTGCCAAATAATTGGTAGTAATAAATGTTTTCCGTAGAAACACATTGACCTGGATCTCTCTTTTATCACAGCAGTTATCAGATTAACTCTGTGACTGCAAAATGTTGACTTTCGTTGTCAAGCAAACGCTAAAAACAGTGCCTTATGTTCAATGTCTTAGGAGCCAATCCATTTAACAGGTCAGAGACATGCTGTAAACAATCACTAGTAGATATTGACACTACTGTTTGCCCTCCTTCACAACATTTTTTTTTAATCCATATTGATGAATTACAGGGACACTTTCAGCACCAGCAGTCTTGTTTCAGCATCACTGTGTCCAAAAAACCACTGACAAGGCAAACATTATCAGTGTAGTCTCTCTTTGTTGACATATTGGAGCAGATTGGGCTCTTGTTTGAGCTGATATGAGGCTGCAGAAATGACTGAGACAGATTGTTCCTGATGCTAAGATACAGTTGGAGACAACCAGGAAGATTTGGATTTTAAATACACAATGTTTCTCAACATCCACAGCTAAACTAGGATGTCTTCTTGCTTGTCATGACAAGATGCTGCAAGCTGACAAAAACCTGCTGCAACCACACACACAAACATACTCACACCTGCAATCTCAAACATCCCATCCGCTCTAAACCGGAGTGTGGCAGATCCCGACACTGTTCATGTGCTC